>CM052336.1:14806604-15225854 GCA_028455595.1 Lasioglossum vierecki
GGCGTCATTTTTGTAAAGGAAAATGTCGCTTCAAATGACCCAAGGAACCTCCCATTTCCGGGAAGTACACGAATTTTGGGACACCCTGTATATTGAAAGGGAGATCTTTATAAATGGCAAGCGATCCGACGTCGTATTGCTAAACAATAACCAGAACACATGGTTCCGAAGGATCTGGCCACGGAGTGGGAAAGGCAATGCCTTTTGGTAAGAGGACTGTGAGGAATCACACGGCACTTACCCCAGAATCTTCAAAAAGCGCGGGCACATCCTGACGATTCTAACATACACGTAGAGGATCCAGTTGTTTCAATGTAAAATATTCCAGTAAAAAAGAATAAAGACAGCCGAAACTGTTGTCTCTGGGATCATCTAGTTTTTGGAGAACAATCCTGGAGGAATCTCGTCTCGATCGCACTATCTCCGAGCAATAAAGCTATCAGTCCAAGACGGTTCTCTCCTTGCCGTGCCGGTCGTTCAGGTAGATGGAAGAGTAATTAAACTTGACTCCGCTTGTACATGTATCGAGGCTGGCCTTGAATTTCGAGGCAAAGTTCGCGCCACAAGTGTGCCATAAATCAGCGTAGCTTGATAGCGTGCGTCACCCCTGAATTGACGGTGCCACCTACGCCTGTTTGCCACCCCCGCGCCTCGTCTCCCAACGATCCGGGGATTTTTGTGAGTTAGGTCAACCAATATCGTCGAATAAAAATTCGATATCGGTTGCAACGGCGTTCACCGATACTTCGGGATTTTAAAAAATTCAGATTAAAACAATTACCTAGCCGAAAATAACCTCGATCGAATCGATGAACTTTTATTTGATGTAAAGCGCGGCAAGAGATCGAACCGACATCGAACGGAAAATAATTACGGAATTTCGATGCATAGCACCGTTCCCATAAACTCGCGTGTTCAGTGAACCCGAACAATTTCGCAAATTCTTTTCAGTCAGTTGGAACCGCCTGCTTCTATTTATGTACGGGAGTAAATTTGTAGAGGAGTTACATATACAATTTCATGTAGGATTGTTCAAAGGAGTTTCAGTAAAATTATTATTGATAATCTGCAAATACGATTTCCTTTGATGTGACTTTTCAACGTGTCAATATTTTACTGTTTGATTCCTGCGATGCCAAAGGACAGTTCAAACCACCTACGATAAACATTATATGTTGTAAAAATGGTGTTATAAAAAGTGGTCTACGATACTCAGCTATGCTTGACTAGATATAATATATTAGATAAAAAGTTTCATAGCCCTATATCATCACATTCTTGAAATCCCCCTTTTCAATTCGATCGTTCCTTGATGTTTCTCGGAATTGCCAGTAGCTGTCCAGCGTGGGTTTATCTTAATGCGATTCGAAACGAGTACTGGCTACCCTAATGTTTACTTTTATATCTGACATTCTGAAGTCGATTTGAGAGGGTGGAAGGTGCTCATTCGGGACCAGGTGGTGGCATACACGAAAGTTTGCCGTGTTCGCGACGTAAGCAATGCTCCGTGGTAATGTCTTTCTCTGTTCTTGGAAGAAATCGTAAACTGGAGTCGGGTGATGGCTGCGGCTGAGGTACGACGAACCAAAGGAAGCCTTCTGAGTACAGACACAGAAAGAGAGAGACGGAGAGAGAGAAATCCTCGGAAAAGACTTTTCTTTCACCGCCCCGAGCATCAGAGAGCGGCTACGTTTCTTTCTTAAGCTCGTTGCTGGAGTCTGCCGAGTTCTGGAAATAGGTCAGCCACTTTGCAACCTAATGCCGCTTATCATAAACTGCTAAATGGCAGGGCTGTCACGCTGGCAACGGCCGGTGAACATGAACGCAGTGCGTTCGATTTATTCACAAATCGCTCGTTCGTTTTGCTACCTTTCAAAATTATTTTACCCCTTGCCGTATTTTCACGAGCCAAACTCGTAATGAAGGTTTTTAACAAACTCTAACAAATATGAATGTTACGCGTTTCATTTTAGATGAAATAAAATTTGATTCGTTTGTAATTTAACCATTCAAATAAATGCGGGCATACAAAAACAAATATACATTTTCTTTTCTACGACATTTTTGTGCATAAAGTTATATATAATAACTAGAACTATAACTATAACTGGATCCTCTACGTGTATGTTAGAATCGTCAGGATGTGCCCGCGCTTTTTGAAGATTCTGGGGTAAGTACCGTGTGATTACTCACAGTCCTCTTACCAGTTATTTTTATTTTGTTATTGTTATATCTGCAATCACTATAACTGTAAAAGAAAAGTTACGGCAAGGGGTTAACGCAAAATCCACGGACGCATTAATTTGAAGCCTTTTTGTTAGGTACATGAATCACTGAAGAATGTCGAATAATTTTTTTCTGCGAAAGAAACACTCGTTGAAATAATCGAGAGGCGTGGGCGGTGAATGGTGAGTTTTTGATCGCCGGCATCGAATTTAAATGATTCTCGCCTCCGCGCCAATTAGCAGAGTCAGGCCGAGGACAGTCGTCGTTGCCGGCTTCTTTCCAGAATTGACTTTAATTAACAAAGGAGAAATGGCCGGTGTTGCAAGGATAGACAGGGTGTACAGGGGTGTAAAGCGACAAAAAGGTGGATCGTAAAGGACGTCGGCGTTGTAACGGCGTATCCGGAGCGTGTCGCATTCAAGGCGAATTCTGACGCACGACCGAATAGCGCAATTTTCCTGACAAATAAGGTGACAGTTATAACCGGCCAGCGAAAGCCACGGTAAATTTCCTTGATGCCTCGCCCGCTGTAGCGCAACGTTATTAGCAATATAGGTCGCTGTTCGTTATCGACATGGCCTTTCGAAAGCAGCATCATCCGTCTAGGATCGTATCTGCATGCAAATAGTCCGATCCCGATGTCTCTCGTCTATGCGATTGACGGCTCGAACTGCGAAAATGCTTACAACCTGAATCGCCACATAATTCCGCGGTGGCGATTAACCAGTTGCTGGTTAAATTTTGGTGAGTTCGTTTAGGAATTTTGTTCATTACTAGCTAAGTATTTACAATTTTGAATACTTAAGAATATGAACTGGTATTTAGTTTTAATTGTTATTATTATTATTATTTATTATAGACGGGTAGAAGCCCTTTTTACATAAGTATTTACAAGGAAGGAAAAACAAGAAAGATATTAATATTTATGCTGTAAAGATATGCGAAGCAAAGTGTAAGTTCTTTTGCCTAGAAATTGTAGGGACAAATTATCATCGCTCACCTATGATTGATTATATTGACACGACGCAGAAATATTCATGACATCACAGCTGGTATTCTGCGGAAAGCCGGCAGAGCTCAAATTCCAAGTGCAAAGGGTTAGGATTATTCGAGGAATAGGCTTCGATTGAAAATGTCGATGCAAAGTTGCCGGTAATTGTGTTCCAAGAGCCAATAATAGTGGACGTTGGAATCATTGTTCCACTGACCAATTGAAATGCTCCTGATGAGATCCACTATGTCAGCTTGCGCGTGAGTGTGCTACACACAAACATTGTATACACTTAATCAATCGATCTAGGATTTCTTGTTCAGAGATACCGAATTCATTAGATTAAATCTCTCCATATAATTATAAATTCTTGTGGACCAATTTACAAATTATAAGTTTACGAAAGAAGTTATTTATTTTAAACTATTTCAAATGGACAGCAACATCAGAAAAATATTGTATACATTTTTCACAAGTGGGAGAGGTAGACATTTATAAAATTATTAAATCTTTTTCTGGTTCAGAGTATTCGTGAAACTTTCTAGCAACTGTTGTATATGTCGTGTTTCCTTCAATCCACTTTCTGTGTGTAAGTGTACGCTCAGCGTTAAGCGTCGATAGAATCAAGGGAAACATTCCTGGAAGCCATGTTTTTCAGTTCTGTACTAGCACTCCCGTGGCGTCTTGAATCAAGCGACCTTTCCAAGAAACCTAATTACTATGGTTAATCAAGACGACAATCTCCTAAGCAGTATAATTACCAAGCGGGAAGTAGCGTCCTTGGCACGGTCCACAGGTGAAACGTCAGTCGTGTGAATAGAAATCGATATCATCCCCTCGAACACGGGAACGGACAATAGGTATCCTGAAGAATTTGTAGTTAAAAACGATTCAACTAGCCAATTAATCGTTTCAAAGAACTGTTGCATGATCCGAAACAATTTTTGGTCGAACTCTTATTCAGAGGACCAATAATTTTCAACTTTTCCATCATGCATCATGTATAATATTATATTCCGAAAAGTTAAGAATTTCTGGTCCCATGTGCGAAAGTTCAGTCCAATTTTTAATTGTAAATGATCAACATTTTTGGTAACTTTAGGAGAATGGCAAGACAAGTGTAAAACCAGAATGTTTCTCGGATCGTTTCTACACGCTTCTACATGTTGAAAGCGGCTGCTTAATTAAAATCACACAGACAATACCTTAGGGGTTTTGGTAGCTAGTGTTCCTGCCGGTTAGACGAAGTGCATACTTCCACTGCTATTGTCTAAGGTAACAATATATGAAGCCTCATTAAGGGTTTCTATGGACACTTTGTTAATGTTCCACGTGTGCGGTTTGTGTTCACACGTCATGCTTCCTGCGCGACGGGAAGCAATGATAAATAAACAACGAATTTTTCGGGGATCAAGAATTGCAAGAAGACACCTCCGAACGTTCGTACGATCCAAATAAAATTTTCATCACCAAAAACGAGCATTGATATCATGTTTTCGACCAATATTTCAGTAACAAAATCCAAAATCGATATTTCAGTAACCAAACTCAATCTTCATGTTACATCATTTTTAACAAAAACTAGCCGTCATACGCAGCTTGGTTCTCGTGTTATTAACGAAAAACACAAGTCGATCACGGCTGACGGATCTGGGCTCGGCTCAGCCCGTGTTTACAAGCGCCGTCCTTTTCTACGTTCGGGACGGTTAGCGAGGTGATGAGAAACAACACAGACCCCAGTGTTTCTCTGAAATGAAGAGTTTACTGTATAGCGTGAACATATTAAACAAAAAGATGTATAATTTTATTCTATTTTTAATTTTATTTTCTTAAATATGTAATTGTAAATAACATATACCGTTCACCGACGCCGTACGTATGGGAGATCTATATCACTGAGAAACACGAACCCCGAGCTACGTCCCATACTGTCGATCCATTTCTGTCGAACGTCTTGCGGATATTCCAAAAATGTACGCTCGATCCTTTATTGGAGGAGCCGAACCGCATTGGCTTTCGACTCGGGACACGTTGAGGAATTTGCTTGCACGAGTGCATGTATATGGGGGGTATAAAAGATAACGTTGTGGATCCCCGCTTGGAATTGATAAAACTGTTCTGGTTTATCTCAGGAGAAAAGTGGAAACATTTTTATGCGGCTTTAAAGTTAAATGTGGAGGATGCTATTAGACTGTGGATTTTATTACGGATGCGAGTTGTTTGAATGTAAAATAGTAAAACTGTTAGGGGACTTTAAGAATGCTGCTAGAATATTTTCTGCAGAAAATGTATTATATATTCTTATTTCATTCCTGTTGCTTGCAATTGAATTATAGATATATTTAGTCTGTAAAACGATCTTATATTTTTGGAATTGTTGTAAAAAGAAGCTGTTAGACTTTGCTGTAGGCCTCGGTAAGTTAATATTGCGAATAAAATACCATTTTCTATTCTGCACAGATAAAATGGGATACGGCCGATCGTTATTAACTTATAATCTCCATAAGCTGCAGACTTCTATACATGTAAATTACTATCCCCAATGAATATTCATAGCTAAGTAATCTTAGTAAACATAATCCCGAAACAAATGGTAATATAATCGTAACAAAAGCCCGGCACATAAAATGCTAATGTCGCTTAAACTTAATTTAGCAATGAACCTACCGAGCGCTAAAAATCGTTCCCAATTTGTATTGTAAAATGTTCTTGAATGAAGAAACTTATAGGGTAAATATACCTATTTATAAAGTTTCTTTATTATTTAGTCACCTACTTCGAATAATAAAGATCTAAAAAGAAACTCCTGTTACATTTTTAATGAAAAAATTAAGTCCTCATCATTACGTAGATTAAAGCGAAGAAGGAGCTCATTACTGCGGCACAAAAATCACTGGGAATGGCCCTCATAATATATTGCCTCATAGTAATGCAAATTTTAGTTTCCTGAGAGATCACGGCGCTATTTCTGTTTTAGACGAGTGGAACAGATCTAATTGCGCGACCGAATACATTTGGCATAATTAGGGGACATTATTCTGCAAGTTTCACTGAGAATTGTAACGGAGTGTTCGGCGAAGTTGTAATTATGCGGAAATCCGCGGCGGAATTCGCGTCTTCCTTGAGGCCTCGATGGACTCAGATTTATACCTTCGTTACGAAATCAATATCCGGTTTGTAACTACGTAACTATCCCGCACGTGTCGTAGATAAATTCCAGGAATAATGACAGCGCCGCGCCGCCGAGATTAATCATCGCGATCGTGTGTGGACGAACTCTTCAATAATACTTGCTAATGCTTTTCCGATAATCAATCAAGCCGCGGGGGCAAATCTGGAAAATTCAGTGTCATAGAGGCCGGGAATCGATCGCCGATTAATTCGACAAATTAATCATTATCCGTTACACGAGCTCCGTCGACACGCCAACAACGGGTCTGTGTTCCCTTGAGGCCAAGAGATTTAGATGTCATGCACAAATTTCCATTTTCATCGAATTTCAGCGAAACAATCTGCAGAAAAGATTGATCGTCCCTATAAGTTTCTGACAGCCAAAAATCGAACTGCATTGTGTCTTTATAAGATGTTATCTATCACAAGATTTTAGAAAATATCTGGGAAACAAAGGCAACTTATTTTGAAATCGGATGTAGGTATCAGATGCAATCATTAAATTTATAATCATTTTATCAGTGTAATTACTGGATTGACGAAGACAGTTTTCTCAAGAATCGCCGTCTAAGTGTCGGTACTTGTTCCAGTCTTGTACAAATTGAACGCATAAAGGAAAGTCGTTCGAAAAATTCGTTTATTCAAGGATCCCTTTCCAGAGCGTTTAACAGGTTGGACATTGTTAAGCTAGCCCGGGTACAAGAGAACTAGAACACAGAAGCAACTCGATTAGACGCGGTCCATAAAGTTAACTCGAAACTCCATCGAGTGCCAAGTTTTAGTGCTCCAATTATTCTTGCCGTTTAAGCCTTATATCGTCCGGGCGCGAGCATGTTCGAAGGGTCAAAAGGTCCCACGTGCAGAATCTATCTACAGGATCTTTCCTCTGCCGGTAACGTGTCTTCCGAGTCATTTGTTGCAGGTAGTTGCATCGATTTTCTTTATTATGCTGTAAAACATCAAATGCAAGCAATCACCGACCGCGCCTGGCATTATGTCTGATCACTGACCGACTCAGACCACTGCCGCTACATTTACCACTAATTTTACCATTTGCCAGTTTAGTAACCATTGAAACCATCGCTATTTCTATCGCGTCATAAATTCTGACAGACACGGATCATGTCTGATCACTGACCGACTCATACCACTGCAGTTGCATTTACAATCACTTTTACCATTCGCCAGCCTAAACTGCCACTAAAAAACCACTGCACAGCACCTTCAATACTATAATAAATACTCAATCTAATCATACATTTATTTAAACAAAATTCTATACTACGGATTTACAGGCAACTCCTATTTTCATAGATCATTTCATCACAAGCATAGTAAATGTGATACTTCTTTTGGCTGCTTCTAGATAAACTAAAGAATACTTAATAACTAACAACTAAAAAATACAAATTTTAGTATTAAAGAAATGGATAAATATGCAATGTCTACTGATTACTGACCGACCCAGGTCATTGCAACAGTGTTCTCTTCCCGTTTTACCATCCACCGGCCTGCTATCCATTAGAACCACTCGACAGCGGTTTCCATGGCGCTTATCCTGGCGCTGCCGTCAGATCAATACTTCATCCGCCAGCGTTGTCAGCGAGAGCAGCGTGGTGGGTGCTGGCCTTCGTGGATCGTGCACGCGTCTCGACGTTCCCATCTGAAACGGGCGTTCCTTCCGAAACATGTCGAATCGATAGCGTCGCGTTCGGGAAATTAAAATGCTCAACCCCTTGTACCGTTTCGGATGGCAGTGGCGCGAGTGAGAAACTACAATAGTGAAAACGACGCGCGGTTGAACGGTTGAAAATAAAGAGAAAGGGAGGGGGAAAGAGAGAGGGTTGATATCACAAAAGACGAGGGTGCTAGCGTCTATCGGGGTGGTGCCGAAACTCAAGCTGACACTCTCGCTCTGCCGCTGACAGACTGCGAAGATGAAGAGGCAAAATGTTAGGACCTTGTCGCTGGTAGTGTGCACGTTCACGTATTTGCTGATAGGGGCAGCCGTGTTCGATGCGCTCGAGTCGAACACCGAGAGAAAACGCTGGGAGTTTCTCTCCGGTGAGTGTATTTTTTCATAGTTCACTTCGAACTGCATTGGTTCACGTGTCTCGAGAGTGTTTTTGTGTATTGACTGGCCTGATTGTTGGATATAACGATAGCAGTGAAGATAAGAAAGGGAGAAGGAGAATCGGAGGAGAAGGGAATGTGGGGGTTGACTTTTAAAATTGTGGAAAGTTGAATATAGAAAGATGCACAATGTATCTTGGATGTGAGAATAATATATCTGTAAAAATGGTAATGTTCAAATTTGTATTTTGATATGAGCTGGCCCATTCTAATGTACAGGGTGCCTAGAGAATCTGAAAAATTGAAATAATCAAAATATGAGACCAAAATTTTTCTTGGAAAGTGAGTTGGTCCAGTCTAATTTATAGAGTGTGAAATCCGCAATTACGTTAACAGTGAGCTCCAGTAGGGTCAGTAGTGTACTAATTAAGTAGAGATTAATAAAAATCGAAACTGGAGATGATCGAGTGCGTTTAATTACGAGCGATAACGGTGAACAATCTGTTTCAGAGGTTCGCCGGAACATGATGAAGAAGTACAATATCACGCAGGAGGATTACAAGATGCTGGAGATTGTGATAATTGAGAACAAACCGCACAAAGCTGGTCCTCAGTGGAAATTCGCGGGTGCCTTTTATTTCGCGACGCTCGTGCTCGCTATGATAGGTAATTGCGACATATATAATCATCGCGCGTGGACACCATGCGCGATCGATATTAAGAGTCGACCTTGAGATTTAGCACGCGTAAAGATTTCAAGAAAAACTCTGAGTAAAAGTTGTATGGCTGGTGAACACACATTCGAAATGATACTTTAATCACCGAGACGATACTTTCCTGACAAAATCTCTCTTCGTTTCGAGGCTACGGACATTCGACACCAGTCACCATAGGCGGTAAAGCATTCTGCATGGCGTACGCCATGGTGGGCATCCCCCTGGGTCTGGTGATGTTCCAAAGCATTGGAGAACGTCTGAACAAATTTGCATCAGTGGTGATCAAACGGGCAAAAACCTACCTACGATGCAATAAAACAGAAGCGACGGAAATGAATCTCATGCTCGCAGCTGGTTGTCTGTCGAGCATCATCATCACCACCGGTGCAGCCGTATTTTCCCGTTACGAAGGATGGAGCTACTTCGACAGCTTTTACTACTGCTTCGTCACGCTCACTACCATCGGTTTCGGTGATTACGTCGCTCTTCAGGTAAATCTCTCGAAATTCGTCATTCCTTACGATTCTTTTAATGGTCATTTTATAAGAACTAACAAATATTGCAGAACGATCACGCACTATCGAACAAACCAGGATACGTGGCCTTAAGTTTAGTTTTCATACTATTCGGCTTGGCTGTCGTCGCTGCCAGCATAAATCTGCTTGTACTACGTTTCATGACAATGTAAGTGCATCGATGCTACTACATACAGAATGTACCATAAACAAACTTGAGAGACACATGCATATTGGTCGAGATCATAATAAAATCGTCCAACTACTAATTTTTGCGTAAATAATAGGAACACGGGAGATGCTCGTCGCGACAACGACGATCCGCATCATCTGCTGACCTTGGACGGCGAGGTGGTGGCTATGAATGGAAAACTGTTAGCCGGTCACGTGACGTTGGTACCGGACGCAGATGACTGTGTGAGCGTGTGTTCGTGTACCTGCCTCGGACCAGCGACTTCAGAGCTTCTGGACCAAGGGTACCAAGGTTACAGACCTCCGACCGCTACCAGCCTTCGTGTGAAGCGCGCATCCGTCTGATGGAAGGAGTTTCGTCGCCGCAGTATACGTCGTCGACTTTCGAGAGCCAACAGCAGGGAGCTGCTCGGCATCGACGTGTAAAACCGACTCAAGGTCATCCAACCACCCACTACCCGCACACCCTAACCAGCACCATGGTCCAGGATGATTTTTCGGACAGAGTTCTGTGGCTGCTCGTCGAGCTCTACTTCAGTTGATGAGATTTGGTTCGGTGTTTGACGGGTGTATGGAATGTATTGGTCATTGAGTGGGCTGTTCTTTAACGCTGGAAATGATCTTTTTCGTGAGCTTGATAGACCATCCGAAAGCTTCTTCCAGTTTGAAAGATGCATCCCCTCTATGGTTTGCTTTAGTTTGAATTAATCGAACGCGATCTCCACAATTTGTACTAACTGGCTTTTGAAATTTGTACGACCTGGACTAAAACGGACAGAAATGGATCCTGCCCCGGTTCACCGTCCACTTCAACCATTGTCCACACTTACACAGGTGGCCGTTGCAGTTCGTACATACGTAATATGCCGCGAGTGGTTCGTACAGATTCAACAGGTGTCAAGAAAACGAAGTTGCGAGGCAAACAATAATAGCCTTGTCAGGAGCGCGCCGACTCAATTTCCTAGTCAAAACTCATCAACTCGAGTATTGTGTTCGCAACCATGAGGTTCGCAGTGTGGTAGCTTGAACAAGGTTGAACGTAGAAAAAGGGTCAAGGACGATTTCGCACACGGTTGTTCGTTTTTGAAGACGTATTTTGAGAAACTTGAGGAGAATTTATCTCGCGGTGAAACCCGAGGAGATCGTTTTAGGGTCGCAGTCGTTTAATCCGTGTTATGATACATATACGAACCAAATGGAACCAATTCGAGGGTTTCTAGGCGATTTTGTAACGATTTCATACGTTTCGTATCGTTCCAGATATGTACTGGCTGCCGTTCGCTGTAAAGAAATTGTTCTGTGTGAATCGAGATTGTTAGATCGGTGGGGAATCGATGGCCTCTCCATTGGAAATTTTCATTGGAACTGTGAGCAGGGTATTTTGAAAAATTAGAGGAAATTTATTATTTATTTTCATTATGGTGCTTCAATATGTAAAGTGTGAATTTTTATTAGTTTATCGAGAGATGCTACAAAATGTACAAACGGCCATTGATTACTTACCACACTAGTATCATAATCCTATTTAACCCATTAACTTTTATGAAAACACTTATTTTATTTTTTACGAAGATGTTTTTGAATTTCTCACTCTGATGAAATACAATTTAGCTCAGTTTTACTTGAAGACATTAACAAATTAACAATTTTTAATGTGAATGAATTTTTCTTTTAACAAGTTGGGCTTGAATCAACGATGAAATTTAATGGGTTAAAGAATACTCTACGAAAAGAAAGTATTTCCAATTCGACATGTTGTTCGCGACGGAGTATTAAAAGAAGCGGAAAATACGATTTAATGGTGGAGTAGTGCCTAGTAATAATAAATAACCAATGTTAGGGAAGCTCGTTGATCTGATTTTTACAAAATTTAATTGAACATCTGCCAGACTCGGTGAGAAGAGCCGTACTAGAAGAATATGTTTGATGTGCCCTGTGGTCATTGTTAAGTAAATTACTAGAGTGATTGATAATTCATGCATTTAAAAATCAATGTGTCGCAAAATGATATTGGAAATAGTTCTAACAGACGATCGACGAGGTAACATATAACTCTTGCATAACGCATAAATGTATTTTAATAAATCCCACACATTCATTAAATCTAGGCAATGTATTAAACTACATTCGTTGAATCTAATCAAATTGGATCGAATAAATGCATAATACTTATCAGACAAATCTGGTATAAAGATTTAGTTCACTCTATACGCAATTAATTTCAATAAAGTAATCATATAATTTGATATTCGATATCTGTAATAAGAGAAAGGGTTGCGTTATGTGAGAGTAATATGTTAGATCGTTCTCCGTCAAAATGGTGGCACGTGTCGCCAGGGTGTATCCAAAGATAAAAATTATTTATACACGTACATATATTATGCATATGGCAGAAGAATCTTCTGACCTCGATAGAGCGATTGTTAAATATGAAAACGCAGATCGATGTTTGTACTAGTATGTCACTGTAACGCCAGGAAAAATATAGTCGTCGATCGATTAGTGCGATTTTGTAGCAGCGCAAACTTTCATAGACGAGAAAGTTTCGTAGAAGAATCATCGTGATCAAGACATAAAAAATCCGTTTACTCCAGATCATTCTGATCATTGTTGTCAGTGTCTTTCAGAAATACATTTTACCTTTGAAATTATTTACAGACAAATGGTGATTATAGTCTCAAGATTGGGCTGTTGTTGAAGTGAAAATTTCTTGCGTACACAATGACTGAGTAGTGAATGAGTCTGATCTGTCATGATCCGAGGTGAAATGCTATTCAGGTGAACTTGGGGAGCCGATAATTTCCCCTTCCCGAATTTTCCTATGCTGTGAAAATAATTCAAGAAAATTCATATATGAAATTTTTGGAAAGAAAATGAGGATTGCTGTATGAAGATCGAGCAGCAAGTTACTTTGATTCTTCTACGGTAGTGACTCGATGGAGGCGACGTCCGAGGGTCGTATTTTTTTACTGGTTTAGAGAGTACGTTAAAACGTCAAACAGAAATATCCGGGAAGACTGATAATTGAGGTTAACTTAAGTGGGTAGTTATATTTTTAACGGAGGCCATTTTCTAGCTGCGCTTTTTGACCCCCTAACTGGAGAGGAGTGAAACAGCAAGCTTTCTTCAAACTACGAGTAATTGCGAAATGGTTCCTGGATATTTTCACTGTTCACTACGTTATAGAAAAGCCCACGGGCGTTTTAAACATGTTAAAACTTAGACACCCGTGAAAATCGACACCAATTCGAAACGATCCAAACATCGAATACGCAAATTCGAGGGGATAATCGTGAAAAAAAGATCTAGACTATTAGGCTCGCAGTCGAATAATTCAGTTACACACACACACAAGGACACACACAGACACACATCAGTTTGTATTCAGACAGCTTTTATACGACGTATAGCTCAATTTTATACGCTATAGATGCATGTTAAAATATTTTGGCACTTTTAATAGTTCGATTTTCAGATAACGAAGCGGTTCTCGAGCGTTCAATCATAGAGAAGCGTATGTTAAGCAACAAATTGAACCAGTTGGAGGGTTGAAACGATGATTACTATCACCCTGATCGCAGCTTTAAACATCCTGGTACCGATACTTCCGTACTCGCCTGTGTTCTAATTTGTCAATTATGATAGTTGATCCTCGCGATCCATACACGCACAAACCTAATCCCGTTTCCGTTCACGTTATCGTCGTGTCCCGTGCATCCCCATCGAAACCATCGCCGCAACACGCACTGCAAACAATAGACGTTTATACATATGTACTTTGGTTTATAGACGTTCATTGTACCATACTAACCGGTCGTGATTCAATATATTCTTGATCGTCGGGAATTTTGTAATAAACAAGTGAACATACTCTGGTCCAGTTTTAATTACGAGTATCAGACCCCTGTCGACTCTTTCGTCTAACTTCAAATTGGTGGATAATTTGCCAACTTCAAATGAACGTTTTTCGTTTCTCGTTGATTCATTGAGAGAAGATTAAAAATACCAGTGGAACATGATGGATATGATGGATCATAATTGCGTACTGTCCATAAATTCGGACAAATTGGGCAAAGGCAAACGATATACCTTGTTGAAAAAGTTTAAGCGCGTGTTCAATGTCAGTGCAAATACGCCTAAAACGAACCTGTATCTGCATAGCATGGCAGCCACGTTCGCTGAAGAGAGAAGACATGCTGCTCTTCCGTATTGGTGGATCATCCACCCTTTCAGTAAGTGGAGGTAAACGATCCGCAATCAATATAATTTTTATCATTTCCTAAAAATATACACCTAACTCTTTTTGCAATAATGCAGTACAATCAACAAGCAACAAATGTTTTCAAGCAGCATAAATAGACTCGCAGGAGCTAAATATAAATTTATTTTAAATTTAAATTAAAAATAATATGTTAATCCTCTTAAAGCCCTCTAATCTTTTCACTCTTTTAAATTTCGCCTATTCATTTTTCTCACAAATGCCATAAATCTTAATTGTTTAATTTCTGGATTCATAAACATTGAAGTGGTTAAATTCCAGATTCGTTTGGGACATGGTCATGTTAGCCGTCTACATGATCGCTTTCCTATCGATTCCATTTTGCGTTTGCTACATAGTGATGAGCCACGACGCGATACGAGTAGACAATTTTAATATCCTCATTTATACTATATGCTGGGTGGACATATGGATGTCCTTCATCAGCGGATACTATGACAAGCAACAGATGCAAGTGCAATTGGACCCGTGGATTATATTTAAGTGAGTTGTAATTGTATTCAACTAATTGAACACTGGTTTTCGTTAAAAATCTTGGCACTTATATAGAAAGGGTCTGCGTATTCCGATTTTGATGAAATTTTAATATGTTATAGATTTCGACATTTTGAACAACTTTTTTCTGTTCCAATATAGGCGGTCGTTTTTAGTTTTCGAGATATTTGCAAAAGACTATCGCTAATACTGTATTGAATTTTTCGTATTCCTGCATGCTCCACGGCGACGTAAACCTGTTCAGAATATGTTGCTGCATAACATATTAAAATTTCATGAAAATCGTAGTACACAGACTTTTTCTATATAATAACCAAAATCTTTTTCGTTTAGGAATTACATGAAGACATACTTCATCTTAGATGCCGTCACATCCTTGCCCTGGGACCACATAACATTACCATGGCGGGATCTTCCAGGGATGCAGACTAACATCGTGGTCATTCTGCTTAATTTACTACCACTGTTGAAACTTTTTCGCTACACACATATGATCAAGAGTCTGTTCGAATTGTTCACGGTAAAATGCCAAAATCATTTTCGATCTACAAAGGCTATTTCCAATGAAAGTAGTATTTGATTTGGTGCCACAAAATTTATCTAGAAAAATAGTAAATCGCGTAAACATCCACTGATAATGTTTGTATTAATTATGTTCCAGTATCTCGGAGTGATGCACTTATACTACGAAGTATTCACTACGGTATTATTAGCAATATACATGATGTTTTGGTGTGCCTGTCTCAGTTATCTAATTCCAGCACTAATGCTACATTTGACCAGCACCAAACCTGAAGTATGTCATTAATTGTTTAATCGTAAAATTTTAGAAACCATTGATCATAAAAAACTACAATGAAATCATTGACTATAGGACTGCGTGGAGTGTTGGATGACTGGGCTAGACCACGAAAGCATCAGCCACAGGTTTCAACATGCGTTCTTCATGGTAGTCGAGAAGGTCTCGACCAGCGGTTATGGCTTGTACATTCCCATCACAGATGGTCACCTTATACTAAGTAGTTTCCTCATGGTAATGGGCAGATTACTCGATTGCTATATCGTAGGTGAATTAATGAGAAACCTATTCACAACTTCCAAATGATTTCGTAGTAAACGAAGTAATAACAGTTAAAAATGCCAATAACTAAATTCTGTTACAGTGATGTTGATTCAGATCAAAGCATTGGCGAGACAGTCGAAATCGAAGTTCCACGAGATCATGAACCAAGTGATCGCCTACACGATACAGAAACAGTTGCCTACACACATGAAGAATCGTCTTCTGAATTATTATAAGCATCGTTTCCGGTTCAGTTACTTCCGCGAGAAGTCCATATTGATGAACCTCTCAGGTAATTAACATATCAGTAATTAACCGAATAGAAAATATATGTTGTATACTATTGGTTTTCAATATTTAGAGACTCTCCGGTTTGAAATCGCGTTTCAAGCAAATCACCGTTTAGTAGAAAATGTTGCGATTTTCAAGGCGATGCCAAAACATCTGCTGCGATCGATAGTAAAAAGCTTGAAATTCGAGTTGTACTTGCCGAACGATGTTATAGTCAAAGCTGGAGCTCACGGTGACTGCATGTTTTTCATTTCTGCTGGAACAGTTGCTGTCTTAACCCCGACTGGGAAAGAGGTGAACATAACATAATTCATAATTAGACAGCGGATCTTTATGCAAAATAACAATTTTTTGAAATTTACCATCTAACTTAATATGTTTAATAGATAGGAAATAATATAAGAGTATTTTTAAATCTTTCTAATCTTTTTACTGTTTTCAATTACACTTACTCACTTTCGTCATAAATGCATAAAATCCGCTGTCTATTCATCATCTAACATCATTCGAAAGAATGAATGATCTATAGATATGTCATTTGGACGATGGAGCGCATTTTGGAGAGGTGGCGTTACTGGTGCCGGATCAAAGAAGGGTTGCAAGCGTGATTGCAATTGAAGTATGCGAGGTGTATCGTTTGGATCGTAAAGATTTCAGAAAGTGCATCGCTGTGCACACAGAATTATTCGCGAAACTCGAGTTCATCGCTTCAGATAGAATCCAGAGGGCTGTGGACATCGAGGAACAGCATAAGCGATACTTACTTCGTGGTTCTTCGCATGAGCAACAGTTTCAACCATCTATTGAATAATTAATTAATGACAGTACAATTAATTACACATCTTAGGAATATATTTAAACAACCTGAACTGCGTTGTAGTGAAATTTGTTGACTTGTGTTTCGGCTTCACTGTGTAATGTGTTCAAACACATGATGTGTTCCACTAGTATTAATATGTACATGTATTAATAAACGAGTTATTATAAGAATGCTGATAAATAAGTCTCACTTTTAGAGAGTAATTTCAAGCAAGTTACAGATAAACAAACAAACAAATAAATATTTAATATTATTTAGAAATTAGATAGTAATATTTGTAACTGAGGATCAATTAGGGTACCACCAAGAAATACAATATGTATCATTGATTCCTGAGAAACAGAATAATGACCGTGTTGATTGTTTAACCATATATTTAAGGATCTTATATATTATTATTGTCCATACATTGTTTGTATAGTAGCATTCCTTTATGTCTACCTTTATTTTATAATTATATATATTTATATATTATATTATATCATTATATTATATTATTTTAATCGTTACCTAAGATACTTACAATTACAAATACACTCACTAAAATCTTTAGCACTGTCGCAGTAATCTATGCACGTACAGATAATACACTGGAGATATGAATAAGTGATTAATTAATAGTTTCTTCGTCGTATTTCTTTTTCTTTTCTCTTTCGTATAATTTCCTTTTTTTGGCAAATCTCGTTCCAATTAAACGCTCGAACCTTCGTTTGATATTCGCAGCGATGATCGCGGGCATCGTTTCACATTTAAAAATTATGCTAA
The DNA here is from genome assembly GCA_028455595.1 of Lasioglossum vierecki. NCBI lineage: Eukaryota > Metazoa > Arthropoda > Insecta > Hymenoptera > Halictidae > Lasioglossum > Lasioglossum vierecki. The sequence goes on from CM052336.1 coordinate 14,824,202, forward strand.
AAATCTATCTAGAGACCGTAGAAAAACTAATCACTGACAAAGTTTGCGTCGACTTCGGAATCGGAAGGGTCTATCGATTGTACGCGAGGTGTGTTCCACGTTGTTATTATTCTTGTTGTTGTTAGAGTTGTTACTTAGTCTTACCCTACGGGAATCAAACGGGGAAACTCCAGAAAACGATTCTTCAATTCCTCGGAAAAATATTCATTACCATTCTAGAATACTTCTCAAGACGATTAAATGTAGTGCAAAGTAATCACCGAGTCCGTTGTAAAAATTACTTTTACGCTATGGGAATTTATATTTACATGAGAAGGTTCACGCAATGTTCTAGGTCTAGCTGTTCTAGTCGCGTTACTATTAAAATATCAGAACTGTTTATCAAACAGTTCCGTTCCAGTACAACTATTACTAATCGTTAATCTATTTGATCAATTTCCACGTTGACAGTGTCGTGCCACCCGTCTGGCAACTGTGTTCCGTCGACAAAATGCTGAAAGCTGCAGGAAAGTTCTTTCAGACAAAATTAAATAAACGGTCTATACTTTAATAAATTATTGCAAACGCAATAGTACATTTAATAATTAGAGCAAGGGATTTAGAACAATGGAATATTATGTACGGCTTCAAATAAAGATAATAAAATAGAGAACGGGCATTTTTGAGTGTCAACTACCGACGAAGCACCGTCAGAAGGTAGCACAATCGATTCCCGAAAGGCGACGAGTAAAATTATCGAACGACCATCCACGATCATTTCCACGACGAGGAGGTTCTCAACGCTCAAGCTCAAAGATATGTTCGCCAACGATTAATACGTAATACCGAGAATTATATACATCTCTAGTGTAACAGGGTTGATTGGGTGTACAGGTCATTTTACATACTTAAAATCACACGGTAGAAATATAAATTATTTCCTATAGAATAGAGAGGATCTACTGAAGTTCGACGTACACACACGCGTACTGGGCAGCTCGGTTTTTGACATTTCGATTCGAGACAACACGGACGTGGTATAGTCACTATAGTCTCATCTACGTCCCGACACGTCGCGCCGGTCTGCGGGGTATCTATGCGACGTAAATTATGTAAACTATTTATACATTTACTAGACAGTCGTGACGTTACGTTACAACAGATCCATTCGAGTCGTGTAAATATCTAGTTTGGTCAGATCTAGAGGAGTACGGGGGAGAAGAGCACTGAACATTTTCCTTGGAACTTTTACGAACGATTCCTCCGAAAGACTATGCTATAGAATTATACTAAACACGTCTGTTGATATGCGTTAGACATTGAACGGGGCTACGACTGTCCCAATTACGAAATATTTCCACAGTTTCGCGATCAAACCATTTTCAAAACAGCAATCTAATTTTTTCATCTAGATTAGATGTAAGTTAGTTTTAACTATTTAGTAAGTAAGTTTGTATGTACGGCGAGTGTGAAGAGAGTATGGTTGTAAAATTTGTAACCCCAAGGGGATCAAATAAAAGTTATATATATATTTTTTTTTTCATCTAGAATAATTGCACGAAAAAAATTGTATAATTCAATAACAGCCTCCGAACAACACTTGAATTGTTTTAAAATGGTGAAAAATTAATTTTCTTTCTTCTTGTAATTGTTTTGTCACGGGATTGCGGAATGTTTGAACGCGAAAGTGTTGAGTATAAACAAAATCAATGAGAGGAATCCGTCCGCAAGATTCTTCTGTTACAAACAGTCCTGTTATAATACATGAAATAGTATCCAACAGTGGAGATTGATATTTAGCACTCTTTCCCCGACCACTTTCGAAAGGGCGTCTAATAAGGCACTGTCATTTACTGTGACTGAAACGATAAGATGAAAGAGGAGTGTCCCTCCCTACACGGTTCCGTGAATTCAATTTTTTCCATTCGATTCGAATCGAGTGAGACTTACGCTTACGATTTATAAATGCTTTTGGTACCTTTCCCTTCGGAATCCTTGATATGCTACGATACTACAGATATTTTCTTTTGGCGTTCGAGATTGAGAGCGTTTATCAATCAATTCTCTTTAGGCATCAACCGCAACTAATTTATTTATTTTCTTAAAACAATTACAAAATTAAAAAATCGCTTAACGATTGGAGATCTCAACGATCTCGCTTAGCAGGCGTTGAAGTCACCAGCCCCATTTACTTACGCTGCTTTTTTAAACGCATTTTAAAAGTGACGTGTTTCCACAAGAAAGAGACAATATTTTCGAGTAATAAAAAATTGTAATATCGTCGCGAAAGTTGTTTATATAGATTAATTAGAGCTCTCACTCTCGAACGCCCAGGGCTCACGATAGACGATACAGTGTACATAGTAACAGTATAGTAGTTAACATTACGATTAAAATGTTCAGGAACAAATATATAAATGCAACACGTTAATATGACCATGTGACGCGGTTTGAGCGCTACAAAACTGATCGTACGACTTTGAGAACTTAACTGCGTTCATGTCTGCAACGCTGCGAACGATCGGTGCGCAAAGTGCAACGCAAATAGTGCAATATTAGCTCGAAATCCTTCATTCTCCATACTGATAATTTTGATTAGGGAATGAAACAGCGATCGACACGTTGCACCTTCGCGAATGAATATTCGCTCATGATCGTGAATGAATTTCACTGGTGGTAGCGAACTATTTGGCGGCGGCGCCTCCTACGGCAATTATGTCCGAATATATCGAATAAGGAATAAGTGATAACAGTATCATAGAGTATATAAATGGCATATTGCGTAACAAACTATTTTATATTGTACAACGTAACGTGCGTATATGCTTCATACAAATAGGTACAAGTTCTCCTACCTTCTCTTTCTCTCTCTCGTTCATCTCTCCACGCATGCGTCTATCGAATGAGTACAAAAGGAAACGTAATTATAAAAAAAGAAAGGAAAAGAGCAAAGAGAAAAAACGATGCGAAAAAGAAACGCGGCTCTTAACTTATCGTTAGCGTGCTAAGCGTGAGAGAACACGAGCCCGCGGGATCTACGACGTTTTCTTGTTCCCCTGATGCATTTCTCTGTCTCGCAGATTTGACGGAGTCGCTGACTTGCACCATGATTCACGGAAAATTGGTCGCGATTGCAGATCACCGGCGCATCTTTATTGCATTCTTGGAAGTAGGCTGTTCATCCTTTATCTCGCCAGAGCATCTAAAACTTTTGTTTAACGGTAGAAAAATTTTCTATGAAAATTACAGCACCCGATTCATTAAAGTTTACTTCTAATAAATGAATGTCTTTAGCAGTTCCTTACAAAGGACCTTCACAATATAAGAGACAAAAATAAAATCGCTGCAGTAAGCGTTTTCGGCATTGCCATTAATTCTACCATTAACATAAAGATGACATTGCACATATCAGCTGCATTATTGCACTATTCGTTACGGATAAACCACAGAAAAATGGTTCACAGTAAGCAACAATTTTACTTCACCACTTCCCCTGTGAACAAATCCTCATCAAGCTCCACAAGATGGCATGCCAAGTGCTTTCTTTATTAAATACTCAGTTTCCAAATTCCTCGAATGCAACTTCTGCGCCGGAGGACAGCCCCGGTGAACGGCATTAAAATGAAAACAGTAGAAGACAAGGTTCGAGGACCGTTTCCGGTCCCGCTAGCCCGAAGGATAGTTAATTATCCCGCCTAATATGGCTTCGACCGACTAGGATTCAGCGTCAGATCGTATATACATGGATGACAATGCCTCGAATGAGACAGCGACGAAGATCAGGGAGCCTCGCTGTTTGCTTAACATATCTTACGGATACCTATGTATAGACGTTCTAAGGCTTTGGCAGTGAATTAACGTCGATTTGCGGGGCACACGATCGATTTGAGACGCGGCTGTTAATCTCGATTTGTAGCCTTTTCACTCCATTGAACCCCCGTTGCAAACACGTGCTGATTTTTTGTCGTGTCCCCTCGATTTGTTTCTTTTTTTAAGTCGATGTACCCGCTGTGGCCGCTGATCGCCGCTGATTGGACCAGGTCCCACTAATAACGCTAGGTCCTGGGTTCTAGACCAGCGACTTCAGGACGTCCCTTCGCCTCCTCAACGAGTTCAGGTGAGCCCCTCTCGGTGGCAGTTGGCCAGCCTCTGTGCAGGATCGACAGCAGAACTTTGCGTAGTATTTGTGCGAGCAGTACTGCGCCTTCACTATTAGTCTGCAGTTCGCGAAGAACGCATTGTCCTGGCAATTCGGGTGGATGAAAATCCCTGAGGAAGGACAGTTTGTCAACAAATTGGTCATGCTGTTCAAGCTGCCTAGGTCTTTGGTAATGTCTAGACTGCGGATCTTTGTGCATTTTTGCCTTATAAAAATGTTCAAAGTATGCTGGATTATTAAATTTGACAGAATTACTTGTTCTTTATTTGGAATCTACAAATGCTATTAGCAATGAAAATTTGTCTACAAAATTTGAAAATAGTAATGTCTGTATTCGAGGCTAATGTTAGCGGTGGATTCAGATTATCAGACTACATAATTCTTTACTATGACATTATGATGACTAAGTCTTGATGAAATTGTGAATGATTCTCGGTGAATCAAAACGAGTGACTTACCGGCAACATTTATATCCACGCTCTCAGAGGCTGCGGAATACTCGTTCGTAGCCTCGCAAAGGTATCTTCCCGAGTCCTCTTTGTTCGCATTGTTAATCACGAGTTTGTTCTGTTCTGTAGACAGTAATCAATCCAATCAATATTATTCCATTTTTATAAATTACAATTTTGTTACCACGAATACTAACCATTGATCTGTATTCGATCATTAGGACGAATCAGTTTATTATCCTTGTACCAAGATACTCGCGGAATTGGATAACCATCAACGTTGCAGACGATGTTTATATCGCTTTCTTCTGGGAATTGATTTTGTCCTATGGATATGCTAACGTTGACAGGAACTGCAGAATGTAAATTCATTTATTAAAGATATTTATAAATACATGTATCGGGAGAATAAAAATTGCAGAAAAGCAAATTGAAGAATATCTTACTTATCCAGTAGCTCCTGTAAGAAATCGTTAAGTTAGAATGATAAGTACTCATGCTGGCAAGCAAAAAGAAGCAGTGCAGCATGCTAGGTCAAAGCGTGTGCAATCGAAAATGAAACTAGAAAAATCTGTCGGTCCAATCGCGTTGTTGTTTTCTATAAACTCTTTAATCAAAACTCTTAATTAACAAAGCAATTGGACCAAACAAAAAATCAAAAGTCTATTCTCCTCACCTATATGTCTCGACATAGTTGGCTGTGTGGTCGACACCACCATAGGAATATGATTTTGTGTAGTGGGATATACAGGAGCATAAGTTTGATAAGTCACGGTCTCATTTCTGTTGGGTCTGTAGGGATACTGAGGTTTGCTAGGAGGTTGAACTAGGTATTTGGTATACTGTTGGTACTCAGGTTTGACATTGTACACCGGGCCAATAGCCTGCACGGTCACTGACCAGGACGCAGCCCGCCCAATGGCGTTGAAGGCTTGGCAAGTGTATACACCTAGAGTGGGCAAGGTCACTGATCGGATTATAAGAGTGGAGTCAGAGTTCTGTTCATAGACGTCCGAGATTAAGGGCACTATGTCGTGGCCTCGCCACCAAGTGACAAAAGGCCTGGGCCAACCTATCGCGTAGCAATGAAGTGATATAGGCGAGTTCATCGTGATCGTCACCACCGTGTTCGGCTCCCCTAGTATAGATGCGGCCATTTGTTGAGGCTCTATAGGAAGCAAGACAATAACATGCATGGTGCTTACAGTTAGACCTTGTTGACAATCCTCGAGTTGTTAGAACAGAGAATTTTCTCAGAAAAGTTTTAGACGAGAGCGGAAGTGACCGTGATTTGGTTATGACAATGAGTCCGATGAATAGAATAATTAATAGAATAGAATAATCAATTAAAGAAAAGAAAACAATCCATGATTATACTGTGGATTTTTATGCATTTATGGTTTCTATAAATTTTTTAAAAATGCAAGAATATAAACTTCCACAAAATTGAATACGACTTTTATTTATTTCAGATCTATAAAGGCTACCGCCTTTTATTACATATCATTAAAACATGACGAATTGGAATATTGAATTGGTTAAAGGAATCGCGTCACTTCCGCTGTTCGATCAGCATCAATACCAACCACTACTATTGCTCTACTTCTACAGCAAACATTAGAGTTTACGTTCGCTACCATTGCGAAACACCATAACAATTTCTAAATTGTAGTTGGTTATCGCAACGAGTGCAGTATGAAGGACAGTCACAACGACAAGAGCAGTTTTGATTAATCATTCCATCACCCATTAGAATAGCAATACAGAATCCACGTGATAGTTGATATGTACGTACCTGTTACTACCAATTGGTATTCCACTCTTACCGGCGGTCCCAAGCCGTTGTCAGCTATGCAAGTGTAAGTTCCGCCATCGTATTTGTATAAATTGATGATTTGTAGAGAGCCGTCGTGTAGAATACGACGCCTGTTCTCCGACGTTGCGATCTAAGGATGGTTGACAATATCGTAGAAAGTTTGTTACAGTTCTTCTGATATACAGTGACTCCCATTAATATTCGGACTCGGAGAAGTCAATTCTTCCTTACACGTTAAAAAGCGTATAAAATTACCAATGACGTGTCCTTCCTCCACGTAATACTCGGTCTCGGATTTCCCCTCGCAATGCAAAGCAAAGTGACATAACCGCCTTCTTGCGCGCTAACTCGTGGCTCTTCCGGTTGTTGGATCGATGCAGGTTCAGCTCCAGCAGGTGGAGAGGTAACCCAGGTTCGTAGCGTGGTCGGTACTTCCTCGACAGCAGGCTCCAAACAGGAAGTGCCGCAACCATGATCGCAGCATTTCCTGTCTTCGGCGCAGTCGGCGTCCGTGGCACACTCTTGCTCGCATCTGGTACTGTTCGTTACGTTCGGACAGTTTCCTGGCTTCGTTGCTTTAAAAATAATGAAACTTTAGTAATACTACCAAGTGATAAAGTATACCAAAACTATTATAGTCTTTACACTCACAGCTATTTTTAGTTTAGAATCTGCTAATTAGTAAACAGAACGTTTCAGTTAAACTTTCACTCAGGGGATTAAAAATTTCAAACTTGTCTGAATGTAATATCATGAATTTCTATGAAAAAATGATACAACTTTAAATTCTAGTGCGAGGAATCCAAGACCTAATCCAAACTTCTATGCCTGGAAACCGATATGACAGCGTGATAGTCTCTTAAACGCGCTTGATATCGAACAACTTTACTCATGTATAACATTTAAAGATTGAATGTTGCACACTGAAACTTGGATTCCTCGCACTAGAATTTAAAGTTTTGTCATTTTTTCGTCGAATCGTATAATATTACATTCAGAAGAGTTGAATACCGTTAGTCCCCTAAGTGAAAGTTAATCCGATATTGCTTCTCATTTAATTCTCGAAAGGTGACCCACAAAAATAAAGATGATGACCACTTATAAAAAAAAAGTATTAACCACTTACTAGGCCTGCAAACGCCTTTGTACTCGGTGCCATCCTTGGTAGCGGCTAATATGATCGCGCACCTGCTACCATCAGGACAAACTTGTGTCCTGCAAGGATCCACGCATCTGCATCGTTGGCAATCCTGCGGATCCACGAACTCCTCTTTACCATAAGGACATCGAATTGCTTCGCATTCTTCGCGAGCCTCCGCGCAAGGATCCGTTCGATACCCTGGAGTGTCCACGTCGATTTCGTTGGAGGCTAAAACGAATATTCATTCACAATCATAGTGCGCGGAAGAATCTAAAAAACTGAATTAATCAAAATATTCAAAAGAATAATGTAAGATACAATTGCGGTGTAAGCTATGTTACATATTGCACTCGGGAACACTGAAAGCATAACTGAAGAATGTTGGCATATTTATTAGGAACATCTAGTAGAAAAGAATAGTGTAAAAATTAGGAACATCTAGTAGAAAAAAATAGCGTAAAATGTTAATGAGAAATTAAATAAAATTCGCAGCTGGTGTGTGAACAAATTTACACCGTGTTCGAAGCTGGTAGCTGTAAATTCGAAAATAAAGATTCACAAAACGGCGTCGGACTCGTTGCCTCGACTTACTCTGCACGCATGTATGAATGCAAGATTCGAAGGTCTTGAATCGGTTTCGATTGCCACCGCATCCGGTATAAATGAACGCACGACAGACTTGATTTTCATCGTCAAAGTAGAACCGTTTCATCATTGATTCGGAAGTACAGGAGCCGCTATCGACTGGTTCTTTACAGATCGCTAAATCATCGTCGTGCAAACATTCTATTAAACCTTTGGGCCAGTTCTCTTATAAATGTTTCATCAATCCGGTACAATAATTTGCAAATTTTTCTTCGGTTCTTTTTTGTCTCTGGATCAGTTTGACGCGAATGGAGTAATTTACATTTTATCTACCCTGAAGTCTATCAATAATTGTGCTTTTCAATATAATCATTGTCCACTGTACCAAATGGAGGATTAAACAATCTTCTTTTACACAACAATCCCAAACGAAATTATTAGATCACGTTATCGAGGGAAAGCAGTTGAATAATATGTTTGAAATTATACTTACACAGGTTCGAAGCGTTCGTGTCGTTTCCAGCTGCCACAGGCTCTTCGTGATGAATACAAATCGACTCGCACTCGGAAATCGAGCTGAATCTATTTGCATTTCCTTCACAGCCGCCATACAGGAATTCGCGACAGATCCGGCTAACAGAATCGTAGAAGAATTTCGGGAATTCACCTCTGCACTCGCCACGGTCCGCTGGCATGTTGCACATGTCTGCAATAAACATTAAAAAATGTAGCACGGAAATTCTCTCTTGTATTTACAATTTTTATTTCGAAGGTTCGGAAGGTTCGGAATTAAATTATCACGACATGAATTACTGTTTTGCAAAAAAACAAAGATGTATTTGCGCGAATCTACGTGCACACACAATAGATTTTCTTTAAAAATACTTTTGAGATCTTAAGAATAATGAAATGAACGATTTTGGGTGGACCATTTTGACCATTCTGATAAATCTATGTGTTAAATCTTAAATCTTTTTGAGAAACGAAAACTTGTCAAATTTCTCACCTTGTCCATGGAATTTGCCGCAAAGACGTTCGCACTGTTCCTCGGTCTGGAATCGATTCGCATTGCCTTCGCATCCGCCATAAATGAACGCCTGACATCTCTGGTTTTGAATATCGTAGTAATAAGCAGTGATATCCTGATCGCAGCTGCCAGGATCGATAGGAGCGTAGCAAATGGGACTCTTCGTAACAGTCTCAACGGGAGGAGGTGGTGTGACAGTGACGTTATGAACTTGTGGAGTTGCGGCGAACGACTTCTTGCATTTCCTTTCGCAGGCGGCCTGATCGGGGAAGCGATTTTTGTTGCCTTGACAGCCACTGTACTCGAATTCGTAGCATGAGTCTGTCCGATGTTCGTAGAAGTATTGTTTGTCGAAGCCGTTACAAGGACCGACGACTCTGGGCAGGCTGCAGGGATCTGTGAACAAAGATGATGCACATTAATTAATTATTATACGATCGTCATATGAGTAATTGACGTTGCAAATTATTTTTCCGCGTTGCAGTTCCAATACATTTCAATTACAGCAAATTAGATAGGACTCTACATCATTCAGATGGGGTTAATTTGATAGAAAATTTTATTCTATTATACATTATTTTTATAACTTTTTGATATAGTTTATTTTATTAGTTTGAGTGAAGGATTGTTGTTTATACAATTATTTTAAACATATTGTATTTTATATAGTTGAATCTTAAGGATCTTACGTACCTTGAACATCTCCGCAACGATACTCGCACTCCTCCCTGCTGTTGAAGTTGTTCCCATTGCTCTGGCAACCACCAAATCTGAATTGTTTACAAACACCATCTCTGCTGTCATAGAACCATTTGATATGATCCTCGGAGCATGGTCCATGCTCATCAGGAAGGAAGCAGAAATCTGAAACGAATGAGTTTCTTCAACCCCTGCACACTATTTCAGTTCATTTCATCCTAACTGAATATCTAAATTCTCCTAAACATTTCTATCAGACCGATAAATGCACATCTATCTTTTCTATATTTATCAAATAAATCTATCTGAAATTTTCCGTCCTACCTGGTCTAAAATCAGCGACCACGCTCGGCAGTGCGGGGGTGGTGAGTGCAGTTTGACACCTGTTATGACAATCCTGTTCACTCTGGAAATTGTTCTCGTTCCCACCACAGCCGCCATAGTAAAATTGTCTACATTGTTGTTCATAAGAGTCGTAGTACCATCGGTGGGTGTAGTTGTGGCATTCTCCCGATAACGCAGGCAAAAGACACATGTCTTGCTCTATATTCAAATGAGATGTTGGCATAAAAATGTGCTCATTTTGCAACATTGGACTGTGGAAGACAAACATTTTACCAGTGTCGAAAAAGAATTGAACCGGAACTCCTATTCCAATGATCGTCACAATAATTTGCATTGCAAACTCAATTCAAGCTCTTATACAATTAAGCCCTTTTATTCAAACTCTTTAAGCCCTTGTAATTTCGACTTTAATCAAATACGAAGACTTTAATAAAATGCATACAATATAAGTTACAAAAGTATCACTACATTTTGGAGCATTCAAATTTTTCTAGTCATAATTCCACGGATTTTTTCCGACACTGCCAGCAATTTTCCCTCCCACGTCTCACTTCAAACATTGAAAGCGGTAACAAAAATTTCTCAAGATCTTAGCAAGGCCCGAGGAAATCAATTTAAATCTCTTGCCTTATACAGAATTTCGTGTACATTAAAATGTAGCATCAGGCTAGACGAAACGTCGACGTGCAAACAGCTCATATACTCGAATCGCAAAAATTCGTGCTACGATGTGTTAATGTATTAAGAAAAGGCCGTGTTTGTTTCGCATAGGTACAGTGCAAGAGTGAAATATTCCTGTTGGTGTTCATAGTCTTACCGATCTTAGGCGGGCAATCGAACTCGCATGCGTCCCTAGATTCGAAATTATTTTTATTTCCACCGCAACCGGTATAATAGAATGGCATGCACTGGTTCTCCGATTGATCAAAGAACCAACGAGGTTGCTTCTCACCGCAGTTCCCTTCCGCTCGGGGCAGCAAGCAACTATCTGTTAATTGCATTAATTTATGTGTCATGCGGAGTTAGCTATTTCCAAGTTTCAACTATTCGCTGTTCTTCGTTATAAGAATTTTTCTGCTCTTAATTCTCATGGAAACCTGAACAGCGAATCGTTGAGGCCTCGAGAACGTTCTTATAATTATAATATTATTCTCTATTCCTGAAAATAAAGGCGATAAACGATTGCATCCTATTTGTACTAGATCATTGGATTGGAATATTTGCGCTGATTTTTATTCGAATAGTGCAGCCATTTTGGTGGATCCATTCTGTTGAGCCCAATTTTTATAAACTAATTTCTAAAAATTTGGTTAAGCACGAATCTCTTCCAAAATAATAGTGTACACAACATCGTATGAAAACATTAGTTAACAGGTGACTAATATATCATCAGGTAACTAACAGGTGCGTCAGCGTGTTTTGCAAAGTGATCGTGTTGATGTGCTACAAAAACCGTGAAGTGCGCGTGGAGTGCAACAACGTGTGCCATTTGAAGTGCTACAGGGAACAACATCTAGTTAATGGATAACGTGGGGTGCTTTTGATTAGGCGTGTGCGCAGCGACATACGACATATGTACCACCACCGTGAACGACTTAGCCACCACCTAGAAAGATTGTTTCGGATCTGAGTTATTCGCGAAGCGGAGAAGCTCGTACTCTTTAAAATTCAATCACTTTTCCTCGATTTGCAATTCGCTGATTCTGTTTCCGATACCTGTTACGGGGCAGCGCTGCTCGCAGGCAGCTCGTGTACGGAATCTATTACCGTTGCCTTTGCAACCCCCATAAACAAATTGGTTACACGTCTGACGCTCGGCGTCATAATACCAGCGCAACACCGAGCCCGGACATGGTCCGGGGTCTTTCTCCAGGACGCACACCTCTGTCAGTTTGACTGCAAATACGTTTTATGCATTACCAAATTTTTTCATCCGTTTCTGCATTACAATTTTACTCTCTTGTCTCGGATTCAAAACAAGCATCACAAGTTTTGCTAATTTTTTTAATGGCTTGTGGGTTTTTGTTAGTTGTAGTTTATCTCTTATGAATGATCTGTTCAGAATGAAGTATCTTGGTAATAATTGCAGTGTCGATCCCGTCAATTTCAGAGACCTCTGCAATTTCAGAAATTGATTTTCGGAAGCAAAAATTACAGTGAAGGCTAAAGAATATGGAATATTAAAAATTACATTCAACTTCTCCTTCTGAAAGCACCCCCTTGCTTCTGAGAACCTATACGAAACCCTAATTTCTACCCCCGATTATCATAGCAACTATTCCCATGAACCATTAACTTAATTTTCCCCGTTCTTCTTATCCAAAAAATAATTGTTAAATTATTATCGACAGCACTTAGATGTGTTAGATGATAATGTTTCCCATAAGTTATTCAATCCTCCATGAACACCGTCGATGACGCTTCGCATTTATTCACGAATAATCACGCGAAGGATTGGTCTAATGTATCTACTTCATCTGTGTAATTAGACAGTTTTTTGTAAAAATCCAACAAATAAAATTTGTCATATCAAAATTGTTCCGTAACTAATGGTCAAATCTATGACTAATGGGATTAAGGATTCAGGCAAAAAGAAACGACCAGCGCATTATGAAGGATTTTCAAGAGACGTACCTTTTCTTCCTTTCGGTTGCAGACATTGCTGGTGGCAGGCAATTTCCGTTGCGAAATTGTTGTCGTTTCCTTTACAGCCGCCATATTTGTACGTCTCGCAAGCTTGAGAGTCGGCGTTGAAGAACCATCTGGTGAAGTTGCCTTGGCAGGGACCTTCTTCCTTTGGTTGCTCGCAAGGATCTTTGATAAACATATCGATTAACATCCTGACATTCAATTAATTCTTCGAAGCCAGTGCTAAAGTACACTTTGACCCAGAACATCAACATTTGTATTCAAAGTGAAAATTAATTAGGAGATTTAATTATAACTTACCCAGGTCAGCAGGGACAACACAAAGCTCCTCACACTCCTCTCTGGACTTGAACTTGTTCGCATTTCCAAGACAACCACCATAAACGAACTGACCGCACTGTTTCCTGCCAGTATCATAGTACCACGTGGGGAAGTAGCCTTCGCAAGGTCCTGGGATCTTCGGCAGGTAGCAAGCATCTGTAAAATTGTTGTAAAATTTTATGAAAAATTCTATTCAACAGAAATACTTTGTAGAGGCAAGAACCAAATTGAAATTTTTCTTGTCTACGGCCTGAAGGGATTCTATATCAACACTTTAATGCTTTCAGTAACAGAGTAAAATCTAAAATCTGAAATGAATAATTTCTCCTTATCAGGAAGTACCAAAACTTAGTAGCTGGCAATATAAAATATTAAGACAATTTACCTTTTCCTTTAGGCTGAACGCACACTGCCTTGCACTGGTCCTGGGTCTTGAATCGATTCTCATTACCATCGCAGCCTCCGTACCAGAATCTCGAGCAACCACCGTACTCCGTATTGAAATACCAATAGACATTGAAATCTCTGCAGGAACCTCTATCTTTATCCAATGCGCAGAAAGCTCCAGGTGTCGATGGTACCGTGAGACAGCCCTCGAAGTTTTCACCTTGCGCTTCTTCAACTCCGTCAGGGCAGCAGCCATACTTCGATGCATCGCAATTGCATCCGGCAAAGTTCGGTCCCTTCGCTGGCGTCTTTCCGTCGGAACAACATTTATGCTCTGTGTTCTCGCATCCACAACCTTCGCATAAAATGAAATTCAATTTATTTAAAAATAAATTCTCTTTTTAAAAAAATTCTTTAAACATGTAAGGACTAGTGTAATCATTTAAAAACAATTATACCTTGTAAGCGAGGTCCTTTGGCAATACTGACACCATCAGGACAGCACCCGAACTGATAAGTATAGCACTGGCAGCCCTCGTAGTTCGGTCCAGTGGCAGGTGTGAATCGATTAGGACAACAACCATTAGGTGTGTATTTGCAACCGCACCCTTCATTCTGCGGACCTCGTGCTGCAGTAGAATTATCCGGACAACAACCAAATCTAGTGTACTGACATCCGCAACCGTAAAAGTTTGGTCCACGTGCCGGCAAAATATTATCAGGACAGCACTTGTACGGCGTTGATAGGCAGCAACCCTCTCTTTGGGGTCCGTGAGCGGGGGTAGTGTTGTCCTCGCAGCAACCATAAGTGGTATTCTCGCATGGCATGCGGCAGCCATAATTACTCGGTCCAAGAGCTGCGACATCCACATTTAACCATTACTTTTATTCCAAAGGGTAGCAAAGTAAGAAATTAAGGGAAATAAATAAATATTTATAAATTTTTAATAAGTATCCTGGGAACATACCTGGAGCACGACTGTCAGGACAGCATCCAAAGTACGAAGCAGTGCAGTTTTCAGTATTGATAACACCGCATCCTTCGAAGTTACTGCCAGTTGCAACACTGACGCTGTCAGGACAGCAACCGTAAGTAGTATTCGTGCAATCTTCCTGGATAGTGGAGACGTCATAATCATCCGTGACAGGAGTGACCGAGATAACTTCTTCTTTGCAACCTGTAATTAGTAAAACAATATAAATCTCGATAGCTAGAAAAACATTTTAATAGATAAAATATTTAAACAATTATTGCCGTACCCTCCCCATTTGGTCCAGTAGCTGGTTTGATTCCATCAGGACAGCATCCGAACGTGGTAACGTTGCAACATCCCATATTGTCTTTGCCGCTTGCTGGAGTCTCTTTGTCAGGACAGCATCCAAATCTGCGATATTTTAATGAAGAGACAAATATTTTACAATTATATTCAATCTACATTTTCAATATAGAGTAACAACAAAGTTCTAATCAGTGTACTCACTCAGTCTGGTTGCAAGGCTTCTTGCAGCCCTCGAAATCGTTGCCTTCAGAAGCAGTGACTCCATCGGGACAACAACCGAACAAGGTCTCGGAGCAATGCGATTCTGGGCATCCTCTATTATCTGACCCAGTAGCTGCAGAAACACCATCGGGGCAGCAGCCATATTTGGTGTCATTACACGTCTTCGGAGTCGGACAACCCTGGCCAAAGGGACCTTTAGCTGCCGTGATTCCATCATAACAACAACCGAATGGTTTCGTCTTGCAAGCTTTCTTCTTGGGCACTTTGCAAACACGCTGCTTCCGGGTTGTCACGTCCGGCAATAATGTTGTCCAGATTTCGGATACTGGAGCAGAAATAAAAATTAATGCCCCTGAACACTTAAAGAAACATCTGGAAAATACTCCCCAGGCGTTCTCCAAACACTTACCAGGTGTAACACTTTCCTCATCTTCGGTGGACGTCGTCAAACCGGAAACGGTGGACTCAGTAACATCAGTCGGAGTAGTTTCACCAGATTCAGTGGTTCCACCGGATTCTGTGGTTTCTCCAGACTCTGTGGTCTCACCAGACACTGTAGATTCTTCTGTCGTCGACTCAGCAGACTCGGTGGTCATTCCAGACTCGGTAGTCATTCCGGATTCTGTAGTCTGTCCAGATTCAGTAGTTTCACCAGATTCGGTGGTTTGACCAGACTCAGTGGTCTCAGTCGTTCCAGACTCAGTGGTCATTCCGGATTCCGTAGTCTGACCAGATTCAGTAGTCTGGCCAGATTCAGTAGTCTGACCAGATTCAGTTGTTTCACCAGACTCCGTAGACATTCCAGATTCTGTAGTCTGTCCAGATTCAGTGGTCTGACCGGATTCAGTGGTCTCAGTCATCGCAGACTCGGTGCTTTCGGTTGTAGCACCAGATTCAGTGCTTTCGGTGGCTTCGGTAGCTCCAGACTCCGTTGTTGGACCAGATTCAGTAGTCTCAGGGGATTCTGTTGACACTGTTGATTCGGTGGGACCAGATTCTGTGGTTCCCTCGGTGGCACCTGATTCTGTCGTCCCAGATTCATCCGTGGTGTCTTCTATTAAATAATTAAAACAAATTGAGATATGTGCTTTCTTGTAGAAAACACACGCGTAAATTTTTGATTATGCATTTCACCAGTTGCTCCGGTAACAGGGCTTCCAGTTTCGGGTGCAGAAGTGGTCGGACCTGGTTCTGTGGTTTCTCCAGAAGCTGGAGTTGCATCTGTTTCTGAAGATTCGGTGGTGCCTGGCATTTCCGATGTACCGTCGCTGGTTTCCGGTGTCGATGCATCTGTTGCACCAGATTCTTCAGTTGCTTCGGAACAAACAAGATTGCAATTTCATCATATACTTCAAAATTAATTCTTAATTGCTATGGGTGTACAAAGAAATTTTTGCAAATTTTCAATAGTGTATTTACTAACTTACCACCAGATACAGTGCTTTCTTCAGTCACAGTCTCATCGGTGATCTCAGTTTCTCCTGAGACCGTGGTGAAGTCACCTGTCTCGTCTGTTGTCATTTCCGTTCCACTGCCTTCAAATTCAGATGTGTATGCACTTGTGAAGATGTCAGTGAAATCCGTGCCGCTTCCTTCCCCACTTCCGGTTTCGCCTGGCGATATGTCACCTCTGGCGACGGTAAAACCAGCATCGTCGCCGAGCATTACATCGTCCATGCTACTCTTCGTGTGCATGTCGTCCGAGTTGCTCGTTGTTTCTTCCTGCACATAGACCAATTGCATTGACAAAAATTACATATAGCATACAATTATGAATATAATTATTTTAATTATGCCCACATCGTCCATGTCACTTGTCGACAGCGAGGCGTCTGGCTTGCTCGATTTATCATCCTGCACACACAAAACTCCATTTATAACATTGTGTAGACTACAAAATTGTTTATCCGCCTACTTTAATGACACCCAACACAGTGTTGTTAATCATACAAATAAAAATACTAACATCCAACACGATCCGAGCTGTTTATTTAATGAAATAGAAACTCGAAGAGTCTATTTGCCAAGTTTACTCTTACATGGACCAATCTCGAAAAATTTCGATGTTTCGATAACTGTGACGGCACCTCGGGTCATTTACTTGAGAACAGGTCAAAATATCACAGCAAGAGGCGATCAATTACGAGAAGCGAAACGGTTTCCGGAAATCTCTGGAATTGAATCAATTAGCTGAAACTGAATTTCACTTACGCCGGATGCAAGGCTGGAGGAAACTGTTACGAAGTCTTCGTCTTCGTACACTTCGCATTCGTCCTCGTCTTCGTCTTCGGCCAGCGCTTTGATGGTCTCCGGTGAAACTGGTATCACCTCGTCTGTAGACATAATTGAATGAAATACTCTTAGAAATTGTCAGCTCGAAGGTAATCTCAGAAACGATCCCAGATAAAAGATAAGTTTGAAATATGAATAATAAAGTGGAAAATGTTCGAGTGATAAGAAAATCGCTTGTTTCGACCAATAATTAAATGTTTCTGAATGAAAGTCAGTAGATGGTCATCGAAGAATAAGCACATACCATCTTCGCATGGTTGCTTGTTGCAATCCTCACTCGCGAAAATGATCGTGTTCATGTCGCATTGGTTCGTAGGTACCGTCATGTTGTCCTTCATGCAAATCACCGCGCGGTTCATGGTGCCGCCGCCGCACGGTTTCGAACACTGTAACACGGTAAGGTGATTAATGGAAGAAATTTGAGGCGGACGTTTCTTGCCAGAGTCTCCTCTCTTTCTCTCGGTGCAAAGCCGTCGAAGATATTAAATTTCTTGACCGACCGTGAGGGAACACGCCGCGAATTTTTCGCGGATACGAATGCCTTCTCGGCCCACTAGCTGCGCGACTCTCTAGGAAAATTGATGGCTAACGATCCCCGAGTATCTTTTCCGTGAAACAACCTGAATGTTAGAAGTCCTTAGGCATCCTTCGGATACGTTACCTCGCTCCATGGCCCGGCGAACCATTCGCCTTTGCAATCCTCCTCGACGGTGCAATCCTCCGTGTCGTTGAACTTCTTGCTAGCGTCGCACTTCTCCTCCGACACCTTCTTCACCGCGTCCTCGTCGAACGTGCCGCAGAACACTTTGCGAGTTTGCACGCCCGAACCGCATTTCGCTGAACACTGCAAGCAACGATGCTCCATTCAAATCAAGTAACACGATTTTTTCGGATCGTTGTATCTTTGATGGTCTATTGTGCAGGCAGCTGTGCTTTCGGAATTTTATAAAGCGAAACACACGAACGCGTCAATTTTTAAAATTATCACTGCCTTTACTTGTCTCTCGAGAATATAATACACTTTTTACATGTAGACCTATGAACATTAAAATTGAAGGATTTTCGACTCCTGATGATATAAAGTTTTGGTGATCTTTGAAAAGTTTGTAGAACATGACGGATAGAAATATCAATTCAGAAGTTTTGCGGTTGAATTTCCTACGTTTGAAGGGTGAGGACATACTTTTTGAACGGGGGAATAGTGATTGTGTGCAGAGGTTCGATCTATTTAATCTGAGAGGTGCAGAAGCCGTTCTCGGAATCGGATCGACTTAATTCCGGCGAGTCAAAATAAATTTGTCGTTCCACTTACGTCGCTCCACTGAGATCCAAACCAGAGGAACTCGCAATCCTTCTTTCCCTCACATTCCCGGCTCAATTCTGGCTTCTTCTCAGGTTCGCACTTGTCATCCGGATAAACGGTGCCGTCTTGCGTGGCGCAGTGAGCGGTTCTCGTCTCTTGAGTCAGTCCGCATTTGTCGTCGCACTGTCAAAAATGAACAGAACCGAACGATGATTACGTAGGGCCACAAGTTACAAGTTAGAAGAACCTGACAATTTCTCATTTAAATCTATGTCGAGGTAACGCTTGATATTACTTTGAGGAAAAGGTGAGATGAAAAGCTACTGGCTCTTGGGAGAATGGATTTTAAAATAACGAAAGGATAATGGGTATTTGGGTGTCATTTTCACTTCAGAGGGAAAAGGGTAGACTTACACCACTCCAATCCGACGTGACCCAGTCGAGGCCATCGCAAGGTCTCAATTCGCAGGGCTTCTCACGCTCTGGAACCTCGCCTTCGCATTCTTGGTCCCCGAGCACTTGGATCTTGCCATTTTCTTTCTTGTAGCATGTCACTTTTCTTGTTTCCTTGCCTGGCCCGCATAGACGATCGCACTGGCGAAATATATCACACATATTCATTACCTTAGCAAAATTCTATCAGAGTTATTTCATTTAGATTTTGCAATACAATATTTTATTTAATGGAAATTTTTAATGAAATGGAAATATTTAATGGATGCTCTCATTTCAATGAACTGTTTATGTCTCTGCATTTTATTTCAAGTCCCTTAAAAGGCAGAATTTCTTCTTACAATTAATTATTGAGTACCGATAAAAGATTTTCATTTCGATGAATTACTTAACAGGGTCTGAAAATTGATTATTCAAAATCTGTGAGAACAAATTCTTTCACTTCCATGAAATATATAGATCCATAGACTTTATTTGGTATTACGATTCTCTTAGAAGACAGGACGCGACTTGTGTAGAAATTAATTTATTACAATAGCATTTCATACAGTTTGATGTTTTGTATGGTGAAGAGGGAATTATTGGGTTTATGCAAGGTTGTATGGACTAATTGCCAAGTATTGGACTTCAATAATCGAGATCATACCGGTTTCCATGGTCCAGTATGGAATTGAGGGCACTGTAGGTCTTTGTTACACTCCTGACTGGTTGGCCCTTTTGGTCCCACCTTCTCCAGACACTGGCTATCGTCCACCACCGATGGTATTTCACCAGCGATGACCTGCTCGCATTTGATCTCTCGGGTCTGCTCACCTCCTTCCCCGCAGTGCTTGCTGCATGGACCCCATTCGCCCTCCACCCACGCAGGTGGACAGGGGTCCGGGTTACAGGACACTGTGTCAGCTGGTTCCATCTGTGGATCGCAGAGTCTATCATCCACTGGCCGGCTGTCCCGTCTTCTCACACAGGCTACTCTTCTTGACTGATAACCTGCGTCAAAAAACACCATAATGAAACAATTCCTGTAATTTTTCAGAATTTTTTAAAACAAGACAACCGGACACATCAGCCGGAAAATTTATTTAAAAATTAGTCAATATTTAAAGTATTTACACAATCTTTTTTATTCAATGTTAATGCCAAAACAGTGACTGCAACATTAACTGAAACATCAATGTCCAATCCTCTAGTGCCCAACATTTGGATCATCCCAGGTTTAAATACATTCGAAACAACAGAAAATAATTAGTCGCATTAATTGTACGGTAACAACATCATCATATTAACAAGGGAATCACAAACGTTTCCGAACGAGATCAAAGCGACTTGAAATTTAATAAGTGCACAGCTAACTCGCTAATCGAACATGTAATATTTGCGAAACGGTTCGCCCTGTCGGATGGGAAGCTAATGAATTAATAATAGCGAAACCAAAACATCCGCGTTTCGGGAATTATCCCATCAAGTTTCGAATCGCTGGCTCAAAATGTAGAGAGACCGGTCAGCGATTATTAATCGCATAGACTGCTGGGATATTTTGTCATGAAATGAATTTTGAAAACAATACCTCTGCCACAAGTCGCGCTGCAGCTTGAAAACTCGTCGACTATCCAGGTGTAGCTGTCTTCGTCGGTTTGCTGGGAGAATTTCTTTGGCATACTGTACTTGTAGTTCACTCCAACATTATGGTCTTGATACAGTAACTGCGGAAAAGGTAGATTACATTTTCCGGAATTTTTCGCATTTTCATTCGACATTTTATTCAAAGAATTCAGTGCTAAGAAGCATCGGTAATTAAAGCGTTTCCTTATGATGTTTACACAGCCACTTTGAAGTACAGAAGAATTAGAACGTGTCCAGAAATGTTTGTAACAAAATTGTTCGAACATTTTCTCGCGACACAAGGATCGTTCATTCTCGGTTTGGCGAAAGAGATTTTTTTTGCAGAGCCTGGTTAGATGTTTGATAGTTGAGAAAGGCCTGCGGGTACTCACCACTACGTAAATTGGTTCAATCGTCGGCCCCAAGGCGGTAATGGTGTCGGGTGCCGAGAATCCTTGCGGGTCTCTCGAATAATGGAATATGGTTCCAGCGAATTTCAGGCTTCGTGGGAAGTCTATCCTCCAGTTTCCGTTCAGATAATAATGGCCCGTCGTGTTTCTAACGGCTGCGAGAATAAAACGGGTTAAAGCGTTAGCAGCCGGCCGGTCTATTAGTTTCTAATTCAATAGCACCGAGGGCAAGAGCGAGCCAGAGGTATCTCTGCGCATCGTACAAATTCACTGACCTAAGTAATTGTTCGACGACTGGATCTCCTTCACCTCTATGTTCGTCGCTCCCCTCGGGATCACCAAGATGTCGATGTACCCTAAAGAACAGTCGTTGCATCGATCAGTTGAAAGCACAATCAAAATCAGAAAATCAATTTGATGCACAATGATTAACGTTATTATATTTCAATATTATATTCTAAATTCTGTTATTTAATAATATACAATTTTACAGGCATTTATTTAAAGTACATATTTGGTGTAATAAGATTTGTCTCATCGTTTTTTAAGTGAAAACTATTTTAGTTGCATCGCGTACATAATTGCTGGGCAATGAATGAGTCTGATCCGTCACTCTCTGTGGTGAAAAGCTGTACAACAAGGACGTACAGGTATGCAATCACCATAAAAGTTTTCACTTCGGTCGTGAAGTCTTAAAGTAAAGTCTCGTTTAAATACAAAGGGTGTTAAGAAATTGTATTCACCCTGGAGACGGGAAAACTCACCGACTTGTAGATCATCGCTGTCGAATAGCCCAGAGACAGTGTTACAATCGGATCCGTCACCGCCGCATTCTCTGCAAGCGTCTTCCTGCATGTTGCTTCCCAGCATCATGTCGCATCCGACGTGCTAGCGATCAAAGTAAATTACCGTTTGTAAGTGCGATCGATATCGCGATCTTTCTCTCTCTCTTTGTGTGTGCAGTATGGCGTGGTGCATTGCGGTCGTAATTACCACGCCGACAAAATGGACAACAACGGATCTTTAACGCGCGATGAATCGCGGGATCGTTAAACTCACCACGCATTTGCCTTCGACGCAGACGTCGTTCTTCTCGGGTTCGCAAGGCGTCCCGTCGATCACCGACAGCTTGTGCCTGTAGAAGAAACGCTCGCCCCGCGGCATGCAATTCAATTCGCACTTGTTCGGACCGCCGGTGTAAGGGATCCAACTGCGGGCAAAACGATTTCACGCGAATCGATCCGGTGAGTTCGGTCGTTTGTTTCTGCTGGTGCCTCAAAGAATCGATTTCTTTCCTTTCTTTTTTTTCGCGTTCAATTTGACGGGGAACGTTTTATGGAACCGCTTAAAGGAGTCTGGATTTGTTTGTCTTTTTCCCAGAGACTTTTTGCAAGGTTACGTTCCACTGGAATTCTTTGTTCTTTCTTGGCAAATTTATCTTGGTCATCCGGCCTCCACCGACGATGTTTTCGTGGAGACTGAGTTTCGCCGATAATAGTAATATTCATATTAGATGTTCGGCCCCTACTGCGTGTAATGAAAATACCGACGAGTACACTTTGTGTCGATGAAAACACTGTTGGTGAGGTCAGGATAATCCACATCGACTACTTTTTATTAGACGTTATGTGATTACAACAAACTACTTTGTTATACTATTCTTATACTAAATTTCTTGGGCAATACTTTCGTAAGAGATTAACATTTAAAGAATTCGTGATTAATATTACAGCTTGCATTGAACAATTGATTTCGATACTCACTCGTAGTTGACTCCTTCGAAGGGAACGTTGTTGAATTCCGCACACTGTTCTGTTCGGAAATCCTTTGCACCTTCGGGACATTCCTGAATAAAGAGACAAAAATAATGGCACTTAGGCTTCGTTCTTATCTGAAAATTTTTCTGTTAAATAAATTTGATTCCAGTTCTATTTATAAGCTGTGTACGAAAAGATCAAAGGAAATGGTATTTGGATCTCGTGTTTATTTTTCTGGAAAATTAACCGAGCATTTCGTTTCGTATTTTTATAGGTAGAGAACGTAATGAAATATTTTGCGGAGAATGAATTAAATTAGAGCTCTATTTATAAATTGTGAGAAAGGGTACGGTTGTTCCCGGAGAGCGAAAGCACCCTCGAGCCTTACATCTTGGCGGGACGAGACGCATTTTTCAATTTGCGTCTATATCACCGTGGAGCACGTATTTCTTCATGAAGGAAGGACCCTCCCCGTGGCCACAATTTATTTCCGACTCGCAAAGGAGCAGGTAGAGGGGTGGAATGCATTCGCGCGGACAAGAGTCGGCTGCGCAAAAGAAAAACACGCGAACACACGACACGGGCCACTTGTAACCGCGACCGCAAGCTTTCTCGAGTGCTTTCGCATCGAGCTTTTTTCTGTTCCCGCGAAGAGTTTGCTCGCGACCCAGTAATTATCGTCGACCCCCATGCTCCAGTTTTTCGAGAAAACTCGAACAGTCGCATTTTAGAGCTTTCAGCTACATCCTACCTCACCATATGAAGCCGTGAATATTTTCTGTCCTTCTCCTGTACCCCGTACGATTCCCAAATATGATCCTTAAAATATGCTCTTTAGATGATATCACACTCTTGCGACAAAAGTGACGCAAGCGAAAAAGCTACGGTTTTCAGAAACAGCGAAAAACTGTTCCTAACATAATAAAATATTATGTAAACAATTAAACAATAATAATGTCTTTCTTTTTTATTTGTATCTGACCCACACAGAGCTGATATATTTTGACTTGGTTCATTCTTGTTGAACGACACCTTTTACATGACTCATAAAATAATATTTACAGAATTCATTAATTGGTTTTTAATTTGTGTCACTTTGGTCGCAAGGATGCGATGCGCTTTAAAACGTATTCTTTAGAATACATCGACTAGAATACATTGTTGTTTTTTAACTTCGTGTAGTACACATTCTACAAACATGTTTCTGCCTGTTTCCCGAGCAAGACAATGACAGCGGACGCCATTGTGAACGCATCCCACGACCCGAAAGCGAAGCACCCCTATCAAACAAGTTCGATTCCGAATCCGTGGAAAGAACGTGGTCCGAAAAGGGTTAACAAACCCGATCGACGAGCCCTGAATAATAAAAGGCATCCTCCACGATCAATTAATCAAACCTGCCTCCCCCTGTCATTGTCCGAGGCAAACACGAACACAATTTCTCCCTGCGATCGATCCGCGAGCCAAACAAGCAAACACCATTCCAATAGCAACGATGATATCACACGGTCGGTGGATTCATCCCCTATCGTATGATCCCGAGTGCAAATGGCGGCGGGCAGAGCGTGTTGCCACCCTTGCTCCCCTAACCTGATCCATTCCCATAGAAATTGGGTTGACCGTATCGTAACTGGGCCAGTGGAACTCGATAAGATCATACCATTTCACTTTCAAAAATCATCAATCATTCTCTAGGTAGGCACTTTTGTGTATATTCTGTTCGTTTAAATCGAAAGTATTTTGCTAGTTGTTATTAATTAATTGAAAGATCTCTAGAAATATTGGAAAAATATTTTTTATAATAGCTTAAGTATTGCAAGTTTTCAAAAATTACAAATTCAATAATCTACCACTTTCTAAAGTCACTGTAGAGAGACCTTGCATAATCGTCCACAATAAACATCTCGAAGCGTAATAGGAAATCTGACCATCGAATGAGGGACGCGATGATTTGGGGGCCATAGGGGGCTTACAGGGGTAAAAGAGGATACTGTGAGGGCTTGTAGCTCACAGGTATAATGTCGATAAATCGAGCAGAGTCCTAAAAAGGAAGAAAAGACGCCCCAGCGGGACCGAGTACTACGCACGAGGATACGCGACGATTTATGACGTAAGATTTCTTTGCGGGGGCGCTAGCTGCGGTTGCTGGCCAAAGGAGGGGGGGGGCGAATTTGGGGAATGGGGGACTGAGAGGGTTGCTGTTCGGTGACCGTAAAAGGGGAAAAAATCGAACGTGATCCCGAAACGACGCCGAGGATGAGGAATGTTGCCCGGGGAATCGCGGAACGGTGATTTATGGCGCGGGACGCTTTTCTACCGGGTTGCGAACCACCGCGATTGACCTTGACGCTTATTCAAATCGATGGTTTACGAGGCAAATCGTTTCGGGGTCACCAGATAACCGTGGCTGCCGCAGCCACGATCCATTGCTCCCGTGGACTGCGATTCTGAAGCGCTCGAGGGTGGAAAAATTTATTGAGGTGTCCTCGTTTTTAATATTTTTCGGGATGCGACGTGTAGCGATGCATTTTTCGAAACTTAGAAGTACACATAACACACCGTCGCGAAAAAAGTGGCACAAATGAAACGACTACGTTTTCAGAAACAGCGAGAAACTATTTCTAAAATAATGGAATTGACTGGAATACGCAATGAACTTCAAGTTAATACGCTTTTGACGAATCCATTAATCTTCATCGCAAGGGTGCGATATAGCGAATAAAAAGAACCTGAAATGTCGAGCTGGTATATGTGTTGGTCAAACAAATTTCTCCCTGCAGCGAGTTTCCATTTTCGTTTGGATCGAGAAAAAGTAGTGCTATTCGAATTCGACACCCCCCCCCCCCCCCCCCACGAGTGGCATTCAGAGATCGAAAGGGTGAAGGTAGATTATGGGGGTGAGAAGTCAACGGGAGAGAAAACCTAAAAAAAAAGAGTCGGAAATCAATGACCGGGTCTTGGAAATACGGAGAGAGGCGAGTGACTCGCAATTACGGTGACTCGTAATTAACGGTTCGCGCTCGTTAAAGAAACCCGTCTTCCGCAACCCCCGTTTATCCGTCGCAGCAGCCCGCTTCCGGCTACTCGAGAGTTTCATCCGGCCGGTAAACCGAAGCCCCCTCGGGGAGAGTTTCTAGCGTTCGATAATCGCTGTTTAGCCGGCGGGCATTGTTACTAATTACGAAATCTCGAGACAAAGGGGGCGAGAACAATGAGCCGCGTTGCGAGGCAATTTTTGCAGTAAGCGCTCTGCAACCCCTCTTCTCACCCCTCTCTGAAACGGATCGCCCCGTTTGATTCTAAAGTGGCTCGGGACACGGTCGTTCAACCCGTTCAATCTGCTATACCATAAACGACAATTTTTTCATTGTTACTGAAACCGTCGAGCACCCAAAAGAAAACGTTATTGTGGCCGGGAATTGTTTCTTTGTCAAACAGTGAATTTTACAATAACATTTTAGTTGCGCTTTTCCGTGTGAATGAATTGTTCTTATTAATTTGGTCAATTCTTTGAACCCGGTTCATTGCCGTTCGAATAAACCTTGTTGCAGAGTGTATCGAAAATTCGGAAAATTCTCAGACAAATTTGCAGTTGATTATCCCTGCACACATCGGCGAACAATTAATATCTACAGGCCAAGGGCCGGTATATAACAACGACGCAACCTGCGGCTCGTTTCATTTAGCACGTCGCTTTAACAAAGTTAATACTTCGCGAGTCGAGGCCGCATAATGGCCGGCCGTTCATAAATTTTAGCATCTCCTACAGTGCACCGCTACAGTATCATACGGTGAGACCATATTGTCGCGTTCCTGGACCATTAAAGGTACTACCTAAGCCGGTCGGGATTTTCGATGGCCCTTCCGAGGCATAACGTCCCTATCAATGTCCACCTGGGCGCAAAACTTTTCGAACAGAATGGTAAGTCGTATTAACTATCTGTTATCCGTTCGGTCAAACTCTCCTTCATGCGTCTGGATAGCGTCGCTGTTCGTAAATCGTTGAAGTCTATTCGATTCAGTTAATCGAATAGATATTCATTTTCATAAAATCGTTAGAACCCTGTACGTAATCAATTTTTATTATTCATGTATTTTCATTCATTTTTCGAAAATATTTTCAAAGTTATTGTTTTTGGACTGCCGATTTTTATGAAAATACCGTATAATACACCGCAGAAATTCAGAAAAGTCGAAGATTTTTAGTCGCCTGTGTGAAAGATCAGCCCAGCGCAGTTATTATAGTGATGTTGAGCTTTTTGAACATTTTTTGACAATGATATTCATGCTCTCCCGAATAAGCTGTTTCGAACGAGTTCTGTCGGTGACACGTTCGGGCCAACGTACCGTCCGACCGAATATAAAACGGAATTGTCAATTAATAATCGCGAGAAACAAAGGGTTAAATGGTCGGTGACAAGCAACCGGTTCCTGGAACTGTGCCCGGCGTTGTGTTCGAGGCGGATGGAGTTTACGAGGTCACGGGGACGCCGTAAAATCGCGTGTGTGTGTCCAGGTACCATACACGAATAAGCCTAACAGGGCTCTGGCGATGATATTCCTTGTCCTGCCGGCTGATCGACGCGTTGACCCTCGCTAAAATACAACGGGGGATTAAAAGTTTACAACGGCTGTAAAGATCGCCTCCCGGGACGTCCACTAAATCCTGCCTCGAGGATACTCGCGGCCTGCTCCTTCGGGACATCGGCGAAGTTAAAACCGCGGGATCTCGAGCCTGCAGTCGTAAACCCG
This sequence comes from Lasioglossum vierecki, assembly GCA_028455595.1. NCBI lineage: Eukaryota > Metazoa > Arthropoda > Insecta > Hymenoptera > Halictidae > Lasioglossum > Lasioglossum vierecki. Next base: position 14,851,830 of record CM052336.1, read on the forward strand.
CCGATCTGTACAGGTTCGCTCAAAAGAAGATTCCACGAAAATGACCCGACAAATATTAAAACTCTCAAAAATCACTGTGCAATGTCTTTAACTTCTCGTACGATTTTAATCTGCTAACATAATAGTTTTCCAAATGTGCACACCTATAAAGACACCGATTAAATAGGCCAGACGAACTGCGAAACAACGAATTAATTGAAAAATATTTTTCTCTGTATGTGTAATCATTTGTGAGACATCCTGTACACAGAGCTACGGTCATCGAAGTCGTAAGTCGCAGAAACCAACGAAGTCCTTTAGAAACTCGAAACATTAGATGCACTAGGCAATCGTTATCGTTTCCTGGGTTTTCTGCTACGAAAATACGATTAGTGTGGAACGTAATTGTCCAATTTCGAGAGACATTTTTTCTGCAGCCTTTTTAAATGATCGTTTAGAATCGTGTTTGCAAAAGGTTCTTCTATTTGAAGACATACATAAAGTGTAGTGCAAGTCCAGACTAGATGAATGGAGAACGTATGTGTGCCGAAAGTAATTCGTGATTAACCCCCATGTATCCTGTCATAATGTGCGATGGTGTCGTGCCACTTTGCGGTATGAAAACCTAATTTCCCCGATGCACGCAGTTCCCGATGATTTCGTACAGGCGAACCGTAATCGAAGGCGACGTCCAATCAACTCTCACGTGGACCAGCATTTATCAATCGAGTCTCTGACCCCACCGGCTTTAATTTCATTTTCCCGAGTCACGAACATTCGGCCTGGGCCACACGTCGCGTCGGCGTGCAAGCACTTCCGGAACCATCGTCAATTCCTAGACCCTCGCTATTTCTTCATATAAGATCGGGAAGGCTGTCTCGGTCAAAATGTATTTCCCAGGGTCACGTAGCGGTCATAAAATTATCATCGACGTGCGCTCGATCCCATCGAATCATTCTCCCGGTGAATCGTTTCGGTTAAATGTTAAATGATCGCGACACAGACCGGACCTCCGTCCGGATGAAGAACGAGAAGAAAATGATCGATAATCGTGGTCCTTCTGTCTGCGGAAAAAAAGAACGAGAAGTGAAATTGCCGCTCCGTGTTATTCGAGAAAAATGAAAACTGTGATAGCAGGATCACTCGACGAAGCACTTTTTACTAGAAAGCATATCGGGTTTTCAAAAAATTGATTCGAGAGGCTGGGAAGTTTAGGAAATTGTGATTGTCAAAAATTCATATTTCTTAGAATTTGTCATAGAATAATTTTATGATATCCAGAAAGTATATTAAATGTACTTGATTTTAGAACGTCGTTTGCACGAATCGAAAGATCGTTTCAGTCGAAGCGACCGAAGCAATCGAACGGATTAATCGATCATCCGAACAATTTGTCAAGATCACCTGAGTCCGATAGAAAAGAAGCAAGTCTAACAGCGTAGCGTCCCGTTGATTAAGTAGTTTTAAATGAAAGTTTGACGGGTCTCTTGGCACGTGTGCTGAGTACCAGGGCGTTAAGACTCGATGTTCGATCGATGCACGTTAAAATGGAGTGGCGAACGAAACAATAAAAAGACGAGAGAGAGAGAGAGAGACCCAGTTGTTCACTGGGCCACACGTGAACAACAATGCTCACGCTTGGAGCTCTCACGGTTCAGGGTTCACCGTGGCTGCGGCTGACATTTAACGAACCGAATTAAATAATGATATAAATCATTTTATTAAAGACCATCGAACCGCTGTTGTTGCTCGGCGAATTGACCGATATATTTAAAGGTTAGGGACGAGGAAACGTAAATTCATGTCAGCGGTTCGACATGCCTTTTCTCTTTAACCGAGAGCAATGCTTTCTTCGATTATGGTTGCAGATTCAAGATTATAGCGAACTTACGCGACACATTTATCAGAGTAACAAGTTTCAATTTAATTCCTTGGTTTTACCAATAGCTTTTTAAAAATCTGAACCTGTAGGAAAATTTGTAATTTGATACTAATAATGTAATAATTTAATCATTGTATAAATTTCTATTGCTATTATGTATCAATTATCGATTATGTTATACTAAAAATATTGTAATTGCAATTGTGCAACTCCACAACAAGAGTAAGGTCAAAATATGGTAATACGACGGCAGTAGAGGTAATAGAACTATCAGATTCGATTCATTGATTCGCGATCACATGCAGATCAGTATAATTGAAGCCCCGTGTCATGCGCCGATGCCTCGACGTCCCTTGATAGACTGTCAAGCTGTTCGATCTATTAAAGCAAATCACATAAATCATCCACAGTTACGCAATGATTAATCAGATTCTAGTAGACGTTTGATTCACGCTGTTCCAGATAATGCAAAGGTCTCCACGAAGTGAAACAGTCAAATTGTTTGGACATTAACAGAATCAATGAACGGTCAATTTCCCTGATTCGGTAGATTTTAATAGCTTATTGTAATTCACTAGGCACGCACATAATTATTCTCTTATTCATTGTTTCAAATCTCTGACAATACAAAGATTTTAATATTATGCACCAATAAGACCGTTTAGAAATTGACGGAATAAACAAAGGTCCACCGTTCCTTTTCCGCTTCATTATAATAACGTTTATTGTCGTCTCAGATGTCGTAAACAATACTCACCTGGACGTTGCAGGAGAAGAATCGCCTGGATGCTCCCGTGCACTTGTTGTACCCATTGTCGCTGCAACAATAAGACGTTTTTATAACGACTGAACTGGGTTCCTCTAAAGCGTTGTAAGGTCAAAGGAACAATAAGAAACAAAGTCCTGCAGCATCCGAGGGTACGGTACCTCCTGCAGGATAATAATATTTCAACGAGAACGCTGCGAGAGGTTCGAAAACCGTAATGCCATATTCTACTGGCTGCTTAAAACGACCATTAAATAAAACATCAACGATAAAATTACAAATATAAACCAACAACTGATGTTTCCAAATGCTCGTAATCTTTGCGTTGTCTTAAATCACGTCGATTAATTTTTTTCATAAATGCATAAAATCTAATTAATATGATGGAATGTATTTCATTTATGACGTTATACTTAAAATGTTTAGAAGAAAATCATTTATTTTACAGTTCCTATAAACAGAAAATGATTGGAAGTTTTATCTCAGGAACATATCAGTTTTAAAATCTTTTCCAACACGTTTCCTTTTTCCAGGACATTTTCATCGGTGTGGAAGAACCGAAGTTCGTTCTCTGTTTCACGAAATCGCGTTCGCAGTTCGATTCTAATCTCGATTACGACGCCATCCCGTCGATTTTGCATCGAAACGCGGTCGGTATCTCTAATCAGGAATTCACACTCCGTTAAATCGCGCATCCAGCCACCGCTTACTCGTTAACGAGCTTCTTCCGATGAAAACTCGAAGGAAAAGTGGAGCGACTAGTTTTTTCGTCGACGTAAACCACGTCTCATCCCACGTGGCGAACGAAAAATCCAGGGGAAAATGCGCGGATCCACTTCTCAATAATTCGCGGCGCTTTCGGAGAAATTACGTTTGCAGGATCGCGCACGTCCCGCTGAAATTTTCATGCGGAAATCTATCGCTGGAAATGTAACGGATCGCTGTAATCCGCTCTTAAAACACGGACAAACACCCACACATTTATTTTTTCACGTTCGTGTCGACCACTCGGTCCGAAATTAATTTATTCTTCGCACGTGATGTGTGGTCGATCGGAAAAATTATTTTATTACCACGATGGTAATAATTTACACAAAAAGAGAGTGTAATAGTGACTTTAGACCAGTGTGCAGAGCATAGAGAGTGTCGAACCTTTAGCATTTATTCCCACATTTTTAATGCTGAATCTTTTATTCGGTAAATTAATGATGAAAGAATGAAGCTAAAATTTTTACACTTCGTATGATCTGTGCGTGATTTCGTTGCTATCGGATCTGCTAAATTAGAGTATTAATTTGTAACTGTCTCTATTGATTTTATAACGTAAAATATTATATTATATTGTGCAAAATATTATAACTAACTTGAATGTCCAACATTTACAATCGAATAGAATATGAAAATCACAAATAGTGGTTAATCATATTTTAAAAAAGTACTTTTCATTTGAGGTTCATTTGGTGATGATAATTCATGGATTTAATATTCCAAAAACTGCAAACTACACCTGTCGCATTAGCGTCGGGTTAGCCATCGTTATGTCAAGATATTAATCTAATGGTGAACTCGGTGAATTAATTTCGATAAGCCACTCGCTGATGCTGCGCCTGAATATCGTAAATTGAAAAGAGCCGTAAACTCGGCACGATCGACCACAGCATCCTATGCGATGGAGCGTGTCTGACCTATGACACGATCTATCCGATACCACAAAATTATTCCCAGCATTAAATGCCCTACCATACCGATTAGCCCGCTTTCTAGAATCTCTTGAACGTGTTATTACCAACAGGTTTACTCTCGGTTTCACCGAATCTGATTTTCACGTTAGATCGTGTGATTTTCCTTTTCCTAGCTTTTACTTGTGAAACGGCTCTTCGATTACGGATCGATTTTTAGTGAAATGCAAGTACATTTCATACGTAATATGCAAGTGAAAATTAAAATCTTATTGATTTCTTGTTCAATGAATCAAATAAATGCACACACGGATGAATGAAGTACATTCACGAATGTATTAATTATATAAACGAATACTTAAATAGTTATGTGTAAAATTCACTTGGATTAATTCTTGATGGAAACACATTATAAAGATGAATCACAGAAGTAAATAGAAATTTGTTCTCCGTGGCTGATTTGGGGATTGAACAATCCCTCGAGACAAATGATCGAATCACGCGAAAATTCAGCGAGATAGGGATCCACGACAGAAAGCGCAATTGGTAGTCAAGCTTAATCTTGACCTCAGCAAAGAGCTAAGAAGGATTTACCGCGATCTCGTCCGAAGTTTCGTCGGTGCGTCAAAAATTCTAGTGAGGAGGCCCCGAAGCGTAGAAACTTCACCCAGACGAGGATTGAATTTAAGGAAACCCATCTCCGCAGGAAATGACGGGGTAAAAAATTAATTTTCCATTAGCCGGGCCTCGGAGCGTTTAGTACGTTGGTGGAATTTCAAATTTCTTATTACCAGCCGTCACTTCTCTCTCTCTCTCTCTCTTCGTTCTTTTTGTAATTAATATTAACGCGACACCTCTCTCTCTCTCTGTCTGCCAACGTCCGAAAACACTCGTGACTAAGTTAACAATTCCACAACAGTTGCAAACAATTCTAACTATTCAATTCAACGAACCACTCTGACTATACAAAGTATTTTCTAGGACCATATTAGTTAGATACCCTCTTTGGGATATGATTTACAGACTTATACTTTTCAAAAATTAACTTTACGAAGAGTAAACAATTCTAAATACTATTTGGAAAATTTTAAGCCAAAGAGGATTTCCCAGTGTCCTGATTAATACCCATTAATCAACATCCCCTACGGCAACGCGAGCTGCAGGATAATCTGATGAATCGTTAAAAGGCTTCTCGAGGGTACAATATAGTGGATTTGATAATGAACTCACTCCACGTCGAGACACTGTCTAGTCTGATGCGAGACACCGCCTCCGCAGGATCTGGAGCATGAGCTGGGTGACGACCAAGGTCCCCAGGTTCCTCTTTCTGGTTCATCCGTGTCTAGAACGGAGCTGCTATGCAGGTAGCTCTCGCCATGTTGTCGCCGGTGTCTCTCGTGCCTTAATTTTATATGATGCTGCGAACAGAGAAGCAAAAGGAACGATTGATAGCGGGTCGGCAAACAACAGTCTCGATGAAACTAGATGCTACAGGAAGAATATCTGCCGTGGGAACGCGAAAGATTTCACGGTAAGTGGTCTCTTGTTTATCTACAGCCTACCTAGAAGTAGTCTGTAAAGGGTACCGTGGGTGATCTCCGTTCGGAAGAGCGTAGGCGTGATCCCCTTATCAGAGAAGCTCGATAAGGTACAGGCTTTTAGCAGTGATGAACTGCGGTCGAGACGGGGGTGAAAACGTGAATTACCTCTGGAGAGAAGATATTTTCAAGCTTATGGTCGCATCGTGGGTTAAACGTTCTACAGAATACCCTATTTTAATTAATACTCTCGCTCGTTCATTGGAAATCGTACTTTGGAAGGGAATCTCGTTGTCACATGTTGAAATCCTGGATTCTCTGGCTTGACTCTATGGATTCTGGAAGTCCCTGTCTTTCATCCATAAATACCTACGAATCCGAGAACATCCAAACTTCCATCTAAATCCCCACGTGTTCATTAAAAACGCATTTTCCCCGCGTTCGGTCGTCCACGAGGAAAACTTCTCGGCGAACCAAAGGACCATAATCCCCCTAGATTACCGGAGAAGGAAAGATCGAGATTAATACCCGAAATGGAGCGACGATTCTACGATCCAAGGAAAATTCGCTTCCATTCAGGGGCGGAATCTATGCAACATTTGAATAGTACCTTTTGGCCGGGCTCCAAAGCAGTTTGATGCGGTCGGTTGTGAAGTGCAAGTGGGGTTTGGTTTCCAAATAAAATTATCCGGCACACGCTTTCCACCATCGAGGGTTCCCCACCCAATTGGCGATACGGTTTTGCCGACCCTGTTCTCGCCGGTTGATCGCTATCGTTTCCACGCTGACCAAACCGAAATCGCTCGGAATTGGAAGATCGAAAATGTTTTCGGTTTAAACTGCAATCGGCGGATACAGGGAAGCGCTCCGGCATTGTCACAGAACTTGTCACGAGTATCCACTTGGCCCAGATTATTGGTCTTTGAAGGGAGTTGGTGAAGTTGTCGGTAGCCGGCTCTCGAAACTTGTTCCGCGAAGGGTTAAGTTAACCGAACCCGGAAAATTTCGAGAGTTTCGCGGATCAATGTGTATAGCCGATAAACAGCCATGATAAATGAGGATCGGGGACTTGTTTAATTTTTCACCGGGATTATTAAATTGTCGTGGATCAACTCACCGTCCACAATAACTTATCGAGAAAACAATCAACAAAAAGGAAGCGAATCGTTGTTGCGAAATTCAGGCTTTATGACTTAAGATCACAGAGAGACATGATTGACAGGAAATCGATTGATTAGCTGCAACAAAAGTATATTGAACTATTCTCGACGACCCTCGGTTAAGCGATTATTACCATGATCACTTTTGTTTTTTTTTTTATTTTGCAATTAGAATCTCAAAATAGAGATTATTTTGCCATACTATGTAAAATAACTCGTTTCTGATTGCCTGTGAATTAAATATTTAGGAAAACTGTATAGCTTTAAAAACTGCTTGTTTACCATCCAACGCAAATATTTATATGTAATTGTATTGTATTATCTAATGTATAACAATGTATTGAAAAATATTAAGATCGATTACACTGTCCGACAACAAAAATGTTTCCATATAACTGTTGGGTGGATCTTATAAAGTTTTTGAGGAAACGCACAGCAATCTGAATTTGGAAGGCCAGATTCGAAATCAGCGTGAAAAACTCTATAAGATCCACCCAACAGGTATATAGAAACATGAAAAAAATTGAAATTTGTTGGACAGTGTTATCAACCAGTAACTTTAAGCGTTCCAGCAGTTAACGGGGATAAATGAGAAATGTACTACACCAGATGGGTAGTTTTTCGTTGCATCTTCACGGACATTTAGCGAAGCCGGATTTATGGCGTTCATATTGATTATGCCTCGCGTAACTCATCAGATTAACAAGTTACAGCGCCGGCTCGCGAGACGTATTAAATCATGTCTCTTGCGTTCCAACTTTGATGGGATCGTGAAACGAGATTCCTCGGTGAGTTACTTAATGCACCAGCCAGTCTTTGAGTAAATCTCGTTGCGTGCTATGTATCTTCGAGTCTGACAGCAGGATCCTTTTAAAGTCTACTACTCCGGCTGGTTCAATCAAGTAAATCAACTCTCATTAATTCAGTCGCGCGTCGTGACGCTTCACGCCTGTGCCCCGGTCGCTAAATAAATAATTCACTTCCCTGTTGTAACATTGTTTCCTTTGCCAGATTTTCCGAAATTAACTGTCTAATTATTTCCTGTGCAGACAACTTGCCGGTGAATGAGAATGAAATGTCTACGCATGTACAAGAGGCGCCTAGATCGTTTCTAGATCATTCACGAAGATCTGTGAAACCATTGACTGCGTGCAGAATTAGGTTAAACCGGGTCTAGTGATTCACTAATTAACGCGAAAACTCGGTCGACGAAATTCCAACGGTTCATTCCACCTACATACACGGAAACGCGTTTCATAACTAATCCATGTCGCGGAGCAACGTCGATCGACGCGTGTGTAACGACGCGATGATGTAAACCGTGTTGCACAGCTGCCTTGGTTTATGGTTTACACGCCGACGGTTAGTCACCGCTTAAGACGCGCCGTTTAATTACTTGATTTATCGCGGGCCGGTCGCGATCGCGAGACTCTGTATTGCTGTGAGAATTCGTCGGAGACCTAATTTCTTTTTCGGATGATCCCTTTATAGCACCGAAACCGATGGCATCTTGCTGAATGACTCATCGCATTTCTGCGTGGAGTGACTTGTCACCACGTGTACAACTTCGTAGAATTCCTCGAAGAATTTCTTTTTTCGCTAGGGAACCTGTTAACCCCTTATAACAACCAGTAAAATAAAGATTTCGAACATGATCGCACCAAATATGTGATCTTTCAAGTGAAAACTTCTTTACTCGCGCCGCGTATACAATCGCTGAGCAGCGAACGAGTCTGATCCGTCACGCTCCGAGGTGAAACGCTTATTTAACCGAGCGAGCAAGCAAGAAACAGACAGGCGTGCAATCACCTGAAGAAGTTCCCGCTTCGATCGTGCGGTCTTATGCACACAAAATTGGTCTGGTTCTTTTTATTGATATTATTACAAAAAAAAATGTATTGGAGCAGTTCAATACAGGAGAAAAATAAAACTAACAAGACTGGTTTTTACGAATCGGCTTGTATCGCTACGCAGTATTCCTCGGAAGCGGGGTTCGCGTGTGTCGCGCATTCAATTTCATAGAAACGCAGTCTCATCTGTCACGGTGCGTCGCTTCGAAGGGGGCAAGAAGGAAGAAGCTTCTCTTACGGTTTTCTGCGAGGAACCCCACTGCACGGACTGCCAAAAAAATAGCAGAGTCTACAGGCTGTAAATAAGTTTCGACACGGTTACAGCTGTACCCGTGCAGTTTTCTCTGGCGTATGCAAACGGGGAAGAGAAAGAGGAGGAAGAAATAAAGTGAGAAAGAGAGAGTGAGTTAAGCAGAGAACAGATGGGAGCCTGGGATACTCGCGTTTCCGTGCGACGCGCGAGCCAGCGGGCTTTTCTTTCCACCCAGAGCATCTGCGGTGTCGCGTGGACCGTATTGTGAGAATATACGACGATAATAATGACACGTCCGCCGACGTGGGTGACTATAAAACCTCGAGACAAGACTCGGTTCCCGCAAAACAGCCCTCGGAGGGGAGGCCCGCCCGGGAAACGACAGATTAAAACGCTCCGGAGCGATGCTAGGTGAGACCCGTTCATGTTAGAATCTCGTTTCCCTGTTTTTCTAAGACAGCCTCGCGTGAGGCAGTCTCAGCTTCACGGATCGCATGGACCGAACCGAGAAAAATCGGTTAGGGTTATGTGCTGAGCTCATTCATGCGCGTTAGATCCACATGTGCGTCCACGTCTCATTATTTCTCAAATGTTCCCATCAACTACAGTGGCAGATTTATATTCCCGCCGTCTAGGCACTGATCGAGTAACCAAACAATCAATCTCATAAATTGGTCAGCGAACGGGAGAGCCTTCAGAAACAGTTTCTTCCCAGCCTAAAAAGCCGGAATAAAACTGTGGCCAACTGTGGGATTAATAGGGTGGTTTTTACCGCGTGACGTTTTAATTAAGACGGAGAAGAATTTTTGGCACCGTTCGCGCCGCTATTAATTGTTTCCTCCGTCCAATTTCCCGAAAATCGTAGAGGCGGGTTGACTCTGAATGTGCATTTAGGGTGCGCGCGTGAATGCTGTGCGGCACAATTACGCGAATTATGTGAAAGAATGCGTTTAACCTCGGCAACGTGCCGGTTGGTATTCACGCCGGCCTCCATTAGAGACCACGAGCTGTTCGAGTCATCCCCGACATCAAAGCCGAGGAACTTTACAATTGGTTAGGTTTACGACGGCCGACTAGCCGCCGCGACTAATTTATGCTAATACGAAACGGTTACGCGCCGGGGGCAGTGCAACGTCCGCACCTTTGCTGGCACATGTTGCCGATAAGATTAGCCGTGTGTCTACAACACCCGCGAGACAGTTTCCCGCTTATTGATAGACAACTCTCCTGTTTGAAGCGCTGCCGTTTCAAAGCGACTAGAAATTTCTTTTCTACTCTTAATAGTTTGCTCAACTTAAATAAGGGATTAACTACTTGAAATTTTGGTAATATCTTTGACCATGCTTATCTTGCTAGATCATTTCGAAGTCACTCTTATTCTGTTTACATGGAAAAAAAGAAAGTAACATTTATATTTTAGTTCATATATTTCGAGCGACAATGGATCATTCTTGAAAAGTATTCTCGACAAGAAAGACCGAACGTTCCGTGGGTATCAAAGCCGTGGAATCTCTATTCGGTTTCTTTGCAGCTAATAAAAACGGAGCCGGCAGAAAAATCGACATAATTATTTCCAGACGAGTCGTTGGGGCCGAGGGCTGGTTTTATTTCCGCAACAATCCCCGGTTACGACAGCCGGCGAGAGAATATCCCTTTTGGAGCACAGGTGACAGCTCCGGGACACCTAGGGATACGTATAAAACAGCCGCCTGCCGTTTCCAATTCCGAAATCGTATCGGTTCCGCGTCTGTCACGGGACTGTCACGGTTCCGAGGCGATATTCCACTCTTGCATGAACACGACGCCTCGCGTCGGGAAATTAGGTTTATAAATCCGGTACGAATTTTGGTCGCTTTTTCGCGACACGCCACGGCACGGCCTCAGGACCGGAGATATCTCAGCATCGGCAATGAGATTATCAGGCCAGACGCGGGCTGAAGAAGCGAAAGGGTCGAGGGTTCACGGGGAAAAAGAGGAGGACGGGGGAGAGTTCTGACTTATTGCGGCTTTTTACCATCATCAACGATCCTCTTACCAGTCTGCGTGGCTAATCTGAGTTAAGTGGCCGTTAGCGAGGCGAAGAAATCTTGGAAATGCTCGCGCCAATCGCGCGAATGGCTCCTCGTCGTCTGTCGTTTCTCCTCGTTCGAGATGAGACACCGGCCAAATGCTAATGATCCTCGAAGCTGTCGGAAATTGAGCGTCGATCGAGAACCTTTCAACCCGCTCCAACTGTCTTGTGATCGTATTTTCACACTCTGTTGCCCTAACTGCCTTCTCGGAGTTGGCGCTCTGATCTTGTCAAAAGCATTTAACACGTTCAACAATGAAACGACATTTGAAAATTAAAAATTCGGCATTTGCGGTAAATAGTTCAGAAAATATTCGAGAAAAACCATATTATGAGAACATTAAGTTAATCATATTGATTGTTCCTCTCTACTTGCGCAATAAGACCGGTTTTCAAATACTTAAAGCGAAATCTACTTATGGATTAATTAATCCAATGAATCGCATTATTGCAAAATCCTACACGCACATATAACACTATTGCTTTTTTCACTGAATCTTTGCAAAATTTTAAAATGCAACTACGCAGGATTATATGATAATACCTATCGATTGTACCAGTATTATTTTTTTTTCTTTGTTTTTGTGTGCGCATGTTCCTTCTTTCTTATCAGATAAGTAGTCTTTTTTAGGTAAATCTTTCTCTTTTTTTCTTTTCTTTGTAAATACTTATGTAACAAGGGTTTCTGCCTTTCTATTATAAATAATGATAATAAATTAATTTTTCTAATGTTTATATACCATGAGGCACGTTTTTTATAGACTTTTGTGGAGACTTTTTACACAGATTTGATTTAATAATTTGCAACAGCCACAGGGTTGTCGTAAAAGAAATTCAAAAAGTCGAAAATAGGTGCCGCCCTAGTGTCCACTGATGAATCATGGTCGCAAGGAGAGGTTTCTGACGCGATTAGCACCGGAGCGCGGCACCCGTTCTATCGACGCGCGAACGAACGAGTCCGACAGGTAGGTGGTACATGATCGACCAGTTTAATTCACTGTCATCGAGATTATGTTAATCTGAGGCTGGGGAAGCGGCGCGGCGCGGCAGCTCGAGGCAGAGTTATTCGATCGGGCGCAGAAAGCATCTCCTGCGGATCGTTGCCCCCAGGATATTGGATTATGTTTCACTGTTAACAGGTTACGTTTCATATCTCACTACGGCAGACATGCAACGCGCCGGAGCCAATGCCACGGCTAATCGACTCCTGGATCGATCATGGAAAGAGGAACGGGAAGCCCGATCCTCCCCCTGGATCCTCGCTGTCAAGATCCACGGCTTGAGCTTCGATCCCCGATGATCCTTCACTTGAATCACGGCTAAAGTTACGCTCGGCAAATATTCATTTCCGAAAATCCGTAACGTCTCCGATTCTATTCACAATAAAGCAATTTTACAAATTAATTTGAATTTTCAACGTTTCGATCCTTGTGTGGATCATTTTCAAGAAATGAGAAAAACTGCGTCTGAAATTATAACAGTGAAAAGTCCCCGATTCTATTCACAATTTCTGTGTCGAAGTGAGAACAACTTTTGTCGTACAATTTCCCGAAAGAATTTCTGCAAAATAATTTTCTGAAACAACTCGTTCGAAGGAAATATCGCTATAACATGAATGCAGCGAGCCACATACGAGTGTTCTTTGTGTGGAGAGTTTGACGTTCGCGCGTGAAACACGATGAAACCGATTTAATCGCGAAACGTATCCATTCTCTGCAGGATTGTTCGACCACTTGTGTCTCGATTCAATGAAACCGGTGGTCCAATAATCGCAGCATTAGCGGTCAGATAACCACGAGCAGTTTTTAGTGGCTGTATCTCGGCGATACGATAACTTCCACGGCCGGCAAAATGTTGATCGTTAATCATGTTCGCCGTGAATTCGTGTTATAGGTACCGGTGACCGCGAATAGCGAGCGCAACAAAAACCGTCGCGTTGCTGCAGTCCGAATGCATTCTGCTGCAACCACTGTAGAAAGAGAATGCTTGTTCGCGAGTAACGGATGAGTTCGAGAAACTGACGAGGGAGGAGTCGCGACGGATCGTTTCGGATCTTTTGTTATTTCGCTTTAAAACCCGTCGACGGCTGTCGCGATTAAAATTCCAATAGCGATTCTTCGTTAATTAATGGAAAGGGGATCGAAGTTCAATTACCGGGGGCTCCGTAGGAAAGTTTACGAGCATGGGTCCGAACAAACTTTCGATGGCTTATGGGCCAGGGTGATAGATCTGATTTGCTTAAGAATTCTGCCCTTCTCTAATCTCCACTTCTGTATCGATGAAATTAATAAAATTAACCGCGGATAGTTAACATTGAACCTACGTGTACAGTGTACAGCGTACATGGAAACTGATTCAATAAATTTCTTTATCCAAGCTTAAACATGTTAATCCTTCACTGCATGATTTCTTAAATTGGGATGTAAAAATTGAAAGAAGGTCAGTTTTTGTGTTTTATTTAAGGAAAATCTATTTTAAAAAATTAGAACAGTTTCAGAAAAATGAAAATAGTAAGATAACACATTCTTAGTTTACTATAGATATACCAGGTTTGTTAACTATATCAGATATGACCCATTATGCAGCGAACGGTTGATCGCTTTTAGTGGTCAGTAAATCCAATGTTAATAATATGAAAAATAATTTGTATAATGTTGTTGGAACACCAGTATGTAAAATCACTAATCGCGATATCTCTGTTCATATATTTATAAGTTGTTTTCGGCCCCCTTATACATATGTGTGTGTGTGTATGCGTGCCTAAAACCGAGGTACGCGTGTTATGTTGTTCGCGAGTCTACTTCTTCTTGTATCAAACCTTGTACAGTAACGACGTACAAAAGTATATTCCTACATCTTTAAGTGCGATCTCTCGTTTATACATTATACGCTACAAAAGCCTTCCTAGTCGACTTCCAACAAATGTCACCGGAATTTTTAGTGGCGACTTTGAGGCGTGCTAAGGGTTAATATCTCATGGCTAACTAGTCCCCTTAGTATTCGAGAATAAATGTTAATTAGCAACTAAAGTTGAGGTTTTCTGAAGTCGTACGTGTACCGAGGCAAGCGGTTGAACCGCAAGCCAGCAAACAAAGCCTGTCAAATCGGCCGGTACACGAAAAGCAAGTGAAGCATCAGAGAATCGTCGTGTAACCATTTCTAAGGTTCCCGGCACCGCTAAAAATGCGGAGTGCATGCACCGAGAGCTGTTCCTGGCGGCGCGAGCCGGGGAAAAAGCCAATCTCCTTAGCTATTCACACGAAGTGTTGATGTGAAAGCAGCCGGGATGGCACGGCCGGCTGTCAACCTAGACATCTATCATTCGTTTCTTCGTATTCCGCGCGAAAAGTCACCGAAAGAGGCCCGGTGCGGTGCTGCGAAAGGCGGCGCGGCGAACAATCGTGGCAAGTGTGTCGTGACAACTTGAAACCGGCCAGTCAGAGGAACGAAGTGCACGATGAAGTGCACGATAATTCACCGGCGTGTGTCAGTTGCATTCCTCTCTTCGGCGAACGGTGTTATCGTCGATCTCGAAATCGTCTCGCTCGCAATTTGCACGGGTTCGCGCGGCGCAGCGTGTTCGTCACCGTTTTGCGGCCAGACAGCCGGGACGCTGACTCGAACACGACAATAATTATTAAGGGAAAGGCGTGGCCGACGTTCACGGTTCATCGGCTGACCCCCTCGGACAAACCTACAGATCCACTTCCCCGAAGCATTTCATTAACTCTTCGCCACGCAATCTCACGGAACGCCGAATTCCGTTCGACGATCGCATGTGAGCAACTAGGTTATTTTAGGAATAGCTTAATTGACACAATTTTTCGCCGCAAAGTGGTTAAGGAGCTCTGTCCTCGTTTCGTATCATCCGAATAAATACAACGATGATGCAACGCGATGGATATTCGGAGATTAACGCTGAACCTACCACCAGCGGTTCCAGATTTTTTATTTTACAATTATTGAAATGATAAAAATGATTTTACAAGAAATTATTGTACAGATATCCCTAGTGGAGCACGCGTTACAACAACAGCCGCACAAAGTCTAAATCAAATCAGTCTTGTTATTTTTTATGATAAATGTTTTAAGCTGAACATGTAAAAGTTGATTTTTCAGTTTAAAAAATCTTTCGAAGATTGTAGGACTGAGTTCGTGGCTCGTTGTGAGGTAACAGAATTGAATGAATGCAATTCTGCACGAAACAGTTCGCAAAGGGAGGTAACGCGATCTCATGTTATTTCTCGCAAAGTTATTTCTCGCAAAGTTATTTCTCGCGTAAGACGGATGCAAGGTGTAGAAACATACAAAACAGCGAAAGGAACGAGACCAGCAGGCGTGAGCATGAAACGAGATTACCGTGGACCGTCCCTTGTCCCACACTCTTCACAGTCTTCTATTTTCTCGTTTCACCAGGATACACCCACGAAATTCTCTCTTTCTCTTTCTCTACAGCGAAACAAGACGGCTTTCATTTCGTTTCATACGTGAATTCGCGAGACAATGAGTCGACGCGATCGCTGCGGCTTTCATTTCGTTCCTTTTTTTGTTTTCGGCCTTTTGCACATCCCCTTTTCAGTTCCCAGGCTCGCTGCCGTTGCTTTTTCATCCGGAATCGTTTGTTTTCGATTTAATGCGATTCTGATATCGATTAGGACTTTATTTATAGTTGAAATAACGATTTACGAAAATCCTCGGTTTTAAAGCTGATCTCGGTTTTAAAGCAGTTTTGGTATCCCAGCGCCTTTTATACTCCACTCACCATACTTTGTCAGAACTGCGTCTAATCGACAAGAGATATCAGGATGAAATTTCCACTAAAATT
Source organism: Lasioglossum vierecki (assembly GCA_028455595.1). Taxonomy (NCBI): domain Eukaryota; kingdom Metazoa; phylum Arthropoda; class Insecta; order Hymenoptera; family Halictidae; genus Lasioglossum; species Lasioglossum vierecki. The sequence goes on from CM052336.1 coordinate 14,867,833, forward strand.
TCTACTTCCATTTTCTAATTAATTCTTTAAATTTTGTTGTCTTTTAAAATAAAATTAAAAATTCTTTATTTGTTACTTATTTTGTAATTTTTCAGATAATTTTAATCGTCTTCGGTCATAAATTTCTGTGTATTTCTAGAAATATTCATAATATGAAGAATAAATGGTGAGTAGATACTCTTATGTTTTCGCTATAAGCTTCTAAAAACTCATTGTCCTGAGTTTGCTAAGTTCGGATATTATAATTTAATGGAGGAAATGTTGTCGCTTCGGATTAAAGAATCTTTGACTAAAATTCTTCTCGAACAATTTTAGAAAATATTCTGTATTACTTATTTCAATCGGGAGACAGGAGACAATGACGATGAAATTATGATAATGAGAAACTCTCGAAAAATTATTTATGCTAATTGGACCGGGCAGGTGGGTCAAGAAAGGAAGATCGAGATAAACCGATGGTGTCGAGCCACTTAGCAAGGATTAGTTCTCGATGTATATTAATTTCTCCAGCTAATAATCTACCATTTGTTCTTCTCGCGGTGACATTTAGGGACTTTAATCGTCGAGCACGCCGGAGATCACCCACGGTTTTTAACCAAAGAATTAGCTGCTAATGGGCGAGGCTCGTTTCACCACGGTATCTGCATAAATTCACCGCTGTATATTCGCATAAACATTGCAAAAACCCGGCTCTGGGAGATAGTTCGATCGGTGTGTCGCCTCGAACCCTTTGAAACTCAAGCCAGCCAACGTGTCGAGACGGTGCAGCAAAGCCGAAAGGAATGCAGCCGAAGGTGTTCCGATATTCAGCCCTTGTTTCAACATTATCGTCAGCATCACCAGACCACCGAGAAAATATATGTATATTCGACCTCGGCGAGGAAACGATGTGGGATTTATACTCACGTGTCTAGCGAAGGTATCGCGAACGGAGAGTCCTATGATTAATATTAGAAGCACCGACGACCTGCAACATAAAAGATCACCTCATTAGAATCCACTTTATCCTGTGAATAATGTAATCTAGATACACCGCGTAAATTCATAGCAATTAGATTCGCTTCACATTTTCAGTGCAACCAAAAATGCGAGATGGAATTATTCGTCCGTATTAAATTATTTCTGTGAATAATAAAATAGACAACATTGACAGTCAGTGACAAATTCCACGAATGCTGCAAGCCCGTATTATCGCAGTCCCGCCACCGTTCTAACTTCGAGATAGAGTCGGCTGCTATTGAAACTTCAGGGGATCGAGTTTAGGCTTTGATAGCCATCGAGCCCGGGGCGATACGGAACGTCTTTTATGGTTGCGGCCGGGGGGTTAAGCTTATGAACGTCCGTTGGTAACAGACTGCAACGTTTCGCGATGCATCGAACGAGATCTGTACCGGCATGAATATGTAAAGCTGCCAGGACCCAAACCAAGAGAGAGCGAGAATGCGGGGGGACTGTATCCACCGAACACTTCTAACGAGGACCTCCTACGGCCGGGTTCATTCCAGACGACAGGTTCTTCGGCTTATAACCTGTCGACCCTCTTGCCCAGCTTCGAACAATTATGGCAATCTCTGGCAACCGCGTTTTGCCAACCTGTGCAACGCTATACGCCAATTTCAAGATTGCAAGACACGTACTACAAACTGCGGCGGCCTCCTTGGACAACAATATATTGGGTTCACTTTATTTATATGCATTTTCATCAATTTTTAATTTACGATTCTTAGAATCGTAAAGATCCATCCCCGAGTAATTAGAATTTTGATAACGATTCTTTCAAAAGAGGAATCCGGAGCTGATTAAAATGATCTAAAATGAAAAAAAATGAGATTTGTATTTTCATGAATGTTTAATTTACGATTATTGGAATCGTAAAGATCCATCTCCGAGTAATTAGGATTTTGATGACAATTCTTTCGAAAGAGGAATTCGGCGCTGATTAAAAAGATTTAAAATGAAAAGAATAAGATCACTTAGGAACAACCTTAAATTAACGTGAAAAAACTAAACGGAGTCGATAAGTAGTGCGATATCAGATCGTAGTATCCACGAACACGTTTATCCTTCAAACGAAGAGCGTTTGGCTCAATGAAAAATGGTGCGTAAATTAAGTGGTGATTTCGAGGGAGAGATTTGGCACCTGTATCGATACTATCGATGGTGTAGGATGTTCGAGGTCTCGAAGAAAAAGCAACGAAGCAGCGTGTGTCTTGAACGAGCCGGTGCAACGGCTCGTCGGTTGAATGGTGAATGAACGTGTTTTTCTGCTGCATCGGCGCGCGTTGTTGCGTAAGTTCTTTGAGTGGGCGTCATTCAGAGGTTTTGGAACGTTGCCCGGGAACAAGTCGAGAGAGAACCAACCATTCGAGCTCTCCAGACTACATTCGAACGGCTGCTATCGGTCCCAGGACATAATATTCACCGTGAAAAATGGCTGCCCGGTGTTATTGGCCGAGAACGATGCGAAACGTCGTGCGACTCTAATGGCCGTCCCCCCCGGAACAACAACAATCTCCCACGGCGAAATGAATCGACGAAAAAGCTCGCAAATTACTTCTGCCGTCGGAGGAACTAATTTTCGAGATAATGAGGGCTTTAAGTACCCTGCAACGTTCCCGTCGTATTACCCTTTTAGTCTAAAGGGGAGAGCTTTGTCCTAATTATTGGCGAGACACGGTCGCTAACACAAATTATTAAACTGGCAAATTCCTTCTTTATGATTTTAACTTTACCAGGGTATAAAATCGTCAGAACGGCTCTCGTAATTTTATATTTTTTAATGTTCTCTAGAACGCGAATCTTTCAATTACCACGATCGAATTTCAATTGCTTTGATCTCCTTTGGGTGCAAAATTATTTTAACACGTTGTCTAATTTCATATTCTTAATATTCTGTAAAACATGTTTACTCGTAAAAGTTTGTCGTGGATCATTCGTGTGATGTTCCAAGAACATGCGTATCTCCATACCTGCCCTCGTCAAGTTCCACTCGAAATCAATTTCTTGTTCGCCACCCAATTAAAATAATTTACCACGAACCAATTACCGCACCCACGAGATGTCCAGTCGCCAGGAGCGAGTGACGATAAGCCAGCTGTGTTTCGGTGGAACCGGTTGCCGCAGGCAAACAGAAACATCAGGAAGACTCTGCAGACGCAATTAGAGTCCTGGGAGCCGCATTCCAATTAATGCCACCTTGTACACGTGTTCCTCTGTCGTGTTCCGGCCAAGTATATTGTTTAAAATTACTTGCCGATGACGGTAATTAGGTCGCAGTCTTTTTGAACCAACAAACTCCCTTTCATTCTGTGCTCCTCAAATGTTCTTTCGACTACTGTGTCTGCGCATGACTCACCTTTTCTACTTTACTACTTTTGACACGTTGATTTCAGTAAGAAAATGTTTAAGACAATTTTAAGGTTGTTTAAAAGCTATTAATACGTCGATCTTATATTTTGACTATTTATTTTTTATTTTGCTTTATAACAAATGATCTCTTCAACTCGATGTGTCAGTGAAATTTTGTTAGATCTTCAGGCATTAATACCTGATTAATTTTCAGATTATATTTTTGTATTTTATAAAATGGACTGATACATTTATCAACGAGTTTCACTGTTCTAAATTATACCTACTCATTTTTATCATAAATGCATAAAATCCGCAGTCTATTCATGAGTACGCCAGGATAAAATTAGCATGAAACTGCAAGGAACGTTCTCTGGTTTGTTTTAGTTTAACAATTCTCACACTCGTATCTTAGGGAAAGTTTCTTCAATTCCAGCCACGGAGACATCGTCATAAAGTTATGAAGTAGTATTCGGTACCGGTCGATGCAGCTTTAGAGTATCAGATGTCAATGGACCAGGAACAGACCTGTATCGATCCTTGTTGGGCGTCAATACTACAGTTTAACCTCTTGTGTTCTCAAGGAATGTCAACCCCTTAGGAAAACTAAAACTTCGGAGACTCGGCAGTCACAATTTATTAACAATATCCCGTTTCCCTTTCGTATACAATTTTGCAAACTGATATTTATTACATTTAGCGTTTCTTAGTTGATCTGACAGAAGAAAATCTACAATCCAAACGAGAATCTCTCGAACTTAAAAATGTACTTAATTTATTCTCAGAAAATTTTGTTGTGTATTCACTTATTAACACTAAACCTACCGAACACTAAAAGCGATTAAAATGTTTTAGCTTACAAAAATGACAAGACTCTGTTTATCTAAATTTTTAGAAATTTGTACGTTACTTCAAAATTTCAATAATTGTAAAATGAAAAATATAAAGCTAATCAGTGTTACTTCAGATCTGAATATTTAAATAATTGCACTTGTTAACCCTTTGCACTCCTTTGTCGAGTGTGACTTGACAAAAAGAAAGAAAAACGTAAAATTTGAAGTGCAAAGGATTAATAGTGAACATATCGTGTTTTTTCTCGTTTGTATAAATAAACCAGACAGATTCAATACGAGTGTCGCCACCGATACAAGGAAAGGAAACGATTTGGGGCCCGGAAGGGTTCAACATCCTCCAGAGACGAGAGCATATTTATTCCGCGAGGCGTGCAGAAATTAATTCGGCAAACACGACGGCTCGTTTGCCCCCGCGAAATTCTCGAGCGCCGGGTCCGGCCCGACAATTTTCCCCGATAAATCAGCCGCGAAAGTAGCGGCCGCCTAATTCATACAATTTCAGAAACACTTCGGAGATTTATCGGTCGGCGCGGTCGCGTGTAAATAGCGAGCAACGTTCGGGGAACCGCGACGGAAAGGGGGGATGTGAAATAATTTATCGCCGCCCTTGCAACAGCCGGGAACAACGACCGTGAGCGAGCTGTACCGGTCTCCATAAATCGGGCTGCGACGGACTCGATTACCTGCCGTATACCAGTCAATTTACCCAAAAAATTTTTCCAATCCGAATTCATGTCCTTCTTACAAGGAGAGTGGAAAGACGTTGTCACACCGATTTAGTTGAGACTCTGTATACTTATAGATCTCGATCTCCCATTTACGAATATATACCATTATAGACGTTAACACTTAATACTTTTTGAGATATTTATTTTAGAGATATTGTATAACGAATTAATTTCGGCTAATTTATTAATACGTTTGTTCTTTAACTTTAATATAAATAAATGTGCAATATCTTACGAACAAGTTAATGTTACACAGCGAATTTATTTATAATTTATTAATCCTTTTGTTCTTCAACTTGTAATAAATGTGTAATCTTATATAGACAAGTCGATGTTACACAGCGAATAAATAATATAAATAAATATGAAAAAAAAATTTTCACCAAACAAGAACCGAACCCTAGCCCACTGGGTGGAAGTCTCGTTGTATACCACTTAAGAACTTTATTTATGAATATCTCAAAAACTATTTAGTGTTAGCGTCTATAATCGTATATATTCTATAAGAATACAGAGTCTCAACTAAATCGGTGTGACAACGTCCTTGCACTCTCCTTGTTAGCTGCACCCTATTCAACACATTCTATCTCCGTGCACAAGAAAAATATACACATTCAAAAGCAAAAGAAATCGTACATCAAATTTGAAGACAGCATTTTAAAGCACCATTCTTTAAATCTACGGTAATTTAATTTCCCAAAAAATTGCCAATTTTCCTGGAGAGGCTTCAATTTGTACTCGAGGAAAATTGACGACTTGTTTCGGTTTCGTCGCGCACGCGACAAACTGAAAGCAAAAGGGGGGCCGTTGAGGGGGGGAGCAGAGACTCACTTTCGTTAGGTGGAAACAACGGCTTGCTTCCCGCACGCGTAACGATTACAGAGGGACACGTAACAGACACGTGTAACTGTTACTCTTTCTCTCTGCGGCCACGCTGACGCAACGAGTTGCGGGACGACTGTGTTCTCTGTTTATCTCTCTCTTTCTATCTTGGTGAAACTTGTCCCGTCTGTCCACGAGAGGATCAAAGTCTGGGTCAATGCTGCCGCGACCAGTTCCACGGAGAATTGCGTGCTTTCTACCCACGTCCCTGCTGATTTATTGGGAACACTTGCCGACGATGACGCTCGCTCCTAATGAATCCTCGCGATCGAAGTCGCGTGCTGCAGGTGCTGGAATGCGGACGAGATCGTTGCGATGCAGCCAACCTCGTCAGCTTTTAGCAGAGTTTAACCTCTGCTCTTCCCTCTGGCCTCTTTTAGAAGTATTTCATTTTGCAATGGGGATGGATATGATTTTGCATGCAGTAATTTCTGCTTACGTGAAATTTTCTGATTTTGATGAATATATAAAAATTCTTTATAAATAAGAATAATGAATTTAATAATTCCCAGTCAAAGCATTCCTAAAAAAACTTCGGAAATTTTCTATTCGACAACTTTTTCATGTATGTTTTTATTAGTCTGGAATGCTTTTACACCCCTGTACGCAGAGTGAATGTTAATGCAATTGCGAATATCTCCGGATGACTAGCCGAGTGTTCTTTATTAAACAATTATCTGCTTTCCGATTACGAAATTTTTCAACAAGTCCACCGTGTAGGTAGTTAAAAAGTGGGGCGCAAAATTGAGCGCTCTCTGCTGATATGAAACGGGGTATCACCGTCTACTTCGTTCACGAAGGAATTTCACGGGAGCGAAAGGAGAAGAGAAGAGACAAGCCGTTGCATAAAAACGGAAGCGTCGCGAACGACATAACGAACCATAGCATACTCTGCAATTTCTCAGTCCATCTCTGTGCGTGAACGAGGCGTGCGAAGTGTAATATCCGCGGGATAGATAATACAAAATTTTCTGCTCGCATTTATTAAAAATTGTGCAAGCATTAATAAAAATCGTAATTTTCTGATTTTTCAACATGATTTATCACACAATTCTAATAATGAAACAACAGTGATAATGAGACAAACTGTTTATTTTATAAAAAAATCATGGACACCTTTAATTTTTAGGAATGAATATATATTTCAGACTTTATAATATAATAGCTGATACCAAAACGAATCCAACGACCTACAGATTTACACCCGTAAATTTTTAAATAATGTTAACGTCTGAATGAATGTCAATATTGTTTTTTATATGGAAAAATTAAATATAAATTAAATTACGTAAAATCAAAAATTTATGTAAAAATATTACTTTCTATTAAAAAATGTTTGGAACCCCTGGTTTTTTGTTGCTCTATGGCCCACCCGGCCAATAAGTTTACGATCCGGCCCTTAAAAAAAAAGTTTACCGACCCCTAAATTACTAAATCGGCCACTCGGTCCAATGTGCGGCATTTCGATTTGCAGAGTCGCGCGCAAACGTGAACGGTCCCAGGCCGAGGCCTGGATCGCAAACGGCTTGCTCCGAATAGAATAGAGAATCCAGATAACGAAAGTCGGAATCGACCGATGCGATCTCCTCGCGAGGCAAAAGCGAAGTTGCATCCCGTAGGACAAGGGGCTCATTAGTAGCGCGCCGATACGCGGGAATACCGAAAGTTGCAAAAAAAAATCCTCGACGCTATGCCGACGACGGGAAAGTGGCCGTGCTGCTATCTGATCCGCAGCTGGCCGCCGAACTGCATGTGTGCATGCCTGCGCCCCTGGATAACGACAATCCGATAACGTTTTAACTAGTTTATCGGTTATTAATAATGCCGTTGCCGTTCTATCGACTCGCCGCCAGAGATTGCTTTTCTACAGCATTTGGAAAGTTCCGTTTTAATCTGACCCGTGTAGTTTCGCCTGTCAACGGCACGGCCATTAAAATCTATAGAAACAAGGATTTATCGCTGCACCCTGCATTTTTCCCTCTCCCTGTTTCACGAGATAGCCTTTGTCGATGACGTTCTCCGATGCAGTTCGTTTCGATCCTTTCGAATTCCAACGAAATGCAATTGTTGATGGGACGCTCGAATCTACGAAGATACGTAACAACGAAACTTATTCCTGAGAAACGTAGTGAAATTTATTTCCTTTCTTAGCACTGCCACCGATGATTGGTTTCTGGTTTCTGGTTTCTCATTTCACAATTATTGAAATTATCATTCACAAATTATTATTCACAATTATAAAAATCACAGCAAATCTATATGAATCGTATGATGTCATTTTTATAAGGCAATACATGCCAGCCATTTTTAGAGCTCGGTAGTTTTAGTTAAATTCTTTTCAATGTTCGTATATTACACCCACTCATTTTAGTCATAAATGCATATAAAAAAGCATATAAATGCATGTATGCAGACGTTACACTGTTGCGTAATCTGAAAAGATCATTAAATCTTCAATGAGGCATTGTCAACCTTCAAACTGTTTTGTTTTCATAAAAAGAAGTTATGCAACCGGCCATTACAAAACGCGAAGCTTTCACTGTCATGCAATCCTGTGACAATTTTTTTGTCAATACGAAAAAGAAATAATATAGTTTCTGATTCATCCTACTACTGATGCACTCCGTTTCTCGAAGACGAGTAATTTAGCGACGCGGCTACAGGCGACCGAATAACTGTCAGATTAGGCGATCCATAGTAGAATCGAAGCCTTGCGAGACCCAGCGATCCGGTATCGAATTATACGATCCGCGACGGTGTTAATTCGTTAATCATAAATATTCAAGAGTCAATTACCATCGGTGCGAAGGGTCGTGCACTCTCGCCGGATCAATTAATTATCGATTTCCATTACGCCTGCGTAATGACCTATTAACAGCGTGCGCTCGAGATCCTCCGGCGCGGTACGGCGGCGAACTTCGGTTTTAATATCGCGGTTTGCACATGGTGGTCCTCGTATGTAAAGTTTGCATTCGCTTGCGACCGGGCCCACTTGAACTTCGGACATTATTGCATGAATTATTCCCACTGGCTCCATCGGACCGTAAATAACCAAGAGGAAAAGTACGCTATTAATACTTTTAACGAGCAACACCCAGGTGGTTGCCGCTGCATTATTTTTACTTTCGCTGTCGCGCTCTGTGAATCATTGCGTCCACGTGTTTATGCAAAGCTCTCGGTTCCCCTGCGCGAAATTTCAACAAATTACAAGCCAGCTACATTTCATTTCCTGCGGTGATAGCTGGAAATTTTATTCGATTTTGTATTTGACGTTAAACGTTCGATTTTATTCTTAGCTAATATTTTATATGAATCACGAAGACATAAACATTCAAACTCTAATTATGATAATGTTAGCTGTGAACCTTTAAGTTTCACTGAACATTAATGTATTGTTAAAATGAACACTATGTGCGATCAAATGAACACTATAAATCAATTTTACAAATTAATTTGTACTTTCAACGTTTCGATCCTTGTGTGGATCATTTTTAAGAATTATTATAACATTTCACACTGTTATAATTTCAGACACAGTTTTTCTCCTTTCTTGAAAATGATCCAGACAAGGATCGAAACGTTGAAAGTTCAAATTAATTTGTAAAATTGATTTATAGTTTGCTTTACTGTTTTAACAATCATACGATCGATAACAATAACAACATAAGTGTATTGTTCTTTGAAAAATTCTTTGATGAAAGTGGTCTCCACAAACAGTTTCGCAGATAACGATGGAAGACAAAGCTGTATTTGTGCAGCTGACCACCGAGTTCCCAGACAAGAAGCACGGTACGTCTCCAATTTCTAATTACACCGAAGCTACAACCCATCGGCAGGCGACTATTATTCCCGTAATTGATCAATAAGTGTTTGATCGCCGGCTAAACGAGCCGGCTCATCGTTTCACGCGATAAAGCACGCGAGCCAATTATTTTAATTCTTTGCTCGCGTAACGTTCACCGCGTCGCAGCGCGAATCACGAGATATCTTACAAAATCGCACGGCTCATAACTCCGATTCCATCCTGTTCACGCCTCGCCACATTGTCCACGGCAATTACACTCGATCGAGACGGGGATGGGCAAAAAGGGATCGATTTCGCCTGCTCGCAATCGCGAAAATTACACGTCTCGGCCTGTCGGTTGAATCACGAGCCGGTTGCGAATTACGTTCGCCTCGAAAATCATACGCGTTCGATTGCGAATACCCCCCCTCTCCTCCAATCCTTGGAAGAAAAGCTTTTAATTGTGCCAATAGGTAACGAGTTGAACTTCGACCGGGAAGTTAATTAAAGGAACGCGCGCGACCCAGATTCAGCGAGAGAGAAAAAGTTGCAGAAGGTGGTCGAGGGGTGACATGATTGAAGTCAGGATTCCTTTGGAACAGGGCACGCGGTAATACGGGTGAACGATCGAGAGAGGGGGGCAAACAAGCACACACCGTTACGATGCGCGTCCCGGCACGATAATTGTCGCGAAATATTTCATCGAGGGACTCCGGAGAAACCCGATCACCGTGTCGTTAATTATCGAAACGGGGCCATTTGTTTTTCAGACGATCGTAATTGACCGGAGCCGTCGACAAGGCGCGCCTATCCATTGTACCAGGGACCAGGTCGGCGCAGCGGCTACATTGTTGCGAAGGTGGTGCATCAGTGGATCCACACGATCGCCGCCGCTGAGATCCAGAGGATCTCTGCCCTCCGACCGCGATATTCCACTTTCGAACACGGTTCACTGGCCCCTATGTTTCTGTCTGTAGAGACGCGCTAATTGCTGATTATTAAGGGTAGTTTGTTAGGTCTGGGTTAGATCGATTATGGGCACGATGAAGGGGATTGTTCGTGGGAGGTCCGGCGAATCAGGTTTGTGGATTAATTGGTAGAGTGATAAATGATTCCTACCACTTATTAAACCTACATCGCAGAGAAATAAACTCGGTCTTGTTCCCTGCAATTAGACATTTATGACGGAAATGGATTAATCAAATAAAAATATTTTATGCTGCTTTTGACTCGTTAAAAGATGAGATACAGATTCGTTTCGATTCTGTTCTGCACAGTTGACTTGGACAATTTTTATTTTATATGAAAGTTAGCAGTCTAATCACTAGACCATTTTTGTTTGTGCCAACTATCAATGGTAGGTTTACCAAAGATTCCAGGACACGTCAAGAAGCAATCACGATGGCCGGGCAAGAGCTATCCCGAGGATCGAGTCAGGAGTCCTAACCGCGATTTTACGAGCCACTATAATTCTGACCATCAACGTTGGCACGTTCCCAAGAATTGGCCGGCGGCTAGATGCCCATTCGGATAACCGGCTAATACCGAGGTTTACGCTCTTTTTTCGTCGTCGCGAGTAGGATAACGATCTATCTCTCTTCGCGGCGTGGCACGGCCCCGAATCGGGTAATTGGATACCGAACTGGAGCCATATAATGAAGAGATTATGCGTGCCAGCCAAAGATAAAAGGTCAATCGCGCCGCGAACTGTGCACGACTCGCCGAAAATTTTCGCGAGCCTGAACACCGGTTTACTCCCCTTTCAGTTCGACCCGTGAAATCGCTCTGATAACAGGCCTGAAAATCCTCTGCCGATACGAAATTTCTTACAGGAGGAGAGGCTGTAAAACGAAGTCGTAAAGACATCGAGGGCCCAATAAATTCCAGTTATATGAACCTCTCATTGTTGAGTATCCAGTAATTTACTTTGAATTCGCGATAGACATCTTAATTGGATGTGACTTGGTCATCTCTTGCCGGATTGAGAAACTTCGGATTGTAGTTCGCGAGCAATGAACTGGATTTATGTGACTCGAAGATCTCGACGTGAGATGCTTCTCTCATAAAGTATTTGCTCTTTCAACCTTCTCTCTGCTTGTGGGGTGCAACCGCACTCCAGGCTGATGCAAACGGAAATAAAACGTCGACGAATGGAAAGATTTCCAAAAATGTCTAGGAATTTTTTTAATATTTGTGGATCTTAGAAGATGGAATATCTCGGGTTACGTTCTTTATCACTACTGAGGCATTCGGTGAAATGGAGATTTTAGAGGAACAGTTGGAAACTGTTCGTCATCGACGAGAGTTCTGCAACGCACAATAAATGTGTGCCAGGACGATTCAGCAGGACGAGAAGTGCTCCATAAAATATTAAACTTGCCACGTTCGTCGGTCCCGTCTGTCCAGTTAGGAGTTCGAAGTTAACACCGGGTCTCGACCCATTTCCCGGGCTGAGAGTGGTCTCGCTCGTTTATATTCCCGGCGAATTCTAACGAAGTTGGAGCGTGCATTAAAAGAAATTGACGGCAAAGATCGTCAAGGACTTTGCGATAGACGAGACCTCCATCCGAATTGACTGCGACAGGGCTGTGCGTGGCATTCATAAAATTCTCAATTATTGTTCTGGCATATTTCCCTTGAAAATAAAAGATTGAAACCCGTGACCAATGTTTCGCTCGAAGCTACGAATCATTTTAATAAATGGACTAAAAATGAACCCAAAACTTGAACCCTTTGCCATATTTTGACGAACCCGACTCGTGATGACGGTTATTAAGAAAGTCTAACAAACATGAATGTTACTCGTATTATTGTAGATGAAATAAAATTTGATTCGTTTGTAGTCATATAAAAATATATACATTTTCTTTCTCTTTCTACGACATTTTTGTGCATAAAGACGTTTTAATTACTGTAACTGTAAAGAAAATGGGTACGGCAAGGGGTTAAACTAGTCTTATCGGAATAGTAAGCAGGCCAGCACCAGAAAGAGAGTCCCCCAATCTCCGGATTTGCAAATTCGCAATCAAAATAGCGAGGCAGTTTCGCTGAACAGCGTGCATTATCATCGCAATATCTGCACGGCCCGCAACATCCTATTACGAAAATGAAGCAGCGGTTTGTGCGTTCGGTACAGGCCTATCGGCCGATCACAGTCCGATTCCTCAATTACTATTAATCTTAGGCTCGATGCCCCCTTCAAGAACAATAGCAGGCTCGGGTAAGCCCCCGATGCGACTTAATCCTCTTGTGATGCAATCGCATTAGGATTCCAACAATATCCTCTCGCCACGCGATCGGCCGAGGTCAGAAGCGGAAATGGGTGCCTCGCTTCGGAAAGGTATACATAGTGATCTCTCGAATGAGAAGACGCTCGGATCTCGAGCCGGGTAATAAACGTGCTTCGTTACCGACGACTCGGCTTAATTGAAAGCTAAAATACAAGTCCGAGACGACGCTTCTCGTGCTGGAGAGTAGACGTTGATTAAATCCTTCGCTCTTGTTTGCTTCCTCGCTCGACTATGTGCCTTTCTGAGTCTTTTCGATTACCGACGACCATCGATCCGTGGAAATACCTCGAACCTACGAGATTAGAAATAGCAGTTTGTGCTGAATCATGGTTTTGCAGTTTCCGATTGTATTTTTGGTTTTGGGAATGGTGTCGTTCCTCTTTCTTGGCCTGTGAAAGAATATCTGTGATTTGGAATTAACAAGCTTCGCTCTAGAATCTATTTTTCTGACTGCTTCCCTGAAGATGATTATCTACTTTGATTGACCGGTGAGTGGGACGCTCGTGCTTCAGGACTATGATAAGAAAAAGGTATACAACAGTTTGTGCTGAATCAGGGTAATTGAAATTTAAATGGTAAGAAAACGGCACCGCAGGATCAGAAGATTTCTATCACATATAATACACAGTAGTTACGATTCAGCATAAGAAGCGATCACAAGACAGAACAGAGCAGAAAATCAGCAGGACGCGGTGGGTGGTTCGAGCATAGAACGCCATAGAAAGCGAACGCCTTCAGAATAAACTCCCATTCATCGAACCAATCAGACCCAATGGAGATCCGGCTCCTAGATGCTTCTCGGGAAGAATTCCTTTACCTCTCGCTCGTAACAATATCCCTGCAGCTGCATAACTAATGGTACCTCATTAGAGATTTCTTTCAGTCCGCAAAAAGCTATTGTTTCAACGAAGATTTTCATTTTACATTTATCCGATAACGTAACTTCGAGTCACTGCCATCAATGTACAATACAGGTTTAACATAAACGATCGATTCTGATATTCAATCTTCCATCTTCATGCTCCTCCATTTTCAGTTTCGAAATAATCCCTGTTAGTGCATAGGGGTGCAAACAATTGTCCTCTTTCTAATCTGTAGCCATTGATCAATTAAAAAATCCATATCCATGGTTCGTAGACTCCAAAGAATCAAATAATGTTTCAAATTATTCCAATTAATTGTTCTGTAAAATAACATAGTGATTTTGGTGTTGTCCAGAACCAATTCCCATAATCGCAGGGCTGATTCCATCGGTTCCCACAATTCGCGAAAAGCCTCGAGAAACGATTTCGAGCGCGAAACAGAAAATCGATTTGCAAACCAGGTTCCAGCATTGTTGTCGCCATAATGGGAAAGTTAATGGGCGCGTCATGTGAAAAACCGGAGTTCCGCGATGGGGTTTATCGCAATGGGAAAACGCGGCCGGTGACTTACGAGCCGGTCGTCGTGGTCTATCCGACCGGTGCAATTAATCATCCTTGGAGGAACGCGCACCTAATTCACCGAGGTTGGCGACGAGAGAGACCCCGTGGATGGACCCGAGACATTAACCGTGGGACGAACAGAATTCCCCTGTGTTCCCACCTCGCAGGTAAAACCTCGCAGGTAAAACCTGTGCCGAGATTTCCTCGCGCGGTCCTCGTAAAGCTGTCCGCTGTGCTGTTCGCGGGATGCGTTGGCCCATGGTCTGCCCATGGGGGCATAAACCACGTGACTTATTGGCCATTCGACGGAAGTGTAGCCCCGTTGGAGATCCACACTCGGAAACACACGCCAATTAGCGACTCTGTGTTACTCGAGGTCCCCTTTCTTATTTGTTTCTTCTTCCTCAACGGCCCTCGTTCCACTGTCTACACCTCGCAAAGCCTCGATTGTGTGGCATACAAAAAGATGGCGAGTCGTGCTGCGTGATCTGAACTTTGATACTGCTGTTCACAATGGATTTGCAGACTGTCATTGTACAGATTTTACTGTCCATTCCGTTTACCTTGCATTATAAGGCACCTGACTATTAAAAAAAAAACGTGGACATTTTTATATATTTTTGATGCGTTGAATACAAGTTCGGAAAAAGTGAAATTTCATTCGGAAGAAGAACAACGAACGTCAGAGATGATCAGAAATTCTTTCTCGCGGAGTTCGAAGTCTACCCGTTGGAAGATGGTGTCCCAGAAAGCTAGATCGCCGATGGAGCATCAATCACGGTCGCGAGCATCGAAGAATTGAATTCCCGACGCGCTATAAATCTCAATAATAACGTACACGAAACCAGTTAGCGATTTTCGCCGGATCGAAAAAGCGAGAACGGAAACCAGCCGAAACGGGGCCAAGCAATTTATCAAATCTTCGACTCCTACGACAATGGAGGAGCCACCTATATTCCGCATAGTCGGCTCATGAAATTCTGATTGCGACGAATGCCCAAAGAATCTTCGATCGCGAGTCCCTTTTCGCCCGTTCGAACGTATTAAGTTTCCTTCTAATACTCGTTCCAGAACTTGGTAACTTCGAGCGAGTAACTTCTCCTTGAGTTCGATATCCCGAGGATCCTGGGATCTTTCGAAGTTCGGGTAAGATCGTCGTTGCCTCGGGGGATGATCGATTTCGGAATCAAACCAATTTTTATTCCGCATGAAGATATATATATATATATATATATATATATATATATATATATATATATGTAGTCTATTGATTACCACACCTTTCTGGAAGTCATGAAAGACTGTGTTCAACAAAACCAAACAAAATTGTGCTGTTGAAAATCCATGTTTTCTTCATCGAATATTGTGTAAAAATGAATCAGACGCGTTAAGAAACGTGTTATACATTCGTGTAAAAAAGGTATTATGTAAACACGGTTGCAGGTGTAGGACAGTTTCGCAGCCTTCTATATATTTTCCACAATGAGAAAAAAACAAACAGAAAAAAAGGATGTCGACGAGGTACATTGTTGTCTGCAGGCTGAGACAAAGAAACGATTTAGAGGATTTTTCTAGAGGATCGAAAGAGGTGAATCTCTCTCCACCTCCTCCCCCCCTCTCTCTCTTTCTCTCTCTCTCTCTCTCTCTCTCTCTCTCTGTTGCTGTCAGCAGCAGTTCCAGCATTTCTAACCGCTGTCATCGCCATTCAATCCTCCTCCAGCTGATGAAACTTTCCATTTCCATGCTCGTCCTTATTCTCGCTCTTTGAGCGGCGTTCTCTCATTCCGTTCCGTCTCGTTCGCAGGAATCAAAATCGCCGGAATAGCTTCCCGCGACGTTTCGGCCACAACTCCGGGAATAATCGGGAATAATAGTCGCTGGGGAAATAATCTTCCGGTACAGGAGGAGTATTAAGGCAAACAAAGTAGACTGTCTGGACAGCCAGAGAGCGCAACGGTGGATTCACCCCCGGTTTGATTTATGGTAATAGCTTGCTCGTTACCAGCCCTCGTTTTCGAGCTAATGAAATCGGAAGTCGACTCGAGCTTTCCGGAGGAATCCGAGTGGTGCTCCTCGATGATTGATGGCACGCCGACTGTTAATGATTTATCGTTATCGATTCTAATGTCTCGTCTCGATAAAAATCCTGAACTGTGCCTGACAAATCGAATCGACAACCTCGCTAGCTTCTAGATTGGCAATGGTGACAGAATTCAACTGTTTCATACTTTGCCTGGCAGATCAGTTGCTGAAGTAGTTACCAATTTATTGTTGGTTGTTCGAGAAAATGCAGAAATGTTTCGAGACTGTTCGACTAGCTGAAAATTAGTATTTTGAAGGTCTATGACATTTCAACTTCTGAAATTTCAAGTATTTTCTTGCAGAAATGCTGAATAGTTTACCAAGGATTAGAAGCGAACGGCTGGTCTATCGGGTTCAAGTGGTCTGACACGGAAACCTTAGAATCTCTTCGAGCTCCAGGCTTCTAACATTTCAGAAAAATCGGCGCCAGTGTTAGATGTCGGCGGATCGTAGCTTCGGAACATAGTATTCATTATGCGCGACTACCGCCATCTTGTCTCTGGGGTTTATTTCTCCACACAGCTCCTAATTGGCGGGCAACTTCCCGCAAAGTTTTCCCAGGCAAGTTGTTGGTGTATCTGGCAACAAACACCCCCAGAATCCACCTAGTCACACCTTCGCGAACTCGATGATTCTACCACGAGTCTGGCAACCCATGAAATAACTCGATTTACCCTTCTAACTAGCCTTTCCGCGGGAATCGGGCTCCGTGGTGCTGGGAGTGACCTATTGGCTCAATCCCCCGCAATTAAAACTTTCTTCCACCCCCCGGCCATCAAGATTCCTAGTCCCAGAGGATCCTCGGAGCGATCGGAAGAATCGGGATCATTACCGAGCCTAAAACTTCGCCGAACTTCCGGCGAACCATTTTCAAATACACGAAAATTCTCAGACACAATGTTTTCGAACAAACATCAGGTGGAAGAAAGTTGTTCATCTAGTTCTCCATCGTATAAGCTTTTGTTCAAGCACACGGAACTTCACTTTACCGCAGAATAACTAAATCTCGGGGCGAATATTTTTAGTTAGTTGATAAAACAGAAGGTTACGAAGCCCTGATTCGACTCGAGAGATGAGCTCCCCGGTATCTCAGGGCAATGAACTCTTTTTGACGAAGGTAGCATTCACGGACTTCCCCTAAGGTGCTCTTTGAACCGTGCTTAAACATATTCGACGCTTGAACTACTCACTTGAGGATCTTCGGTGCCACTTTCATTAGCGGACTGCTCATACTGAGGCTGACATTACTGTATATCGGTGCTCCTGAATGAAAATGGCTCTTGGGACGTCTACGGACCTCTAACAAGATTGGAATTACTAATTAGAATCTTTTCTGGCCGCTGGGCGAAGGGTTAGAGACTCTCTAACGGAGAGTCGATTGCATCGAAGTTTTGCTATTTCCTGCTCTAAATTAATTGAAAATATCCGGCAAAAAAATGATCTTGCCAAATGTTCAAGAGGCGTTAAAATTTTTTATTTGTTTCTTCAGGATTATGAAATTAAACTAAAAACTGTGTTGCGTGTTGACTAAAATATCACTATCCCGACAGTGTTAGGCAGACGAAGAAAAATTTCGCAAAGATTCCGACAGGCTCGCGCGGTTTCTTGCTCGGCGGCGGCGCGGCGGTCGAACAGTAATCAATCACCAATATAATGAATGCTTCACGGTAATAAAATCAATCCCTTCTCGGGCAGCGTTCATTAGGGGTTACGAGCGTTTCTATTATGCAGCCGCGATACGGCGCCGCTTTGTAATATAGTAAAAGAGGGCACGCGGAATTGCGGGCGACATTACTCACCGGCTTTGAGAGCACGTCCAGTTTCGCGCTCGGCTGCCGTAAAAACAAGTGTCCCAGCCACGGCACGTGAAAAGGAAGGGAAAACAAAGGGATGCTCTCGCAAATTCTAGACTCGCCGACGGTGAATAGCTTTGCAAGGTATCGACCGCAGCCGGTTTTATTTTCTGTGGAACGCCGAATGATCTGTCCGCCATGGAAATATCACCGGTGGAACCGGGCAACCTCGTCCTCACACAAGATGCCCGGCTTTCTTCGCGATACCAAACCCATCTACCATCAGGATGCCATTTTTCTGAAGATGATTCTCTTGAATTTTTTAAACGAATTTTCTGCTCCTCGAAAGTGCAGTCTGATTCTATTTATCCATAGACTGTTTTACACGATTTCGTTATGCCGCAACATGTCATATTTTTATCAATACCCAAATTCAATGTATTTTATTCTTTTCAATGACATGGACGGGTGCATCTATTAAGCCACGAAATGTAAATTGCAACTGCAATGACACGGAGCTGCAGATAAATTGCAAATATGAAGTATTCTACGAAATATGTACATACTCTTTTGTATGTCCATCATCAGCAACGTTTCTCCTCTAATTTTGTCCTAGCACACGCCTCCGTGTTTCTAAAACAGGTTGCACATGTTGCGAAACAAACAGCACGCAGTCATTATTCGTAGGATATGAAACATTCAGTTACGATTTCATTTCGTTCCCCTTTACGAACCATAAACGCAGAAAATAATCCAAGAATTTTGAGTGTGCCGTTCAATTTTGAAATAGTCACAGGCGAGCAGTAAAAATTGGAATTGCTAGATGAATGTATATGGGTGAGTTACGAAAATCGGGACATTTTCAACAGAACGCGGTGGAAGCGTGTTCGCGAGAAATGCTGGTTTACCTGATTTCGCTAAACCTGTCCCAAAACGATTTCTCTTTGACGTTGCTTCTTTTGAGGATGACGGCATAGGAACATTTTGAGGTAAAGTCGCGCTTCGAATTTCACCCACGATCTCTATGAAATTAACATACCGCTCTCTTGCTGATTTTTTTATATACTTTACGTGGCAGCGTTTGCACGACGCTCTTTCAAATCGAGGTTCAGAATTTTTTTAAATTATCAGGACCACTGCGAATCGAGTAAAAATGTGATTCAATCGTTGTGTAAATAGAGTGTATGTCTGCATTTATTTGAATTGTTCAATATCGAAAACAACGGAGAACAGAGTTTGTTTTAAAATACTTTATAAAAATTTCCAGTAAGAACGAACGCAACGAAACCGTTATAAAAACATGGAAAAATACTCGGCAGAAGATAGTGCCATTCCAAGATTAAAAAACGAGGGAGGATGATTCCTGCGGCAAGTGAATTTCATCCCCCAACCACCCTTCATCATCCGGCAATTTCAAGCACCGGCATAATGTATCAAGTTCCCTCTCCCTATCCTGTCGCCATGTATCATGTTAAGCTAGCAAAAAAATTACGTCTCGCGTAAACGACGTTCCTTCAATGGAATCGAACTGCTCCTGTCTCCGGGATGGAAGGAGGACGCGAAGAAAAAGAGACAAAGGGGGAGGCTATCGTCGACTAACCAAAACCGTCGGTAGTCCCTTTGTCTCAACTACGGGCTAATTGAGCGAAACCCCAGCTAGGAATAGGTGGAGCAGAGTTCTTCGATCGGACCCGTTCCTCGACCCTTCTACCTTCGGAGAAGGTTCAAGGTGGAATCAGCCAGATTCGCCAGCCGTTTTTTTGATCGCCCTTTTGGAATTCTTTCCGCGGTGAATAAGGGTTCCTGAAAGTCCCCGCAGTAGACCGCACAGAATACTAAGTCGAAACAGCATTCACTGATAGAAAACCTGAAAAGTACGTTTGTACGTTCGTCGACTTTGATGGATTTATTAAAATAATCCAAACCAAATTGAAGAATAAAACGAACCAAATTCCATTAACGGGGAGAAAATTCTCGCGCGCGTTCCCGTTCTAATGAATCGATAAACCATAGAAAATAGGGAAAATAAGGTCTCAGAAATTACAAGACCGACACTGATGGAGCGTATAAATTCCTCGGACGAGCAAAGTGAAATCTCCGGTTGCCGGTGATCGGCCTCGGTATTTTTCTTCCATCGGTATTGGAAAAATGTCGCGAAGAACGGGCGAAACCAGGCGTGATATTATATACTGGTCAGAGAATCTTTTCCTCGGGCTGCGTAATCGATAGAGGTCCGATATCCGAATACCCTTCGAGCCTCTGGAATACAGCTCGCCGAGGAAAGGGTTGTGATTTGTCGAACCTGGGAATAGCTAGAGGAGACGAAATAACTCTTGGAATCATGTAATCGTTGAAGGGCACCGCGAAATTCCATCAGTTCGTGACGACGATGGTTGCACGATGCGCATCGACCGCGAGGAAATGCGGGGGATGAGGCGATATCGTTCCTGCATCCGGGATGTTGCTCGCTATCTAAACGGACAGAGAACGCTATCGCTGCCTACGCGGTCCCGGCCGAATAACTGCTCAATGAATCGACAATTTTGTTACGTTATTAACCCTTTCTGCCCACCGGATCCCCGTCGAATCGGGGACACTCGCGAATCGATTAATTCATTCTTGTTTTCGGCACTTGGTCCTTAAATTCAATGATGATGCAAGAGATGGAAATTGGGATTAGGTTTGGTGAAAAATCAACTGTGTTTTATAATTGAACCATAATTTTGGAGTCGGGAGAATTTTCTAAATGTTAGCTTAACTTAGCGACGGGAAACTCAGATTTTCATCGAAACTTCGAATAACTTGGATCAAAATTCAACCACGAGTCTACACCGTCGTGGTCTAGGGGTAGCAGAAGCAACTGTACAGATTGTAAACTGTGAAGTAAGTTGGTAGAACAATATGAGGGAGATTGAAAGACGACTACTAACACTTTAGCTACCGGAAGCATGGTAACAGGCAGCGACTGTGATTTCACAGCTGCGTGGTAGACACGAACCAAATTGTGATTCTCTCTCTCTCTGTAAATATGAAGTTGGTATTCGTGGATATAGAATTTTATAATTTTAGATTTTGGGATATTCGGTTTGGAGAATGAAATTAGAAAAAGAAGAATGCCGAATGTTCATATATCGATACGTCGATTTTACTTCTACTTGACCCATATCTTCGACTAATATTTCCTCGATTCTTGCTACAGTCTTCTCGTTTCTCGCAGATCACCTCCGGATCTCTTTCTATAGTGCATTGCGAAATGTTGAAGAAAGAATTAGCAGTGAACCTATATAATAGGAAATGATATAGGAAATGATAATAGGAAATGTTTCATAGGAAATGATTGGACGGATATCTTTAGTAGAGTATCTCACTTAATATTAATATAATAAATAATATTATTATATTATAATAAATAAATAATATAATTAATAATATTATTAACTATCTTTAGTTCCATTTATAATGGAATAACTTTTAAAATGTTGATTTTGTCTAAACATCCTCAGTCTAATTATTATTGAACCAAACAGACCAACACAGAATGCAATATAAAATAAACAATTCAATACGATATGAATAATACTGAGATTTTCGTCTCCTGAGATTGTTATCAAAAACATCCATCGACAAATCGAAACAGACGCGATCAGAGGCTCGACGGTGAATGGATCCGGATCGAGGATCCCGTAATTAAATCGGTGAACAATTTCGTTTGCCCGTGATCGCAAATATCGAAATCAGTGTCTGGCGTTGATTCATTGTTTACCATGAGCCGCGGGGCGACAGGTGAAGGCTGCGTAATGTTGTTCGCGGTCCGCATACTAACGCCATTGTGATTATGTTAATGGCGGGACCCGCGTATTTAATTATAATTGTGACTTTCGCCGGCGTGAACGCAGTGCAAACGAAACAACCCCGGAAAAGTTTCTCCGCGACACGAAAACGGCCTCTAACGAACCCGGTTTGATCGAATAATGAGACTAATTGAACGATAAGGGTCGTTATCGCGTTTCTGTTAATTCCGCGTGACTAGGACTTCCCCCGAAATCTTCGCGAGGAAACTCGGACAAAATTTCTGGCAATTTGCTTAATGAAATTTATGCCCAGACGAGGGCGTTAACATTAATTAATAATCGTGGTTGGGGGGTTGGGCTTCTCGAAACAAATCAACTTCTGTAATTAATTAGAATGCGGAGTGGTCGTAGGTGTAGTGCGCTGATAGCCGCAAATTACGAATGGTGTGACGTTGCCATGATGAACATTTTGGTTGACGGGTGTTAAAATGAATTCGCGTGGCATTTCTGTTGAGTCTAAATGAATTATATTAAATGTATTTTACTTGATGCAATTGAGCGGAATTTTAAGCAAGCTACGTTGGCTGCTACGTAGTCGCTTATTGTATAAAATGGATAACTGTCTACGGAAAGGTGTAGTGGTTCCCACAGACATTCAAGTCCAATCGAACTTGTTACAAGTGACCAGAGCCACTCGAGGTACAAGCAGATTGTCGTTGACAGCTAACAGACACGAGGCCCCCGCGACTGTCAATACACTGTTAACGACAGGATTCTCTGAACGAACGCTTGAATCATGTCACCTTGATTACGTTAGCCCGTTTCCCTAAGTGCT
Source organism: Lasioglossum vierecki (assembly GCA_028455595.1). Lineage (NCBI taxonomy): Eukaryota > Metazoa > Arthropoda > Insecta > Hymenoptera > Halictidae > Lasioglossum > Lasioglossum vierecki. The sequence continues at coordinate 14,890,644 of CM052336.1, forward strand.
GTCCACGGAATGCGATAAATGGTTTGCTGATAACAGAGAACAGAGTTACGAGCCAGTATCTTCGAAATGTAAATATCTTCAAGATCTGAAGTACCATACAGATTGATCTTGTATACAATATTTTACCGTATGGGTTACCTTACTTGAAAAATATTAGTCTGATAGTTAAAAACATGCTAGACTCTGCGGGGAAACATTTTTCTCTCTTTTCATAACAAGGATCACGAGAGTGAAAGTACCACGCTTAAAATTCCATTTCATATTAATAGAGTATGTAAATAATTATTCTGGAAACTTTATGCATGTATAATACAAATAAGTTGCTGGAATCTAGAACATCGAAAAGATTTTCAAAATTTTAAAATATTGTCGTACCATTACCCACTCTCTTAAAATTCCATTTCATATTAATGGAGTATGTAAATAATTATTCTGAAGACTTTATGCATGTATAATACAAATGAGTTGCTGGAATCTAGAACATAGAAAAGATTTTCAAAATTTAAAAATATTGTCGTACCATTACCCACTCTCTTATATATATAATACATAAACAGTACAGTCAAATATAATCAATTTTATATCACTGTTCTTTACAAACGAGTGTGTTAAAGACCCATACCTAATTCGCCGAGGATCACGCCATTAGGATCGGGGCGAAAAACTATCGGGCAGCTTGCTCAACCCGGTTACATAAATCCGCACGGCAAATCCTCCTTACGTAAGTTCACAAACAGTGTCCTGCGGTCGTGTGCTTTACAAAATTTTTTCTTTCTGCCGACACTATTGCTCAAAAATATGTAGACACTTCAGTGACCATTGCATATTACATTTTAAGATTCCTTCAGATTTTTAGCGATTACAATATTCAACGAAATGGATTTATTGAATCATGTACCTTGGATGCATCTTTGAAACGAGTAGGTGTAATTTAAAATTAATTTAATGAAGAGAAAAATATTCATTTATATTTTGCATAAAGATACGCTGTCTAATAATAATCGTACATTAAAAAATTTCGAGTTTAAAATTATTTAAATATAAGAGAGAGAACTTGTATTGTATAATCTACTCATGAGGATAATTTAATAAAATCAATTTATGTCGGAAATTCTCAATGACTGCTGCCCATATACTTTTGGGCGGAATTGTACTCTGTTCTCTTTCGGACGATCTACGAAAGTTTCTAGATGGTCGAACCGGGAGCAGGAGCCACGATTATAATAGCGGTTTAGGGGGGAATGGATATTCTCATGGCCAATGGACCACCCGCGCAAACGGGAGCAACAGACGCGGAAACACCGGCACGTGGGGCCTCGGGAATTTTTGATACCGGCGCCGCAAAACAGCAATGAGATCGTGTGACGCAATCCTGCAACACTCCGACTATTTTTGTGCTGTGGCAGCACGTGGCGCGGATGGCGAAATTCAGCACGTTCGACGGTGTACAGGGCACGCTCGTTTTCTTTTTCGCACGCGGCACCGGCCGGAAGAATTTTTGTGACCTCGTATGTGGTGTTCCGGGAATCCTGATCTCGTTCGACGAACCCAACCGAATTTTGCCACGGGATCGTCCTTTCTTTGTGCTGTTGCGAAATTGTCCGAAATTTGCCGAGTTTCAACTTCACAGGTTTTATCAATTTATGGTGTTCGCGATTTTTTCGGAAAACTTTTATGCTCATTCACATGAATTTGAAGAAATTATTATTATTATTTATTTATCATAGACGGCCAGAAGCCCTTTTACATAAGGGTTTACAAAAAAAAAGAAAGATGCAAGACTACACGTCCAATAAGAAAGAAGGGACATGCACAAAAGAAAAATAAAAAAACAAAATATAATAATATAATACTGCTACAATCGATAGGTATTATCATATAATCCTACTTAGTTGCATTTTTAAATGTTGCAGAGATTCAATGAAAAAATTAATACGATTATAAATGGTGCATGAGTTTGCAATAATGCAATTAATTGGATTAAATAATCAATAAGTAGATTTCGCATTAAGTGTTTGAAAACCCGCTCTTATTCTCAGTTCACGTTCCGGTACATAAAAATTGATTTGCGCAAGTAGAGAAGAACAATCAATATGATTATTAATTAAATTAATAAAAATAAAGCTCTGCTGAAATGCTGAACACATCTCAAATACATTTTTAAATGGTTACTGGACTGTATTTGAAAGTATTTATATCTTTTATTTAATACATTCTGTGATTCGGTTTTTATTTTATTCTTATTTAATTCTACTTTATTTATATAGGACCCGGGAGTTCTTCTCGTTCATGTTCGGCATTTTAACGTTTGCCTAACGGCGGGTTGAATGAATTATTGATTACGCCAGAGGTCGGTGTGATTACGGTGCGCCTTGTGCGATGGAGCCGTGTGCGTTATGTCACTTCTCTTAACATATGCAGATGACACGAACGATGTGATCATCGGCTGACATTCGGTTAGGATCGAAATCACCAACATGGCCATCTGCAGAGAATCACGGATAAGGCCAGGATTCAATCTACGTAACGCAGAAGACAGCTCGCAGTTTGCCTCGAATTGGCTTCTAGATGTTCGATTAAGGTGACCTTGGTATTTTTAGCGACTACCGAGTGTTTGCTGTTAGTGTAATCGGGTATGTGCAAAAATTCGCACTGAATCGTGCGAATGCTCGAAGATTGAATTTTTAGACGCGGATGTTTCCTTCGTGGGTGTTAGCGGGGGAAGAAAGCTATTGCGAATGAGACGAGCATACATTCGGAGATTAGGATCATTGACTTCGGTCCGAATTGCCGTTCGTCCATTTTGTTTATGGATTCTAAATCTGCCAAATAACGTTATGGAGAGTTTAAATAAATTGTAGATGTCTGACATTGAAAAAGAAACGATGGTGGACGATAAACTTTTCTTGATTCCATATTGAGAATTTCTTGAAGTACTTTATTTTCACTTGATTTCTGAATGTGTCTTTTTAGCATGATTTCTTTACTGAAGATTAGGGTCCAGCTTGAATAACCAGGAGTCGACAGATTGAAAATCGATTGTATCGGTCCCATTACCGGTCCACCATCACGCCGATTCAATTTCCGACTTAGCTCCGAGGTCAAAACAATCCGCGCGCACTTTCGGAATTAGTTACCGGCCGGATTAGGCATGGTGGGCGTTTCAATCAGCCAGCAAGCATTTCAATGACAGTATTAGCGAAGGTAAGTAGCCGAGACGCATGGTTTCCGCCTTGATTTTGTTATCGTTTGCTTGTACGACGCGCGCTCCGATCGATACGGCGACGATTCATTAAGAGAAACCCGTCACCGTCAACAGCATAAAGAACAATTTCCTAGAATCATTATACGAACATACATTCGTTTGTCAAAATAATCTATTCTCGTTAGAAAAAATTAAATAGAGCACAACCCAATTCCGGAAAAATGAAGAACGCGATAACGCAATACTTCCGTAATAGTCATCGAGTAATATGGTCGAGTGAAGTGTCGACGTGAATGACTAAAGCGTGATTGATAAAATAGCGCAGAGATCGTGGACTAACCACGATTCGCGGAACTGGGCAGCAGGAAGAAAAAGCGGTGATGACGGTGGAACTGTGGTCGAGGAAGAGCCGATATATAGACAGGCGTGTGCGTGCAATCAACGGGGCATCGGGGAAACCGGCATGCTTCCGGTTTCCCGTGTCTCCCCAGCCTGGTACTTTTAGAACACCCGATAAACAATCCGGCCTGTCTGTAATAGACGGCGCTCTGGATAGACGTCGCGATAGACGGGAGCCACGGGCTTTGATCCTCTAATGGTATGCTGATGGAGTGATGCTCTGCTAACTCCGTACCCCTCCAAGCAATTGCACCGTTCATCCAATTTTTCCCTCTGCCTACGGCGCCTGCACGCGCATTCAACCGATCTAATGACACGTGGCACGCGGCTACTGTCAGCCATTTGTTCGAGCTATTCTTCAAAAAGAACAGACAAACAATTTCTTGTGTTTTACTCGTCGTTTAGAATCACCACCCACACACGCAATATTTCTCGTTTGGATCGATGCCCAACATAGTAATTCCTTGTTTTTACGACGTTTACCACGAGGGCAGGAAGATGACGGCATTGATCGAGCTTTACGATCGTGTGGAAAGATAGCGATGCTAACACTTAGGATACCGCACGCGAGATTCAGCAATTTTATTTTCGATCCGGAGGCTGTCAAATGGGTGCTAATATCACAGGGAAACTACAAAGTTCAATGCCAATCAATTCAATTACCAATCAACGTGCCGCAGGTCAGATCCAAATTCTTGGATGACGGTGAACAAACTTGGAGTACACATTTGAAAATTATAATTGCCGTGGAATAATTTTTTTAAAAATTCTCAGCTATGAATCATAAAAGTTCGAGATCGATCAATCGTCGGTGAGTAATACGTTGTAATAAAAATTGTAAAAGGCATGCAAACTTTAAAGGGTTAAGAGCCGAGCAGATCAAGGCCCTCGAACGATCATTAAAGAACCAGTAGAGGAATTCCCAAGAAACCCCAAGCCCACCGGGGGCTCATCTCGCTAGATGTAACTCGTTCCCGAAACGTTGAACCCATTAAGACGAAGAGGAGACCGTTCCCCATCTCCGGACACTTTTTCCACGGTGAACTTTTAACGACACCTGGACCGGGCTTTTTGCTTCCGTCGAGGCGACTTCTTCGCTCCGGGATAATACATCCGAGACGAGTTTTATCTGTCGACCGAGAATAACGTGGGAGCCGCGGTAAAAGCCCCGGCAGCGGCCGCGAACGTTTTGATTATCGAATTTTTCACTCTGTCCAAGGATAACGAAAATAAAGTTCGTAGACACCGAAAATCATCGGATCCTTGAAATCCAGACGATTAGAATCACTGCCTTTATCCTGGGAAAGTTGGTCGAAACTATTTTAGTATTATTTTAAGACTTAATACTTGGATTTGTCTTATCGTCAGCTACAACGATATGTAATAAAGAATGATAGCGACATTTAAAAAATTAAGAGAATCAATTTCGAGTTCGTCTAATTACTCTCGAGGCAGCTGCTCGGTTTTTCGCCGTAGCGTGTCGCGTCGGGTGAACGACATCTTTCCGGAAGTGGAAAGCCGTCGGCATTCACGGCCGTTTACTCTCCACACGTGTAGGTTCGAGAGTCGTCGGGTGCTTTTTGACGCGACGAGAGGCTTTCGTTTGTACGGCGCGCGGTGCGGCGGCAGCTTTCGCAGCTCTTAACGAGCTGCTTTTCTTCGCCGGAAGTCCGCACGACGACGGAAACTCGAGGAAACAATGAGCACGAGACGACACGACGAGCAGAGCGCTGCCAAACGAAATTGACTTCTCAGCGTTGGTTATTTGTCGCCAAACAAAGCGGCGGAATCCGCTCGAAACCGCTCGATGCTGTAAATTCGCCGAGTGCGGTTGACAGCTGCTCCCATCGTGCTTGACCGTCGCAATCGCCCGAGATCGTTCGAGAATTTTAGGATTCCTTCCGAACGATCGACGATTGTTATCCTGGTCACGATGGATCGAGCATAAGGGCCTTCGCATAGCTGACGGCATGATCGAGAACCGCTTTCACGGAATCGTCGAGCAGGAAATTGAAACTGAGTGAAATTTTGTGTTTGTCGTGGATATCACATGGGATATATTAGCTACCTTTTGAAAATCTTTTATTTCAATAGTGTCGGCCAATTGTTCCAAAAATTATTAAACCATTTGCTAGGCAGCTCGATCGTACAAATGTAAAAAAATAAATAAAATTCTTCTCGATCGAAAATGTAATATAAAATAAATTTGTGATTTCGGCGCACGGTTCGATCATTAGTAACAACAGCAAGTTTGCAAATTTATTTATTATTTATGTAAGTTAAATTAATTTGAATCCGAAATCACAAATTTATTTTATAAAAAAATAATCATTTACTTAAGAATAATCTTAATGCACCGAAGACGTGGCAAACGTGAATCAAACGCATCGTTTCCAGATTGTTGCGTTGCCAACAGACAACTGGAAGCAAGATGCTCGCCAAATTCTCGTCAAAGGGTTGTCAAAGGCTCGTTTCGCCAGTCAGGATCGCGGAAGTGGGTTTTGAAGGATTCGAGAACGTCGGGTGCTCGGTTGGATCCTCGGGATCGTTGCAACAGCTAAGTGGTTGTGAAGCACACCTTAAGAACAACACTCGAGGACAAGGAGACGCTTGCTCTCACGGTCGCCCATAACTGTAATAGGGACGAATCTGTGTGTTCTGCACTCGAGTCGCCCACGCGAACCTAGGTGAAATTCGAGGAGCGTGCTTCCCTCCCGGATTCTATCCGGGTTACGCGTTTCACCTGTCTTCGGGTCCTCTTTCGAGAGAATCTTTTTATTCAAGCAAATAGCCTGGATACTTCGGCAAACTTGGTACACTCGTCGAGTGCCATTTGTCGGAGAAAGTTACCCGCGAACGAGGAAAATACGACGGTGAATGGAGGCTGTGCTCTATGACGGAACAATGTACTGCCGGAAATTACTATTACGAACTGTCTCCATTTTATCCGGCGGAGGATTATCGAATTGGGACTGCACCCGAGAGCTTTGACTTGTCGACATTTAAATAGACGGTTAAATAAATATTTCGGAGAAAGAGAGATTAACCAAACTAATACCAAATGTAAGGGAGCAATGATTAGGGTGAGAATAGAGTAGGTCAGAGTAAGAATGAGTGAGACAGAGAGAGAATGATAGTTCTGTAAAGATAGGATATTTTAAACCTAGTCAAATTTCTTTCCTGTAAGACTTAAATAAAGAAATAATAATAATAATAATAATAATAAATACTTCTGACATTCCTCGGAGCATGTTTGAGCACATAATGAAAGCTTCGACATTTGCCAAAGGAGCAAAGTTACGAGTCTCGTCTAGAACAAACGCGAGGTACACGCGTCGTCTCTCGGTTTTCCCGCCAGTAAATTCTCCGAACCGTTTATTTATTGATATGACGGTAATGTCGGCATTAGAACGCTCGAGAGAAGAATTCAACAATATTTCACCAGGTACAGACGTTATTTCCCGGACGGAATCCAGCAGCCTGTGTATGTTAATACCGAGGCTCCAGTGTCTCGTTTCTCACGCAGTCGACTCCCTCATACTTTTTCAGAGCTTAAAAAGCTTCCGAGTCCTTCTCTCCCTCTCTCTCTCTCTCTCTCTCCCTCTCTCCTTTTTTCTCCGGTGTTTCTCACGGGACTTCTCCCTTGTTCCTCTTCCGGGAACGTCCTTTGGATTCCTCTCCTCGGAAGATCCCCGCGGCTCTTTATCGTGCATAGGAGAAGAGGACGACGCGGAGGTAAGTGTATCGCGTGATCCTGCTACGCCAGCACTCTTTTATTTTCCCTCCTTGTTTTCGTGTCTGCGCTCTCTCGACCGTCCCTGTCCTTAAAGCTGCATGTATCCTCTCTTGCTATACACCGAGACGGTATACTAGAGGCTCTCTCGTTCGCCTGGTTGTTAGAGGCACGAGCTGAGCGTGCTTTCGCGCACTCAGAATAATTATAGCCTGTTGTGTCTACCAATGGTAGCCGATACTTTACAAAAGGACCAGGGAGTCCTTTCTTTTCTTCCATCCGCAGGGACGAACCACTTCTATTTCTGGATATTCTTAATCGCCGAGCACGAGGACCGTTCCTTTTCTTATCCGGAACGTACCTTTTGAGAAAATTCAATTGTTTGTGGCATTGATTTTTAATCCTCGAACAGGATGCCAAATGACGTTGGCATGCAACAGCTGTTTAAGTGAAGAATTGTTGAGATTTTGGTCCTCATCGGGATCTCAAACTTTCCACGAAGGAAGAGGACACGGATATTTGTTGAACACCAGTTTCGAACGCAAGGTGGTGTTCTTTGAAGCGCGTCCAACACGTGTAAATCCTTATGCGGAGTGAAAGATAACCCTATGGCGGAGAGCACTCGAGTCAACGTGGAGTGGGAGAGTTACTCGTGCCACATATAAGGAAAGGGAAGAGGTAGATTACGTGAGAGGGAAAAAAGAGTGGATAACCCTAAAGTGTTGTTGACGTTACTCCGCCGGAGATAGGACTCTTACGTTTTACTTCCACGACGGTTTCGCCGGGACTGATAACGTTGAAATTTCGAGCGCCACTTTTTCCGTAATGAGAATACGAACGTGCTTACAGGGTGGCTATCCCCCTGTAATTTCGTCACGGGATGATAGAACTCCTCGTGCTCCTCTTGTTGAATAAAAGATCACGTTAACGTTCATTTACATTCGCTTACGTTCATTTTCTGTCGGTTAGATCCATTTTTACTGTCGCGGCTCTGAACAATATAATTATGTACTAAATAATCTTGTCGCGATAGAATCTTTCTCGTCTTTTCAATAAAATACAACATTAATATTAGGAGTGTGCGAGTACCCGAAATTTCGAGTTCGGGTCGGGTTCCCAAGAGTTTAGAAAACTTCGTTTTACAAATTTTACAAGCCTGCGGATAACTCAGCGATAACTAACTCTGTGCATATTAAGATGTCCTTTCATCGGTTATAATAACATTTCGATTTGTAGCAAACTCTATTTTCTAAACAGTACTCTTATACAAACAGTATGCGGACGAAGAGTTCTTGTTTTGTAACAACAGTGTTTACTAGAAACAGAAAAATGTCCCCATACATTCAGTAGTCTTGAAGACTATTATACTTCCTGCACGCAAATTTAAAATAAGTTACTGTTATTTCACATAATGTATTCGAAATTATTTCTTTTCCTCGCGAAGTTCGAGAACCATTTACACAGGAAATACAAAAATCATTCTGAACCTGCCAGTGAAAATAAAAGATTGAACTGAAAAATCATAAAAAACAGCATTATACTTGCATATATAAGTACAATTTTAACTTTGGGTACCCGAACATTGCAATCTTTCGGGACTCCGACTCGATCCGACCCGATCATTGCCCGACGTGACCCCAGGACCCCTAATTAATATTCATTTAATGGGTTGACTGGATTGACTGTAGCATCTGATCGCAATTAAAAGGCTCGATCTAGTCGGTGACAGAATGGTGCGAAGCAACACGGCAGAATTCGAGCGAACGATTGTTTGTAAAATCGGAAAGAGCAGTGTGTATCGTGTCCGAGCATCGCGTTGTTCGTCTCGTCGTCAATTTTCCGCGATGGCAGAGCTCGAGGGCATCATCGGAGCGTATCCTTCACGCCTCGACCGTCGATTTTCCGGTTGCAAACTCGCGCGATCGTCACCGCTTGTCAATACGGACGCGTAAAATTTTCATTTGCATCGATGCTCACACTGCCATTCTTCCCTTCTCTCCCACCTCTGCACGCGCGTTCTTTTTTTTTTGTTTGCAGTCTGTTCCTGTTTCGAGCGTAACGGACGCAACTCGTTTACCAGGGCGTCATATGAGTCGTCAGTTTCCCATTGCAATTGAAGGGCGGTCAAAGCCACAGCTAATTCCATCGCGGCGGAAATTCAATTCGGCATCGTTCTTGACCAACCCTCGAGAGGAATTACGTAAAGCTCAATGAATGCAATTCCGCGGACGTGTCCCGCGTAATATCACGCGAATTTATGCGGAGGATTGACCCCGCCACTGACCCCGGCCAGCATTATCGCTACCTCGAAATCAGAGGAAACGAGGAACCGCGTCCTTTCTTTCGTTTTTGCGTGGACGACCGACTCGGGAAACGGTCTCCTAATTTTCTACGCGCGGGATTTCCATGGACGGCTTTCTAGGACTCGCGAGCGAAAAACGAGGACGATTCTGCACAGGATCGTTGAGGGGTATTTGCCGAGAAGATGTTACAGAGTCAATTTTTCATTACTAGATTACTTGAAAATTCTCAAAAAATGCCAGCATATAAAATTTCACAGACTTTCGTATGATTTTCATCTATCTCAGAAAAACAAGAGATCGCTGCGATGATTCTCGGAACGTTCGTGTGAACGGATAAAGATGTCGAGTAACGTTGCCGCTTATTTATTTTAACAGCGAAGCTCCGAGAGATGACCTGGTCGAGAATTAACGGTCACGGTATCGTCGGCTTTAATCAGAGAGACGTTCGCGCGAGCTGAACTGGAGAGACGAGCGAACAGGTAAAGACTCGAAGAGCTGCGGCTGATATTATCGTTGGGAGATGCCGCGTGACGATTATTGTCAAACATTTCATCGACTAAGTCGTTTGGGTGGGCTACGATAAATCCGTCTTAAAGGACTTCTCGAGGACTGATCCCTTAGAATTCTTCGGGAAATCTGCCGCGTGCCTACTAGCCCTAAACCGGAGGATGAAATTAATATCTTCTTTTCGAGACTACCTGTTCCCAAACTTCACGACAATCCCTATTTCACACAATACACAATTCTCTTTTATACTTTATTTTTCAGGGGGTGTTCTCGTTTCAAACGATTCAAAAATCAATTTTGTTTCATTCTCTTCACGTGTTCTCAGCCAGGAGCAAACTTGAAACTATGAAATTACCTAATGTTAATAAAATGTTTAAGTCCGTATAGCAGTAATTCCCAGCTAGCATTAATTACAGCGGCGCGTCAACGCGTTCGTCAGAATAGTGTCGTAGATTTAGGATTGCGGGGACAATGAGGCTCGCAGGACACGTTTCTGCGGCTTGTGTTCGTCCCCGGATCGTTCGAGAGGATCTCTTAAGAAGATGGGACCAGCGAAGGAAGCCAGGGGGAGGATGAGATGGAGAAACAACGATGGCATCTCGAGTGTTCCGGAGGATTATCTCCTCGGCAAGGATACTCTCGCGTCCCGGTTCCTCCACCTGATCTTCGGCTGATTGCGGCCGCTCGGAAAAATTAGTCGGATTGTTTGGAACGGTGGCTCTCATCCTCTTACGGGATTTGTCCCACTTTTTTCCCCAGGAGCTGCTCGGCTTATGACCAGATACGCGCCGAGCTCTACATCCGATAAGAAAACCTGATCGCTGCTTTTTGCCACTGAAAAATATTCATTTTTCGAGACTGGACGCTAAATTAAAAATTTCTCAAACATTATTTTCCTAGTACAAATGAAAGAAATTACTATAAATTTAATCGTACCACTGTCTTGCTCAAGAACATTATTTGTTATCAATTTTTCTTTCTGTTTTAATTTTTTTTATTAAATAAATTATGTGCAATATGTTTTAGCAGCTTCAAAATTTTTATGCGTTCCTCCATGATTCTTCAAAATGTTCAAATCATCTCTGAAAGTAGATTCGATTGAACGGGCGGAAGATCAAATAAGTGAAATACAAATCGTCTCATTAGAATCTCATTGTGTAATCCGACTCGCAGGCACTAATTTCCACGGTGATTTCGATTACGAATCATTATTCTTCCTGACCCCCGTCCGTCGGGCCGCGGGAAATTAACCGGATTGTTTCGAACGTCGGCGCATATCCTCTTAAAGGATTTCTTTCGAGATTATTTTTTCTTTTTTTCATCTCCCGGCAATTTACACGAAGGTGTACACACGCAAGTGTATGTGCGCACAGATTACGTTGCCGATTCGTTCCGAGGGTCACCGTAAGTATTTCCTGATTGCGGCACCTTCGAATTTCAGAGAACACCGAATAACTGTGCATGAACACCGTGTCCCATATTGCTCGTTTCCGGTTACGAAAACAATCTTCGCTGGCGTATGGAAAACGAGCATGCTCGTTTGCTTCGAAACCTGTTAATTCCACTGACGACGAAATTAGTCATTATTCTTTGAACGTCAAACCAACCGTGATCCGTCAAAGTAACTGGTATATGTTTCCTTATAAAAATGACAATATTATTTAAAAGATATTTAGTCTATGAAATTTCCATAAAAATTCAGTAAAAACTGATTTTTATCTTCTGATAATTATTGTAATATATATATATATACTTTTTAAATTAATTCTTACAATTTTGTTGTCTTACAATGGAACTTTAAATTATTCATTTATTACTTATCTAGTAGTTTTTCAGATAATTTGAATCGAACTATTCTACACTGTGTACAGAAAATATTGAAATAATACTTTTTGGATGGAAACAGAGGTCCTGGATTTGAAAAATGCTAAAAATTGAAAGGATCGAAGTACTCCCACTGACAGCAGTATAAAGCTATTAACTTTTTTCGTTTGATTTTCGCTGTTAAGAGGATGCGCAAAAAAATCCTCTTACTGCGAGCTTTTAGCCATGATTCATAAGGTGGACGTTCAATCCAAGGTCACGAAACATTATTAACCCTTTGCAAACTTTTAACTACGGCACGATGATAAACAGTTATTTGCCAAGAAGAAAAATTATTTGATTAAAAATGTAAACATGTCGTTTTATCGCCTTCGTCGAGGATTTTCACTTGTGACTTTCTATTTTTATCTTGCATTCTTCGGTAATTTTTCTTCCTCTGTAATTCAATCGTGACGCTTCGAGCATTTCTCTGCGAGCACCCGCAGTGTGGGGCCGATGTTTACTGTTTGTTGTCCGACGTAAGGCTCCCACGAGTGCGTACAACACTGCAATTACAGGAAATTGCCATGGCAGCGTGAAAGGGTGTTCCTTATAAATTTCATTCGACTGCGCCACTCGATCGAGCACTTGTCCGCGATAAACGCGGCACAAAGGGTGGCCATGTTCGTCGACGATCAGAGGAAAAATCCACGGAATTCCTTTGGCGGAGCATCCTTAAGGGTGGCTGTCGTCGTTGCGACACTGTTTGCTGAAACGCGAATTTCTCGGATTCAACGTAGCGTCTTTATCCAACGTGAGACGATAGAAACGCCTACAAATGCGTAACTCTTTTTTAAAGCATGTGCATCAGAAAATGGCTAAACTCCGGGGACCAAAATTTTCAATTTTTCCGAACGTAACATTATACGATTCGAGGAAAAAATGATAAAACTTAATTTCCTAATTCGCTCCTATATCTATAAACCAATATAACAGCGTTCTAACCTGAAACTTGGATTCTACGCACTAGAATTTAAAGTTTCGTCGTTTTTTCATCGAATTGTATAATATTAAATTTAGAAAAGTTGAAAATGTTTGTGGTCCCCTCAACGGAGGTTTAACTCGCAAAATTAAAGCAGTACTGTCACTGAACAATCTTGTAAGTTCTTGTGAAAAAAAATGAAAATCAGTGTGTGCTCAATTCATATCTAACATCTCCACAGCACACTGAGAGTGACAATCCAAGAATCGCGATTTCAGGAGTCGCATCATTTCAAGGTCGACTCGGAGAGGGACAGAAAAGCGACACGAAACAGGGTGGAGAGAGGGGTGAGAACCGGCCAGAAATCAGGGCGAAAAAAGAGCTAGACCAGGAACACACAATGGGAAGAATACGGAGGATGGTATCTGTTTAAAAAGTGGGCAGAGATAGTGGGGGTAGAGGAGTCGGTGCGTGAAACGGGATAGAGAAAGAGAGAAGAGAGAAAGAAAGTCGAAGACCGGTCGTTGGTAAGGGGGTGAACGAGAGGCGAAGGAGTGCACGGGGAAAGAGAACGAGAGAAGGAAGAAGCAGCGGCAGCATCAGGGGAGACAGAAAAATCAAGCAACAAAGAGTAACGCCGGCAGTGCTGAATATTGCATTCGCATTCGCCGGCTGCCTCGTCGTTTTCGTCCTCTCGCTATCCCAGTCGCCGTGTATGAATGCAGCAAGCCTCTGCCCGTGAAGTCGGCTAGCGCTCTCGCAGTCTTATTTGTTCGGGCACAATATGCACGCGCGCCGGCAGATGCACGTATGCATTTTTATGGGAAATGTAACGATCGGCTTTCGACGCTCCGCTACCCACCACCCCTCGCACACGGAAATCTCGACGATTCGGACGAACTGTTCCTTGAAACGGAATCGCCCCGTGGCTACCGCTGAGAACGACTTGCTGATTCGCAATTCTGGCAATTAGATGTGGAAATGCTGCAACAATGGGAATTGTGACTTGCAGTCCTGGAAATTGGAGGCGTAAATGCTAGCAGAATATTGCAAAATCGAAATACTGGCTCGCCGACTCCTAATTCTGGCCATTAACATCTACCGGTGAGGTCCAATTCAGAAATTCACATAAATCTCAAAATAATGAATTCATATTCCGCCAATTTCCACCAATTCACCAGTCCCATTTGGAATTCATGGATATCATAAGAGGACGAGTGATATTCAAAGAAAGGAAGATAAAGTGTGGTACGTCGTGACGTCCCAAGGGAGCGGAAGTGTCGGGAATTCAATCAGAACTTGAGAAGCGTCTTCGTAACCCCTATCGACAGAGTCCTTTCAGACACAATTAGTTCGAATCGCACCTCCAGCAAAAGCCCTAGTCTGTCCAAGGTTCATCGTATCACGGCGTGTCGCAAAAACGTCGAAAAACGTCCGGGAATAGGACAATCGTTCCCCTAAGCGTGCAATCTTCGGCAAAAAGGAGGCATATGCTATCCCCTGTCTCTCGGGGGACGATATTTCAACCCCCTTCGCGACAAGCCGACCGGATTAAGCGGAGGAAATAAGACGCGGATGAAAAAGAAAGGAAGAGAAACGAGAGGAGCGGAGGAGAAGAGAGAGAAAAAGGGAATGCTACGAGAGAGAATCTCTCCCAGGCGGTAATTAATTGCAGCGTCGGTATCGAGATAATGGTTACTAATTAACCGGAGCGTGGTCGATCGATTCGAGTCCTCCGCTCCTCGGATCCTCGCCTATAGAAAACCGGGAATGGAAACTGCGGAATGGACAGACCTTACGTAAAGCTCAGTGACTTCGCGATCGCACCGGCTGTGTTACCGGTAGCAATTTCCTTGTAGGATTTACTGGATATTGATGACCATATCCTGCGGGAAATGTCTTTCACCCTGGTCGACACGACCCGGGAGTTTCAGCAAGATGCTAATCATTTTTATGCCATTTTTAGATGCCTCCTAGACTACCTGCTGAATTGATATTTTTTAGGACGTGATGTACCGATAGAAATATTTTTCCAGGTCTTTTTAGACCCACCTCAAAGATGCATTTTGATGAAACGTATTTTTCAAAACAACTTACATCGTCCGCAACGTTCAGAGCCATGTCGCCAAGCATCCAAGTACTATCGGGACTCTCAAACCAAGCCGTGCAAATCAAATGATTGGAGACACAGACAGTATTATCGTTTGAAACGATTGCGAGTCGGCTTGAACGAGAGTATTCCCAATGGAGCGTACAATACAGTCGGCGGGGCTCGTCGCGACTGATTCGAGAAAGGTTTTCTGAAGAGGCGTTGAAATTCCGCAGACTCCTCGGGCTCGTCCTTTAAAATCGGCGATAACGGGGAAAGAAACAGAGAGAAAGAGAAAGAGAGATGCGTTTTGTTCACCTAACCCTCGAATGCGCGTCTTCAAGCGTCGAATCGCCGCGCCGCGCCAGGCGAACCACAGACGGGGACTTACCTGAAACATATAAAAAGATATAACGTTAGAGAGGGGTCGCCGGTTTTAATTGGAACGACGTCATTTATTGCGGAGAGAGAACGCGAGACGGTTCGCCGTCGAATTCCATGGGCTTTTGTGGAACGCTAAAAGGGCCCGGGAAGCTTTTCAGCCCCTTCGCCAACGATAAATGACGGATGTCCTGATCGCACAATGCTGCAGACCGACGAATCGAGACCCCACCGCGACACCGGAAGTGGCCTCACCTTTCCTGGATGCCTCTGTGACCCGTAAAATAAGGCGGCTTTTGCACGAATATCGCTCGATGAGGTCGGTAATGATAATTATCGGACTGTGGATTTTATTCATTCATAACCAAATTCAATAGCTACAGTTGAGTCTGCAGTCTAATAATTATACTTTGGATACTGTTTGTTCACTCGTGGTTGTCTGAAAATTCGTCATATTGGTTTTTAGTCGCCGTGGTTTATTGATCCTAGAATGCAAACTTGAATTGTGGGGCTACAGAGGTATCTAAATTATATTTTTCTTTTTCTTTTACGTCTTTGTAGGACGTAAGACTTTCAGATCTAAGAGAGACGTCGCGTTAAAGCAATTATTTTATCGCATGATCTAAAGAGATATTTTTAAAAATTGTAATTGGTCGGAATTCTAAAGAAAATATTAAAAGTTGTGTTTCGCAACTTTTTTATGTGGGTCTATATTGAAAATTAAAAAAATACATTTCGTAGAGCTGTGTCAATTATGTGTAAATTCCAGTTGGAATTCTACTTGTACAATTGGAATTCCACTTGACCGATTTTTTTTTTAATTTATGCACAACCTGTCAAAACTGGTCTTCCACAAGAGACAACCGATTAATGCCTCATATCGAGCAATGTCCGCGTTGGATGGTATACAATAAATATTTTCGAGCGAAATGTCGAACCATCAATCAGATCAATATATCAGAAACACTCTTCACGAGGTTAGAGCATCGATCCCCGAAAAAAAACATGTAGCCAGGTTCCAACAAATATTTTTCTGGGGAGCAGGCAAACAATGCGATGTTGGCGAGTGAAACTGGGTATACGTGTCATCACCATGATCGGTCGTCTTTCCATCGAGCAGATCAGCAGCGTTTCCAGGCTACAGCGTTCCATCAGAGCCAATCAACATCGGGAAACGGTCTCTGGCGCGCCGCCAAGTCTCAGCTCGGTTAGCGATCGAATCGATCATGCCTGCCAATGAATCTTCCCGGCAGAATGTCCACGATTCCAACTGACGCGACGCGGGGACCTGTGCATCGGCTCGATCGCCGTTTAACCCCGATTCATTCGCGGTTGTAGCACCAAGGTTCTTCTCGGCTTCGGAACATTCTCACGATCTTGCACCGTGGCCAGATGCACATGCACGCGTGCATCTGCACGCACACCCGTAGTCCACGGAGCATGAATCACCACCGGTGAGAGACTTATCCCCTGCGCGGATAAGCCGGGGCACATTGTTGCAACAAGTGCACCGCGCCGCCACCGATGCAGCCGCTGCTGCCGCCTTGCAGTCTCGTCGGTGCAGACAGCGCGGCGCTGCACTTGCACACGCGGCCCGGCCGTGCCCTCGATCCTCTGTGTGTCTGTTGCGCAACACGGAATTACCGGGTCGAGATCGCTTGCCCTTTCGTGCGCAAGGATCACCGCTGACGAGGGATCCAGACACGATACGGATCCACCATGCACAATCGCTGCACCGAGCCAATTCGAAATTTTTTCCCAAAACTTTCCTCCGCTATATTCAAAGCGTTGCAACTCCGTGAGAAAAAAGAATTCTCGACGCGTTTCAAAGCTTAATCCATCTTCTACGTGTTGTAGACACGTGTGCAAGTCCAGCGGCGTTAAACAATCCTTTGAAATTACGATGTACCTCCGCTTTTCTAATGTCCACATCGCACAGAAACGTGTTACGCAAAACTATTGATGATATTTGAAAGTAGAATTTGTACCGCTTAAAATGAGCTTAGAATGATCAGCGTACAATGTTTTCCGCCGAAGTTACAACAGGTTTTGAAGCCGTGGCGAGGGGCCGCTTGTCCGACACGAAACATTCTGTCAGTGGCAGATCGTTCGCCAAACAAAGCAGCCACGTAGAACGGGATCCGTGACCGGTGTCGGCATCGATTCGCGGTATCGTCGCAGAAGAGCGAAACGAATTTTATCATCGCCATTACATCATTCGCGACAGCACGACCATCGAGTTACGGGTCCCTTATGGCGGGAACGACGAGTTTCCGTGGAGCACTTACGGCTGCTTTTAGCGCATCACCGCGTCGACGTTTACCTCCACGTACGACTTTATCGCTGGCACCGAGACACGCTTCCCAGCAGTTTCGCGTCTCCCAGTCGTTTTCTGCGACGCCAGCCGCGAAACGATATGCAACAAGATGGACCCGGACCGTTTCGCTCAATCATTTTTACAGCCCCGACCACTCAAACTGATTATTCCCACGACTTGCGGATTGGGATGGTGCCGACGAATTAATTTAATTACTTGCACATCGCTGCTACTCAGTTATACGTGAAACTACTTTGAATTAGGTCTTGCTAAATTAATTGTTGAAAAATTACGAATCTGTAATATTTCTACCAACAAGACCAAGGGTTAATGTACTTAACCCTTCGCTGCATAGTTTATCTGATACAGTTAACAAATCTGGTATACAAAAAAAGAAATTATGTTTATTTTCCTGAAAAAGTAGTTTTAATTTCTTTAAAATATTTTTCCCTTAAATAATACACAAAAACTGACCTTCTTTCGATTGTTTCATCTCAATTTAAAAAATCATGCTGCCAAGGGCTCATTTCCGTAGATTAACTTTTTTGAAAGAATTTTCTATAGATCTACGAAATTCTGAATTCGTACGAAGCACGATTCGTATTATTCATCGCGGACCGCAGTGAAATTGTCCCTCCCACGGATACGAGTTTTCCTAAGACATGACAAAAAGATGATCGAGATCCTCGAGATCGATAAGTTCGGTCTCTCACCTGCGGTCGGCGACACGTTCACGAAAACGTGATGCACGCTCGCAACTCTGTCCTCACGTCGACTATTTTTTACCGTCGTGCCTCGTGCAACCGTGATTTATCTCGCTCTTCCGTGCGATGTGGCAATCCCCGTCGGCCGTGTGTTACGTGTCCGCAAGACGCCTCCTTTTTTGCGTCCCGATTAATTAAAATCCATCCGAAAAACTGCTCGGTCATGGTTCCTTCGGACCACACTTCCCCCCGTCCTACTCCCTTCTGTTCTTTTTACGGTCCGCACCGATTACTTCGATATCTCTCGCTAACATTTTTCTATGACTGCCTCGGCCACTGTCAATATTTCCTTTCGCGAATGTCCCTGGACCGGCCTTTCTTACAAATTGTCCACAAATATTGTTCCGGGTCCAGGATTCTGCCGAGACCAATTAGCCATTTCTAACCCTCGTATGATTCTCGAAAATAGTTGTACAAAGAAGGACTGACTCCAGTTCATAATTTCATAGTTCAAACCAGGAAGTTCCAACATGTGGTTCGCGAGCCACACGCGGCGTCTTCCCCTACTCTTAGGCTTCATTGTCGTCGTAGAACTTCGTCCCTAGTGAAGTAGAGTAACAAGTTAGATCTCCTTGCTTTAAACAGTTACATGAAATTGTTGTGAACCATGTAGTTGCTAATAATCTCGCTGTTAATACGACCACGTTAAAAAAAGCTGTAAATGAATAAATAAATATATAATTATATTTTTGCCGGTCCTATTGACCGTATTCAATCCTCAAACGTCCTTCATTAAAATTTCTCTCTGTTCGACCGGCAACGCAAGGGTTAATTTATCAGAAATATCATGTCGCTAGGGAATGATTCATCCGGCGGTGCACAAAGGGAAAGTCATCGCGCGGTTATGGGACAATTCGCGAGTAGCTGCATCGTGAAATCAGATTCCGTTCACCCTTCTTGCACACAAGCCCGGGTCTCTCGCACCCTCTCCGTCAGCCCGCGAAATTCCGCGCGCGGCTTCAAATGCTCGCAAACAATCGCGACAATGTACGCGTTGCCGAGCGCACCAGCGGAGCCTGACGATCTACTCGTTCCAGAGGAACGTTGCAACGTCGAGTGCAGCGATTATGTGCAGCGAGGTGTTTATAGGAGCACTGAACTCCTACCCGACCCCCTGCACGCCGCCAGTTTTCAGCTTCGGCTAGCGTATTCTCTCCCCCTCTCTATCTCTGTCTCTCTCGCTCTGCTCTCTTGTCAGAGACACGCGCAGCAGCCTGTAGAAGCGAACCGATCCGCCTCTGCCATTCTGATATCCAGGCCTTAACGATAGTGCTCTTCCTTGTTTCGTCAAGTTTTCTGCCAACCCCCCTTTTTCTTTGTCACCGTAGTTTCCGGCGCGATGGCTCTTTGCTCTTAGCTTCCTCGCTTTTTCCGTTCTCGAGACTATCGTCATCTTGGGCTGGGTTTGATCTGTTGTTGGTGTAGATATAGATGGTGTTGTCTGTGAATTTTGCAAAGCTGATCCAGCTAATTTTCCGATCATTGGTCTGGTTAGGTCTGTTGTTGGTATAGATGGTATCGTCTGTGAATTTTGTAGAAGTGCTCCAGCTAATTTTCTGATCGTTACTTCTCTTTAGTATTGAAGTGCTGGAGTCTATTAAACTCGTCGCGAGTACAACGTAAATGAATAATGAAGATACCAATCGTCGTCCAAGAAGGAAATATTGCTTTCTCGCAAAATTGTGTACAGGGACTCTGTAGACAGGAAATTCTTTATTTGCGAGAGACTCTAGAGACGGGAAATTCAAGGTATTCCTAAAGCGCAGTGATTTTTGCAGATCTCTAAATTAACCGAAACGCGAGGCAACGGTAGAATCGCGGAATCGCGACAGCTCACCCTTGCAAAAATTCGCTCGCGACGGATTTTCCCTCGGTAAGCCGGCATTTTGTTGCACGCGGTCGACTTCGCGAACAGGGAATCCCGGCATCGCAAGGGAGAGAATACCTTCACGAATGGAATTTCCGTGTGTGCGTGTCCGCGCGTCTCGTCCTTTCCCCACGCGAAACCGAGGAAGAAACGGAAGAAAATCGTGTGCGGGACACTGATCCCACACAAGGAGACCACAGGTGGAAGAGGCTGCCGCCGCTTTAGCGGAGGAAATAAAAACTGTGTTGCGTGGAAGTGAGCACGGGAATAAAATTCACCGTTTAGAACGCTTCGGCGTGTCCTACTGCGCACCTTAAAGGGGGTGGTTCGTAAAAAGCTCGGCTTAAAACCAGCCGTAAGATGACACGAGTCACTCGTTGCGGAGTTCGAACGGTTTCCACCAGACATTTTCCATTTTAACGATTTATAATTGAACGGAATCATTCGCAAGCTTAAGTTAAGAGATAACCCACAAAAATCTTTATTTTATTAATTTGAAGTTTCGTTTCTATCCTTCATAATTTTCTCACGATTGTGAAACAATTTTCATCTTAATTAACAACCTATAAAAAGAAGAGTAGCCTTCAATAAAGAAAAATAGCAACTTAAAATTTTGGGGAATATCATTCAACCTAAAGCATTGTTTTGCATACGACATCAATAAAAATTGAATTTGATTTTTAGATTAGTCAGATCGTCTGTGTTTTATAAATTGAGATGAAGGGAGTAAACCATGATGAAATTATTGGTACATTAAATAAATTTTCGCTATATTTTTAAATAAAATGATGATTTTAAAGGACATTTAATGCCACTTTTCGAGAGACTATTTGATAGAGAACATGTTAGATTAGGTTGGCAACAACGTGGTCAAAGGCACGAGTCGCAGGTTGAACATTTCGATTCGCACATGTGTGCCGAGCATTTTGGCGCGCTCCGTTGACATAGCAGGTGGTAATACGTCGAGCAATAATTTGAACGGGCGATTTAATCACCCGTTGCCGTGTTGCCGGGCGGGGCTGAACTTCGCTGATTAAAATATAAATCGCGGTGTCCACCGAATCAGATTAAACCAGACGACAGCGTGGTTCGGTTTGCAACCGGCCGACTCGTGATTTAGAGCCGAACAACGATGCAACATGATTTAAAGCCGCGTGCACGTGAACGAAGGAAAAGAGAGTGCGCGCCCGGGTGAAAATTCGCGGAGATATTTATATTCGCGCGATAACTTCCCAAAAAACGGCTGCGAAAAACGTGTTTGACAATTAAATCCCGATTCGCAATAAATACGCGCGATCATTTACGGAATAGATCCACGAGCTTTCATCCTACAAAAAATAACTTCGATTTAGTTTTGTCATTTTACAAAAAAAGAAACGTGGCTGTATTTAAAGTATCCCTCTATGTTTGCATTTCGTCCTTAAGGGAGCTTCAATTAAAATTTACTTAAATAAACTGAAACAAGTCCACGGGATCCATTAGTTTATTCAAGAGGTGATATTTTCTTTTCAAACTTGGACATAAATAAATCAACATAAATAATTAAATAAAGATTCCGAAATACTTGCTAATTGTGAATAATAACTACAATTATTTTTACTTCTGAACCTGTCCTTTTGAATTCCACGAGTTTTATGAAACTTTCATGGCTCGCCAGATATTGTGTTAACGATTATGCATACAAATTAAAACAGCAAGGACAGCGACAGATTTTTTAAAATAATCCTTAGTCATGCTTGCAAATTATTACGATTTTATTTAAAAAAAAGCGTTACCCGTCATCCAATGGACCACCAGAACGAGGTCCTCGCTATCCACAGATCGTTCAGGTGGAAACACGACCCCGACCGGCTCATTAGTCCGCAAATTATGTTTTCCGATTGCCACGAATCGATATCGGCCTCCAGCGGCGCTCGGCGTGCACGTTGTGCTCGCTGCAGGGCCGAACGCCAACTATTTATCTCGGTATGCGGTAATTACGATCAATTAAATGTCGAGTCGTCAGCGTGTCGTCGATTAACGAAACTTCGCGATCCTGTGTTCAACGGTCGAAAGTTTTCGCGAACGGAAACTCTGCCATGGTCTCGCGGCCGACGATCGTCGCCGATTCGTGAAACTCGAGGGAAATTGGAGACCATGTGCTGGTTGGTCACTGTCGACCATAACTTCGACAAGGTTTTGTGTGAATTCAACAGACCTGTCCTCCTCTTTACGGATCCCGTTCAAATTAACCCTCGACTCATCTTTTATTTCACAATTTGCGAAACAACGTTACATATTTCAATTGTAAGTATTGCAGACTCATTTGAAAAAAAATGTCGATATTGGGTCGGGAAAACAATTAGAAATATTTCACAGAGAATCGTTTTTCATTAATCATTTCATGCTTTGATTAAAATTACACCTCTATGATTTTTGTACATTGAATGCCGGCCTTTGATAAATCGTATTATTAAATTGAAAGGATGGTTACATTGGGAAAATCTGAAAAGCGGACCCACAAAGTATGAATTAATCTACAATTGATAATACCTGTACGATAACATAAACCTGGAATTATTCGACATTCTATACGATCGTGAAATCCAGAACCTAATTTTCAGCTGATATCAATCCAATATTATCTGCGCGTATCGAAGTAAAATCGATAGAGCCAGTATTATTCTCTGTCGACTGTGTTATCACGAGTACGCTCGTTGTTCGAAAATAAGTAATTAGTAGAATTTAGTAATTATTAGAATTTCACAATTTCATAGTTAAATAAAAATTCTGATGACAACCTGTTCGGTGGTTCTAATGTTGAAAAATCACGAGTGAGGAACCTTCTCATCCTTCGTGCACACTTATTTCTTTATTTATTTCACCCAACCAAATCCACTTCATACATTTTTGTCTCTCACTCATTTTGTTTCTTTCTCATTTTCGCCACACAGATCCACACAGAAAGAAATCCTAAAAATAGATGTTGAAGCGAGTACCCTAGTATCCAATGGTGTCCAAGGGTTAACGGTTCGATTCGGTCAAGAACAAATTTCCAACGTGGGATTCCAGTAAAACGGTTCCCGGATCACGTCCAAAATTAGCGCTTCAACATTCGCGGTTTATTTCTGCTTTGGCCGGACCGCGCCGAGTCTCAGATTCCCGATACGAAACACGTTGCCGGGATAAATGGGTTTCGTCGATAATCCCGATTATTTTCCATGAAAACGTGCCATAAATTCCCGAGACACCGGCTGAAAATTCGCTGGTTTCCGCGGCTCAGGTCTCGGCGGGATCGCCGATCACCGATCGAGCAGAAATTTATTTTTCCCACGAACCGAGGACGACTTCCGGACCGAGGCGGATCCTCCCAGTTTGCTCACGATTTATTACGAAACTTCCTCTTATTATTTCCTCCTCTACCCCTCCCTCTATATCTCCTCTCTTTTCCTCCGTCAAGCGCCACCCCCGCGAGATAACGCGCGACGTCGGCTGCACGACTTCACGCTCAATTGCGATTGCTAGTTATGACTCGTTATCAGCCTCGTAACACTCTTTCCACCGAGATACCGTGCACCTTTAAGTGGGTCAACGTCGGACTCGTTACCTGCGCAATTTTCACACGGACGAGTCAGAACCGATTCTGTCATTATCCTGGACAGCTGGGACTGTCGTAAAGGGACACCATACAAGCCGGGACAAGTGAGAATCAGGCTTGTGCGAGAACCCGAAATCTCGGGAAACTCGACGCTCAGGACGGGTCGGGAAATCTCGGCCGAGACGGGTCGGGTTCCCGAAAGTGCGATACGTTTAGGGTTCCCGAAATTCTTCGAATCCCGAAACCCGAAAAGTTTCGGGATCCCGAACGGTTTCGAGGCCCCGAAAGAGTTTCGGGGTCCCGAAGAATTTCGGGAACCCGAAACGTATCGCACTTTCGGGAACCCGACCCGTCTCGGCCGAGATTTCTCGACCCGTCCCGAACCCGAGAAATCCGCGTTCTCGCACAAGCCTGGTGAGAATTATAATAGTAAAAGAGTAGAACAGGGTAGGAATGAGTGAGACAAAGAAAAAGGTGAGAGAAGGTATGGACCGAATGCGTGAAATAAAATAGATTCCGTCGCGAAATAATTCTCACATAAGAATTCAGAAATCGACGTTAAATAATAAAACAATAGATTTGTATAGATAGAATAATGTAAACCAAGTAACATTTCTTAGCTGCAACACTGAAATAAAGCAAATTCTATTCTACAAGCCGGGACAGTTCATTTTTCCACTGGAAACATCAACGTCATGGTTGTCAACTTTATTTCTGTTTATTAACTAAGTTTTCATGAACATTAGAAGCAACAAGTCGTGTTCAGTGTAGCTGTGCCGAGCAAGGCTGAGCGTATATCGTAAAAGTTTTATTGTGTTTTTAATTGACTCGTTTTTGTTGGATTATCAATAAATTTCCAGCACAATGAACTTATTGTTCGTTATCAAAAATGAATCAACGATCTCCGTGTCGGTTTAATAAACAGAGATTAGGAAGTATCGATTAAAATATAAGGCAACGTGTTTTGTCCGCAACGTGTTTTCTCCTTTTTTGTGAGTAAAGACCCCGTCTCCTCCAGAAGGGAACGCTAATTAAGGGGAGTGTAGTTTCCCTATGTAGAAAAAAACGTGAAAAGATCGCGAAACATCGGTATATTTGGCAATAGCGAAAAGTCGAAGCGTACCTCGGGCCAAGGCTCAATGGTGAGGAGGGGGGGGGGACAGCATCACGGAAGGGCAAGGGAGGAGACTAGTCTCAATGTGACGCTACAGTGGGCTGGATCGAGAAATATGGTGACATTTTACTATAACTTTTGAACCATAAAAAATATCAGTATGAAATTTCCGGTTTAACAATGAAATTAGCTGTACCGGTTATGGTTATCGGTTTACGTCGGGTGGATCGGAAACGGGGTCTGCCGGCAATGCTGTTCACGTTGCTTTCACGGATGTCACATCTCGATAGCGGCGAGGCATGCGGAATTCTATATTTGTCCGTGAAACTATTTATACTCGTGGCGCTTAATGTGATCCATAATGCGTACTCATGGTCAGGAAAGAGAGAAAAATATGAACAAACCAAACCGGGGTCAAGCGTTACTTCATTCATGCAGAAAAATGATCGTAGGTGGTGTCGCGTTACTCGGTTACGCCTAGCACTAGCTTAAACGCGAACGTAATTCGACACGACTGCGAAAAGTATGTCTGATTTTGTTTCGTAATGCTCCTGGCCTCGAACATGAACTAATTACTGTCTAATCTGCACTTCAACAAGGTTTGTATTAATTTTCATCGGTATTTTTTCAAAATCGTTTGTTAATCGTGAATCGGAATTTTACGAATTTATTGTCAGCGAGTTTGTGGAACGTCCGATGACATCTTTCGAGGCATTTAGTTCTGATAATGATAATGATAAGTACCAAATAAATATGTGTATAATCTCGAAATTCTGAAAACGATGTATTTGAGATGTAAAATCTAGGATCGATATAAAATAAATTTGAAATTAAGGAAGGCCTGTAGCGCTAGTATAAAATCGGGACCAGGGCGCAGGGTGTACAGAGGGATCTAAAAAGTTGAAGAGTGAAGTAAATCAAGTATAACTGGTGTACGGGTTAATTAGCGGCGGGAACGTAGGCTTGAGGGGAAGTGGGGCGAAAATCTACGAGCCAGACGTATCCCTGGAGTACAAAGCTCGTAAGTAACCGGTTCTGCTAATTAATGCGCCGGTATACGTATACATACATCAAAGTCGTCGGCTACGCCGTGGCGTTAATGGAAAAGTCAAACACTCGCGGAAAGAGGTGACACCTTTCGCGCGACGCCAAATCACCGGTTAAAGTGTTGCGACTGTTCCGAAGAGAGAGAGAGAGAGAGAGAGAGAGAGATGTTCTGTAGACAAAGGTGTCCCAAAAAGAGAGAGGAAGAGAGATACAAAAAATAATGTTATTTCCAGAAAGGTGTTCGGCAGGTGTTAACCAGTCCGCCCGCGAACAAACGGAAGTGTTCAGGCGAACCTCGGGGACAGGAAGTCGAGGTACTCAGTTTTAATGGGGAATTATTTCGCACAGGGTATTGATTACTTTTACGAGCACGACCATAAATCTGGTTTAACAGCCGCCTCGAGATGTCAATTTCATTCTCATTATAGCCCTTGCGTCTCGTATTTACAAGCAATTAGAATGCGCCATTAGAAGGTTCCATAAACGACGATTGTTTCGGAAAATAAATAATGATCTGGACCTGGATAAATGATGAACAGACTGCTTTTATGACTGAAATGTGAAATTTGAAAGAACCATGATGAAAGTCATGATCTCTTTCAGTTAAACGAAGATTTTTAAACATCTTTTTTGATAAAAAAAATTAAACATCATTTCTTGCGTTTCTCAAATTAATGAATAAACTCAGCAAAATAAATTTCCAGCTTCCAATGTATGTCTCAATTTTAATAGCTAAACCAAATATAAAAGCTTGTCACTACATGTTATCATTTTTTAAGAGCTGTGGTCTTAAAGTATAAATTTTGTCTATATCGTTCTGTATTAAAATATCTGTGTATCTCTAATATACCACATTCTATTTTGTAATTATTATATTCTGTTTTATATGTGGCGTATTCTGTTTTTTTCTTTGATGAGATTTTCTAATAAAAAAAACAGTACACAGTTGTTCTTATCAATGGGCCCTGTAAGTAAAGTGTTAGCAAAACAGAGGTTGCATTTGTGAAAAATGCAGGAGGGTAATAGAACGACGGTGCGCGGAACGAATCAATTAATGGTCGCGGATCGCTCGTGGATAAAATGAAAGAGGAGTTGAATTAATTATATGGCTCGGTGGTTTCTAGGGTCCGCGAACCTGATAATTACAATACTCGCGGGCGAAACGCGGACAGCCGCATGACTTATGGGTCACTGTGAAACTACACATCGGCCGCAATGGTTTCACACCGTGCGATCCGCGCGATCTCTGGCCAACGTTAATGACATGTCGGCACCTTTGGTTGCCCCGGGGAGCGTTTACGGTTACAAAAAGGGTAGCGAGACCCGCCCATTACAAAAATCCCCGAAGATTAGGCAGGGCGTAATTCCCAGGATAGCCTGACACCATGATTTCCACTCTCGATTCTCGGCATGCCACGGGAATGCCAATATCCTTGGTCCTCCACCTTCGGTCTCCTAGCTTTTACTCCTAGCCAAATATTTTTCAGCACTTTATTTTCGATGTGCATATTATCTCTCGACATAACAAAATTTCCTGACATTGTTTCGAACGTGTCTGAATGCTTCGAAAGTGTAGATAATTACGGGTTATCTTAGATAGATGAAATCAGGCGAGAAATGTTTCACTTTCTCCATCAGTTTATTACACTGCAAATGAAAGAAAGGTGTCGTAACAGTTTATGATACTATTTAATACATCGAGTTTCAGATAGCGGTAGGCTATGTCCATAACAGACATGAGTCCATAAAATGTAAAACAGGTGAAACCTTCGAAACTGATAGTAACAAGGATGCAATAAACATGTTCGAGAAAATATGTAAGACATAGAGGTTGTAGTTACTTGAATCCGTCTAAAATTTATATGCAAGATTATAATTAATGGGGAAGAGGTATTTCCTCAGTGTTAACGTGAATGTTCGTATTCAAACGATTAAACGTTGCGTGATTCACTAGCGGGAAACCAGCGCGCGTTCCATCAAAATGGCACTTATGAATATCAAGTGGCTCGAAATTCGCGGGCGGCGATAAAACACCACGATACGACATGGCCGCCGGGGCGAAGTTAACCGATACAATAACGAAGTTTCTATTACCCGTAGCACAGCCATTAATCACCGAACTTCCATTCTGCCGTATGAGTAGCCGTCATGAAATTCGGCTAGTAATTAAGTCATCCGGCTGCCGGCCCGGTACCGAGAACACTGACAGCTCGCTATTCGTGGCTTTGTACTTCCGGCCGGCTCCTCCTGGCCGGGTCAGTGATAAATGGATCACGGGTACATCCTCTTCCTTACGGTATTCGGCGAACAAGGACCGTCAGGAACAGCGGCTGCGCTAAGATATAAGATCCGAACCGGCTGGGCTTACCCGATTGGCTCCGGTCGACGCGACGATCCTTCTCCTCTGTACCGTCGAAAACGTCGATCTCCATTCAGGATTTTTATTAAAACATCTCGCGCGAACTGTCGCGCACCTATTTCCGCCAATATCTTCGCGGAGAGAATCGTAATCGAGCGGAAAAGGGGTCGATCGAGAAATACAAAGGATAAAGACACTTTATGAATTTTTTCTAAAGAAATCCGTAGGGGTACGAGTGTATAAAGAAAATATATTTCTTTAATGTAAATATGACGTCATGTCGTTTAAGATCGATATAGTATAGATCGATCAAGATAGAAGATACACCCATGTACGGAAGGAATAGAATAGTAGAGAAAATCAAAGAGTAAATAAAAAGTGTTTTTGTAAATAGAATTGTAAAGGGAAAAGTGTTTGACAGGTGAATGTATATAGAATAGTTTACTATAATAAATTTTAGAAACTCTTTTGACAGGGCAACGAGTCGCGTTCATATCTGTTCAATTTTCCCGCGTGATCGAATAGGATCTTATAAGTGTATAAAAAATTTTTAAATGCAAAGCGAAGGCTCACAGTTTGCGAAAGTTTAACTCATAAAGTTTAAACTGCTCTGTGAAATTGAACAGGAAACGTTCGAGTTTCGCGGATAGCACTTAGGGAATCGGTATCCAGGAACAAGTCACTGGAATGTCGAACTCTTTCCATCAAAAGTGAAGCTCGCGCGCTTAATTATTACAGATGCGGCGCGCCGCAGCGAGTAAACAGAGAGTCCTTGGGTTTTCGTCGCCAGGTTAATTAAGATTAATTAAACGACCGTTGGCAGATGTTTGGCTTTCGGTGTTTGAATCGGCGGTCGTTAGCCGACCTTTCTGCTTGGATCGTTTGAAAAGGCTTTCGCGCGTCTCCTTTCACTGAGGGGCTACCTAGAACGTTTAATAAAACGCTTGTGTAGAAAGCGCTCGAAGCAACACGTTCGACACGGAATAACGATAGGACAGATACACGCTGGTAGTCAATGGCAAGTTTTCATACACGGGATAATCAGCAGAAGTCATCGCGGAGGCTGCGATTTCACGCCGTGTGAAAATCGCTCGGCGAGCACGGAATTTTGATCGTGATAAACGATCCAACCCGAGGCTACGCGTCCTATCCTGTTAGACCGTGACACGTTCGTAACCCGAGACGATCCTCCGAAATGAAAGAGACGTCGTGAGACAGCAGCGCGAAACGGTGGGTTTAATTTAACGGAATATTAGCCTACTAATTCGAGGGTAATAAATCGCGCTAGCTCCGCGGACAGAAGTTGAATCGAGGCGAGTCGCGAACCTTCCGGAAAAGAAATTGCAAATCATCCGACTTCGTGACGTTTAATAAAATTAAATGCCTGATGAACAGTCGACGGTAACTCTTGTGAACTGTTCGGGTCAGTTATATACATAAATGCACAAGACTATAACGTATGCAAATAGCCACTAACGAACTAATTTGTATGTATACTTCGTGTAGAAGTAATGAAAATTACAGCGCCTGTTGTAAGAGGATTATGATGTAAATACGGAGGTACGTTTGGTTGATTTCTCCGGAGGCAGATTTTGCACGATGTTTGACAGCGATTCTAGCGGTTCTCTAATAATTCGCGCGCCTATGCGTACGCCTGTTCCATTGGCCTACTCTGAGTAGTCGTATTCGAATACCGTCGGTTCCCGGGATACACGGAATACCTGGGACTCGTCGATGATTATCCCCTTGCTCTATGCATCAATGTCATCGCGGATCCATTGTCTTCGGGTGCTGGGATTGCATCCCGACGGATATTCATCACCACGAGTCGCAATTCTGACATTATAAACTAATATCGAACGTGGCTGGTTATCAGAGATTCCAAATTGCTACCAGCCAAAGTTTCTCAATCGAAAAAAAGAGGATTCTTTACTATCAGCTCGTTAAGTATGAAACTTGTCAAATAAAACACAAATTTCAAACGCATTTGTCAAGTTTCATACTTAACGACCTGATATATTAGACGGTGATCTTCGAAAAACTGATAAACATGCAATAAAAATGCAATAAAAAGGAATTAAAAGAGATGCGAATACAAGATAGACGAAGAGAATAATGTTATAGAACGCGATGATCATTGAACACGATTAACGTCTAATCGTAAAAAAGAAGAAGCTAGATATTGCACGAAAGCAACAACGCGGAACAGCGTGGATAGTCCGGTTATCTCCTCCTCTCTTTCCACAAACCGTACATGTATGTTCCGGTGTTCGGAATCAAGTCTTTTCTTCTCATAATATTTGGTTAAACATAGAGGAGCAGGTTATCCTCTATCGTGTAACCCACAAACCACTGTACTATGATAACGACGCTGAGATAACGTCGGATTTTCATGAAACGATCTCGTTCACCGCACAAAAATCTTATTCATGGGGTTTTATCTCTTATGGCCCGGCAAAATTGTGTCCCGCCGAGTCGTTACCAACAGAAAGTGCCATCTCGGAATTACATTTTCCGCGTCGTACAACAATTATCCCCCGAGGCGTGAACACCTTCGAACCTTGGCGAACGGAAGTGCAGAAAATGACGCGGAAAACGAACTCAATCATCGATGATGAAATTGAAAGGGACATTGTTATCGACGTTAGGTGAGAAAATATTGTAGAGAACGTAGAAAATGGCTTTAATAATTATCTTTATAAAGACTTGATATAATAATAATATAAAGGAATACAAATATTAATACCTGTCTAATTCTTAGATTACAACCTCTATTATACTATCCTCGCTAGACCACGGTAGCACATCATATATATATATATCAATCAAACACTAATCGATGACGTCACAATTCTTGCTATAAAATATAATATAATATGAATGACAACCTCAACAAATATTATGGCAGATATTTCGACCAGAATTTGTCTTGAACTTTTCAAGTGAAAACTTTTTTAGTCTGATCTACCACGCTCCGAGACGGAACACTGTTCAGGTAAACTCGAGGGAAACAGGTGTGCCATAGAAGTTTTCACTTCGGTCGTGCGGTCTTATGCGCACAGTATTCGTCTGTTTTTTTTTTTAGTTTGCCTATCGAAGATTTAATAACTGGATGCAGTGAACAGTGTCTTCCGTTTTATCATTCTTCAAAGTTGAAGATGCGGTTCAAAGCGGTCGAAATTCATCTAAAATTCATTTGGCGGCGTGCTCGTGCCGTCGCGCGTCTTCTTCTTCGTTCGCGTGTTCACTTTGACACGGTTTCCCTCTGGCGATACGACAGAGCATTTCGACAAAGAAATGTCATCAGCCCAGCCACCTTATTCACCGAATCTCGGTGCTCCGTGCGACTTCCGGTTGCGCCCGACGGCAAAGCAAGCTCGCTCTCAGAAGGGTCAACGTTTTCGCGAACCCCGGGCAAACACAACAACGCGTTTTAGGTGCACATCCATGGGCCGCTTGCCTACAAACGACAACCGAGACATTTTGATCTCCTCGTCTTTCGCCGCAACGGCGTGGACCTTTCAAACTGGAGAAAATCATTTTCCCCTGTTGGAGAAGGCGACACCTTCGTCGTACCTTTACTTCGACCGTAAACTGCATGGTTTACGTTTCGTAGAGAAAAGAGCGCACACACTTTTATACATATACAGATACAGGAAATAGAAAGATACATACATTATACATATAACGACATGCGTCAAGTTACTTTGAGTTTATTGTTACTACATCGTAAGAAAAGAGGCAAAAAAAATAAAATAAAAATCGTGACTTTTTTGCAACTTCAATAAATTGCTCCGAAAAGTTTTTAGACTAATTATTTCCCGAATCGACGTGAAGGCCTCCCGAGTTTATCGTCCCATAAAAAGGGCTCGTCAAGGCGTTCCTGTGCGCACACCGTCGAGCGATTCTTCCCCGTTGCGGGATTCCGCGACGGAACGGGGCGGGGGTTAATAGACATTGTAACAGGCTGTCGCAAAAAAAGGGCGCATCGACACGTAAAAATCGCGGCGCCGGTTCCACGAAAAGCCTGTGATGCGCGAGGACAAAAAGATCGCGGTTAATTTCAAGTTCGCCTGCTAACGAGCGATTTTTGCGGGAACCACCCTACCGAGTCTGCTTTCCTTCTCTTTCTCTCTTCCGTGATCTCTTTCCACCCGTGGAACGTGTTCTTGAGTAGCGCGTTTCGTAATGAAGAGGTAAAAATCAGCCCGAAGCGGCCAGACCAGGATTTTCGCCGGCGAATAAGTCAATTACGCGCTTTAAGACGAGGGAACAGCGGACCGTGTTCTTTGAGCCGCCAGAGGAACTTTCGAGTGTCCGGAATGGCTCGTATTAATTAAACTTTCTCTCGAGTACGACTTACTGTTCATATCGCGGACGAGACTCGCGGCTGCTGTCTTCTTTGAAGAATTCTTTTCAGCCGCGAACACTTTTTTGCCCGATGCTACTGGCGCGATTGCTTCACGCTGCCGTTGATTAATTATTTCCAGGCCCCTCTGTGGGATCATCAAGTGCCAAATAAAGTATTCCCGTTCGTTTACCCGTTACACTTCAATTATTTTATTGATAAATTTTAGCAAATTGCTGCATTTTTATTAACCATTTCAATTTAAACACCTTCATTATTTGTCATTATTTGTTTATGGAACTTTCGCCGATTTATTTGTGGCATTTAGACAATTCATTTCGGGAATATATTTTGCGGTGCATTTTGCAATCGCTGAATCGTCCGATGACTATTCAGCCAGCCCGGAACAACGATGGAGAAAAAATTGTCGACGGTGAGGAGTAGTGGGCAAACAAATCTTCCGCTGATGACTATTGGTTTAGGATGAACGACTGTGTATTTAGTGTTTTGCATTTCACGACGACTCGTACACGTAGCTCGGTTCTTCTTCTCCGATGCCGCTCTAACGTCGATTAAAAGTTTTCGTGGATTGCTGAAAGCTTTTCGCGGTTTGAAAATTGAATAAAAAATATGCATTAGACGTGAACATCCCGCGCGATACGATATCCGTGGTACGTAGTTTAGAGAAGAAAGAACAATATTTTAAGCAAACAACACCACCGTCAGCATCGGAGCGCAAATAAACCCTCGAGTGGTCATTTGATTGCCGTTCTCGTATCAAAAAGAAACATTCATTCATTAGATCGCAAATTCTTTTTTGTATTTAATGCAAAGATCGCAAATTGTTTTTTTTTTATTTAATACAACTAGAATCTCAAGGCAGAGATTATTTTGCCGTACATTATTTTTCAATACATTATTGTACTTTTTACATAATACAATGGAAATTACATACAAATAATCGAAGGTCAGTACAGAAACAGTTTTCTTAAATTTTTAACTAGCAAGCATTCAGAAAAGAGTAGGTTATTTTACATATTTCCAGCGTAGGTCTAGAGAGTAGAGCATTGCAGATCGCGATGTATCTCTGACAACAATTGTCAAACAAATTAAGAACAATCGTTTCTTTAACAATATCTCGTTACTGAATTTTTATAAAACTGGTATCTCGAAAATTTCAATACGGGATATGTAAATCTCCAATTTTTTTAAAACCTATTTGCAACATTGGATAAATCTGAAAAAATACATATTAATAATCACGATGAGACACGACTGACACAATAATATAAAGGTGGTATTGTGAAACCTTCAATATGAAATAGGCAATTTTATGCTTCCGTGCGAGGGTTAACGACA
Source organism: Lasioglossum vierecki (assembly GCA_028455595.1). Classification (NCBI taxonomy): domain Eukaryota; kingdom Metazoa; phylum Arthropoda; class Insecta; order Hymenoptera; family Halictidae; genus Lasioglossum; species Lasioglossum vierecki. The sequence continues at coordinate 14,924,798 of CM052336.1, forward strand.
GGTTCTCAGCAGGTGGATCGAAGGCAAATCATTTCCAGAAAATGATCCAGCCATAGATTCCACAGCAGTCTAGTATCTGCGGCTGGCAGATCAGAGGAGAGAACTAATTTGTAGCTCGTACTCTTCCGAGCTCGAGCGGGGATCGAGAGGGAAAGGATCTTTCTACCTGCCGCGATCGAGGAGCCGAAGAACTCACCTGAAGGGAACAACGCTGGAACCACGTCTCGAGAGAGGAGCGTGACAAAATAATCGTGGAACGTGGCGGCTGCAATGGGCCACCCAGAGAATGCACCTGTCGCCACGAGACAGATTGAGCAGAGTCTGGAAAACTCGGTCGGCAATTGTTCCCGAGTTCCACGGATAGGCGCCGAAGAAAATTTCGACCGTAAATCTGCGCCCTCCTCGAGGAATAATTAACGAGCCGGCAGCGCGGCGCCCGGAAAATTAATTACAAACGATTTTAATTAATTGCGAAATACTGTAATCCGCCGCATTTGAATTTTGGAGAGAGACGATTTCTGGCCAATGTCGAAATTCTTTGATCCAGTCGAATTGGTGATGGATTATTACTAAAATGCAATTTGTAACAAAATTGAAACAGCAGAGATATATATATAGTTTAGCACGATTTTAAGATTTCATAGATTAAGGTCAGATTCCCGATGGAAGTTTCTATTATGCTCTGAATAAAATTGGATGCTCGTTAAACTTTACCCAACTTTTAATTGTACCATAAATGTGTAAAATCTGCAATCTAATGGCAATATAAGTTCTATTCTTCGCGGAATGGGTCGCCGTGCAACGCTGCTGATTAGCAATTAGTTGTTGGATTGTTTATGTTTATGCATTTTGACTAAAATTGGGGTTTGTACAAAGAATTTTCGTATTACCTATGAAATTGGCAATTTTATTGAAACATTCGAGCATTATACGCTTTCGGGTTCGCTATGATGATTCAAAAATTGGAATGCTCGATCCGAACAGTCCCGACGGCCGTTTCCCAGGCAATCATCGGCAGATCCCGATCGGTACATCGAGAATTCCACACGCAGTGTGCGTCTGTTCGGCGCATTATACCGTACCAAAACACTAATTAATGAAGACAGTGCGGCGACAACTCATGCACGAATGTCGAGTGCAGCTGCGCACGCGTGTTTCGCGTCCACCGGCGTGTGGGACACGAGATGCCACATCAATTAGATTAATCACGCATGCCACGGCCATTTGGATTTGCCGCTGGCCGAAATGCGGGCTGACGTTTGCCCTGACCACCGTGTAGTTAACCGGCCAATTAATCATCCGCAAACATCGTTTACAACTGGCATTTTCTTCGAAACCTCGACAGTGACACCGACCGTTGGCCGTGATTGTCATTGTCAATGAGGAAGATGCATCTCGATGCACCCAAAGATCGTATTCGCAGATCCGATCAATTTTTTATTCCACGTTAGATTTCTGACAAGATACACATCTTCTCGTTTCGAACTTGCGGAAGTATTGATCAAATTAAATAAAAGCAACAGACCGATACACAGTAAATCCTTAAGTAGTGTCCAACAAGCGTATTCTGGGCAGACAGCGTTTGCAAAGATGACATGTTTTTTTTTATTTATGACTGCGTCTACCGTGCTGACCGCGCCGAGTGAGATTTCAATAGAGAGCCGAACATAGAGAAGAACAGAATGAAATACGGATCGCGTGACCGAAAGATGTCGCCGTCGCCGTCGCCAGCACAGCGTCGACAGGCCGTGGAGTGAGTAGGCACTAGACAATGTTTACGATGACAACCCCGGACAGTGTTCAAGGTTTTACTGTACTAAACTACAATTAAGGTTATTGGCGCACTGGTTATTCACACATTTTCTAAGTCTAAATTCTTTTTTTTATTTCCCATTTATGTAAATACAAGTTTGCCTAACCGTTCTATAGTTTATACAAATTAATATTTTTGTTTAATTCTTACAGACGCAATAATGAAATTTTCTATTCTTGAAAATGGTCTAGATTGAGAACGAAACGTTGAATTAAATTTCATGTGATATTTTTGCAAATTTGCTTATGTTCCAATTGATCGAACCAGTGCGCCGATAACATTAATTGAACTTTAAAACAATTGTCGATCGAGATTTAGAGAACTGTTTTACTGTACTGTGTGCATAAGACTACACGACCGAATAGCATTTCACCTCGGAACGTGACGGATCAGACTAATTCACTGCCCATCATTTGTGTACGCAGTGCGTCTAAAGAAGTTATCACTTTAAAAATGTACAGGGAAGACGACGCATAGATCCGAACAGGAGGAAAGTGCGTTGGAACGCGACGCTAGACTCTCGGGCAAACATTGACAGTAAAGCCAATAATATCATCGAGACTGACGAATTGCGGCATTCACCAAGAAGCCGTCTATTGTCTGGTTTCAAGGCAGGGAGGGGAGGAGAGCTAGAAGGGGACAATGACCCGCGAGTGGATTCCACGTTTACGATACAACACGCCCCCGGAAAGATTTTCATTCAGTAGAACGGGCCCGGGGAGCTTTGTTTGCCCTCGGCGTGGTCATATAGATGAACCCTCCGGCGTGGCGGAGCAAATATTTTCTGCCAGTGTCGAAAAGCTTCCTGCCTCGGAGGCCCGTTGATGCGAGCCCTCCGGGATGTATCGAGAGTAGGATGAATCGCTGACAATAAGTCACAAGCAAGTACACACTGGTCCGCACAACTCCGAATCAGCTCGAATCTGCTCCGCGACCTGCGAGGCTCACGCGACAACAGACAACGCGAGCAAACACACCGGGATTGTAGTTCTCATAATGGTTCTTCTTTCTCGCAGAGCTTCGCAAAGTAGTGTATTTTCTTCTGGCACCGTCGCGTCGGTTGGCTAGCTTCGAAACACTGAGCAGACAGGAAATGAAAAATCGAGGCGGCCGGGAGACTCTTCTGTACAATTTTAGGACCGAGTTTCTAATTTTTCCTGCTACCGGCGAAAGAGACTATTTTTTGTAGTTCGCGAGGAAGCCCGGTACAATTAATAGACCCAAACAAGTAAGACTACGGTGCCATCAGTATTTTTTATACGGACACATATAAAGGAAGAAAAAGTATAAAGATAGGATAAGATAACGCAATAAATAAAGGTTGTGAGCGTCAACACAGACCGGGCAATCTATAGACTAGTAAAAACACAAAAGTTATATAGATTATATCACTACACTGATCAATGTGAAACCTATATGTACATTGATTTGTTGAATAAACTATTTCAAATTAAACGGTGCCGTCAGCTAAATTGTTCTTACAACAAATGCAGATAGGTTTTATTTCTATAATTTCTATAAAATTCAAAATTTGGATAAATGAAAATGGTGCTAAAATTAACTTGCCATTTGGTTTCGATCTATTTCTAAAATTTTTAGTTTGGGCGAGGAGTTTACTCGTCAACCAATGGCTGCGACGTTGCCACAAGTCCCTCGACCGGTCTACAATTATCAGCGTTTTTTTTATTTGAAAGCACGGAGACTAGCCGGAAGCATGTTCTCCGTTTTAGGCTACTTTCCCCAAAGACTCTCGGATGAGAGCGTGATTTCTTAAAAGCGCCCTGTGCAAAGTTCACACGCGGCGAGTTTCTCCGTCTTTCACTTCTTCAATGGACGCCAGCACTCGGACAGAGGAAAAACACCGGCCACATGGTGGAAAGATGCAAATGATCAGACACGCTTATTATCCGCCGGAGAGGCGAATGTGCATAGACGAATTGTGCAGCGGACTTTCGCGAAGTCGGCGCCGCGCCGCCGTTGCCACGGAGGATGGCTTTGTTGTTTAAGGAGGTTACGCCGGAAGTGTGGTGAAGCCGCGTCTTCGCTAATGCGCTGTGCACACAAGAAGTTTGTATTCGGGCGCGGTAGTCTCGCGGAAAGAATGAGACGCGTAACAAGGCCGGGGACCTTTAAAGAAATGCTCGTTAATGTAACCTATCGCGACACTCCAGGGACTCGGTAGGAATATGGGTCGATGCCGTTGTTGCCAAAAGGACAATGGGTGGCGAGCCTACCGGAGCATGATTCAGGGAACCTCTGCAAAAAAGGATGGAAGATTCTAAAGTTCCTATGACGTGGCGGAAATGTCGCGCGATGCTCGGAAAAACTCGTGTAGTGCGGATTCTTGCCGTCTCTAATACACTCGGCCTAATTGTAACGAAATAAGGACTCTAACCTAAATGAGTAAGCTTCGAGCCTGTTGTTAATGAGACACAATGCGAATAAAACATGAAAATGACTGTTTTCCACCCAGTGATGAATTATGTTTCAAGGCAAGGCTGCTACAATGTTTATATTTATGTTCGATAGACGTTGATTAGGCAATTCATTTTCTCCAAATGCAAATCGTTCATCAACGAGGTCCTGCAAGTCGATTAAATTGTAAAGGATAGCGTTGTAAGTTCTTCGCTTTACAATTTCTTGTTCGACCATGCATACGAAAAGTTGATCTCTCTCCTCTCTCTTTCTCTCTCTATTTGGCTTGGTTCCATCGATTATGGATCCTTGCTCAGCAGACCGCAACTTCCAGGAGGTTATTAAGTGTAATTTACGGAAGAGACACGTTCCTGTCGGTAGCTGGAACTAATCCTCCGACTTCCTAAAATCCTGGAAACTTTTCCGTCCAAGACCATGGAATTATCCTCTTACGTGTGGGCAAAGATACAGTAGGTAATTCGAGTAATTATTTCCACGGCAATTAGACGAGATAGAGATGAAAGAAACGTTGCATTGCAAACTGTGGCATTGATAAAAATGATCGTCTTTTCAATCGTTCATCTTTTGCCAAAATATTTTTGCAGGTGGAAAACTAAAAAATTTTTCTCGTCAGCGACTTCACCATAGATTTGAAGACTAAAGCTTGCCCTTTACAATGATTCTTTAAAGTTTGATGTACGATTTTTTTTTGTGTGGATTTATTGATTTTTCAATCTCGTTATTCGAGTCCTTTTATTTAATTAATACCATATAAATTTCAAGGTGGAACGCAGAGAATGAGAAGGGTAATTTAAAGTCGTTACGCGTATTCCCCTTCGCGCGGCAAAATGAAATCCGCAAAGAAGCAGTAGTTCACACGCGCCGATTTAATATCACAGTCTGAGGACTGCGCGAGGGGATTAATTTTATACTGTTTTACATTACGACTAAGCCCTCTCGCGTTTGTTTTATTTACCAGTGTAATCGCACGGCTCGCCAGCAACAGGACACACACGCGGCCGTAAAGTTGGAAATCAAGATTCCCAGTCTCCTGGCTAATTGAAAATTCCAATTACACATGCCATTGCGTTGTGTACATTGTATTAATTAAACCGGTGACCGTTGTACGAAATTTTGTTCGCAACATCAATTACTGCGTATAAAACGCGAAATTTTGTGAACGGGATACCAATGTGCACGCGTCTATACATATGTATAGAAAAGTTTCCGTGTGGTTTACGAGGCTGGTTTAAACCACGCATTCTCGTTTTCGTGTAATCTCGCTGCAACCGGCGTAACTTGTCTGTAATACTTTCTAATCTTCCTTTACAACGATAACTAACCTGATAAAAAGTGTAGCGAACCCGCCGCCCCAAAGATTTAAAGATACTTTCTCAACTTTTACCATTAAATTACGATGACATTCTCATTCCTGCTCGAGCTAAAGCCGCGGAACGCTAATTTTTTTTTCTAGACATATTTTATTTTATAATTTTAGACAATCTTGTCTGCGTCTCATGTTGTATTAAACATTTACGGAAATAAAAACCGTATGCAATTATTAGACATTAAATATTAGAAAAATATAAAATTCTGTTTAGAAACGTCGTGGAAGGCAATATAAAATAAAAAGGAGTAAATTTTCTAGAAAAGTAGATATTAAAACTATCAATTAATATGAAATCGGCATTCTTTACTGGAAGCTTTTCGTAAGTACGTGAAAGGGGACGGGGATCTGCGAGAAAAAAATATATTCGAATCCCCCAATTATTTACCCATAGAAACAGCGTTCCAATTAAAAGGATTGCAATCCTTTTTGGGGTGTGCGAGGGTGGCGGCAGCTATTGAACGGATTTGTACGGGGCCAATAACGGGTTACCCGTGATGTCCGGAAGCTGGGGCGCTAACGGCGGCATGTCAACGGTCTCATAAAATTCGGGAATTCAAATTGACGTCAGAATGAAAACCGTGAGAATGAAATTCGCGCACGCCCCCGTGTCCGTGGATATTCCGTCAATAAACGCTCGGTTCCGGGACATGTCCGGCCGACAACCGCTATATTTGATTCGCGAGCGAATCCGTGGCAGATTCTATTACAGATTAGGCCAGTAATCGAGCGAGGGATCTACGCACGATCACTGCCGGCCAAGAGCGTTTGCCAGCGAGGCGAGATCGGCGATCTGTTACACGATAATGATGCTCCCGTAACTCTATCCTTAATTTTACCCTTTCTATTCTCGTCGATTTTTCACCTGCCTCCTCCTCCTCTTCGCGAAATGGAATTTTTGAAATCGTCGCCGGGAATGATACAGGGATCCCTTTGATCTGTGATCCAGAACAATTGCATTGCCTTTTATTGGATTGAGAGGGAACGAAAATAATTTTTCTACCTGATTTGCAACCAGCGAAATAGAAAGGGTCTAGCTGCCCCAGCCACAATTTTTATTGATATTGTGTGGAGAACAATGGTTTTAGGTTGAAAGATAACTATCTAAAATTTTAAGTCGCTAACCCTTCATTAAAGGATATGAGGGTAAATACCCTAAACTGTATCATTTTTTTCTCGTTGATTGATTAAGATATCCAGTTCGAACTTACCTCCTTCGTATCATATATTTTTCTCACACTTGTGATCAAATTAGTAAGGGTAGAAACGAATCGTTTAATGTTTTAGTCTATAGTTTTAATCTGTGCAATATGCTTCGAATTCCATCTACTACATTTTTGCCATATACGCATAAAATCCGCTGTCTATCAATGAATAAATATCAAAAATTGTGAATGCAGTGATGTTTGCCATAATACACAATAAATAATAATGTCCTCAAGTCTTTTACATGAATTTGGCGTTGCTATACTGAATAATATCGATAAAATGAGTAAATGATGGAATAGAGAGACGCAATTTCCACCAATAAAATAAAGTGCAAGCCAGCAAAGTGTTATAGAGGACGACTACTTAAAATTTTTATAGCGCAGACATGTATTTCTGCAGTAATGCGAGGCTCTTCCGATAGCAGAACGTACTTCTGCCACGAATAGAGAGCCACGATAGAGCAACTTCCGAGAGAACATCGTCGTAAAGATAAAATCTGTAGACGATCCCCAGCACCGTTTGAAACTGTCCGCGGCACACCTACACGGTTCCATTTCCACTCGATTCAACCCTGCGAGGATGTATATCGATCGTGTGCCGCAGGACTCGATAATCCTCTGGACGATACAAAGTATATCAACCCATCGAGAAACACGCATTATGTCTCTGTCATGGTGAACAATCGCTTGGGTTGTCGACCGATCAAAACAAGATATTCAAAGATCATTGGACTCCTCCTTCTTATAAAATAAACCTCCCCATAGTTGAAAAAATTCTAGCTTTCTCGAAACATGCTTTTCACGATCGTAAAATTAGTTGGTAATAATTAGTGTGGATAAAATTAGTGTGGATAAAATTAGTGTGGAAATTTACATTATCTGAAACAATTTTAACGATTCGTTTAATTAATTATTGAAGGACCACCAAAACAGAAATAGGAAAAAAATCAAAAGGTTCCAAGGACCAATCGTGGAACAGTCCCGAAATTCCCAGAGCAATTTTTCGCAGCGAGGAGAATCCTCGCGGAGATATTCCATCCGAGCGAGCTAAACTGGATCAAGGATTACAGGAAAGTCCAGGGTAACTCTCGATTAATTCACCGTGAAAGTTCCCGGGGACTTCGAATGCGGAGGCGGGCACCATGAGTGCACGTGAGTCGTGTATCGGGTGACCGCGTCTGGAAAGAGCGAAGAGGGCCGGCGACCAGTTATTCGAGGAATGTCGAAAGGATCCTCGGCTTTGTTCGAAAGGATATAGCCGTGCGAGTACGAGACCTGCTTTGTACGTACGTGCAACGTACGTGTACACACTACACACGCACACACACACACAATGCGTGCGGGGGTGGTTTTGTAAGAAGTCGTCGGTCGAGTGCTCGCGTGCGCACACTCGAAAACCAGAGTCCACAATGGGGTACACTCCGTGCGGAAGGTGCTCTTCACAGCACGTGAGGGATTATTGTAATGCCACCACGTTGGAACACTTCGAGAACAGCTCGAACCACGTCCACGTTTCGTGCCGGGGATCCGAGAAGGATGGTCAAGGACGAGACAAGCAAAAACGCAGGACTAAAAGACGTCTGGCTTCTGACAGCGAACTCTCCAAGTCCTTTGGACTTTCCAGCTTGCGCACGCCTTACGTCTTTTTCTACATTGTTTTTTCCCGTTTTTCAGTTATCGAGATTTTTCAAGCAATCGTTGGTTAACGTGCGCAAACGTGCAGGATGTCGGGAGACTCGAAAAAAGATAAATAAATCTGCAACGGAATCAAACATGAGCCGTTTGTCGGGCGAGTAAATTAGGGCGACGTGTGCACTCCCCTTCACGAATCTAACCGCGTGATCTGTGACCAGGACCATAAATTCGTGTGAACAGCGGCGACTGAAAGGCCGTCCGTCCGGTGCTTAGGAATTTATTCGAGCGTGATCACCCGGTATAGTGGAAGCTGGATCGAGACGGATGCACCATGGGCACGTGAGGGATTATTATAATGGGCTCTTTAGAATTCTTTCGACAAACAGGTCCTACTGTCCTACATCCCGGGGCTTCTGCGGTACGGAATCGAAGCGATCAGGATCGCCGACACCGTTGCGCGTTGTTGGATATTTCGGGACCATTGATCTACGCGAACAATGTCAGGAATTTAATATTTTAAAGCATAGAGTGGTGGACGAAATATTTCAGGGACAATGTTAAATATAAAAGCAATACCTTTTTTAATCAAATTTTTCGCTGTTGCCGGTTACTATAAATTTTTTAGCGAACCACGATTTTGTTCAAATAAATGCTATTTTTGTTAAAATAAATGCTATTTTCCTTAAAATAAAGCAAGTTTTAAAGTTCACGCGCGGTAAGAATGAGACATATTTCACGGGGGTGGTTTTTCCTGTGGTGCTCTGGTGCCGAGAACCACTGCGAACGACTTCGTCATATCATCAGCTTACGGATCATCGCCTGTACTCTCTCGACGATGAATATCTTGATCGCGCGGGGGATAAATCGTTTTTCAAACCAGGTACGTCATTCGCTTTCACAAACACTGTCTCATCCATCATTCACCGTGGCTTCGTACACACTCAATAGTCACATTATTATACAGAAAAATTTACGATTCCGAGGCTCTGATAGATGACGTCTGAAGATACTATACCTGACGTATGTAGTTTTACCGTGCGCCAATGCATCTGCTGTCGAAAGTGAATAAGCAAGCACCGAGAGATCATCCCCTTGACGTTTCAGTGAGTCGTAAAAGGAAATTCAGATTTCTCTATCGAGAGAGCAGCAGTTCTTAAAGTACCCCATTCAGTCAGATGAAAATTAATTATTGAAAATTAGACCGACTTAACCGAAATTAAAAGTCGAGCGGATTTCGACCTGTATCAGAACCAAAATAATTTCTTAACAATGTTGCGGAGAACAATTTTATCGTAAAGGAAAAAAGATACTCCGAGTAACCTCAGAAATCATCCTTTTCGAGGAAGTACATTTTTGAAACACCTTGTATAATTATAGTTGATAAGAAACATATTGTGTATGCGGAGTGGGAGGTTTCGTGTCTTGGTGGATCTTTGTTTCTTTGTGAAACAATTCTTTTTCACCGACGTGATAAACGGTGTCTGTTGAAAAAAAATAAAACAATTAATTGACCGATGTTCGGTTAAATCGCCACATTGCACGGAGCCCGTCAAGCGAGAACAATTTGATTCGAAGCTCGAGAGGAGCCGTACCGTGTTCGCGGATGAAAGTTCCAGTCTGGTGCGTTCTCATCTTACAACGTTAGAGACTGCGAGCCGCGGCTGCAATTGCGATCTATGCACCGGAAGTTCCGCGTAATGAGTGTTGGCTTCAAGAGAACGTCGCGTACCATTAAAATCGTGGCCACGGGACGCCATATTTTTTCCCTCAAACGCGCTACCACCACCCCTTCGCCGGTCCTCCGCATATATTTATAACACAGCTATATTTTTCACGTACACGTGCGAAATTCGTTAATCTCTGATTATTGAAATTGCAAAGATACGTTCGCGAGGAATGTACCGAATAAGTGTATTTCTTCATATTTTCATCGTGCAAAATGATGTAAAAAATCTGCTCGTAATTCTCGTGCAACGTTAATAAATCCAGAATCACCAGGAGCAAAAAAAAGGTGAATAAAATCAATATTTGGTGCAAATTCCATCGGAGTTCAGCCGGAAGCGAAGTGATGCGCGAATTCGCATAATATCTCGTTCGGGGTAATTATTAACGGCGGAATTATCAGCATCCAGTGCTTTATGGAAATCTGTTGTCGGGCTCGTTATGGTTTCGAGAAACAATTTCGCGGGCGTAGTTTGCGAACGGTCGGAGCCGTGTTCCATTCCGGTGGAAGGGGTTGTCCTGCGGTTTTTCGACCGCAAAATGAGAAGAGCCGGTCGGCAAATCGCTCCGAACTGTCTGCTCTGTTATTAGTCGCCTCGTACGAGAAGTTCCGGAGACCGCTATGATAAAACGAAGTTGAAAAAGAACAGAGACAAGTCTCGCACTCATTATTCCGCTTTACTCGGTTATCCGGGACAACGATAATCATTTTTGAGCGACAGTTACGACCGACGCGTACGCGAAAAACCAGACAATGGGCTGCTGCAGCTTTGTGCAGACGACCTCACGACGATATGCACCTGCATGCTGCATTTTCGCATGCTTGCAACATTCACATGTTGAATCGTGAGTGGAACGTAATGACGGGAATGTAAAGTGAACGGTAATTACTGTTCCGCATGTCCTGCGATTAAGTGCAAATAACTTATCGATAATGTCGTAAGGCGATACGCGACATACATAGTAAGTGATAAGTGGTAATAACTGAGGCAACACATGCTTAAATGACACGTGGAACGTGTTCCCTGTCTACGATATGCTACATATATCGCAGTTTGCTATCGAAAACAGGTCGGTCGATGCGTGTTGTAACTTATAACGCGTCGCACGAAAATCGATTGACTGACAAAATTATATGGCGATTAAACCGACACCTGTTATAAATCTTTTTACAACCACGGAATTTCCGTATTAGCACCGCTTCGCTGTTCTGGGTATAACAAGCGAGACTACTTGGGAAACACCTTGACGAAATGGAATACCTATCATACTTGAAACGAGGATGTTGGAAATCAACGTCGAGTTTGACCAAGTTCTTTTAGAAATCATTAAAAGTTTTATATAAGTGGATGTAGCAATCGGCGACCAGTGAGATCTGCAATCCGACCAAATGCCAAGCAGGATTCCGATGAATCATTTCATTAAATGGACGACGGAAATACGTTTATGAGGGTTTAAATCAGAATTATTACGGGTCTCGTTCTATTTTCAATTAATAGAAAGTGTTGGAAATTTCTTTCAATCTCTTATTTCTCACATTACCTAAACGAAAGCATTTCGCCGTATCTACCGGCAGGCAACGAATAAATTTCGCATGCGTTCTCAATCTCGATTTCGTTCAATTATCGAGGTTTTGCAGCACAACAGCATACTTCGCCAGAAAGAACATCGATCCGTAGAACCAATTCCAATCCTGCGAGTCTCCACGAATGAAACCAACATTTCCCGAGAACCTGATCATCGCGTTCGTCCGCCGAACCCTCCATTCAACCAATGTAACCACAGATGATCACTAAAGCTTGAAAGCAGACTGTGGCTGAACGTGTAAACCACGTGTGATTGTACGTGCGAAGGTTCATCGGTAAATTGCGAATTATATGCACTCGTGATAAACCAATAATTTTTGATACTTCATCCTTCATCGAAGGAGCCTTATCCCACGGTTAGCAAAAGACAGGCCCTGCAGCAGCGATAGTCTCGTGTTCTCGTCCCGCTAAAGCAGAAGAAGGTGGGCGAAGAAATGGACTAAAGCCGGATCCTCTAAATCCAGTCTAACCAAAAGAGAGCGAACCGCGCTCTTCTACTTCTGCGAGGATCGGATCAAGGCAGCAGTACCACGCAGAGGCGGCAGAGCAGGTTGCTGAGCTGGGAAAGTGTGTTCCCGCGCCGCGACGCTGGAAGCGTCGGGTAGCTAAAAGAAGAAGAAGCGCGACGTGTAGGAAAGTAACGGAAGAGAGAGAGAGAGATAGATAGATAGAGAGAGAGAGAGAGAGAGAGAGTCTGGTCCGAGAAAGAGGAAAGCCCTGGTGGTAGAAGAGAAAATCCCGGACGGGACAGAGAGGCGTCCGAGCGTCGTGGTCGATGAGAAAGCGACGCGATAGGACTCGGGAAGGCGTGCGACGAGGACGAGGCGACCGAACGGAGGAACAGAGTGCGACGTGTCAGGTCTCGGTGCTACCAGGAGAACATGAACGTGCCGAGCGTAGCGTGTCGGTTGACGAAGGGCGTTCTATCCGTTGCCTGGAAAGAGGGAAAAAGACGAGACGCGATGCCGTCCGCCGCGCCGCCGGCCTGGCGGAAGAAAGAACCCTAACTGCGAGAAAGAGAGCAACAAGCCGACGATGGGAAAGGACAAGGCCCGCGGCGGCGGCGCCGATGCGAACGAACGGGACAGAAACACGAGGAGAGGGAACGAGAAGAGACGAGCTGAGCCGAGGCGAGTCGAGTCGGCTCGGGTTGGGTCGGGTCGGGTCGATTTGTAGCGGAACCGAGAAGAATTCCGGGGCTGACAGAGAGCAACAGGTTGCCGCTGGGGGGAAAGCAGAACCGGGTGGTGGAGGTTGCTCGGATGGGGGATGCGACCCCAGAGGAATTCCACGCTGATAGCCGCACGATACACGCGTCGCGACACGTCCAACGAAATTAGCGGACACCCAAGGACCTGAGGACGCACGCCCTTGTGACCCCGTGATCGCCTGCCCGAGATTATGTTGCACTGTGATTTCTGGCTTGATAGTCGGTCTGCGTTAGGCGACGTTTTGCGGCTTAGAAAGTAATTGATCGTTGCATGGAGAGGTTTGACACTTTGTGGTCCTGCGCGAAGCCAAAATGAATGGTCTGGCCACTGTTTAAGTGGTAAATCCTGCAGACTACTGTATTTAGTGTACCTAGCGCACGAAATGCCTAGCAGATAAATTGCTTAGTGCAGTTATCTATGGTCTGTTCAACGAGACGAGGCAAAGGTAAAGAAATGCGCTTCTCGGATAGTTAGCAAGGATGCTCGCTAGTGCTCCACTGACTCGTCTCGTTGAAGTGAGACTATGTATGTGTAGTGTACAGTGCCTAATGTTCCTATTGCGTAAATGGCCTAGGACTGCATAGTACCTCAAGTGCTTAGTGGCTCGAGTTACTAGTGCTCACCAACTTGTGCTTGGAGTGCCTAGAGACCAGAGTGCCTAGTGACCTAACAGCCCGGAGACCAAAATCCTTACAACCCAAAGACCCTAAGTAGAAACTGCAAAGTCCAAATCCAACTTAATCTCCACTCGAATTTTAATCATGGTACACTGTACACTGACTTGCAGGACTAAAAGCAAAACGCTTACCCATCCGAAGGGCGACCAGCTCAGCAACGTAATAACGTTCGGTTTTATGCAGACACACTGTCTGGCTCGGCACCACGAGCCACGGTCATCCGCCACGTGAATCATATTTAATGCAACAACGCAACGGCGGCGAGCATCAGAAGCGATCGTAAACCTCCCTGACCGTCGGTGGTCAGCAACGCACCGTGTCAATTTTTTACCTTCCGCTGTCTGGTGTGCAGTGCACTAACACGAGAAGACGAAGATTCTCCACGGTCATCCAACTGTTCATTCTCGATCGGTTAAGACCATGGTCCATCGATAAACGAAGAATTAAAGCAGCTCCTTTCGCTGGCACTCCCGCGGCAACCGAATATATTTAATATTAATCGAGAGCGAGAGTCGTTCGAGCTTCTCATTAGGAGGATAAAATGCTGATGTCATTTTGATTATCGCGAGATGATCGGTGTCTTTTTATCTTCGCGAGAATCTCCAAACTGAATCGTATAACTTCTCATTATGAACGCTGTCGATAAAAATTCTTTGGCCGATCACGTATATCGAGCTGCGATTTCTTTTCATTCTTTTCTTCAAATATCTTTTACATGTTTCGTTTAATTATCCACCGTTCTCAATTTTAATTTTTAATTTCGGATAAACTAATAAATTATTTTACTAGCAGCCCAAAAAATTATCTTCGGTCTTGTCGATATTTTCATGCTCACATTCTCACGAATGAACACTGAAAATAATGTTTTTAATCCGAAGGTTGGCGTGCTTAATTGTTACTGGGGAGCAGAGCTATGATTGCTTGAAAGTCCGATCAGAATCAATACTGTTTCAATAAATTCCAATTTCTCGCTTTAAATCAAGAGAACCCAAGATCCCCCGAGTCAATATCATCCGAACAAAAGTTCCACGGACTTCTGATTCCCCTGGCAACCTCAAGTACGTCAAACCGAATCCCTATCGTGATATTCCATCGGCAACTCCCACACAAAAATGAACAGTCGCCGTGTGTACACAGTCCACGCGTCGTTTGTTCCCCTCGGAGCAGCAGCAAAAGCATCATCATCATCCTCTTCGGAGGATCTACCATGCGTGTATACGAGGATCCGAGGGAACAATCATGTCCCTCCTTGCTCCTTTTCTGTCTTTCCCTACATCCCCTTTGTTGCTTCCTTTGACAGGTATCTCGTGGTCCTCGTAATTACCATGGTCAAACAATGCTGGAGGGATCGCTGTGTGTTCGTATTTGTAGAATCGATTCCCGTGCTCATTGCTGCTGCTGTCTCCACGATTTTGTTGACTCTGTAGTCGGTAAAACGTTATCATGGTCTAGCAACTCTCTTTCAGCATTTGATTATTATTCAGAAATGCGGACAATGGATTTCGTTGGTTGGACGTGCGCAGATGCAGAATCTTCGTTAGTAACGATTAATTATATTTTGATGTTGTCTCTAACACTCTACGAAAGAATTATTTTTGCCCTTTGCTAACTAAAAGTATGGTACCATTTCGAGCACAACGTTTGCTTCAAGTATGAAGGGGCAAACCCAAGCAACAAGAAAAATCACAATGTTTATGTACGAGGAGTGCCGCACAATTTCCACCGGGCCGCAATAACTCCCGAAGTCATTAATGCCGTCGCGAACCGTCAGGAAAACTCCGCGTATTTTTCGAAAGTGTGTAAACCGTCGGCAAAGTTCTCGAAAACTTCAAACTTCCCGCGATATTACTTCCGCGAAGTTAACCGGGCACAATGTCTGACCTCCGCAAACTGCAACCATCGAGAGTAGGAAAGAGAAAGAGAGAGAGGGGATGCTGTACCATGCTTGTATATCATCCTAAAGTGTTTGCGAACTGAAGAATCGTTGAGCCAACGCACTTCGTTTACCCGGAGTAAACTTGATTGTTTCTTTCGAAAGATATTAACTTATTAATATCAATCTCTACGGGGGATGTTGCGGGTACGTTGACTCCTATGATTCAATTAGGTTGCATGATCTGGTCAAATCTTCCGAGAATTAATTATTAAGGGGCACGACATTGAAATGGAAGGCAAGGAGAAACTGCATTAATTGAAAAATTATTCCTAGTTGCGAATCGTGAATAAACAATGAACTTAGAATCTTACAGAAAGACAAGTACATTCTTGTGATATAAATTTAATTTTGGGGATTCGATGTGTTCGAGCGAATACTTTCTGCAAAGTAACAATTATTTTTCTATTTGTTGACAATGTATTTGTTTGGTTCGGTGAACTTTTCAAGCAAGAGAAATTCCATTGAAATGTTACCGCGTATCAATTTCGAACTGTCTGAGGTGAGAGTCTGGAGAACGACAGCCTAACAAGGCAGAAAGAACGTCTCACGGTGTCACCGGCCTCTCAAGCTCTAGTTTATCGGATGCGCGTCAGCTTGCATGAACTGTACAAAATATTTAGATGTGAAATCGGCCTCGGAACTTTTCTGGACGACGCACACTATTGAACAATGTCATTCTAAAAACAAATATAGAAGTAACCCACGTTATGCTTCCTGTAGTTAATCTTTTTAAGAAATTGATTTACGTTCATTCTGATTTGAGACTGATTTGAAAACGTTCCACGAGCCAGAGCGTACAAAATCGAACGGAAGCGGTGAAAAAGGAGGATAAAGGGTTGCGGGAGGAGTGAGAAAGTACTGCAACCCTTGACGAGAAGAGCAAGGACCAGACGACCGCAATCGAAAGGGTCATTGTCAAGAGAGAGAGAGAGTGGAATCGGGGACAGGATATTACTCGTTAGTTGTGATTCGAACTTCTTTTATTACGACATTGTCTACCCCCTCCTTTCCTGTTATCGAAAGCCCCCCGATATTAAAATACGTTCTGCGCGTTAATGAGCGGGACGTATTGTGCGGACGTACATCGGAAAACATCGGGACCCATAGAAACAGTTTCGACATTGTTCCCGTATAATTCATGCTGGAATATGTTTGTTCATTTCTGGCGGGACCGGCTCGGAAATTGATTCTAATTAAAGGAAACTGTTTGCCGTGGATTCGAATGGAATATCGAATAAGATCTCAATTAGCCTCGTCTGGCTTGTCGTAATTAAAGAACGATACAAAAATCAATTATTCTTCTCTCAAAATGATTGGTGTGTGTCAATAATTCTAACAAAACTGCATGAATCCTCTTAATCCTGAAGCGAAAAAGGATCACTGTGTCCGAGAAACTCGTTACCTAATTGATACATCCCCCGCGATCAATGTCACGAAGAAGAACTTTCAAGGACACGGGAAAATGGTGGCAGTAATCCTGTTTTCCGACCGGCCGTATCAATCCAGTTCTATAAATAATGGAGGTCCGTCCATCCAGTTCATAAATAATGGAATCCTACTCGGCGTATTGCCACTGACAAGAATTGACTGCCCACTCTTTGGAATTCGAGGATTCGAAGGAGAGCCCGGCTATTATTCCACGTAGACGAGTAACGTAGATCCCGATGAATACTCCCACGCATGTATTTTTAATAGTCTCCACCACCCGTCACCTCCTTATTTATTTAACACCGAACACGGAGATCTAATTCACTACCCAGAAGAAAAATCATGCTGGTGCAACTCGACGAGGATCGATGCCTCGAAATTCTCTTGAGAGTTCTTCGTGACCCTCGTAGATTCTTCAGGGAGAAAATTCACCTAATTTTTATGGTTAGACACTGTACAAGTGCACCCTTGAAAATGGACTCCGGCAGTGAAAGGGATGAGTTTCCATCGGAGTGATTTTTATTAAAGCCTTGCGGAGCCTGGCGTTTCCTCGTGGTAGTCCTCTTTCGCGGTGGTATTTCCCGGAACATCGTAAATTTCAAGTCTCTCTGCGACCCTTCGCGGTGACGCCTCCGGAAAGGTCGCGCCGGAAAGTCCAGGAGCTAAGACTTGTCCTTTTCGGCTGACCTTTCTCTTCGTCGTCGAAAAGCCTCTCCTCTCCTCGCCACTCTCTCAGCTCGCAGAGCACATGCGAGAGTGCCCGCGGAAAGTTTAACGTCGACCGTTGACCTGGGCTTTCCGAATTATTCAACAAGATCTCCGACGCGACCCCGGCCCCCAGAGATATTGGAGTTGTTCCGTGAACGTCGAAAGTTCGAACACCCTTCTTCCCCGTCCTATCCACAGAACCCGCGATACTTAATTCACGAAACTACGCTTTGTCACCCTCGCCACCCAAGCCTGATACACCCCACGCTCGCCCCATCGGACTATCGCTTCGACCTATCCACCTAATTCGATTATGGAGGAATCGTAACTTGGTTAGCTGGCTGCCGATTGACAGCCGATCGGCGAACATTGATTTCTAGGGTGGTAATTGTTCTACCGGGCGGCTGAATGATTAAGGGATGAGGGATCGATTGGATTGAACTGGATTCTGTCTGGAAACTGAGGTCGACTGATCCGATCCTGATTAGATCTTACAGAATGGAATTGATGAAGTGCGACAACAAATGAGACGGATCTTTCTTGTAGCAGTTTGATTGATTCATCATTCAATCTACTAATTGATATCAGGAATATGTGTTCACGATGTGGGAACTAATGCTTTGCAAGCTTGGTTACGAATCGATGCAAGATTACAACTGAATAATTAATGGATGGATGACAAGATTAACAGATTCGAACAGAACAGACGATTAGGAGATGTTGTCTGGAATCAAAGATCGGCCACATTGTGTGGCTAGTCTTCATTAAGGCCGGAACCAATTTCATAAAGACAAACACAAGCTAGATGGATTACCAATTGACATTTGATTAGCGAATATTGATTTGCAATGTGGAGATTAATCCGTTGTGACGTGGATCGATGCGAGATCAGTTCTGAGTATTTAGGGGATGAAAGCAAAGATCAACAGCTTTGACTGTGTAGTTAGACATTGTACAATAGGATCGATAATTATTGGATGCTGTTGTCAGACCAAAAATATGTTGTCTTGATCGTGTAAATTAATCATTACATTTAGAATAGAATTTAACGCTAAAACCTACATTAACATTAAAAATGACTGTTGTGATATCATTATTGTTATGTCAATAATTGTGACATAAATTATCTGGAACCGGTCATTCTGACCCGTGGTGGTAGGTTTAGTCTCAAAGAAAACAGTCGTGTTTTTCTTCGTGCGTGTAAGGAAAGAGTGATGCTCATTTTTTGACACTTTGAACCGCCTATAATTTGAATCAGGACGCCATTCACGTAAAATACCTGTCATGGTTATAATAAGATTTTATCAGGCGAGATGAATCGCAGTAATGAATAATTCCTTTCGATGCACTGAGAGCATGATCATCGTTTGAAGACAGCTCTAACACGAGCGGCAAAGGGCGTACAGTCGGCTGGATCAAAGAAACGCGAAGCCCTTCTTATTAAATTCATGATTATCAGCTACCCCTTTACGAAGGCTCTCGATTATTCAGGAAACTTTGTAGCTGTCGCGTTACGCACACGCTGCATACTTAACGATTGCATATTAAACGAGTGGTTTTCGGTGACTGATGACGACGCAGAAGCGTAGCACGGTAAATTTATAAAACTCACGAAAATTGATCGAAAAACGCGCGACAACGCCCGCCGTGTTTTGCTTAGAATATTAGATAAGAGCTAATTAGTTGGAACCAAGTTAATAGGACTATGAGAAAAGGCGAGTTTAGACGATGAAACGAGTCGAGAGAGATAACACAATGGAGCAAAATAAACGGCGGAACAGTTAATGAAGCAAATTCCTCTTTTTGCCTGTGAAAACAACGAACTTGAGGTAATTATTGGACGGTTCCCGGGAATCCTCGTCGAAATTCTCGTTTCCACAGAGCATATTCGATAATGCGAATCGAGAAACAATTTCTGGTCAATTATAGAGTTTACTCGGTTTAAAGCGTCGGTAAAAATTCTGTTAGCTTGCTTTACTGTTATCGTTTAATCGCGGCAAATATTGCTCCTCTTGTTGTCTCTTTCGATGTTCCAACGATGTTCCATTTTTCGGTATACCTCAATTATATCCTACGGATAATAACGTTACGAAATTTCCTACGAAATCAATCCTGTTACTGCAAGAAATATTATAAGATAAATAACATGAAAATTATTATTTGAAAAATTCAAACGTTGTGTACATACAATCGTTCGCTGAAATAAGAAGATGAATTATTATTTTTGTAATTACAGTTGAGTAAACAACGGGTGAGCGAATGCTAGGGCTGTTTTCGGTGCGTATTAACTTAAGGGTACAGAAATAACAGCTGCCACAGCAGGGAGCCGGAATAACCCAAGAAACATGAGATTGTCCGTTACTTCGGAAAGTGTTCCTCCCAGTTTGGGAATTTCTACGTATTCGCAAACGTTCTCTCGTTTCTCTGCGATTTACTTCGACCGTCCCATGTCCGTCAACCCTCTTCGGGCAAACCACGTAGGAAGAAAAATCGACGACACTCGGAAAACGTCTGAGGGACGCACTATATTATGTTTTATTCACAGCTTCCTTATTTACACAGTCAGATTTCTAGCTAACTTCTAAACATTCATTTTGTAGAATAAGTGTTCGCAATAATTGGAATAGGAGACAAATTGTTCTCAGTAGAAAATCAACTCAAATCTTATAGACTTGTACACGAGTGTGTGTACTTAAATTCTCGGGTTTAAATATTTTAGGAAAGTGTAAGTCAAGGATGGTTGAGGCAGAGTTATTTTAATTTCTGAGCAGAATTGGCACGCCAACTTCCATTCCAATTCTGTGTGCACTCGTGTTAGCTCACGAAAAGGAAGTGCAACGATGATGGAGGAGCGCTTTGTCGCTTTGAGGCGCGATTAACCTTGACAGACACGGTCCATCTTCCAGTGGAAACGCGGTATCCGCTAATCGTTTCAAATGGCTTTGAATCGGTCCGCTTATCAAGAGCCTGGACGCTTTACTGTCGCTTCCACTGAATTCTACAGTCACTCTAGGAACGAGGGCATAAATACTCTCCTCTCTGATAAAAAAACTCTCAATTAGCGTCTTTAATGAATTAAGGTATTATAGACTCTAAAGATTTTGTAAAATTTATACATGCTAGAACTGATCTCCGAATTCGGCTACTTCAACTTTCTGCAAGTCGTTTAAACTGCTCGATATTCGATGTTTAACAACCCGATACCATATCGAACGCGTTGAATACACGAAACGTGTCGTAACTTTCGCGGAAACATTACTGTCCTCTGTTATAGATAACAAAGCACGGGTATCCATTTGAAAATACGCGCAACTGCACTTCGCCATTGCACTCTGCCGCAATAATTTTTAAACGTATTGCACCCATGCTACTAAATTCATTACCAGTTGCAGCTACACGTGATATCGCCGGCTTTCATTATTCCGAACTGTCCACGTAAAACTCAACGAACAATATTATAAATTGAACAAACACTGCATTTTAATGATACCCATTTCGCGCAACAGATTCTGCCGTGGAAATTATGCGATAAAAATGAAGTGGTAAAAAATGTGTATATTCGTGAGACCCATAATTTTCCAAACGAGAACCGCGGCGGTATTGCATGTTCCACGGTACAGTGATTAATCATTCGGGGCTCGAAAATACGAGAAAGAAATTTCTGTCCTGGTCAAATCATCGTTCCTCTTGTACCCTTTATGACATGAATATATCGCCGGCAAGGCCGTGGAATCGTTTTGTTCCGTAATATTCCGGCGAGCTCTTGCTTCTCGTCTGCGAGAGAGACCACCGTCGTAACGAAATAAGAGAAAATCCTCGAAGTACCCGGGATCAACGGAAAAGCTTTGGATGCCTGTGGTCTCCGCAGGAACCGTAATTAACACACCTTGAAAGCAGCATAGCCGCTCGAGACTTCTTCTTCTTCTGACCCTCTTTGGACTCTGGAGCATAAGCCCATTTGAAAAAAATTGTTGTTACACCTTTGAGAAGATGTATCATCGTGGAAGACGGCAGGCTCTTCGCTCAACAATTGGATTGGGGCTGTTCAACCTTCGTCACTGTGCGCAAATATTACTGCGTTTTTGACAATCAGATAAATTCCGAAAAATTCAGTGATGTATCACTTAATTAAACAGTTGAACTCAATGAAATTTTACTATCTCGCTACACACACACACACACACACACACACACACACACACACACACACACACACACACACGAATCATCTTTTAGGTAGATTTTGAAGGTCCGCTTAAGGATTAACCTCATCGATCGGGTTATCAATGGACTCGGTATCACAGCTTAGACCAGCTATCTACAATGTTACGGTATTTGGAAGCATGGCAACAGTGTGAAGATACTTGTAACTTGTGGTCTATCCAAACTGACCGAGAGAAGCCCTTCGGATCCACTTTCCAACGGCTCGCGCGATAAGGCACGCGGAATTAATCGCATCTCGTGTCGCGCACGCCTCCTTTCACCATTTTTCTTCCTCGCGTGTGTCCTCTTTTTATTTGTCGGTGAATCGGTGGAACTGTCCAGGCAAACTCTACCAACCCGACGGAATGTATTTTGCACAGTTGAATTTAAAATCTGACGTATTACACGCGTCCCCGGTGTACAGAGTGTACGGCGTGTTCGGAGTGTACAGAGTCGGAAGGACATCTACATAGAGGCAGGAATTAGCATAAGCCATTGTCCTGGGAGCCAGACCACGCCAGGAGAATGCTATCTGAAAGCTCGCTATACAATAACCCTCTGCAAACCGCAGGTGGAGTACTGTTATAACCGTAAATCCGATGAAAACGTATCGCGCGCTCGCGGCTGGCGTCATGATTCCATTCGATGCCGGCCCACAAATTACGGCTCACAATTAAACGATTATTATCGGACGCCGAGTATCGTGTCGATTTCAATTGCCCCCGGATGTCTTGATAATGCCGACGGAGCCACGATAATCGTCCCCCAGTCGCGATGGAATTGATCCGAGTGATCCAACGATTCAGAATCGACGCAACCGATGCGCCACACAAGCATCGATACCCAATAAACGACACGCGGCATTAGATGTCGCCTTTCGCGAGGGAAAATTCAAAATTTGGTATTTTCAGATGGGCGATTTTATTGTCGGAAAGTTTATCAATCAGATTTTTTGGATGTGTGGAAAATTAGATTTGATTGGTGATGTTTACGAATAAATTTTGATCATCTACAAAACCAACTCGATTTACGACTACATTTCAATTATCTTTCCGGAAATCCGACGATCAAATCCGAAATCCTTCCTCTCTTTCTCTCTCTCGGCTTCGAAGAAAAGTGAATCACCCTGTTGCGTCCAGAGATTCAATTTCTAGTTGTCCGCTTCGATTCGATGAGGAAAACGAGACAAAAAGGACGAGCAACTTCCTGTGGTAGTCCATTTCATAACGCTGACAACTTTCGGTTCGACGTAATTCCCGAATGACTCACGAACGCGTATTTAATTAAAAAGCATTTTTCACTTGGCGGGGAAGAAAAAATTTTACACATGACGCAACAAGACTTGTGGCGTGTTTTGACGAATGACGAGAGCAAAGAGAAAGAAAGGAAGAAAGAGAGGAAGAAGCGAGAGATGTGTAGGGCACATATGTCTGAGCATGGTCTCGAGGAACTCGCCAGAGGGTCTACCCTAACCGGCACATGCGAATTGTGTAACAGGAGGATCGTAAAAATCCAAGAGCCGCCGAGAGCCAGTATTTTTCAATGAATTTTCACACGAGCAGGCGAGAGGAGCAGGTCCCCGGGGCTCTGCTCGCGTCCAATTAAATCTCAGCCGGGAAACACGTGAACCCACTTTACCCTTCTAATTCCCTTATTTGACGGGAAATCGGAAAAATCGTCAATTTCCTTTATATCGCCGTCTCTCCGAACAACGACCACCGCAATTGATTGATCGCTATTCTCTGTGGATGCTGTGTGACGGATTATGCTCCGAATTATCTGTTTACCAAGTTAGCATTGTGGAATTTTATGCAAATCAAAAATTATCTTCATTTATATCAAGAAACAAGAGTTCGATTTAAAAATGTGCTTCTATTAAAATTATTTTGACGAGTAAAAATATCGTAAAATTCTTCTGTAAATTCTTCTGTATTCATTTCTATGTTAAATCTGTATGAAATGTATGTAATCTGAGGACTAGTGGTGAAGCAAGTGGTTAATAATTTCTGCTTCTGCAGAAATTAATCAGGCTAATGGACTGATATTTTGCTGCACTTTCGCTGTGTCTAAATCACGTCTTCGTTCTTGTAATTTTTAAAACAGATCTCTCCTATTCAAACATTTGATTCATTTCACAGTAAACATATGTACGTAAACAAAGATTTAAAAAGATTGAAGAATATCGATACATTATTATACACTTATTAGAATCACCAAAGAAAAAGAGATATTTTTATTTCTTTCCTATATATCTTGCAATCGATACAAATAATTTCTATTGTACATAAAGATTCATAGTTGACCAATGCCACTATCAATTTCATTTCACAAATGTCAGGAAGTTCGATTAGAGTCACTGCAGGGAATTGTGTGTAAAAAGGTTCGCTTTAAATATGAAGTCACTGGTGATGGCCTGTAAAAATTGCTAAGATAAGTGGAAAGAATCGTTGAAAAATTGTATAGAAAATTGGAGGTCATGCGGTGTCAACGTCCCAATCTCCAAATCGTTGTTACGATCGTCAAACGAATCCCGAAAAACCCGGCAAAAGAAGAGGGCGAACGCGACCGACTTGCCGCGCGGCTCCGTAATTATGTCACAATTGTGCGCCGCGTATGTGGCGTAACACAGTAGGATAAGCGGGGTAATGAGGGCGATAAAAATGCGTGGAGCATCTATTTTTAGAGTTTTTACTAGTTTCGTCACTAATGGGACACGCGTCACGTCGCTGCCATAGAAAACTTACACCGGAACACCACATGGAAACGACTTAAAACTCGATAGGACCTAGGAAACGCGACAACAAGCTTATTCCACAAATAAGTTAAAAAAATTATTCTATAGCTTCCAAAGGAGGAAAACCACCCCCGTGATCAAAAAAATGCAGTCTCTGCACTCTATCACAATCAATGAAATCAAACAAACTGTGACAAACAAATGAAAAAATAAATATAAAATATTTCAGAGTTTCCAAAGGAGGAGATTCTACAAAACCACCCCCGAAACCTTAAAAATATCTACACTCTGTCACGATCAATCAAACCAAACAAATTAAAAAATAGTGATAAAAATATTTCATAGTTTACAAAGGAGGAAAACCTACAAAGCCACCCCCGAAACCGTAAAAATATTTACACTCTATGACGATCAATCAAACCAAACAAATTAAAATATAATGAAAAAAATATTTCATAGTTTCCGAAGGAGAAAAATTGGAAACCACCCTCAAAGATACCAGTAATCAATGCACTTCGTCAAGGTCGATTAGAGCGAACAGTTTTCTTAAAATACAATAATAGTTATTGGGAGAGAGGAAATTTGACGTTTCTGGGGGTAAAAACGAAAATAAATCTGTTCCACTAACCACGTGCTCCTGGCGACCGTCATTCCCGCTGAGGATGACCCCGGGGGCGACGCAAGAAACCGGAAAACCCCTCTCGACACTGATATTACAAGAAAGACCGAAGGCCACAAACGCGCACCACCTTTCGCAGTCGGGAGTCGGCCACTGACTGAACGTGACTCTGATTCTCTGGTACCGGGAGGAGGCTGCGTCGACCGGTCAGGGACCACGAGCCTGCGGCCTTCTGACACTCAAGTCACCGTCAATTTCTCCTCCTCCTCCTCCTCCCCCTTTCTTTCTCTTTCTCCTCCATTGGGCTGTTGCGTTTCGTTTACACACTCGGTTTTCCTTCTTTTTTTCCTGCTCCCTCTCCATCTTTTTTTTCATTCTTCATAAACAGACGGTCCTTCTTACGGGGAATTTGATTCGACCCGACCTTCTCTCGTACCCTAACTCTGCTTGCCCTGGTATTGCAACGAAATAGACGAAAAAATCGTTTGCAGGCAAAAAAATTTAGGTCGCCGGTTTCTTAAACGAGGTTGCTAACCCTATACGTACAAACGAAACTTAGCGTGACTGTATGTAGCATAATTTGCAATCCAAAAATAGTGAAGTCGTCATTAAGTTCGACTATTAGCATCTTTAACAAGAAATTCGATTTGTCACGATTCAGTGAAGTTTCCGAGACCTTCTCTACTCGTGTGTTACAAAGCACATGTTCTACATGTATATTATTATTTGCTCTGTGATTTCAAGACGGGTTTATTTTCCTTTCCATACATGAAGAAGCTGCGTCAGCCGTCTCCAGGAAACATTCTCGCCAAGTATTTCCTGTTTGTTGGAAATTTTTGAAGTTCCAGGAAGAAGAAATCGAATCTCTGCCGATCCTGCCGATTTCTCTTTCCCTTTGTTTCGTTTGCGGAATAAAATTGCGGAAACACAATAGCAAAGGGATTGCTAATTTCTTCGTTGGATTTTATCCGTCTAGGAGAGACCATTTCTCAGCGCTTATTTGTCAGCCGCGAGCCATTAGGACCGGTAATAAATTAATTGCGATGCATAGCGGTAATTCTAAACAGAGTATAACAGTGGCACACTTTGGCGCACGTTCACGGACGAATTGTGAACAACAGCCATAAATTCTGGGGACTCGTTCATCCATTCATTCAGTCAGTGGCGAGCTCTTCCGCTCCCTCTGTGTCTCTCTCTATCTCTCTTTCTCTTTCGACTGCTAGAACTCGACTGTTGCATCTCTCTCGCCGAAACTTTGTCCCTTAATTTAAATTATAACGCTACCGGCAAAATATTGGCGGACCTGGCGCGAATATTATATCAATTTCTGGAGTACCGTACTCATTACGCGTACATAATTAATTTACATTTTTGCGTCCACCCTCTGCACTATCGCTTCTCAAGTTTCTTCGTTGTTTTATCATCTCGTAAAAATTAGTAAAAATATTTCACGCCCCAATACAGATCACTCGGCACTAACAAAAATAAAATCGCTCCTGTACTCGATCGCAGTGTCGGATCTATTTTTATTTTCTATATTATTTTTTTCAATTTGTGAGCACAATACTTAACAGTTTAATAATTGATTAGATACCGACATATTTAATAATCTAAAAAATATTTTTGTTAATGGTATAGCAATTTTTAGTGTCGACTCTGAGTCACCACTCGACTGCTAAGGGTTACTCTTTGTAACGGTGTCGGGACCATTTCAGAAATTAATCCCACCAACACAAAACAAAGGAAACAACCCGCCAAATGTCCCGACACCAATCACTCGACGCGAATAAAAACACTTCTGTGTCTAATTTCGGCTCCAGCACGGCGGGCCAAGGAGACATTTCGTAAACATTTAATCCACACGTCGCGGCAATACAAATTCCCATCGACCTCGGTGGGCCAGCTAAATCATCGTTTCGTAAACGTTTAAAAAAATCCGCGCACGTGTCCGCGATTGAAATCCTACGAGCGAGAAGAGGAGGACGATGAAGAGGGCCAGAGGGGATCGTCGTCCTGATGGTTTCTGACCCAGTGTGCATCGCGAGTCGCGTTCAAGGCCGTGGCAGCGAGACAGGAAGAGCAATGGGTTCTGGAAATTCATTCAGCCGCTCATTCACTCGTCCCCGGGCGGGTCTTAATGAAAAGTGAGCCGGCGATTTACGAGCGATCGGCCGATGCGCGCGCTATGCGAGAGAGTCGGGCTCACCGCGAGCACCTGATGAATAATGTAAAACGTGATCCGGAGATGGCCCGTTAATAGTAACGAGCGACATTATTCCTCGCGATGGAATACGCAAACGACTCGACGCGACCGGCAGAAGAAGCAGCAAAGAGTCGCGAACGATAGAAAGAGACCTTACCGAAGGGGTTCGCGCGTAACAGTCGTAAAACTGATTTTTATGAATTTTTTCCACCGAGGACCAATGACGATATACAAGCAGACTTTCGTAAGAAACGCAGATATGTTCTTAGGTTACAAAAAGATATTTTCTCTATTGCGTTTCGTTGATTGTTCATCGCACAGCATGGAATAATGTCGACCTGCTTTCAGATCGTGTACTTATATGTGGGTCACAGAGATACTGAATAAAAATTCAATAAATCCTACAGAATTGCAGGCAACGAATTCTGCAAATAAAATGATCTCTACATCCGCTTGAATACTTGTAAATCAACACTGTAATTTATCTTATCCCATGGACCACCCTCTCGCGTTCCTCTACCGATCCTCTCCGCGATTGCTAGCCCTCTTCTCGATCGCGCGCCGCTACGAAGGAAAGTTCGAGCGAGCAAAACGCGGCTTCTCAGGAACGCCACGCTGGATCTCGAGGCAACGGCTGGAAGTTTTAACGATAAGATTTAATGGCGACGGGGCCACGAACTCTCCCGGTCGGCGTAAATCGTTTTAACAACTATGAACACCCGACGAATTGTTCGCCGACCTGACTCTCCCTCTCTTTCTCCTTCCAGCCAATGCTTCTTCTTCGATCGTCTTCTGTCGACTTTTACGATTTTTCTTTGGTTTGGGAATGTGTGATGCAGCGTAGAGAAAAATTTACAAAAGGACCACTTTAATCATTCTATCGTAGCTGAAAGAACCTCATTCAATGTCTTCTAAGCAAAAGCTCAAAAGAAGCGGTAGTGTTCCAAGAACATTCCAAAAACTTATAAAACATGCCCAACGAGGTTCGTTACTGCACAATTGCACCTTCTATTAGACCCATTTAATTTCTTGCTTCGAACCATCCACACTAATCGAGTATAATTTAATTACCATTATTTAAACGTAATTGTTTAAAATATTGAATCGGATAAAAGAGCTACTTTTTCTGTTCAAGAAAAGCACACGAGCGCACGGGAAAAATCGAAAAGATCTTGACTAACCGTGTGCATCGACGGCGCATCTTTACGGACGTCAGTTCCCGGCCGCGGGAATCCTCTCGATCTCGATTTATCCTGTGATCGACGGGTCCTGGATCGAAGGTAGCTGATCCTGAAGACACTGACTTCCGAGAGGTCCTAGCGGAAGGACAAGCGCGTGCAACTCACGAGAGAAAACTGACCGAAAGAAGCGCGGAACACGGAGAGAGAACCGACCCCCGATACCGAGCCTCTTTCGGTCGACGAGAGGGAAAGAGGGAGAGAAGAGAGACGGAGAAAGAGAGAGACATATTAAAGAGGAGAGGGGCGGAGAACGTTGGTGGAACAAGGATAGGGTGATCGTTGGATGCAGTGGACCGATGGGACGAACGAGGGACGAAAGCCGAAGGGTGGAGAACCGAAGGAGAAGAGAAAGAAGAAGGGAAGGGAGAGAGGATCTTGGTGGGGACTTGTTACTCATTCATACTCAAACGCCTCCGCAAATTCTGGTTCCGTGGTCCACTGGTTCCGATCATTCTCACAATTAGTGCTTCAACTCCGAAGCCTGATTAACCTTTACGAAGATTAATCCCTTTAGCTACCCTCTTTACTTATTAAGACACGAGCAATGAGATAAAACAATTTTTCCAGGTGATTTAATTGTTTGAGCCACTCGCGTAAATTATCGAGTTCGTACAGAATTTTTGGTAGAATTGGTTTTTTAAAAATTAAATTGCAAATATAGATCCAGCAATACCCTAGGCACTGTAAAATTTTATACTGTAAAACTAGATTTATAGAAGATTGAACGATTTCATTGAATTGGTTTCGTTTCCCTCTCAAAAATTGCGGCGTCAAATAAAATATAAATGATTTTGTCTAGTACACGTTTTTTTTTTTACACATTTTACAGTATTCGTTGAAATTATTATCGCCACACCGATCGACACGTACGCGTTTATCACGATGACGAACAATGAATTTTCCAGCGAGCAGAGTGTACCAGAAATTTATAGGAAATGTTGACTTTAACGGCACGTAAAACAAGTGAAAGAACATTATAATCGTGGTATCGGGGTATTGCTCACGTCCCCGGAAATCAGTGAACGCGATTAGTGCACGACCGTTTGTTAATTAACGCCCGGTATGGTCGCGTGAACAATACGTGTCAAATGCGCAATTCGATTGCCACACAGATCGGATAATACGTTCGGGCAGATCCGTTCTATCCGTGCCAACATGCGCCTTTTATTAATCGACGTTTCGTTTTGTTAATTACGCATCATGGCCGGATTGTCGTGATTGGAATAATTAGTATTGCGCCCGTGGCACAGGTGTTCCCTGAATAATCCTGTTTCGTGAGCTAATTACACGTACCTAGAATCGGTGCACAGAAAAGTTATACAATTGTTTTAACCCATTGTTTCCAAAGAAGACGAACATAAAACTGTACTAGATTTACATAAATGCGAATTTCTAAACATAGTTTTTACATTCTATTATTCTGCGAATGAAAAATTACGCTAAAACCGTGAATTCCAATTTGATAAAAACAGGGAATGGGAGAATGAGGGATTAAAGTCCATCATTTGATAATTATTCACTTATTGGCAGCCTTGTTTCGCAACTAATTGGAGTTTTGTAATGAAATCCCTTCCATATTTAATTAAAGGATAATGTCGCCAAATAAAATTTAATTAATCAATCTGCCCGTCAGATTCGACGGAAACTAAGTAAGCTGCCGTTGATATTCCACCCCTTATTATGTCGTATTTTATTCGTACGAACGGTGCCGAAAATCCGCAAAATCTGCGAAAACTTGCGCAACTCTCGCATAAATTCATGACCTTACACATACAAAGATATAGTTTCATCAATGAAATATTCATAAAATACAGGAAAAGTGAATAATATTTGTCGAATCTTTTTATACTAGGAACACCATTTTCAACTATCTGAAAGTCGAATAAATCCCCGTGAAACGTGTTAATCAAATCGTGCTAAAGTGAATGAAACGCGCTGAAAATCTGTGGTTAATGTAATGAAACGTGTTGGAAACCTGTGTAAAAATAATTCTAAGTGTACATTAATTTTTTCACATATCAAAAAGTTCTATTATTCAGTTGCGTGTTGACACTCGCAGTGTCAAGACGTCTGTTTTGATCCACAAGATGCTCGTGTTCCAAGCCACTATTGGATACAGTGTGTGTAGTGATTCCATATACCGCTCGTCACGGTTGGATTCGTGAGTTTAATTTCGTCAAATCTATTATCTATTTGAGAGATATATTCCTGTGTACAGGAATCTCTCCTACTGTAATCATGGCCACAGAAAATGTGCCACAAATTAAGAACGCCGTAGGAAATACATACGCCAGTGTAACGCAAAAAGTCTGCTTTCCTTCTAAAGAATAGAAGCCGATCCATCTACTCTTCTTGCATTATATAAAACTCTTATTCGTTCTATCATTGACTACAGTTCCTATATTTATTATCCTAAAAATGAGTATCTTGGGTTGAGACTAGAGG
Source organism: Lasioglossum vierecki (assembly GCA_028455595.1). Classification (NCBI taxonomy): domain Eukaryota; kingdom Metazoa; phylum Arthropoda; class Insecta; order Hymenoptera; family Halictidae; genus Lasioglossum; species Lasioglossum vierecki. Next base: position 14,955,969 of record CM052336.1, read on the forward strand.
GAATTTAATTTGCAGCTCAGGTATTAGCTAAGGAAGCATTCTTGCTGGCTTCTTCTACTAATATCCTCGTTCCCACTCTGATTTTTCCAGTAGTTTTAGAAAACAAACTAAAAAGGCAACAAAAAATCATATTCTTAAAGAAGCAGAATTCAAGGGCGTAAAATTTTTCAGTTCCTTTTATCACTCCGGGTCCAAACCATGGTTTGCTCACCTGAGGCTTCCTAGAGATTTCATTTGCTGGGTTAATAAACTTTGTTCTGGACACTATCAACTGAGGGCCTCCCTCTTTAAGATTAAACTTGCTGATGACACAAGTTGTCCATGTGATTGTCTGTTACAGGATCCTCCCAGATAGCACACATACATCTTGAAAACGTTTTAAAATGTCCGCTGTCAGACATTCAAGATATCTTATGGATGTCTTGAATGTCCTTCGAACGTGTTCCGAATGGCCTACGAAAGTTCTCTCAACGGCTTAGTTACAAAACCGTGCGTTTTAAAAACGTCCCAAGAATGTCCATTCGACGTCTAGAAAATGTTTTTCAGAACGTTCGTGGACCGTTTTTAAAATGTACGGGTCTATAACACAGGTCGTTGAGAAAATTTTCGTAGGCCGTTTGGAATACGTTCGTAGGACATGTTTTGCAGATCCAAAAATATTAATTAAATATATGTAGGATGTCAGGGAAAAAAAGGGAACCGCCGCCTCGGGAATCGAACCCAGGGCCTTACTGGCGGTAACCGTACGACTAACGCGCTCACCTACGGAACTCACTGTTACTTTTCGATATCCTACTGCATTAGTTTTGGGGGTCTTGATCCCACATATATATATATATATATATATATTTATATATTATATTATATATATATTATATATATATATATATATATATATATTTGATTGGTCATGTGAAAATAAAAGACTGGAAGGGTCCCAGTTTCTTTTCGCATGACCAATGACATATGTATATCTATTCCATATATTCCATAATAAAACTTATATAAATGTCATTTGTCATGCGAAAAGGGACTGGGACCCTTCCACTCTCTTATTTTCACACAACCAATCACATATATATTTAATTAATATTGTTGGACCTGTAATACGCCCTGATAAGTTTTATTTAAAGCCAGCATCCCGAAAAAGACGTTTTCAAAATGTCTTATTTCAGATATTAAACTAACGACCCGAAGAAGACGTTTTCAAAATGTCTAATTTTAGACGTGAAACGAACGTTTCGAAAACGACGTTTTCGAAATGTTTTATTTTGGACGTAAAACGTACGTTCCGAAAAAGACGTATTCAAAATGCCTTATTGTGGACGTTAAACGAACGTTCCGAAAAAAGACATTTTAAAAATGTCTTATTATGAATGTAAAACGAACGTTCCGAAAAAGACGTATTCAAAATGTCTTATTGCGGACGTTAAACGAACGTTCCGAAAAAGACGTATTCAAAATGTCTTATTGCGGACGTTAAACGAACGTTCCGAAAAAGACATTTTCTAAATGTCTTATTATGGATGTAAAACGAACGTTCTGAAAAAGATGTTTTCAAGACATTTTTAACATGTCTTTCCAGGACGTAGGACGTTCGGACCTGAAATGGCCGTAAAATGGACATCTTGAGGACGTACAGTGCTATCTGGGCTAATCATGTGATATGGCAATGTCCATCTACGATAATAATAGAGATACTCTGATTCGCAAACTTTGCAACCAGCGTCTCTTTCCACCCTATACGATAGATTCCTTCATGTACGGACCCTGTCTATCTGTCCCCTGTTTTTTATACATACATTTCTTAAATCTCACAGTCTATTTCTTCAATGTTAATACATATTGTATTCGAAAATGTTCAACATATTCCTTAGTTCTAGTTCATAAGTTATCTTTGTAATGTTAGCATTTACAGCCAAGTGCATACTGCTAATAATCCCATGTGGAGTTTCACAGCTTAATAAAAAAAAAGTTCTATTAATATTGAAGGAGCGGTGAAGAAGCTTATAATGGGAGGGAATCTGAACTTTAACCTATCGCAACGTGTTCTGCGATCGGTTCGAAGGTTTGAAGCCAATCGATAGTCTTTGCCATGATCTCGTTAAGTCTCCGGGCCGGTGCCACCTGTTATGTGGTCCGAGAAATTTCCGAATCCGAGATTATTAGCGATCCAGCCGTCTGAAATAAGCCACGTGCCGCGATTCGAATCCCTCGCGAATTCATTGACGGATTCGCAACCCGATGACAAATCAGGCCGCACGTGCGACTAACTGATAACGGCCTCCATTTTCTGCGGTTCCCGCGTTACCCGGCAGCCACCGGTGGCTGATTAGCATTAACGATGCACAGTTAATTGGCCCGGCGCCGATTGCCAGGCCGTCGTCAGGATTTTGCCTCCACCCGCGGCATTCAATTCCGTTGATTACCGATTTTATCGTGTGATTGGTCTGATCGCTGGTACGCGAGCCTTCGAATCTCGTCCGCAAACCTATCGTTATATTTATTCGTGAAATATTTGCCCGATCATCCTGTTTACATCCTGGCCGATGTAATTCTGGTTGGGGAAATGGTTTTGGTTACCGGAAATTGAGTCCGACCGAATATATTGATTTTCAATCTGCGGAAGACATTCAATGCGAATTTAATCGGTTCGTTGGCTTTCAAAGGAATAATTGCTTTGCTTAGTAATTTATTTAATGTTACAGTGATAGGACAGGTTTCGACTATGAAGAAATTGAAAGAGAAAAATTAATATTGTAAGAAGTGCACACGATTTTCTTTCAATGCATTCTAAATGAAGAAAATATTTTTTCAGTAAACACCGCTCGAATGCGTTGCCACCGAGAGAACATCGAGGCTAATGAACCTAGACTTGTCGATCGGAGTATTATAAGGCGTTACGTAAAGGGGTAAACACACTAACAGTTGCATACGCTGCGATTGCGAGCTTTACGACCGTACATTGATGTGAAACGCATGCTAGTGCACCACAAATTTGAAAAGATTCGAAAGTTTTTATCATTTGAAACACAATGAAATTTTGATGAACTCGAGATTAGTTTCAATCGTATGTTTTGCCTTTCTGCAGTTAATATTTGTCATCTGTCTTGTAGGATGGAATAAAAAATATTTTGATCTGATCGAAAACATGTGCGTCGGTTTTTATCACTTGAAACAAAGTGTTTCGAGACACGATGTCGTGCAGATACATTGTGTATACTATGTATGCATACATCGCAAGAGAAATTAGTGGAAATCAAATAAACAAACACTTCACAGAAGGGTTTTGTAAACGAACGTGATCCCGTTCGTGGAGATCGTGGGAGCAATGGACCACTGTATTTATTTACAATAAGGAGTCGATGTATCAGGGAACTGCTCGCTTAGGGTTCAACGTTTGTAACTATGTTGGAAGATTACGATTTTCCGCTGCACAGTTTACATTGCTTTGCTTACGACTGATTTTACCTGATCGTTTAATCTCCATCATCGAAAAGTTTCAATTAATTCTAATTCGTATGGCAAAAAATAAATTCCGTCGGTCTATTTCCGTGCGCACGCGAATCAGCAGCTACGCTATTTCCAAAACTGATATCGGACGATTCTAAATCGAGTAGTTACGTTGCTTATCGTCCGGTTCGGCCGCTTTTTCGAAGAGAAGGACACGTGTCCTGCTGCACAGCCAGAGAAGGGTGGGCGTCAAAGGAAGCAGCTAGTGACCTCGAGAATCGTCGTTTCTATTTAGGACACTCGATAGACGATAACCAAGCTCCAGGATGCGGCCTGATAGAAAGCAGCAGCGCGTGCGATTTAATTTCATTGAGATAGAGATGGCTCCATTCATGTTGGCGTGTTAATGTTTTTACATGATTTCATGTGTTTTCAAAATCTGTGTATGCTATAACATGCATAAAATCCGCAGTCTCATAATGAGCATATTCTCAGCCAGAAATTAAACAAAAATTTAATAGAAGGTAAATTATGAAAGGTATTTTTAGATCGAGTCTAGTTACAGATCTGTGTCCAGAAAACAGATATTCAGAGTGAATTTTTCAACGCGATGACACAGTTCGTTGCTGCCGCCTCTACCACAGCTAATTATCAAATATTTCTTTGGAATCTCGAATGCCAGCCACGCTCTACCAGGTATATTCCGGCCTCTTGAGTCTCCAAGACCTCGAAGTCGGTATTGGCGCGAACCAGAGTTCCCTATCAGCCTAGACTACGCTCCAGGAAGCAGAAATCAACGGGGCATCAGCAGAGGAGCTTTATCTTCGTCGTAGGTTTAATTAATTTCGAGTTGATTAGGGGCATTTTCGGTTCGTTACCGTAATTGGGTCGCCAGATAACGCTTTCGAAACGTGGTGGCCCGCGACTTCCGAAACCGGCTACGAAACGGATGAACGAACGATTGCTGCGAGTCGAAACGAGAAAAGAAAAAAAAAGATAGAATCAAAGGCGATCGTCATTGCCCGTTGATAGACGATAGACAGCGTTATAAAATGATGACGGCACGAGGGTTACGTCGGCCCGATAACAAATATACCGAATTTCATTGATAGGAAACCAGACTTCCGTTCCCCGAACGGAAACATGCTCGTGATGATGAGACCGGGCAATTAGAACGACCGCGAAATGGCGTACAGCTACAATATCGAGGAGGTGCCGCCGGACGATATGCCGTGTGTCGAGCATGATTGCCGACGTGCCAAAATGTTTCTGCAGAAACACAGTCCGGAGTCTGGTGATAGCTTGTGAGTCCGCTAATTTTTTTTTTCTTTCAAACTAGTTTACACTTTGTTTCCCACTATCGAAAATTGCCGATGCCCTTAGCAGTCAGAGTCACCATTAAAAATTGCTGCAACATTATTCACGATATTGTTTACATTATTAAATATGTTGGTATCTAACCAACTACTAAACATTTAAGTATGAGGTATTATATCAATTTCATATCCACAAAGTGAACACAATCGTATACAATGGAATTATTGTAGATCGGAAGAAATGTTTAATTTTCAAGTTAAAACCGTGATCATTTAGTGATTAAAAAATAACAGAACACTAAATCTAGACTCATTTTTTGGGACTCTTATTTTGTCATGTTGCCAGAAGAATAGTTCTCGACAGAGAACTGAAACTAGGGGTAGATAATTGTATAGAGCGAGTCGGAGAGAGAGTTGATTTGTCTCATTATCAGCGAATCGATCTTCGGTTAGGTGGGCAAAGGGTATCCTCGAAAGCTAGCTCATCGGTATCCGGAAAATGATTCGTAGTAAGTCCGCGGCGCCGTGAACGCTGCTATCAAAGCGAAAACGCTGCGGAGTGGCAACTTTCTACCTCGATACTTGATTTAATTAAACGGGCGCCGACAAATCTTGATAACCGGGACTCGTCAAAGTAATTTCTGTCGCGCGGACCTTTGTAGACACGGATATCGCGAGAGACACACGGGTCAACGAAGCGCCAGAGCGATCGAGTAATTAACTACTTCGCTGTTTCAAAGCGCCAATCGAGGCGTTTTAAACTACATAGTCGCTTGTCGAACATTCATTTCGGGAAAAGACTCTATCTCAACGAACCTGCAGGTACGATCATTTGACCGAGGTACTGGCCAAGATCCTAGCTGAGAGGCCGAAAAATGCAGTCGACATTTTCGAGGAGTATAGTAGAAGAGTGAAAGAGGAGCGATTCAACACCGAGACGAATCATCTGCGAGAATTGTATGTGCCTCCCACTCGTTACGAGAACGCGAAGAAGATGATGCAACTCTTCAAGGTGCGATTTCGTACTAGAATCACCATAGAACTCGGAATCACAGAATTCAGATTATTTTAGATTTTTAAGTTTTATCTCTTGGCGTACAAAGACGTCTTGACGAATACGAAAATTCATCGTATACCTTGCGTAAATGATAAATTCAATAATAAATAGTGTTCTTGGTTTTTATGTTCTAATTCGATCTGTAGATGGTTCAGACGATCGATGAACAGGGTCCAGAAGCATTGGAAGATGTAGAGGAAGACGAAAGCGAGGGGAAGAGGTTGAGGAAGCCAAACATGCTGGATGTTTTGTTTTATTTCGAGCAGACTGACGTGGGACTGCCTCGCGGCGAGATGGTGGTGCTTAATTTGTCCATACGGAAGCTCATGGTCGATGCTCCCATAGAAAACGTCAGGTAACACTGATTGGAACCATAAACATGGCTCCAACACAAGACATAAATCAACATCGCTAACAATCACAATTTTAATTAGATTTTGGGGGAAGATCCTGGGGAGCCTGAAGAACTATTATGTAGTTGAAGCTGATCTCACAGCGGAGGAATTGAACAAGAGATTGGAGGTAATTTATTTCCTGACGAGTTTATTAGGGCTAAAAAAACTGTTGGAATTTCCAGAACACTTTCCCTGCTTTTCGTTCGGTTATTAGTATAAACTGAAGAGTAAGTAGAAATTGTTAATTATAGAAACTGGCAGAGGAGAAGGAAAGGAAACGGCAACAGGATGAAGCGAAAGCTGACGAAGCTGCGAGAGCTGCGGAAGAAGCAGCTGCACAAGCAGAACAAGAAAACGCAGAGGATGCCGAGGAAGAAGCAAAGGAGGAGGAAGTTGAGGAGGAGGGGCTGAAGCTCGTGTTTCCACCCCTGCCTATCGCTTCGTGGAAACCGCCACCGGAAATACCCTCGGAGGACATTGGAACTGGCGTGAATTCCAAGGTATGACCACTCTTAAACATTCCTCTTTGCTTCTTCTCGTTTCATCTATCTAGAAAGAATAGTCTATTTTAGGTCAACTCGAACACACATTTTGTACATCGCTGTCAATTCAGATTAAAAAATTTTCTTAATTTCATAATTATTAGTAAAATTCGGTTCTTTTCGCAATCTTTTCTGCGTGAAATATTACTGCGTCTTGAAAAATCGAGGGACGTGATCCCAGAATTAGGAACACGGAAATTTATGGGTTAATAATATTCCACAGCGTCTTGTTGACATATAAGATGGCCATGACATTTTTCAAGCATACTTTTAAATACCAATGCGTTCGACTTTCCTCCTCGCGAAATCCTCTCGAATACCAAAATATGCACTCGTGTCCGATATTAATATGCAATGCGAGACACGAGACGTGTTTTTCGTGATTCCTGGGGTGCACCTTGTTGCAGGTGTATTTTGTATGCAACGAGCCCGGGTTGAACAAGTGGATCGAACTTCCACCGGTGACGCCACAGCAGATACTAATCGCGCGGCAGATTGTCCGATGCTGCACGGGAAATTTGGACACGACGGTACTTAAACAATGCAACAGCGATTCTGCTTGATAATTGATGAAATGGATCGTTCTCTTTTTAATCGTAGCTTCACACGTTCCCGCCGTTCCCTGGTACTGAGAGAAATTATCTGCGAGCGCAGATAGCAAGGATTACAGCGGCCACTTCGATTTCACCAATTGGATTTCTTACTTTTGGTGGAGAAGACGAAGAGGAGGAGCTTGGCGAAGAAATGGAGGAGGGTTAGTTTCCATGTTCCGGTCTCTAGCTATGTTTGACATTTTTCTTGGAGGAAATTGGCCAAATGAATGGAGCTGTAAATTGTCTTCACATTTTTACAAATCAAAGATTAGGAATTGGAGATCAGCTAAGATTATCCACATTTGCTACTGCATCTCGTTTGAATATATTATGTGAATTACTCCTTATTTGCAATCGTTTCATGTGTTCAAATAAATCATGTTTTTTTTTTTTTTAATTAGGTGGAAAGTTATCAGAGAACCCACATTACGATCCTCTACCCACCAAGGAGCTGGTGGACTCTTCTATGGCGAACTGGTGCCACAATGCACAATATATCTTGAAGCAGGGTCGCGTTACTTGGTGGAATCCTGAAAAAGAAGACGAAGTTAGTTTATTGAAGTTAGAAAAAGATATGCCAATTTTGATTTACGAACTATAACGGTTCTTTAGGAAGATCTTGGCGAAGAAGAAGAATTAGAAGAAGAGGAAGAGGACCAAGGAACGATTAAAAAGGAAGTAGGACCACCCCTATTGACTCCTCTATCGGAAGACGCCATTGACGATTCGATAATTCCATGGACAGCCAGGGAATCGTCGCGAGTGATGACGGATTACTCAGTGGCATTGGTCAGATCGAACATTTGGCCGGGTGCATTCGCGTTCGCCTGCGGAAGGTACCCGATAATGATTTTCCATTAACTGTACCAGGCTTTCGTATTTATGCGAGCGCCGGGTATAAATTCTGTCGGCGTATCGAAGAAACAGGTCGATCACCGGGGACCCGGTATCGTGGGAGAAACCGGGAAAAGTGATATTATGGAGCGTTAAAGGGGAATTAATGCCCGGGAAATTGCGCTAATGTTAGTTTAATGGTGGTGGTCCCGTAGACGGTTTGCTAACGTGTACGTCGGCTGGGGTCACAAATACAACGCGTACAACTATAGTCCGCCGTCGATGCCGCTGGTCCAGGACCAGTACAAACTCGGTCCGGAAATCATGGAGATCCAGGATCCAACGTTCGACCAGGAGGAGGCCTACCGCATTGCTCATCTGCCTAAACCGCCGCCCATACCAATGGGTAAATATAAATTATTTTTACAATTATAACACTGATCAATTAATTTGGTTTTCTCTTCTTAGTTTCTGAGAAGATCTTTTTCTATAAATATGAATCAATTTATATTTGCAGGAGAAGAAGAAGAAGAAGGTGTGGAGGAAGAGGAAGAAGAAGACGATGAGGATTGAGGATCTGGATCGGCTGTTACAGCAGATTTGTAGATAAAAATTCTTTAAATTAAGCAAAATAGAACACTTGCGTATCTTTAGTTTAATGTTGAAGAATCTCGGATCAGGAGGAACCCTAGAATAATATATATTAACATTTTAATCATAATAAATATGCGTATTAAAACAATTGTGTTTGCATGTTATTGGCGTCATGTTTGTGTGATTGTAATGTAAATAAATGGAATACGGTGACAAGAAATCTATCGATGAGCGCCGATCAATCAACCCTCCCTTCCCTAATTTCTTCATTTGTGTTAGTAACCAGCCGAGTTTTACCGACCGAATGTTGAAATTGACTGCACTGCCCTCTTCCACAGAAATCGTGAACTGTACCACCGACGAGATACTGAATCTCGTCGGTGCTGTACGAAGTATGATGTTACTGTGAATTTCTGCAGAAGTGAAGCCACCGACGAGATACTGTTAAAGACTGTCAGCCCCCGTGCTAACCAGGGCTGCCAGCGAACTCGAAAATGCGAGCCGAGTTCGAGTCGAGTCGAGTCGAGCTTAGCTCGGCTCGCATTTTGCGGGTACTCGCACAGCCCTGGTGCTAACCCGCGGGACGCTAAGCAGTGAGATCTCCTCAGTGGTCTTCTGTACCGATGAAATACCGTCGGCTTCCTTGTGTTTCTCACTCCAGTCAGAATATATTCTAGAGGGCATAAGAGAACACTGAAAAATTCGTGAGACACGTAGTCTCGTAAGGCTGGCACCAGAGAGTAAATGAGAGTGCTCACGCCCGGGTTTTGGCCGTTCCCACTAGCACTGACGAATTAAATATATTCGTAAATGAGAGATCGAGATCTATAAGTATACAGAATCTCAACTAAACCGGAAGGAGAGTGCAAGGATATTGTCACACCAATTGAGTTTACATTCTGTATACTTATAGATCTCGATCTAGCACTGACGAATTAAATATATTCGTAAATGAGAGATCGAGATCTATAGGTATACAGAATCTCAACTAAATCGGTGTGACAACATCCTTGCACTCTCCTTTGAGAGTCACTGAGAAGAAATGTAGGTTCTTGTCCGGCGTGCGCGTGGAGGTAGGAGCTGATCCAGGCTAAGCTAGTGTGGTGGGAACGGCCAAAACCCGGGCGTGAGCACTCTCATTTACTCGTCGGTGCGCACGCGCTGCCTAAGCTCAACGAGCGCGCTCAGTTCAGTGATGGTATTCGGGGCGCTTTTCGCGCGCATGCGCGAGTTTTGTCAGGGACGTGTCTACGTCCGAAATGTGTGGGGAGCTATTGAGGCGAAAGTAGTGGGAGACTACCCGGCTATACCCTTTTGCGAAATTAGCGGGGCGATCAAGATACCCGATTTTCGTACTTCAGTGAGGCCTTCTGACGTCAAAATTGTCGCGCATGCGCGCGAAAAGCGCCCCGAATACCATCACTGGCTCAGTTACCGAGGTGCGCTATGCGCTGTCAAATTTTGTCAGTCCCTCGCGGTCTGCCAAGGACAATGGATCTCTACGTTCCATTCGTTTATAACCTAACCCTCCTTCTTCCTTACCATCAATCTCTTCCTTTCACCATTTCTCTCACTCCTTACTCTTCAACCCCACCGTCATTTCCCTCCTCCTTTCCGTCTCCTAGATCCTCCACTCTCATATACCCTTCAGCTCAATAGCTGGCTGTTCCAATTATGGTAGAGGACGCAAGAAAATTACTGACTCTGCTTCCATTCCTCGCCTGTGGATATCTTTCATCCTGGCGATACACCTACGAGTTTTACCGTTCAGACTAGCATCAAAAATTTAAACTTCACAATATACAATATTTGAATTGTATCTAACAGCTAAAACAACAAAAATAAAAATAAAACAAAAAAAAGAATATATATATATATATATATATATATATATATATATAATCTTTTTGATCGAATAAATCCTGCAATATTCAACACTCCATAGAATCTTGCATTAGTAAGAACAAGATAAGAAAGATAAGAATTTACTCAAAACGTATAAAATATACTTACTTCAATTTTGAGTAGACAGACATCGCCGGATAATCTATATTCCATATAAAACTAAACAAATCGTTCTCTAACATTAACATAATAAATTAAGAACTTGAGAGAACCACTAGTAGAGGCAAAATCTAGTTAGAAAAAATAAGACACCGAATCAGCACATGAAAAAAGAAAAATATCTAACTACACTTGCTAGTTAAGTGGCCTATCGCGCAAGGATTTCAATGAAAGCTTGTCGATGTATGCGTATTTATCACAAACGGTGACAACACTTTATTAATACTCTCCAGTTAACTCATTATCTTGTCTCCTAGGGACGGGTGGAGGTGAGAGGGGGGTGTAGATAAAGCGAGATTTGGCTAAAAGCAACTGCGACGGGATTTACGAAAAGCAGCTACGACATTACTTTTATTACGTCATCCTACGTATAAATATCGAACATTCGGACTGTATTTTTCAGCACAGGTTTCGTTCGATTCTGCTTAATTACAATAATATATTTGTATATTTATATGGTGTGTGTCTGTATGTGTATATGTATGTATGCATGTGTGTGTATGTACTGGTATTATAACACAACTTGCGTGTGTTACTATACCGTAATGTACGTATATCATAATATATGTATAATATATTATATATCATATATTATAAATATATATACGCGTGTTTCCTTGTTAAGTGTTAGCTCTTTTTCTTTCTATTATAAATGTAAAATACTGTCATGCATGTACTATGGAGTCGTGACTCAAATCGAACGCATTCACATATTTATTAGCACATATTCTCGTGCAGATGTCTCGAGGTTTATATATATATATTTTTTTAGAGATATATATATATATATATTTTTCAGTGATGCCATACACGCTAGACGCCAGTTGGCGTCCACCGCACAAATAGAGTCCGCGTTGAAGAGTCCGTCGTAAACGAGCGAGGAAAGGACTCACGTTCTCGCAACATGAGCCCCGACTCGTATGCGAGTGATCCTGCCACGCTCCGATTCCAAAGAATCAGCTTTTCGTTTGTACAAGAGTGCTAACATTCTATCAGAACAGAAAGGAACAAATCAAAACAGAGACTACACCCTAGGACATAGTTTATCAACACCCTTTGGCTCACCCACACCTCCAAAACAATTTTCAACATCGAAATTACCAAGTGTAGTTGTGTTTGCACTTTTTTAACACTTTACCTACCAACGACGACCTCTTTACAATTTATCAAATTTCTTATAACTCATTTTTACATATTCATACCATCCCTATCTAGATCTAAGTAGTACGATTAATTAATACTTTACCATAGTTGGTCAAAATGGACTTAAATCTCTCCATCCGAGAGTGAAAAGTCAGCGCTTCTTACGAATGTCACAATAGCCGCAGAAATTATTACAAGATTTTCATTACAACGTGCTTGAATAGAGAAGTTCGATCACTTCCCATGAAAGCGTCGTTATCGTTTTAATAATTATACAATAAATAACCTAGGACTAGTAGGTAAAGTGTTCGTTTAAAAATATTTTCAATTGTGGTTTCATCACCTCGTTAATTCTTCAACGTCCTCCAACTACATTGATAAACTATGCCCCGGAACATTAACGTTTCACCCAGACAAAAAGTAATAACACCATTCCAGAGAAGGTAACGCCAGTCCCGCATAATCAGGGTGTCCCTAAAAGAAGAGGCTCCAGTTTATCGTGATTGCTACAAGGTTTTATTATCAATGGATCGAAAAGTGGCAAACAACGATGCACGAACGACGACGAAACACACAGGTAGTACAGCAGAACGATGTCACACGGCTGAATTACGAACTTCGTTTTTATTGTTCATCAAAATAGTTTAGTACCACATCGAGTCATAATGGTCTGGCTCATTTGGAGGATTCGGGAGATGCTTCCGGAGGGTGAGGATGGGGGAATGAATAATTAGAAGAAAAGGAAACTGGGGCTGGTTCCGCCTAAACGAAGGGATTCAGAATAAAGAAGAAGAGGAACCAGTCCAGCGACTGGCGAGAATAGTTTCGTCGACTCATTAGAGTCGATCAAGCATTCTTTGTTTACACGAGGTCTTGACGAGTGGTGTCGTCAAATATGTTTGAAGTTGTATCGTGTGTATCCCGAACGATCGTTCCACTCGTGACCTTGAGCTCTATATCCCCATCTCGTTTTCGTCTACGTTACGTCTCTACCGGCTAATAGTAGTTTAGAGTTAACTAGAAAACTAGTACCTCTCATGTCGCGGACCCACGCAACGGACTATACGCTCTTGAAATATGCACTTACGCGTATTTACCACCGCCCCTGCCACTTTCTAGCATGTTTCCTGTTTATTAATAATACACGTTGTCTGGACACCATACATTGCCTGCTCTCTCTCACTTTCTCTCTCCCTCTCACCTTCTCTCTTACATCGCTTTTTTGTCATACTCTTCGGCAGTTCCATTCTCGCCTGCACCCTACAAGGTGTCCTCAAACGAAAGGATCTGTGCTTTCAATTCTGAGTAAAAAAATTGATACTATTAACAAATAAATTAACGATTTTGCATTACTTGATAGAAATAAAAAAAATGTGTCTACCAAAATTTCTAGCCATGTTCTGAATAATATATATTTATAATTTTATACAATATTATTATATATATATATATATTCAGAAAATGGCTAGAAATTTGGTTTATGTCAAGTAATGTAAAATTATATATATATATAATAATAATGTCTATATTACATTACTTTATAAAAATAAGATGAATGTGTTTATCCAAATTTTTAGCTATATTTTTAATAATTGATATTCAAAAAAATAAATTTTTGCATAATACCTCGAGGATGCGTTTTTCTTTACAATCTCAACAATCGTAAATTATAAATATTACGGCGAGCCCCGTAAATTTAGCGTTAATAATCTCAGAGAAGGTTGTCAGTTTATACATATTATTTGAGGTGATTCAGGCTAGTGTGGAAAATTCACGAAAAAATAATGATTTGCCTGCTTCGAATAGCAAATTTGGAGAGCAGCATTTACGGATTCCTTCTTAACCGGTCATTTCTACTCAGATTGATGTTTTCTTCATTTCAGAACACTTTGTAGGCGCACGCGTACAACTGATCTCGTCAAATCCTTCTTCGATAGTGAAGGAACAATTCTCAGATAATTCTATCAATATCGAATGCAGTATTTACTCCCATAGTGCTCGTCGCTGGTACCCTGACAGTAAGCGCACAACCATAACCATCGATTTCAGGATACTCGTTCAATTTCGTTGAATCTCAGGACGACGATCCTGCGATAAATGTTCGAACCAGCGTTTCTTTGAGGAAGATTACGCATCCGAGGAAACTCAAGGAATGAATGTATACAAGCATTATTGGAATAAACACTGCGTGCGTCGGTGTGTGTGTGTGTGTTATGCTCGATTAAGGGGACGCAACAATGGAAAGTCGAGCGTTTTACACGGAAACCGTTTATGATCGCGCTGCTAGAGCCGTCCGTTTTCCACACACTTTTTATCTCGAGTATTTACATATGCGTCTGACTTGGCTCTTGTAAGAGCCAATGTTACTCGATCATCAGCGTCGGATAAATTAGTCGACGTTCAGTTACATGGTAAGTAACAACGCCGCACGGTTATGTTTATTCTCTGTTTTTTGTTTATCGGTTTCTCTCATCTGTAGATAGCAGTGTGTTTGTGTGTATCTCTTCTACGTCGATTGTACATAGTGATCGACGGTCGCTTTTTCCGACTTCACATCGTCAAGAACGCTCGAGGAGAGATCAGCGCAGCAAACGAGACCGAGTAATGATGTATATCGAAGGAGGATGAAGGAGGACGACGCGTACGAACAAACCGGAGACCAAAAAGAGATGTCTTCGCTGCGCGTAACGATTAAACTGCGAACGATCGGCGGCTTCGTAGAGACAGTAATATAATATCTCTGTCTCGTTTTCGCGCACAGAAGAGGGGAGTACTCCTCTTCTCTCGGCCCGCTGAGATTAGTATCGTCATGGCAAATATGTCCTCCCCGCTGTTCGGAAAGCTAATTATATTTATCATCGACCGACTCTCCTCGAATCGTGCAGATCGTTACCGTAAAACGTACATATAATATTAATAATTACTAATTATACTTTATTATAAATTAATTAAAGAGCTCTTAATCGTACGTGTTTATGTGTATATAATAATATTAATATTAATAATAGTAGTATGTACGATAACTTGTTTTTTTCTTGTTTAATCCTCAAAATTTGCAGCAGCTTACTCTTTCGGCCGTTTAACTTGTTCTCGTTTTGTTGTTGATGTTGTTTTTGTTGTTACTGTTGTTGTTGTCTGCATCGAATTTGGTGCGCATCGTTCGCCTTCTTTCCACAATCTCTGTCTTACTCGACGAAGGTTCAACGAGACTCTGACATGGTTTGGTGACTAGCGGCACTCCCAGATCTTCACCATTTGGTCGACGCTACCGGTGACCACGTAGGGATGGCTTTTGTGAAAATCTAGAAAACAGCAGGATCAATTAATCCACTTTCAAATAACTTGTCTCCTTTTTTATCTCCGTTGCATTATCGAAGAGATTTGCGGTAGTGCAACGTAAATACTTTAAAGGGTCTGGGTTAGACTTCATTGAACGTTACTGAATTCCTGGTGTGCACTGAATAGAGTAATAAATCATAATCAGGAACAATATCGTAGATATTTGCATATACCCCATTTTAACATTTAAATGTTCGAACTCATCGAACAATAAATTCGTATTCGAACTAGTTCGAACTTAATTTTACATTTGATGTGCATCTTCAAGTGATTGTTTAAGTCACATACAGTTTCAGCAGAGTTGTTTAAGACGTATAATGTATATGATTAAGAAGAACGTATGGTTTTAGTATGTGGTTTCTGGTAGCATCAAAAATTAGTGCATTCATATGCGTTTTACAATGTTCAGTTGATCGAACGGCAACTAGATTTTACAGCAGCTATGCATTAGTTCGATGAATCACTCAATCATTAACTGCTCAAATCAATCAAATATTTCAATTGTGAAAGTTAATGGTTAATTTCCTTGAACATTACCCAACTCTGACCTGGAGATACTAGGAGATATCATGAGAAACCTCTGTCTAGACATGATGTGTAATCATTAAGTTTAATTCCACTGGACAAAAGTAAATGATAAGACTGCGAATTTTATGCATTCTTGTCAAAAATGTATCAGAGAAACACAAGGCATTATGAGAGTTTAACGAGACTGATGAAGAGAATAAGTAAATGTCTACGTTGCACCTGCATCTTGAAATGAATGCAGACAATTCTTATTTTGCATAAAAATCCGCAGTCTAGCGATTAGCAATCGAACAAGTTTCGTAATAAGTTCCGTGTTTTCCGCTTACCAACGGAGGTGCAGAAATGTACATGCGCCTCGAGAGTTTTCATAGCCCGCTTGTTGCGTGTGTCCCAGACTCGCAGTGTCTTATCGTCAGAGGCACTGACGATAAACTTGCCACCGGGATGGAAAACGATGCCGCGTACCCAGTTGTCGTGTCCGAGGAGGGCAAACAAGCAGACGCCAGCGCCGACGTCCCACACACGGATTACTTTGTCTCGCGAGCCAGATGCGAGGAAAGGTCCTTCGTGGGCACCTTTGTTGTCAGCACCTGCTGCAGCGTTGATCGATGCTCTTGCACTGTCCGGTGCCCAGGCAATACATTCTACCACGTGGTCATGGTCTCTGAGTTCAACCTGGAAATCCCATCATTCATCATTTAATCCCAACAGCTTATACTCTGAACTAATTGCATCGAGCACAGAGCGTTGCCACTCCATTCTCATTTCACTGACGAGACTCATTCATAAGCATAACGTGAATCTTTATGCATTTATTGATACGTCACTAAGAATTGTAAAAATAACCGTGAAATACCTTCGTTTCCTTCGTCGCCACGTGCCAGACTCGCACCGTTTGGTCGTTCGAGCAGCTGGCGATCAGTTCGCCGCAGGGACTGACTCTGGCCATCCGTACCCATTCTCTGTGTCCCGTCAACGTCTTAACGCAATAACCCGTCGCGACTTCCCAGATTTTGATGGTCTTATCCCTAGAGGCGCTCACTACGAAATCGCCCTGTGGCACAAATGCGACCGAGCTTACACTGTGATCATGCCCGTGCATGGTTTTCACGCAGGCGAATGACTGGGTAAAGTCCCACAATTTAATAGACATATCCGCACTGCATGAGACTAACAGTTTCCCGGAGACGTCAAATGATACGTCCTGGACGCT
Source organism: Lasioglossum vierecki (assembly GCA_028455595.1). Taxonomy (NCBI): domain Eukaryota; kingdom Metazoa; phylum Arthropoda; class Insecta; order Hymenoptera; family Halictidae; genus Lasioglossum; species Lasioglossum vierecki. The sequence goes on from CM052336.1 coordinate 14,973,040, forward strand.
GTCGGTGTGGCCCTTTAATGTTCTTTCAAATTCGCCGCTTTCGAAGTCCCATACCTGCAACAAATGAAACGCAAATCAGGGGACTTGTTTCGATAGCGAGATCTCGCTGCGTTGACAAATGGAAAAAGTTGAAAGTAATCGACCGACGCGTCGCGAAAGATGTCTTATGGGACTTGTTTGGTAACATCATTTTCTACTTTCTATTAACTACGCGATCGTGATTGATCTTCTCGCTTAATTCCAACCTTTGGTATTCTGACTGGCTGTAATGCTGACTACTACGAAGCAGTGTTGAACTCTAATTGTTTAACATTGTTATCAGAGCTTACGTACTTTAATATTTAGTATATATAATATTTACATATATGTAATATAATATAACATAATAAATAATAAAAAACTTAAGCGCATTATAATAATAATGTAAATATAAAAAGATGTTCCCTTAAAATTTAGAGCTTGTTGAAAGTTACTAAATTAATTGGTAATTTCATTTTGTTTAATTTGTCTTTAAGGACTGTACAGGGATAGTTCGCAAAAGGAACAAAATCTTATAGATGTTCTGTTCTGAAGAAAATGTGAATTTCTAGAGATTGATCGTGGTTTTGCAACAGCAATTTTGTTTGGACAATTTCCCAGTTTTGTCAACCGTGGCGGCGTTTTTTACCTTGATGGTGGCGTCTTCGCTGGCAGACACTATAAGACTAAAAACCGGGTGAAAAATAACTCTGTTGATGGGAGCCCTGTGTCCAGTGAGACTAAATTTTTCGGGTGGCCTTGGTATCCACTCAGACGGCGATCGTTTGCTGCGTGTTGGCGCTCCCTCGATGAACTCCTTCTCTGCTTCGGACAGTTTGGATTCGAGTTCCATTACCTACGAGTTTAACAATCAATTAAACCATCCATCCCGTTCAATTTTGTTTTATTTCTCTCATGATATTCAGATTAATCAAAGAACCAACTGTTCAATAATTCAATCCATATTCGAATGTGAAAATGAGAGCAACACGATGAAAACCTGCTCACCTTTTTCTGTAAACGTATCACCGAGGTCCATTTCTTTTCCAGAAGACCTCCGTATTTTCTCTCCACCTCGCCAGGCATGTCAGCTTCTTTCTTGAATGCCTCGAGGGCATCTTGGTAGCCATTGGTGCTGAGATAGTCTGCGATCGCCTTATTTCTGCAAGATCATATCAATTACAGCCAACCCCCGTAAAATACAGCATGCCTACAACACGATCAGATTGTTGGGAAAAACACTGGCATATAATAACGAGTCACTTCTTACACAGAAATGTATAAAAATACAACAATCACCATTGGAAAATAACTAGTTTCTTCTGACAAGGATGTTTATAGAGCGTAATGAGTACGTAAAAATCATAAAAGGATTTAAAAAATGTTTCAATCAATAAATTCAATACTAAATATGGCTTTGCAATTTTATTCCAATTTCTTTTACGAAATTAATTTGGAGCGGGTTTTAATTTTTTTTAACAAGCCCTATTTCTTGTGCTAATTTGTAATGTATCAGGAAATAAATGATTCGCATAATACGTTGAGTTTTACGATCACAATGCGTTATTAGAGGGTAACTCTAGTACTGCGGTCGATTAGCGTTTCAGATTGCTCTTTCACTCGTTCCGATTCTTTTCCATTGATACAATGGCTCCTCCCAGGTATGCATTAACAACCTGGAATTCTGGTGAAATAACATATGCTCCTCGATAATGACATTTCACTGGAGAACCGTCCGCCAATGTAGGCAGATACAATAGAGGGCACAGGTTGAGTACGTGGGAAAGAGATTGAAAGTCGGGCAGAATTATGCCGGGGTGAAAGGCCTGAAGTCGGTCGTTCGTCTCTGTTCACCTGTATCCGCGTGATAGTACGTAGCGAATTATCACTGCGAACCGGTAAACAAAACGAGCTGTAGCCGCGATCCGCGATCTAATCGCGAAGGGACCGTTCTGTTTTGCCACCCTCGACGGAAAGAAACCGTTTACGGGGATCCCTCTAACCATTGTGCGCAAGAAAATTCTCAAGTATACTCCCAGAAACCAGAAACACACGTATTCATTCCTTCGACGTAGATAAAAGAATGTTTCTACGCTGGAATTTTGCGAAAATCGCAGAAGACCACATCAATTATTTCTATCATGTTTAAGTCGTTAATACGTCAACCATTCTAAAGAATGTTCGAAAAATATCTAACCCAAATACTTATCAAATAATGATAATATTCTACACACACTATGATTTTAAGAAACCGTTCGAAGTCTCGGAACTATTCGTTCATAGTGAGAACGCGAAGGAGGATATAGTGAACTCGTCGGCCAAACTATCGACCATCGTTATTCGCACCTACCTCCCAATGAAACCGTGCCGAAACATTCTCCGGTTACACCTGCACCGTCCCTAAACGTTTACTCGCATCAGTCGCTCTCTGCGAATGTATGAAATGGATGTGTTCTTTTTAATTTTCCATGAAAATATGTGGTTGCATTAGAAAGGTGAGAAGAACCTCTTTCTTGAACTCTCCGTGGCGAGGTCATGTTACTTTAATGGTATGTACACTTCCATTCATGAACGTTAAGACATCTCTCTCCTTTGTTTGAAGATAATTTGATGCTTCGCATGGATCGCGAGTTTCGCATTGTCTATCGAGCTTTAAAATTTATTAACAAAGATAATCATTGTTATTTCATCATTCGTTCTTCGCTGGAGTCTACCACTGATTTTCGTACACCCTTATAACGTACATAAAAAAATTTTTTTATCATGATTGCTTACTAAAATTTACTCGAAAAGGAGTAATTGGAGAATCAAAATATTGATTCTATGCAGACAGAATAATTGCAGACAACTCTACAATGGGTGACGTGTCCGTGTAAGTATTCCAAGAAGTGCTCGGACTTTGATTTGTCTCGATGACGAAACGCGCAATGTTAACATTCCATCGGACAGGTTCGGTGGACTTTTCCACGGGGGAATTTCTCCGTGCTACAATTTCCGGTACACCGTGTATACGCGTAAGAAGACGCGTCCCATGCGAAACTCACGGTGTGTTTCTCGTGCACACGTTCCAGCGATGGGAAACCTTATATCTCGTACACGCGATACCCGTTGACGGGTGTGTTAAGGTAAATGGAAAAAACAGAGAGTGCAGAAGCGAAAGAGAAGAGAGTGGAAAGGGATCGTCCCTCCATGGAAGACGATCGCGGGAGCCTTCTCTCTGCCGTATGTATGTATGTATATATAATATGTGTGTCCAGATGCGAAGAATTTACGGGATCAAAAGCCGGCCCCCGGGTATCGATCGCGCTTCCGTCATTAATTCGTTCCTTGATGTGTTCTGACTTTCTCCGAGAGATTAAGAATGCCGGTTGAATAATTATCCAAACGATCGGGCACCCGGGAACCAGGTGAAAACGAAATGATCGACGACCGGTGTCCAAGGAGCTACCTCCGACTAGATATCGTGAAACCTCGTGCAATTTTTATTCCCGTCTGCCAAACGGTTTTCCCAATGGACATTGCTTAATGGAACCCGTGAGCATCCGAACAGTTGGGAGAACTTAGGGGAAATATTTTTATTCTGACCCATTTCGAGCTTAACCCTTGAGTGATACCATATTTACTCAAGCTATGAAGTATTTGAGGCATTTTTTTAAATTACATAAAAGTTTCCAAATATTGTTTTAAGTTTGTAATTTAAGACTGAAACCCCTAAATGTTTCAGTAAAATTCAAGAATTTCAATAAGTTGTCATACTTGAAGCAGAGTCTAGATTATATCTAATCTACGAAAGTTGATTGATGACATCCTATCACTGCTAATATTTCTCTTCGACAAGATAATTGAACTAGGATCGAAACATAATTCGTTCAGTTGATAGTATTAATAAAAGACTCGATCTCGATATTAGATTCTAACTATAATTCATGGGCAATTAATACTGTTAGTACCACTGTCAATTTTTTTTTCGACAAGATCTATAGGCATGCTTGAAAGCAGAATTCGGAGTCAACCGATAGTATAAATGGCGGTGCAAGTTGTTTTCTTTAACAAGGTACTTAGGTAAATAGAGTTAGAACATGGTTTATGGTCAGTTGGTATAGTTAATAACACTGATAATATCTCTCTTCTTCGAGATGATTAAACTAGATCCGGAGGATAATTCATTCAACCAATTGATAGTATTAATGACACTGTATTTCTTCTAAGACAGCGAAACTAGACTGAAACCGTACCATGGGCAATTTATCTTTCAGATAGCTAAACCAGATTTGAGGCATACTTTATTCAGCCAATTACTATGTTTAGCACTTAGTAGCCAAGAGTAGAAGTTAAATTTCGCGCCAGAAAAATACACGCTGAAACATTGAAGTACAACTTAGTATATTATTTCAATAAGGGTCAAACAAAGATTTTTAATCTCGAACTGACTATTCAGAAATCACTGACCCTGCTCAATTTTCCCATAGGTAGAGGGGTAGCGTTTGATAACACATCACAGAGACAACGCGAGAGGCCGATGGTTACGATAATAGTCTGTTTCCCTAAGCACGAAAACCTCACGAATGAGGTAATAACAGAGCAATGCTCGTTCAGAAACAGAGTCAATACCTTCGATGGTTTTAGCTCGTCGCCTTTAAATATTTGAAACCCTTTTACACGGTGGTTAGTATTGATCCGCGTGTACCATTGTGTGCAACTTTCACCCCGCTCTCGGGAACAGCGAACACACCACCGTTATTTACAATTTTCTTACGCAGTTAACGGAACAGAATGGGAGAAACGTAAGCCAACGAAAAGGGAGGAGCTGTATCGATTGGCGGTCGGTCTCTCTGGTTGCAGCCAGACTATCCTCTATCCGCGCCAAACTTTCCTCGGTGCAAGCCTGCACTCGACTCGCTCGAACACTCTCTGGTCGCATCTCTCTTCTGGCATCCTTAACGATCTCCTCGCGCTACCTTCTTCACTTTATTGCCTCATTAAAACACGTACAAACCCTCTCCCGAACGCGTTAGCTGGTTCAGGTTCAAGAGCCATTCGAAATACCGTTTCAATTATTTCCGGCGAGACGGGCTCGGACCTCCGATTCCTGGATCATTCTGACAACCTTTGGCTTGTACTCGACATGATCAAAATTCTGGAATGTAATTCAAGTATCTCGCCCTTTTCACGATTCCATGCTTGCCTAGATCCACTAGAAATTTTATACATCAAGTAGAAAGATGCATTTACTCCTTGGAACATACATTCTTGTTATTTTCATAAACTAATCCAAAATCATTTAAAATAATTTTACTATTTTCCATTCGGCCAAAATTCATTATCCCTGTGAATGCGTAAAATCCGCAGTCTACTAACGGTACACGATTAAACACCTCAGAACGATCATCATTCACTAGATTACACGGATTACCTCGTGTTCTGAATGAAAGATGACAAAGTGCTCCGGCAAAAGAGCATAAAATCGTCTCGTTTCAAAGCAGATTACGAAAGCCACGAAAATCCAGGCGACTCATGAACCGGACACATGCTCGAATCGCGTGCGAGAGCAGATAAGGGAGCAAGAAGGTCGGGCTAAGCTACCGATTACTACTGGATCAATGAACGTTTTAACAGCGCGGCTCGAGTTACGCCTTCGCGAGACGAAGACCCCGAAAGCTTGTTGAGAGAATACAGTGAATATACTGGAAGAGGCCACCTGTAATGATCAACGAAACCCTTCCACCTAGCAGACTCACCCTCCACCCTCTGCCAGCCACCCCTTTGTTCCTAACTGTGCTCTTTCGCGCGTTCAATGACGCCCAGGTGCAATCATCCCGACTTCCGCAAACGACGTTCGGTGTCAGGAGGGCTGCACCTTACCACCTGTGACTATGTAACCCTAGGTAACTCCATGTGATCCTAATTTTTGATTCTGAATACCTGATCTGCGTGGAATCGACGCTGAAGTTGGAGGTGAGCTTGAATCAAGAAAATATTAAGGAAGTGACTACATATACTGTATTTAGATCCTAAAGTGATTCCAAATGAACCTAACTCTAACCCTGAACGTCCTATCTTCGTAGAACCTAAGCCATAAGGAAAAAAAAGATCGAGAAAGGATCAAATAAACTTGAATCCAACTAAGATTTCTTTCGAGTTTATCATTTTCTAGAAGGAAAAGAAAATTTGTATTGATTGCATCCCTATAATTGCACCAATATTTAAGTATAGATGGACGAGAACTATAATTTCATTTCAGTTTGCAGGAAATGAATCTTTGAGAGTCCAGGATCGTTCACGTCCGTTTTGGAATCAGCATCGAGAGCTATTCTCGAAAGTAGCTCTCACGGTTTGCGTCCGCTATGGAGTAGCAACCTAACTCTCGAGAGTAAAAGCAATTGCTGTTGGAGAGTAGCTGCGACTCGTGTTTATATCTCCAGTCAGAGTCCTGTTCCAGTTTTCTATAAGCGATGCTCTACGTGCACAGACTCCGATTCAATGGAAATTGATTTCCTCCGTGACCAGGGAGAGGAATGTCTTCGGGGATTCTCGATCTGAGCCTAATCGTTTCGGGTTGTACGTCATGGAGCTTGAAATCTGCATCGCTTTCTGTTTTGCTCTGTTTTCTACACATCTCTGATGGTTTCAACCCTCTTCACCATATCGATTCTCCAGTTAGCCGAATTCTGAATATTGTTAATAAATATTTTCTGAGACCTGAGATAGTCACTTAGTCTAACCTAATTTTTAGCTAAAATTTGCTTGATACTGCCTTGTAAGTAAAACATATTCGTAATATTAGGAAAATAAAATTTTGTCGCATAGCAAACGAATCTTTTTTAAAAATTGCTTGGCTCCTCTTCAAATTGTAGTGAAATGTGCTGTTTCCTCCGTAACATCTCAGGACTAGGGACACAAGGCGAAATACTAGGAAGCAGCAATCACTATTTGACTCCGCCCATATTGGCTGGCAACTCGCTGCAACCCGATGATTGGTTGCGATAGTCACAAGATGGTGGGGATAGAGACTCCAGAACGCGACGCTACGATGAAAACGTTATACCACGAGCCAGAATTGCCGTAGAGGTCACGAGACATGTATAAACGAGAATTTCAACGCATGATGAAACCGTTGAAATGGCAAATGCAATATTGTTTCAAGCAACAAATCCAAGGAAACGTTTAGAAAATGGGAAATAATAATGTTTCCAACATTGTAGATCAACATCAATTATTCTGTTTCAAAAGGATGGAAAATCGAGAAGGGGTTGCTGCTGCAAAGAGATTGATTTTTCACATGTAGAATGCAATTTTTCACTTTGTTGCAACGTGAACACAGAATTTATGAAACTAAATTCAGGATTAATTGTCACGGTTCACAAACATTTACATTTATGATTCATGAACAAGAAACGCATTTACATTTCGTAACTATTTAAACACAGCTGTATAAGCGTGTAAAAGGTTGACACGTTGAGAATAATGATCGTAAATAATGTAAATAATGATTTTGCGGTTCGAACTATATACAAAAATCCTCGTGCAAATATATTCTATTTACGGCCTGCAGGCGTCGTAGACGAGTATATTGAGTCACGTGGGCGTGGGTGAACAGAATATTGATCCACATCAGGCAAATAAAATATATAAAATTCTATGAAAAATGTATCGCAATGTCCGTAACATTCTAACATCATAGCAGAAATGCTGAAAGCGTATACTTTCGGTTTTTACTGAATGATGAAATCCAAAAATATGGTTACTCTTTTACACACCACTCAACTGCGGATTTTATGCACTTTCATGCGCTCGGACATTTTAAAAAGTAAGATATGAAAAAAAGACATAATATTTTTTTAATTTTTCTCCTGTTTACGACGAATGCATAAAATCCGCAGTCTGGAAATGTATAGAGTAATGGTCGTGATCATGGTTATGTTACAGCTTCTGCTTGATTTTTATTGTGCATCGTTCTGCAGATTAAAAATCGAAAGAGAAAAAAATATAGAACGCACTAATTACAATTTTGTTTTTGCATTTTTCCTGCTGGAAAGCCAAAAGAAATTTGCGATGCTTGTAAAATGATCGAATGGTCATGCTACGGCAGTCATCGGGTTGATAAGTTGAGAATAGGTCATCGATGACAAAACATCTGGTTGATCAATAATCGAGCTTCGGGCGTAACGATGACAAAAAATGGATATATTTCAACCCCAAGGAAGTTAGTTACTCGCCGGTTCGATATGCCGCCGTATCAACCCCTAAAAACAGGACGTCATCGATCCAGCAGGCTGACCGATGCTAATTACGGTGACGTCAAATCAGTCGTGGATCGACGCATATCGTGCGCGGTCTGCCGCAGGAGAGGGCGTCTCTCGAGCACGCGCGAATAGTGGAATCGATAACACGTCGAATGAGTCGACGGGGCTCTGGGACGGAAGAGAAAGAAACGGGGGAACAGGGAAGCGCAGGAAGACAGTGGACTCTGATGCAGATGCAGCCGCTAGGGAATTCGCTGTGCCCGACACACAACGGGTGTCCTAAAAATTCTGCCAAAAATCCAAAACGGCGCATGATCATTAATAAAACGAAGACAGGTTGTGCAATATCCACGCAAACTCTACGAATGCTGCAGGCAGGGTGGGAATCCTTTCGAACAATTTTTATAACAGACACAATGGGTGTCCTAAAAATTCGGGACTCCATTCTGCCGAAAAAACGGAGCACGATCATTAGTAAAATGAACATAGATTGTGCAACACCTTCATAAATTTTACAAATGATATGGGCAGATTGCGAATCCTCTTATGAACAATTTTTATAAATAAAAATTCCATGAAAAACGCATCATGTTTGTGAATAAAAAGAACACAGGTTGTGCAACTCCAACTTTCCAAATGTATGCCTTGACGAATCGTAGAAGTGTTACGGAGAACTTGCGAATCGCCTCATGAGCAATTTTTACAAATTGTTTATTCTATTCTAATCTTGCAGCCTGGTTCTCCAAGATGTTAAAATATGCTCACGTTTGTTGTAACAGGTTTCAACGATGAATCAACTTCACGCTAAATCTGTTTTCAGGTTACATTGAAATGGCAGACACTGTTTTTGTCGACGATTCTCCGAAATCAGGTTCATCCGACGCCAGTGGCAATCGACAACAACGCTAACTTCGGGAAAGTAACATGTACATAGCAGTCGGCGAGACTATTTGTCGACATCACCGGCAATATGAAAGGCTGAGACGTATAGAAATACTATGACCTTTTGATAACGAAAGATTCGCTCCTGGGAGAGAACATTGTCGTGAAATTTAACGTGGGTGGGTTCTTCTCTATCAGAGGAGTGTGGGTGTTTGCAGTGTGAACTATTATGTGCACAATATTCCCATATTTCTCATAGCAAAACAAGTAACTTCCAACACAAGTTCGATAAAAAGCCTGAAGAAAGAAGGAGAATTTATAAAAAGAATTAAATACGAAGGTAGAAACTTGAAAATTGTGATCTGCAAGGGTAGGAACGCGAAAATTATGATTCACATAGGTGGAGACTTGAAAATTGTGATCTACAGAGGTAGAAAACTGAAAATTGTGATCTACAGGGGTAAGAAATAAAGAATTGTGATTTACTTGGGGTAGGAATTGGGTTCTATAGGGTTGCTCTAATCAGTGAAAATGTTATTAAAATAAATAACGATACTCCTTATCGCGTCCATGGACCAAGCAAATATTTTCGCAAATATTTCACTGACCTCTGGTCCGGTTAATTTATTTTATCAAAACTAATCTTGAAGAAAAAAGAAGATCTTTAATGAGTAACAAACAAGATCAACAACACAAAGAAACAAAGTGTATTGTCAGTATCGGCCACACGTAGATACGTAGCATGAAATTTTTATCGCGTTAATAATAGCCGGAGCGTGTTATCCAAGCACGTAATGAATACTAATTAATAACAGAGGTATTCGCGGATCACAATATTCGTTAACCGGCGGCGCAGCGGTGTGAATGGAAGGTGCGTGTGTACGTGTGTATTCGGTAATGTTCGAATCAGGTTTAGTATGTCCTCATGAATATTGCTAGTTTCCTGCGGGACTTATTAGATTCCTTCTTAACGAGACATCGTTGTATTGTCTTCAGTAAGCTTGTGTACGCTAATTAAACTACTCGATGGTCATGCGACCTCGGATATTTTTAAACTGCTTCAAAAAAGGATAAATAAACATTTATTTCCTCGCCGAAGGGGTAAGTTACCTCCGCTTTGATCGAAAAATTATATTCTGATATTCCTGTGATTATCTACTATATTTTCAATTTACTTATTGTTAATAGACTGTCAGAGTTGGCAGGAAAAAGTACGCTTGCTTTATATGAATACACAAGACGTCGATATGAATTACACAAGGTTTAACGTGATCCTATCTGTCCTTAGATTTAATAGATTCCGTGTGACAGAAGAAACATTCTTTTTTAGATCTGGTTCTTATGCAGCAGTCGTTATGATGCTGAATTTGCATCGGCAACCACTGTTTATAGTTTGTAAAAATAACTAATCGGTGCACTTGCAGATAATTGCTACACTAATTGTTAATTCGAAGGAAGTCGCGATGTACGGTGCATCGAATGAGGACAATGTTTCCGAACTTGTTATTGCTGCAAAAATTAAGGTATTTCAGTGAATCAAAAGCGAAAATGAAGCTTAAATCTTTCTCTTTCGTTCGCTATTTTTTATTTTTCCGCGTAAACTTCAGGTTTGCAAATGCCATCACTAAAATTCCACCTAGTCCAATCAGCTCGAAGGTCCTCGCGGAAACGATTTTTCAATTTGAAAATTCTAGTCTCTAACAAATTTTTCTGCAAATTAGAATCAATGAAGTATTGTCCTTGGATCGTTCGTGCAATTATTTCTTAGAGATGGTTACTTTAACGAGCGTTGATATGCAATCTAACAATTTTCGAAAATGGAAATGCAATGCAAAATTAGCCAGTAACAGAAATCGAGGATTCCAGGTCGAATTTAAGAATAAAATTGTTAGATCATGGAACGAGAGACATTGTGTTTGATCGGTGATTCTCAGGATTAGCACGAGCGTTGCGCTTTTGGTACCGGCTCGCGAATAATCCTTGGCCAGCAGGAATTGAGAAATTTCCATAACGGTGCACTGCTGGCAGAATCGCCGCTGCATTATTCGCAAGAAATTTTCTCTGGCGAGATCGCATTAACTTCAGCCGAATACGCGAGAACAAAAGAGACTGTTGCGTTACTCGTCACTTTCCTTTTCCTTGATTTCAAAGCGATCGCAGCCAAGGATTGGATCAAGAGAGTATCCCCGATAGGATCTTGGACAAGATCTTCGGGAATTATGTGGTCCTATCATTGGAACATGCAATCACTCGACTGCGAATCTTTATGCATTTATGCATAAGGCATGCATAAAGTTTGAATTCTTTTTAAAAATGATTCACGGCTGCGCAATGACTGAATTTCTCAACTGCAATAGAAATTTCAATCGTGCGCCTCGAGGAACATAATCTGATTACTTCGTTTGAAATCATTATTTGAACAAGGGAGCATAATTTGGAAGCTTGTTGAAACGTTACTGGTACAAACCAAGTACTTATAAAAATGTATAGTATTTTTGTTGGGAAAAGAAATTTGTTCATTAGTATTGATGTTTATGTATATGATCTTTAAGATCTTTAAGAACAGGATTTGGCATGAGAGCGCGAAGATGATCGAGGTACGACTAATTCGCTTCAAAATCAACAATGAAGGGAAAACGCGTTGGATTTCTAACTATTATCGTGTTGTCATGTTTTTTTACCGGACCGGGCAGCGTTGATCAACCTGTTTGAAGAGTGAGAAAGCGACGTAGCCCGAGGATGTGCTTACGAATGAATTAGCAAATGTTCTCCGCTTGATGCAATTCCAGCTTCATGAATAAATATAACATTATAAATGCGTGTATCCTCGCATTCAACCACGCATACAGAAGAACATATCGATTTAAACAGTCATTGGTTATTTTCAATTATACAATCTCGAAACTAGGCGGCTCATGCCGTGTTCTATTTTGCTGTCTCGATCGTTTCATTATGTTCTTTTTTACCGATTTCAGGTACGATATCGCAAACATAAATATATGTGTTCCTTTTTACTACCAATCATGTTGATCGATAAAGTTGTGATTACCTTGCAGTATAGAATAAATAAAAATTGTGAAACTTACAACTCCTCCCTCTGACGTTGAGACAGCACCATTTTCATGATCCTCGCTTGTGTTTGCTGGCTGATACTCAACAGTGATTCGAATGAGCGCGACTAGATTCGTCTCCAGTCAGCTCGAAGTTGGTTTAGTACCCAGTCATCGACATCGTCTGGGAAACAGAAGGTAAAAAATATTTCACCAGGCACAATAAGAATTGCCGGGGGATTCGTGACGTTCACTTATACAATTGTTGTCGCAACCGTCTGAACCTTCGACGGTTTACTAAGTACACGCCTACGAAAAAAGAAAAACTGAGCCAGGGAAACAGCACACCGTTTTCCTAAAGGAAATCGAAGTCACACGTGATTTCCTGCACCGTACATATATGATTAGGTTTGGATCGCTACAAAATATTTCCAGCGAAACAATTTCTTTGTGCATGCGATTACAATTGCAAAAGAAAAACAGCGCCGGGGATCGAATGCGTGAGAGCGAGCTCTTTAATCGGCACAACGTGCTCCCTAAACGCGACTTATTTTACTTTCTAACAGGCTTTTTCTATGAAAATAAGAAAAACCATCGCAGAGAATTCATTCACAGTTCGTGCTGAAAAACATGAACTAGCGGTCCGGACTACCGTCTTAGCTTCTGGGAATTTTAAACCTTTCTTTTTAAGAAAATAAGGCTCGAATACGAGGTTCCGCGAATGTTCTTACTCGACTGCGGATTTTTACGCAGAATAAAACATTTTTACTTTGTATGCAGGAAGCAATCATTCTTTATTTTATAGTATCAATAAGGTCCTTCGAATGCATGAAATCCGCAGTGTAATCGCTTGAACATTTCAACATTGGTATACAAAGGCGCAGGAAATTTTACTTATATTCATAATATTTATTTACATTTACACATAGTTACTTTAATAATTATTAGCCAAAACTATAAGACTAAAGCTTATTATTATCGGCTTGAAATGGCGTGGAAGCAAATTAAGCAAGAACCACTTAAAAATAGTATAAGTCAATACCAAAAACAGTGTTAAATGTTATAAAAAATAAAGGCGGTAACACAAAATATTAATAACCGAAAAAATAAGCTCTACGTGTTAATTTTGTACAGAAAACCTTGGCTGTCTTATAGTTTTGTCGCGGCTAATAAGAGGTAAGCCGGTGTTACTTTCAAGTTCGTGGAGGTACTAACAAAAACACTGCGTTGCACGACGTCTCCAGAAGTAAATAATAACACTCTGTATAAAAGACGATGAAGTTCTTTCACACAAGACATAATTATTCCATTTTAAGTATTGTCCTATAGTATTGTCGCGGACTATATACATATATTAATATAAATATATTATAATAACAGCCTAAAACTACAATTCCTCTAGATACAAGCAGACAAGTGACTAGACAGTTGAAACGAGCAGACATTTAACAAATTAAGCGAAACCAATTTTATTTAAGGCATAAATCTAAAGCAATACAACAAATCATACATTTATAAAGAATGTACAGATGATCGGTATAGTTCAGAATGTCAAGAAACATTGCAGTAAGTGGTGATTCGGCGAGTGCGGTTGCGAAAGCCTAGTCGGTGAGCACGGAGCGGGAAAAACGCCGACAATGTAGCACAGTTATGTAAAGCCACGCGTTATTTGTAAATATCAGTCGGCGATAATCCCCGTCATGTACGCGTGTCTCCGTCAGCTTGTACACGAGCCATCACGCTCGCGTTTGCCGCGCAGGTAGCCAAAATATACTTCAACCCTTGCAAAACCGTGTACCTACGCAATTCCGCGAATGACATAACATTTGGCAAAACACGCGGTCAACAAAATAGCAATGGCATTGGCCGGTGATCGCCGGTGACGACCGTCAGGAAAACGCGACCGGGGATTGGCAAGAGCATATCAAAATCGGCCAATTAGAAACGGTGGGCCAGCAGCCGCCATCTTTTCCCGGTAAATGTTCGACTTGGATCGATAACACGGAAAACCACCGGAAAACCAAGACCCGAAATCGCCCTGGAAACGGGAACGAGAAAAACGAACGGGAAAAAAGAATAAAAACAGCAGGCAAGATATGCTAGGGGAAGGATAGGACCTTGACAATCGTAAAGGCGTGCTGCGTCGTCGCGACACTTTATGACGACGCTCCTCGCCGCGATGCGCCGTAATCGATAAACCGGCTGTTCGCCCACCCTCGTATATTTCACCTTGCGGTGCATTCAAATATTCATGCCGGCCTCCTTCGTTCCTCCACCCCGAGGCCCGTTAATAAACCGCGCACTGATTCGTCTACGAAACACCCGAATCCTCGAAAACACTTTTTCCACTGGTACGACACTTGACGCGCCTGTTACCAACACAGACTTCACCCAAACGCGAAACTGTTTTGACGGGACCTACATAGGTTGGCATGCAGATGGGCATGGTAGAGCGCCTAGATCGATAACAGCAAGATAAGCGACCACTGTTTTGCACATGGCTGATTTCCAGAGAACTAGAAGTTCGACTCCTGAAGCTAAGTTCCTATGCCCAACCCTTAAGTCAATCATTAATGTATTCGATATTCGATCTTGACATATTTATTGGTACATTGTAATCGATTCTGCAGCGTTGAAAACGGAACGAGAATGTTCGTCTAAATCTTTAAATAGCTAGCACAAATTTTAACGAGACCGTCACAAGTATACACCTGAGGGTTGAAGTTAGAAGAATTCAATAGAAAAGGATCATTCCATTATTCCAGCGACAGAAGTCTAAAATGGACAGGTGAAATGCGAAATTGTAAAGTCGCTAAAGGAATGTAAGGATCAGAAGATGATATCTATGTAATATGGTATTTGCAGTTAGATAGAAGTTTCCGACGGGCCTAGCGCAAGGCCCGTTTCCGTAGGATATTAATCTTGTATTTTTCACGAGTGCTTCCGGGATCACAGGTGAGCGACTGTTGGCCTGCCCGACCCCGCGCCCGAAGATCTACCTGTGGCTTCCTTTTCTAATCTTATAAGCTGGCACGAGTCGAGATCATTGGCAATCTCAACAGTCGCGAAACACGTCGTCGAGTTATCTCGGTTCGCGCGTCGCAGTGGGACAACGGGTGGATCAGCAGCCCGCGACACGTTTGGCAACAATCAGTTTCCACGGGAGAAAAATATTGGTAACCTTTAAACCGCTTCGGATAAGAGGATCGTTCGATTTCCCGCTGGGGTATGTTTGTGTTCGACTCGGGGGAACGTCATCGAGGTCTGTCGAGTCGCTGACAGGGATGACAGCTGATCGGTGTGACCCGACGGCAGCTCGCGGAGACAACGTCTGTCAAAAACTACGGATTCGTGTCTCCCTGGCTCGCGTCTCTGACAGATAAGATAGCGGACAGATCTCGCGGGACAACGAAATTCAGTACAAAGGTTTAAGTTCGGCGGTTGGACGGACGGTTGCGGCAACGCGGTTCTAGCAGCGCACCACGCAAGCGGTCGTTCGCGAAAAAATCAATTCGCAGTGACGTGCAACATGTATGTTGAATATGTATGGGGATACAGCTCGATGACTGGCCAGGAATCGCGAATCGGTCCTGATCGCCGCCTAGTCGTTGACTTTACGACGTCGACACAGTGTCACGGTGATCACGATTCACCACCGGTGTGAAATTCGACCAACGATGGAGGAACAACCGTTTGTTGTAAATCGTGTACGGCCATTTTGCTAGAACCTGTCACGTCTGGTCGCCGTGGATTTTCCAGCGAGTCCGAGACGCCCGAAACGACCGTCGAACCTGTACCTTTTCGATGAACCAGACTCCGAGGAACACTCGATACTCACTTCTTTTGGTCGGAGTAGCAGTAATGGAAAAGGATCCTTCGAGATCGGAAAAATCACGGGAAAACCGGACGAACACAACCACCGAAGAACTACTCGAGATAACTTCTACGACAGAACTGTCTCGCAAGGTGGCGCCTGCGGGAATCTTCGATCCCGACGCATGCGTCAAGTATCGATGTCACGGATCTCCTACTCTGGTGATCTACGCGCCTTGATCGCGCGGAATCTAGGGATCTTTCTATTTATTCCCAGTCAGACTGTGTTTTAAACGTAGACTATATATACTTATAGACCCGACTTCAGATAACTGTCTTGTTCCAAGATTACATTGTCTACCAGATGACGGTTGTGGGCAAAGTGCTATAATTTGTTGAAGCATTGCAGTACAGCAAAGTTAAGAGAAATCGTCACCGTATCTCATTCTCATTCCTTACAATTCTTGATGCGACAAGTTTGCACCATTTTTTCAAATGTTTACGAAATAATCCATAAATATACCTCGCTTTTATATCGCTATCCACCATTTTGAATTATCTTGTGATGTCAGTTGTGGCCCCACTACTGTTTCGAGGTTATTCAATTTGTGGACACGAACTTACAAAATTTTAACATGAGTTTTCTCTCAAATAGTTAAATACTTTATGGCTTTCGAAGGATAATCATGTTCGTCACATATGTAATCTAGGGTAAAGCTGGGTAAAGCGAATTTAGAAAAGTATACGTCCGTTTGACAATAAAGCCATAGAAATTGTTTATAAATAATACTGAACCATTACTTGAGTACCGATATCACAGAGATTCAAAGATTCAAACGAAAAGATACACGTTATTATCACAAATGGTTCGTTCAGTGATCTTTTTTTAGTTGATTATTTTTTGATGAGGTTATGATAACGCACGACCACTGCAAAACGTAAACATTGTTGAGACATCAACAATTCTACAACATTCTTCTATTCAATAAACCGCAACACGTTCATTACGGTTTGCCTATTCGAGGAACAGGAACCTAAGTTTTTCATGGCTTTTTCACAATCGAATTCAAGAGGTACTATCATTCGTGATTTTACGATTTTTCTAAATATAAAGCGATGACTTTACTTGGATTGGTTGTAGAATTGCAAAACAGGAAAATATTAGAGGAATTGCAACTGAAAAAGCAAATGCTGTTGAAACAAGGTGTAGCACCAACACTGAACACTTCTGTAGCACTTGCACCAGCGGGATCTCCTTCTAATTTGGTAACATACTTCTCGTAATGTTAATTCATAGTAACTTAAATTTTTCACACACAAAAAGAACTTTTTTCAAATTTTTATTATACTCGTTTTCTTTGTTTTTAAGTATGTTCGATTATATATTTTTCTCCAGCCTTCGACGCAACCTTCTGATGGCGTTGCAATGAGTGCATCACAAAGGGCAGCCTTGCATAGTGCCCATGCTGCATCTTCGGGATACTTTGTGACTCAGGACTCCTCTTTTGGCAATTTAATTTTACCTGTTCTACCCAGATTCGATGCTAAATGAGAGAGTCAGCTTACATACATTCAGAAATAGTAAATGTTTAAGAAGACTGCATTTGTAAATAACACAATAGGGACTCTGGAAAGGGGTTAAATAATTTTTTAAGTGTATCTTTGGCAAGATCAAAGAAAAACGCAATTAAAATGGCTAGCATACAGCTTCGTGAGTTAGAGGAATATTTGCAGCAGCTGGACGGGTTCGAGAAACCAAAAATATTGCTCGAACAGTATTGTACAAGCGCGCATATCGCGTCCCGTATGTTGTACAGCGCACAGACCCAATTCGATGACATAGAAGGTCGTGCAGTAGCTGATTTAGGATGCGGATGCGGCGTTTTGTCCCTTGGGGCACAGATGTTAGGAGCAGGACACGTTGTCGGCTTCGAAGTAGATACTGACGCACTTCAGATTCATTCTAGAAATTGTAGCGATTTAGAGCTGTTCGTGGAAGTTGTACAATGCGATGTACTTCAGTATCTACCAGGTATGAACACAGTAATAACGTTCGGTTTATTTTTTTGATATCACACATATGTTTTCGGACAATTGCATTGTAGGGAAATTTGAGAAATACTTTGATACTGTGGTGATGAATCCACCGTTCGGGACGAAACACAACGCGGGGATGGACATGAAGTTTCTGGAGGTCGCCACGAAACTCGCGTCGAACGCCGTCTACTCATTGCATAAAACGAGCACGCGTAATTACGTGCTCCAAAAAGCGGCACAGTTTGACGCGAAAGGGAAAGTCATTGCGGAACTGAGATACGACCTGCCGAAAGCGTACAAATTCCATAAAAGAACCACTGTGGATGTTGAAGTGGATTTTATACGATTCGAATTAAACTGTTGAATATTTTCAAGAGACTGAAGCACGTTCTATTCGAACTTGATGCCTTGAGCTAATGGCAAATCGTTTCCGTAATTGATCGTGATTGTTGCACGTCGCATGTACTGTTTCCATGCATCGCTGCCGCTCTCGCGTCCACCTCCAGTCGCTTTCTCCCCTCCGAATGCACCGCCAATCTCTGCACCGCTTGTTCCGATGTTGACATTCACTATTCCGCAGTCAGAACCATGGGGACCAATCCACTGAGCCGAAAAATAGGTATAATTAGCCCTTGTACCCAGAAAACAAATATTAATTATATCTTATATCGTCTGCTTACCCGGAACATATTTTCTATGCTCTTGGTGAACAGAGAACTGCTTAAACCCTGCTTCACGCCATTGTTGAGAGCCACAGCATCTTCCAAAGAATTTGCCTCGAAAATGTAGACTATTGGCGCAAACGTTTCGGTCTGAACTATTTCAGCATCGAACGACAAACCGGAAATGATCGTTGGCTCCACGTAAAAGCCCGGCCTGTCTATCTCCTTCCCACCAAATTCAATTTTACCGCCGCTCTTTACGGCATTGTCGATAGCTTTCTGAAAAGAGTAATTTTGCATTAGCTATCGAAATGTAGGACCATTTTGTGCATCTACCTTGTATTCGTCAACTGCATGTTGATTGTGCAATGGTCCGTACAAAGTGTTGTTCTCTAGAGGATCGCCTATCCGCTCCAAAATGCTCTCGTACGCTTTCTTCAGTTTTCCTAGAAAGTTGAATTTCTTTAAAGCAACGTCCTCGCAATAGTTGATATTAATTTTTTACTAAGCTTACCCAGAAATTCATCTCTGATTTTCTTGTGAATAATCAATCTTCTGGTAGTCGTGCATCTTTGTCCCGCTGTACCCACGCATGAAAACACCGCTGCTCTCACTGCCATTTCCAGATCCGCGTCTTGGGCGACTGGTAACAGCAGACATGAGCAAATTATTATAAATTTATTGTTTAATAATTTGTTAACGCACCTATCAACGCATTATTGCCTCCCAACTCCAACAAAAATTTTCCGAATCGTTCCTGAACCTTCAGAGCCACTTTTTTCCCTACATTAGTGCTTCCGGTAAACGAAACCAGGGGAACACTAAACACAGGAGACAGTGTTGAGAAATAAATTTTAATGACTGAAAAATTATTGAACTCACCGCGTGTCCTCGACTATAGTTTCACCAACATCCGGTCCACCTGTAACCAACGATGCAACCGATCCTGGTATACCATTTCTCTCCAAAACGCCCGTGATGATTTTAGTAGTTGCAATAGACACTAACGGAGTAGTCAATGCTCCTTTCCAGACCATAGTGTTCCCACAAACCATAGCAATTGCACTATTCCAACCATATACCTAATGAAACATTCCCTGTCTTGGTTCCATTCACTATTATTTTTAATTACGTGGTACTCACTGCAACCGGGAAATTGAACGCAGAAATGACTCCCACGACACCAAGGGGATTCCATTTCTCCATGAGAGCATGGTTCTTTCTCTCTGATGGAAATATACTGCCAGGTAGCGTTCTAGATAAGCCGACAGCATAATCGCATATATCAATAAACTCTTGTACCTCGCCAATACCTTCTGGCAATATCTTTCCTAAAAGATTAACACAATTAAAATATCAGACAAATTAATTCCACCATTCGGAGCTATTTTAATTTCTATTTTATATCTTTGTAAACAATATTTTGAATAATTGTATAGAAGTTTTTAATAGCTTCTCATAGTTGCCTTATTCGAGTGCTAAGGGGTAATAGAAAAAGAGAAATTACCCATTTCCAGGGACACTAATCGTCCCAGAGGTTTCAAATTGTTCCTCAGTTCATCTCCAATCTGTCTCACAATCTCTCCTCTTGTTGGAGCCGGCAATGATGCCCACTGTGGCCATGCCTTACGTGCTTCTGTAATAGCATTGCTAACTTCTTGTGGTGTCGAGGTCCTAACTTTCGCTATCACTTTGCCAGTCGATGGCGAAATCGATTCTATTACCTAAGTGATAAATGTATTAATAAGTGGCCAAAAAATATGAATATATTTTAAATACCTTGCCGGATCCTCCCCACCGTCCATCGTAAAGGCCTGGATTCTCTGTGGTGAGGCCCAACTCCTTCAAAAACCCATAATTGGGATCGGTTACCATGTACCTCACCATTTGTACTTTGGTAACGTGACTATTACTTCTCGGCAATAAGCGAAACATTGTCGGTTCTTGGCCAGTTGCTCCGTGTATGCAGTACGGTGCAAAAATCTCGGGGTTATCAACGCGATGCCGCTTATCAAGAAGAGGAGTGGGGATATGATAAGTGAAAAGCAACAAATACTTTGAGAAAACAATTGATCCCATCGTTCGTCTTGTACATTACACTTTAATTACAATGTTATTTCGACAACGATGTAAATAGACATTTAATATTTATAATAGAAAATTCATTCGCGCGCGTTCGTATTAATTTTCTTTTTATTTTTCTGTTTTTTGTTCTTCGAAAGAACATTTCGGTAAAATTTTCGAAACATACCGAAGAGTAGGAAGTACGTGGATGGCAACTGAAATGTAAAAAAAGGTCGCGGTTTGCTCAGTCACAACGACGTCAACATCACATTACGGCAATGATTCCCGCAGAGTGATCATCGATTTCGAAAACTACTCGTCCATTTTCATTGCACAATAGAAAAACGCTCGATATTTGTAACTAGGTACAAAGAATGGAGATTCGTTTAAAAACTTTGATGCGTCGAAACTTTTTACAACTGGTTGAAATCACGTCAAATCGTATCAATGTAATCGGTCTTTTCACTGGAATGTAGTTCGTTCAACCAGGTCGCCAAAATTGGTAGCATCTTAGATCGGAGATCAATTGGAGTACTGATCTTGTCAATGTTGGTTGATCCTACGAATATTCAACAGACTTAAATAAAATAACGGATAAAAATCAAAAGAGAATATCTTCTAATTTAACTCACTGTGGATTTATCGAAGTTCCCTAATAACGTAGCTTTTTGCATATCATCTACTCCTTCACACCCTGTTAAAAACGTTGGTAAGAAGTGTCCAAAGAACCATGTTATGTTCACAGACGCTAAACTATGAATGGCTGCAGCGATTTCGTCTGCTAATAAATTATGGGACCTGCAGTACAAATAATGGTGAGATGCTGGTATGATGTGCTATTAGTATAAACGTAAGCTTTTTGACTCACTGTTGGAATAGTACGGTGAATAACGCCATCAAGAATCTCTCCAGCAAATGCACCTTGAACACAGCTCTCTGGTAAAGTCGCCACCGAACGTTCAACTGTTCGAGGCTCTGTAAACTTTGTCGGAATATGTTCACGTCAGATTGAAGAAGGGCTTGGCCGAAAGCCTCTAAGATGGCGACCAGTTCTTCTTTGTGTTCAACGGACTCTTCCTCATCCGTATGACCAAGAGTTCGTAGAACGGAGGTGTTGTAGAAGTACTGCCATCGGTGCATTAGAATACTGAAGAATTACGTTAATTAAAATTCTTTTAACGTTGCTGACGATATAATATTAGGACACACCAAAAGTTGTATTTTAATACGAAATTGAGCACGAACTTTTGTAGTGACCTAATATTGAGAAATTTCAGGCAATACCTATGGAATAATTTTAATAAAACAAGTGTGGTGTCCGGATGCGCGCTGAGATCATTTCCAACTGCCGGCCACACTTGTCCCAAACACAAGCTGGTCACCGAAGGTACAAATGCCTTAAATGCCTTGCTGGGAGCTGACACAACCAATATTAAAATCTCTAATAACTGGTCTAACGCGGGACCGGCAGATATATTCTCTCTGTAAATGCGTTACGTGAATTTTCATGGATCATTTGATGTAATGAACTTGTATTACTTACCTAGTATAAATATGCAGCATCCCCTGAACCGCATTCTGTGTAAACTCAGGACCCAGCTGTTGTTGTAATACTGAGAATACCGAATTCAAGAAGCTGAGTAAAAGCTCGCATATACTTTGACATCTTATCATATATGGCAACAGCTCTAAAGTCCGGTTTATTGTTGATCCCAAACAAGAATGCAACATTTTTTTAATCGTCGTAGACGACGAGGAACAGTCTTCTATCAGCTGAGTTAATGGCACTACTGTAATCGCAATTGTCGATTCCGAAGGTACTGGTTGATTCTCCGAGCCCAGAGGTGTAGACAACGTCGACACCATGGTACCTAGCCCAATCACAGTATTATTTATTCCGTCAATTAATTGGTTGTGCTACTCTACTTACTTAATAGTCTTTCTCTGATACTTCCATCGCCGTGTGGCAGAACAATTGCATTTACTAATGCCCTGCGCAATACTTTTATCGTGTCGGGTTTCAAGAATGGGTATGTTACCATGGTAATTAAATTTCTAAATACTGGCTCGTCCCATAAAACTGGTTTCAAAATCGCTGTGATGCTTTGAAAAAGGTGTGTGGCAGCATGAGTGAGACTCGCCGGCGGAGGATTATCACAGAAGGTCGTATAGTCTAAAGCTATGATACATGAGTCAATGCAACTTTGGCATAGCGACTCCTTGGTCTTTTCTGGCCTGTTCACTATCCAATGGCACCAGGCTTGAAGGGATGCTAATAACTGGGAATGCCTGATAAGGAAAATACAATATAAATTGATAGAAGACCCAAATTTTCAATTTCTACAATTTTTTAAAGATGTTGAAAACGTTACTTACACTTCTATAAGATCTATCACAATTACAGCCGGTTGCAACGACGCTTTATACAATTGGTTGGCTTTGGCAAATTTACACGCGTCCAATGTTTGGGATACTACCTCTTCCGCTAATGACTGGTCGATACTATGTTCATCTCCTGTTAACAGAAAAAGATTATTGTTTTTGTACAACTCAGTATCATCGTACTTTCGTGATGAACTCACCAAGAAAGAGAGAATATAATCTAGCTAACGCTTGAGTAGAGGAGGCCAAGTCACGCAGATGAGCGTGTACACTAGCAGCTTCCGATTCATTTAACAAAATAACTTGGTTGTTGGCTATGGCTGCACCAAGTTCTCCGAATATTGTTAATCCCTCTCTCCACGAACGGTACTAGAAAAATCATCGGAATTCATAATTGTAAATCCAAAAGAATTCATCTATCAATTGTATTTTGAATTTTACCAGTAGCGTGAATACTGGAATCGGACAAATTTCTGCTACTTTTGCTAGACACTCTATGTTGCATCTGAGAAAATGTTGCCACTCGGTTTCTTCCTGAAATAAGCGATGTTTATTATTTTTCGATAAATGTATATCGTGAAGGAAATATTCTTGATCGATTCCAGAAAGTTATTTACATTTTCATCTAGACCTTCGGTGTCGAGGTCTTTCAATGTGCGCGAGTTGAGTTTGAAACTCATCTTCTGCACCACTCGTTCGGCAAGAGCTAATGCTATTGGTGCATATCTGGATTGAGTACTTTCTAAAAGAGTGGTCCAAACGTCCAAACATCGTAGATATCCGTTTACTGTTGAGCATTGTTGGAATGTGTGATGGCATAGGACTTCTAACAATGTGTTCACAGGAAACTTAGGACACGATTCAACTCTTTTCAAATGATTTGTTACGAATAATTGCAAGTATTCCGTTAGTTTCTCCATGTAACTAAAAATGTCAAAACTCATCGTTAAAATGTAATTATACATGAAAGTATTCGCGTATACCACTAAGTACCTTTCATCTATGGAATCCAAACGCTCCATATACTGGAATAATGTGACTCCATTTTGGAATATTTCTACTAACAATCTATCAGTCACATCTGGGGAGTATAATGGTCGATATAAAAGCTCATTTATCGTAGTCACAGCTTGCACAGCCAACTCTATCTGTTTGCCATTCTGTTGATAAACCATACAATTAGCTGGAAGTTCCATAAACTTTGTTAACTAGACGTGTGCGAGATCCCGAGATTGTCGGGATACTAGTCTCGCCTCGTCCCGATGGAGTACTCGACAATTACGGGTTCTGATGTAGTGTTAACATTTTAACTACCGGAAATGTATATTTGCCGGTGATGAAAGTGTTAAAATATTTATCATATCGAAATCCTACCATTGCTTCGTGATACCTAGCACAGGTAAAAATTGCATCGAGTAGATTCGTGGAGATATGTTCTGATAATTCGATCCAGCTGAACATATGAGCTAACACGTCTAATGTAGCTATGCAGACATCACTGGTTCCTGTGGCAAGCCCTTCAACGTCTAAAATAGCTCTCACGGGTGCTATGGTTTGGCCACTGGTAGGTGAAGGAGGTGGTGTAACAGTTCCAGACCGGCCTTGCAGCTTTGTTGTTTCTTTCAGAAGTACTAAACAGAAAAGATAGTATCAATTCTTTCATCCTGTATAAACAGCAAAGTTAAATTCCAAATGAAATAATACTTGTGAGGGTATCCAAAGTTAAAGGCACTTGAGCACAGAGAAACCTAAACAACTCATTCTTCCTCTGCATGGGCAAGTCTTCCCTTGGTGTTGCCAGTTCCTCTGAGGCAGTTCTCAAGTAAATAAGTCCTAGAAGTCTGGTATGTTTATGACCTAACAACTGTTAATATATAGTAGGGATTAATAATACAATAATAAGTTATATTAGGAGCTAATAAATCCACAAACCTGTAAGATATTTGAGTAAAAATCTGGATAAAAGTGTGGCCAGTCGTGTCTTGCAATGTCTACGACTAATTTAACTACTTTATTTCTTACAAAAGGGGCTACACCTCTTTCTAAAGACAATGTGTACAAAGTGGATCTCATGAGAGCTCTATCCTCCCATAGAAGTATTGGCCACCATCTTACGATCGTTGTCTGCAACAATATTTTCTTTGAAGATAGCGAATCAACAGTGTTAAGAATTAATAAATTATAAGAAAATGTACCTCCAAGGTGGATAGAGCAAACATGCTAACATAATGGTTACTGGTGGAGGATAAAAAATGTAAACAGGGCCTCCAGGAGTTAATTTGCCCAGCGAACTCCTGGAAATTCCTTTCAATCGTACGTTTTCGTTCATTGCTTGTCTCTGGTGAGAAGAATTCAGTCATCAAGTGTTCCAAATTTTGCAGTGCAGCTGCATCATTGTCCTAAAAGTCAAAAATCACTTTTCAAAACATCAGTTATTTAAATAATAACTGAATGAAGTATTAATATTGAGGCTCTTGAAGAACCGTTTAAAAACTCACAACACATTAAATATACACATGAAATATTGCGGTGTGTTCCATGGAAAAATGCAAATAAAATCACGTACCATGATCGCTGCGAT
The DNA here is from genome assembly GCA_028455595.1 of Lasioglossum vierecki. Lineage (NCBI taxonomy): Eukaryota > Metazoa > Arthropoda > Insecta > Hymenoptera > Halictidae > Lasioglossum > Lasioglossum vierecki. The sequence goes on from CM052336.1 coordinate 14,998,772, forward strand.
TAAACCGCGCGTCCCGATGGAAATGTAATATAAACAGGCAATAATAAAGGAATCTGGCTTTCACTTGTCACATATCATGTTTGGAGCAACAAAATATCAAATACTAATTTTCCCTCGATTGGTACAGGTGACGCTAAACTTGCCCCACTTTTAGGGAAATACTACTAGATTGCCATTTTAGTTGCGTTTCGTGCGCCCATATAGGGATACGAATGAGTTACCAATTGCAGGAGAGATCAGACAACCTACCGACGAGATACAGTGGGAGATCGTGTCACTCGAATAATTCGGTGTTTTCTTACGCCCTCTAGAATGTATTCTGACTGGAGTGAGAAACACAAGGAAGCCGACGGTATTTCGTCGGTACAGAAGAACACTGAGGAGATCTCACTGGTAAGAACTGTAAGAAGGCGAATGAAGGCATGAAATGTTACATTCTCCGACGAACCGAACTGGTCTCCTTCTTATGCCAAAAATCCAACTTTCGAAACTAGGAGATCAGTGATTAAAATGTTAGGCCCTTTTCGAGTTGGTCAATTTCAAATCTTTTTGCCGAACAAGAATACCTGTCACGTTTGAATGAAATAACCGTTGCACGCCGCTTACTGAGCGGCGTCACTAGGTGGCGCCACGAGAGGACGGTTGTTGCAACTTTCAAACACGCAGTTTGAAACGCCACTTGCCGCCACTGATCGCTTGGAATCGTCACGCGTAGAAAGTTTATTGAATTTTGGTATGCATTCATTTTGATTCTCTATTCAAATTGAATTGTTTATTTGTTATTCAATCTGATTGTATGCTATTATTTCTGACTGTTTGCGTGTATTATTTCTTTCTGTTACAGATTCCGTGAGCAAAACATCCATCGATTGAAAACATCGATGCTACGCCTATCTTTCCGAGAAACAATGCCCAGACGCCAATGGTCATTGCGAACATTCGTCAGCAGCGGCGGACGTGTCACTGTAAGTAAGTTTTTTAATAATATTGTATTAAAAATTCTTTTAATTATAAATAACAAATAACTATTTATAAAACAACGATATAAAATAATGATTATAAAACAATAATTACAATGGTGAACAATAAGGGATATAAGAAAGCAATAAGAGTGCGTAATGAAATTACACAATGAAAAAAGTAATCTATTTTCTAAGAATTTCAGAATGGGTAATGTCAGGAATCTACATTTATTTATTACCTGCTGTACTGACGCAGTTTACGTGGTTCATGAACAAATGATTTATTTAGGTAGAGAGCGCTGAACCACCAATTGAATCTCGTCGGTGGTGGAACTTTTTAGCGATGTGGTCTTTCAGGTCACTGTAACTTCCATCGTTACCACCCCGCCCATTGCGCCCACTTTTTCGTCCCGCGAGATAGCACGGGGGCTGGCAGTCTTTAACAGTATCTCGTCGGTGGCGTGCGCAGTGATGCGACAGTCTCCTCACCTGGTTTAGTTTCGGTTGATTTCGATCGTCGTGATAATAATTATTGGTAAATTTATTATTTCTGACTGTTTAATTTATGTAATAATTGCTCTTGCCAACGATATCGACAAGCACTTCCTCACCATCGTGCCATCTAATTTTTTTAGCAAAAATTAATTTAAAAAAGTTAAACCATGAACATTTGCACGCATTAATTTATTGAACACAATACACCGATAAATTATCTCTATTTGGTTAAGTATTACAGGAATTTGTTTCGTCGACGATGCTGTCGAGCACCTCCTTGACTGTCTTAATAAATACTGCACAGGATTTACATAAATATTTTAAGATAGAATACAAGATTAAAGTTGGTGGAAGTCATGCGAAACGATGATCTAATTCGGTCTTCACACCCTCGGCTTGTCTAATATTCTCTCGCTTCCTTAATAAATCAGCAAAAAATGCGGCTGAATTTAAAGGTAATCCCGGAAGCCACAATTTCAGCCACGATAGAATTTAAAGGGTCGCATTACCTCAGATACGACCAATAATACTCTGCTTCCTTTTACCGCTAACTTCTGCCGTGAGCGCGGTTGCTCCCTGCTTTTATTGCCTCCTCTTTATTTCGTATCTTCTAAAGTTGTTTCCGATTTGATCGCATCCGCCTTTCGCCCCCTTCTCCACCTTTTACCCTCCCCTCTACCATTTTTCCCCGCTTCTTCCGATGAAATTCTGCTACTCGTTCGACTCGTTTCCGCCCGATACCACCCTAATAAAGCGTACGATTTTCCTTTATTACCGGCTCGTCTAACCGGCTTTTCGTTTTATGCCGTATAATCGAACGTCGGGGGGAAGGAAATGGCAGATCAAATTTTCGAATTTTAAGCTGAGCAAGAGTCCCGGTACGATCTGCTACTCCTTTCTGTTTCGCGTTTCACAGCAAATACACTCATACTATTTTCTTATCCACCGACGATCCCGAAAAGATCGTCGAATTGCAAATAAGTATTGCGAACGGCTTTGTTTCTTTATGGAGCTTTATAAATTTAACAGGGTGCTTCCTCGCGACCATAAAATTGATCTACAGCGTCCTAAGTACTACGTTATCTCGGCTTTATTGCTGGAAAACGATCGCAAATACCCAGAAATGGTCACCGATAGATACTGGCCGACGTATTATTGCCGCTGCGATTAAGAAACATTAAAGAAACGAGATTAAAGAAACATTATTTGAACATTTTCATACACTTTGGTAGATCAATAGACATTGTCCCATATGATTTCCATTTATTCGGTACAGAATTTATTAATGTCGAAGAAGGGCCTGTCATTCTCTGAGGGGTGGCAAAAATGGTGGAAAATGATAACAGATATTTTATTGAAAATATACTATGGTTCTTTCACTAATAATTGGCTATTTAAATTCGATTAGCCGAGACTAATTTTTCAAATGAACTCCAAAGATCCAGAATTTTTAATTTACCTGTGTCTAAAAGCAAGTTCAGAAGATTTTCCATTCTAATTTCTATTTTGATGGTTGAAATAATTTTCCGGTTGCATCATCGTCACGTGTCCGCTCCAATCGCTTAATCCCATGAAAATCAGAAAAGATCGACGCCGGAATAGTTGTGGCTAGTATAATTAAAGTGATACGGCGATAAAACCGTTGCACACGCGCAGGGCAAGGGGGATTTGCCTTCACGAATTTACGATATCCGCTTACGCCACGACACCCAGCCTGATAAAAGTAGGGGTACGCGAATTATCGTTGCCGAATTTATCGGCGAACCTGTTATCTCGATCGGCATATCGACGCTGCGTATATCACGGCCCCCTCTCGATGTTGATCGTCGGTTGTAACGTGTGCTATGGCTTCTTTAACGGCATTTATCCGGAACCGACGCCATTCGTTTCCATTATTTCCACGGGACTTTGTCCTGATTTCATTTTAATCCTTCCACGACAATGCTTTACATTATTGCTACACTTTTATCCCCGAACTGTTATTTCAATTATTTTAACGGCACCACCCTCGATAAAATAACGTACACGGTTAAATGTATAATATAGTTAAAGAACCAACCGATTTATTTCTTTGTTGAATATGAAATAAGAAAGTTGGTTTGTTAAGTATTTATTGGTTAGCGAATTGGAAACGTTTTGATAATTCGTTTAGATTATAAGGTAAATTATAGGAGCCTCTATTCTTTTCATAATAATAGTTTGTATTTTAAGTCTGTTGTTACGTGTATTGATTTCATTGCAAGACGAAAAATAAGAAAGTTGAACTGACGAGCATCTTTTAGGTGAACAACGAAACATGTTTTACAGTTTTTATTACATCAAGAAGAAAGTTGTGGAAGCTTGCAATGAGCACCACATTGTTCCGTAAAAACGCAGACATCTTGCGGAGAGTGATTTATTCTTATTTAATGGGCGAAAAATGGCGGAATCGCGAGCAATTTCGTGAGAACGATTACCGTGGGCCAGCAATGCTCTATTTACTAAGTTATTCGAGCTATATAAAGCCTTTAGGAAGCTCAATAATCCTCGCTTTGATCCCATAAGCCGTCGCTGCTTCCTTGTCTTCCTAGGAGTGTCTTTCTTCTCTCTCTCCCCTCTGTACTGTACTATTTCGAATCCGTTCACTATGCTTGCATTTATTACAAAGATGTGTACCTATTGTTTATAAACAGGAATAATCGTATTCCTAGAATGTTTATGAATGCTATAAATATTAATACAGCTTCCGAGGCAAGCTCACTAATTGCTATTCTGAATTTTTAATAATCTTTTGACGGATTGCAATCGGACTTCGCGCGCGAAAATTCCCTGTACGGAGGTCAATATCCAATAATCTATAAAAGTATTAAGCTTTTATTAACACTCAATTTTGTACCATTTATTATTCATCTAGAATCTAGAACAAAACGTATACAGGTGAAGTTTGTTTCTCGATCGGAAACAAACCGATCGAACTTGCGCTGAAATTATAAATTCATAAAAAACGTATACAATTTGTATTGGAAACAGAAGTGTTTAAAGCATGAAAGCTATGGAACTACGCAAATTTTTCACAATTTTTTCTAAACAAACAGTAAGAAAAGTATGTAAAAAGTTGCCAAAACGAATGAAAAGTGTCGAAGAACGCTTAAACATCCGCAAGATCAGGTGTAACTCGAATGAATGCAGTAAATTTAACCACTTTGCGGATTAGTAAAAAAGTACTGGTCGAAGCATTGCGCGAATTCACGAATGCATCTTAATAATGCGCACCTGGACCACCTGACATCTGGCTATTAGGCATTTCTGTCAATCGGTGATCGCGAAATGGATGTTCGACGGGCACCGTGATGCATCAACGCGTCCATGTCATTACCCATCGAACGTCAATCGATATATTGTCGGACGTTGGTCATTGTGCCAGGATCAATAAATAAACGAAAACAATCCGTTCAGAAAATCAGAGTAGATCATCATTGGCCTATCGCGGCCGTAATAAGATCCATTATTCATCTAACGACGCCGCGGCGAAGTAATTCGTTTCCCGCATATATTTTCCATATATCTATATATATACATATATGTCGAATTAATGTTGCAAACGGAGGGGATGGGGGAGGGAAGCTGCACCACTCGCGCATGCATATTTAAGTGTCAAATTCGACGCTTCGTCATCCGTCGAAATGGACGAATGATTAATGCGCCTGGATATTTTGACGTGATGACGAAATACCGGCAAAACCTAGACCAGACGGTGAATCATGACGCCGCACGCGGCTCGATAAATCATGGCTTTGCTCGCAGTATAATCCGCGATTTTTCACCCGTTTCAACAGCTTCTTCATGCATCAGGAAACGCAAAGAAGCGTCGCGTCTTCCCTTCAACGGGATTCAATAAATCACGATTCTTATCGCATTCCGATTCCGTCGGGACTGTTCCCTGAAAAATCACCGACTTCATCAAATTGCTCGGAATTAATCGCGCGTACCTCAAATTTCACTATCGAGTCGCCAAACACTTCATTCTCTACCCTGCCGGAAATCTGAAGGGTTCAGATCGGAAATTTTTAGGGATTTTTTGATTTGATAATTTTAATAAACAGAGAATGATATTCTGATCTTCAATTTTATAATTAACGTACAAACTGAAAATTTCCCCTCCAGTCTTGTTCAGGCGAACAGTGCAACTTTTATGCTTTCAACTAAAAATAGTCAACGAGTTAGACTTAACTGGTCCATTTAAATGAACTTCACCCAGATTAGATAAACGTGCACTTACCTTCATTTAAAAGTGGAAGATCGAGGTACATATGGATCATTCAAAAGTGGATGATGGGATGTTGGAGATCCGCAGCAATGATAATTCACCGGGAACACGAACTCAGAATATATTTAAACGCCTGAGTATGTGTGTATATAGATATATATGTATATATGTATATATTTATAATCGCGTCCATCATAAAAGTACAATAATAGCTTTATATCAAATCACGAGGAGAAATTCAATATTCACACGGTAGGCGCGGACAGTAGCTGTTCAAAGTTACCGATTTACCGAGGACTGCTTTCGTGTGTTCATCGCGGTAGAATTCATTTCATTTTCCACTGTAAACTCATCTTTCTCTCTCTCTCTTTCTCACAATCTCTCTAACTCTCGTGCGATACGAACAAGATTTGTTTTTTTCTCGTTTTCTAAACTCTATTGTAGATTCATGTTTTTATTTTTAATTCTCCGTCTCTCACTCTTTCTCTCTCTTTTTCTCTAAACAAACGAATACGAATGAAGCGGGAGCAACGCGAAAAACGCGTAGTTCACTAAATAAAACAAAACGCATAGACAATGCAGCAATAACAACAACACAGTTATAAAAATGCACATTCACTGTCAACTGGCTGAAAATAACGGAATGACTGGATACACGGCGTATGTCGCATCATCGACAAATCAATTCTCTCTCTTTCTTTCGTTCTTCTTTTCATACATTCGCTCTTTCTTGCTTCTTATCGAGGGTTGTCGAGTTAGTTCGTTGCGCGAGAACGAAGCTGTACAAACATTTCTCTCTCCCTTTCTGTCTTCGTATCTTCAAGCGTGAGAAAAATGTTCCCAGGTTAGCCTACACTGTCTCGTTCGTCTTAAGCTTCCGGTTGAGCTACTTCCGCCTTCCTATTTCCGTCCCCTCCTATCAGTGCAATTTTTAAATCGCCGCTTTGTCGTATTCGCTAATGAGTACGTTAACCTAATTATACTGGTCCATGAATCTGATCGACGATCAAAGACGGGTTCGAAATGCCCCTTTTTTGTCATTTAACCCTTTATAGGCTGGTAGCCTCCGACCATTAACGCGAATTTCATTTTCAATTTAATAGTTTACTATATTTTAAATAGTGACGTTTAGAATACCACCACTTTTTTAAATTAACATTCTCATGCAGTTAACTATCTCATGCAGTTCTTTACTAGCCAGGTCTTCCTTTCATTAACCCTTTAAAACACAATCTTGTTACAAGTGTGAATAAATTATGTTTAACGTGAAAGGGACTTGAGGAATGTTTAATACGATTAGAATTGAAAACAACCCCAAAATGAAAACAAGAGAATTCTTTAAATACAGAGGGGTGGTGGAACAATAAAATCACGCAAAACAACTATTAAAAAATGAAAATATCACAACAAATTGCGCAACTTAAACATTTTGGAAAAACGTAAGAATATTGTTACGAATGTACCAATCTCCCCAACAATATTTCCATTGTAAAGTTCAATCAAGTACCATAGCAGAGCATTACAGTTTATAATAAATGATCCTAACATTTCTTTCTAAGGATTACTAGCACTGCCCTATAAAGGGTTAAATCGAAATTTATTGCTGGTTTTGGAGTACGTTCTAGTTATGTATCATGGACTACATCCATTTGCTACAGTTTTAGAGGGTTAATAGATACCAGGAACGAACAACGAGCACGGTGCTGCCACTAGACATAGCAAAGATGAATCTAAAATTGATTTTCTCGTAGTGAATGTGTCGGGCAATGATTTAGGCGAGGCGATCACGATAGAAGGCACCAAAAATGGGCAGACGGAAGCGCGCGGTCGTGAGGGCGTTGTAAATCAGGCACTTTATAATGTCCGTTACCCTTCTCGCTCGTAACTCGTACACGTTCGCATAGTTATTCGGCGGTAATGCACACTGTTCGTACAATAATATCAATGCGCACTCGAAAGAATCAACGACGCGCCTGACCGTTTTAAAAAAATCTTGTACCTAGATATTTCTCTCTCTTTCTCGTTCATTTGCCTCATTCACACACGAACGCGCACGCATTAAACCCCGCACTGTCAATATGGAGTGAAACAACAGTCACACTATATTCGCCCAAGAAAACTGTCTTTACTATCACGTTTCGAATGAATTTCATCTTGTATGTGTGTTCCTTTGTCCCTTATTCTCACCGTCTTTGCTCTACTTCTTTTTCTTCTTCTTCACCACTTTCATTCGTCTCGGACAAAAATTCCTCCTCTCCTTCTATTTCTCTTCTTCGAATATTCTGTATATTTTGTTCTGTATTTTTTTTTCTGTTTTGGGTTTTGTTCTTCGGACCACTTCGGACCACTTCGGACCGGAAGTGCGACCGATTTTTTGTTCATCTGTTCCTTCAGTTTTTATTCAGTGAGACTTTTCTTCGGCGAACGCCACGCCACGGTTACCTAATGCCACACGCAAACAACACATCGCATCGATCGGGACCTGGTGATCGAGGACTGGTCGACCTTCATCAAACTCTTCGACGAGAGGTCCTGTCATTGGCTGGCTTGATTAATGGGTCTAGGTCATCAGCTCCGTCGTGTCGTCCGCGTCAACGTCGTCCGGCTCCACCTTCATCGCCAGCTGCGTGTAACCCTTGTTCGCCTCTCTTCGATTCGACATTGCCTGAGAACATCGCAGACAGGGATCAGTTCGATTGCTTCGACATGCGGGAACGTTACTATTTCAATTGATGACGATCCCGAATCGTCTGCGTTCAATCATTTCCGGAACGTTTCATAAACCCTCGTCAAAATCTACCACATCGTTCAACACTAGATTCCACGAAGCACTAAAAGATACTACGCGTATCATATACCACTTTATTAAGATAAAGAAAATTTATTCAGATTATTTCAACACGTTGACTGCCTAGCAGAAAGTAATTTCAAGCAACTGTATTACGCATAAAATAAATTTCTGAAGGTACACAATGACTGACGTGACGGTCCACGTATTAATGATTACAATTTTAATAAATGTAAATTGAACAATTCCGTTCCAATACACATTTTACATTTCTCATCGAGTTTCACACGAAACCAGATGAATAATGCTAGTTCGTGTGAAAGCCGAAGCGAGACATCAATTGTTGAAAAAAGTTATAGTTATTCGAATTCTAAAACTGAGAACATTTCGTGAACGGGGTGAAACGGTTAGTCGAAATTCGTGGCAAGAATTCAGACACGGGACAATCGATACGAACCTGAAGTGCGATGAATATGGTCGCGAACAAAGCGACCGACAGCAGACAAACGGCCACGGCTATCGCAGTGATGGGCAGCGTCGTCGAATCGCTTTTGTTGCTGATAGTCCCCTCGTAATTCGCGTACACCTCCGAAATGGACGTGTCGGCGGCTGCGAACTCCGTGCCGGGTACTCTCCTTTTGCCAGCCGGTGAGCTGTTCCTGCAGCCACCTGTTCAATAAGCAGGAAAAGCAAATCAAGAGATACTTGTAACGACACCTGGGCGTTAAACATTTTTTCATTTACGATTTTTATTGACGTTACAAAGACGCGTTTACGTGGAACTACAAATTTTCCCTGAAATGAACAATAAAGAGCAAGATTACCAGTCTCTGGATCGCATAGACAGCACTCCTCAGCCTCCGGTCCCTTCTCATTTCCGGTGCAGCAGGGTACACATTGATTATTCAGTTTATCCAGGTGCAATGGCGGCGAGCAGGCAGCGCAGCTGAATTTCCCTGGGCCGGTGCATCTTCGGCAGTCCGTGTGACAGTTTTTGCACAGCTGTGTTAGAGGATCGTAGTACTGTGCTCCCAAACACTCCATGCACAATCCGCCTTCTAACATCGAGTGCGGCGGACAGGAAGTGCATTCCAGAGGTCCTTCTCCTGTAAGATATACCATTTTCAGACAGTTGTTGCCTGGTACTGTTGTATTATATAATATCAGGAGTAAATCAGACCTTTGCAAGTACGGCAATAATGATGACACTTCTGACAGCCAAAGTTGGACTTGAAGAATCCTTCGGGACATTCAGGGTGGCATTCCCCGGCTGCCAATTGCCAGCCACGAGGACATGTCACGCACTGGTCTCGCCTGGGCCCGGAACACGTGTTACAGGATAGATAACATTTGGCACATTGACCTCTATCGCTATAATACCTGTACAAAGCAGTTTGGTTAGTCAGCGTCTAACTTTTCGTCTAGCTATAACTTTGCCAAAAAGCGATATAATTAAAATATGTTTAATGTTCAATCGAAGATCAGTTATATTTCTTGGAATACAGGGCGTGCGTTCAGAGGCAATTACGAGAACGCGATTTCGCAATCAAATGGAACAGAACCGCCGTCAGATTAGTCGTTGCGTCAGTCGCGCATTTCCCATCACCGTTCGGGAGTTGGGGATGGTGACGTTACAGTTACCAAAAACATGATTGTACGGTGGGCTTACCCTTGAGCGCAGGATGACCTGCACTCGCCGCTCTGTAGCTGCAGCCCGTCCTGGCAGGCGGTGCAATTCAATCGGGACACACAAGTCTTACAAGTGTGTAAACAAGGTACGCAAACCGGTCTCGAGGGCTGCACCATGGAATAATAACCGTCGTCGCATTGGTACACGCATCGCCTTCCCTGCAGCAGCAACGAGCCCTTTTGCCCGTTGCCCAAACCCGGGCAGGAGATGCAGTTGTCTTTGGTAGGGCCGGCGCAAGTCTTGCAAGAGCTATGGCACGGTTTGCAGTGTCCATTGTCGTAGAACTTGGATGTATCGCATCGATCACGATTTTCCGGTGCGCAGAGACCTTCCTCGTTCAGGCTCCAGCCTTCGATGCAGCTCGTGCACGATGCAGTTGCACAAATAGCGCATCCTGGGGGGCAGGCCACGCACTCGCGACGCTTCTTGTCCGCGCTGAAACCTGGTGGACAGGAGACTCGACAGGTTCCTGCAAATTAAATAAAATCTTTTCATTTTTCTATAAATTTATTGTATACTAGCTGACCCGACAGACATTGTCCTGGCCAATTTTCAATAAATTTGTTTTCAATTGTTTTGGGAATTCGTGAAACGCTATTGGAAATGTGTAAACAAAGGAAAAATTATTCGAACTATCACGAACATTTGTTTTTAAAAAATTAGCCAAATCGGTCCAGCCGTTCTCAAGTGATGCGCTTACCAACGAACAGCATTTAATTTGTATTTATATAGATAGATAAAGAATTCCTCTTAACATTTAAAAATTAATAAAAACCTGACATTCCCAGGCACACTGGGAAATGTTTTAGGACATTTGAAATCATTATAAAAACATTGAAGATTGTATGGCTGGAGGATGTGCTCATGATTTATTGTCATGATGCAATCTGATAAGTACGAAGACTTTCTTTCTGAGGAAGAAGGTAGAACAAATCCGATTGTAAGACTCCTGTGTTCTATATAATTTCGCGGGTCCCAAAAAATTAATGCGATAACGAAAATCATGTTACTTGTCCGTTTCAGAAGCACAAAGAGACTTTTCAGAGAAGACAGATTACGGGAGGCTATCAGCCGCAAGAGCGCGCATCGACTCGGTCTATTCTTTTAAAGGATTACTATCTGCATGGGGGTACGTACCGTTCAGAGAAAACAATCCAGGTCGACAGGAGATGCATTGGTTCTCAGCGGTGCCGTTGCACGTTTCACACGACGAATGACAGGGCGCGCAGTTGTAATCTTGCGTCTCGTAGGTGTACAGGGGACATGCAGCGTAACACTTGTTTTCGTACATAACCAAGTGATGCTCGCAACTGGTGCACTTGTCGGGCCTATCCTGGCAGCTAGCGCAGTTCGCCTCGCATGGTACGCAGGTGCTGTTCTCCGTGTCTGAAAAGATCAACAAACTTCACTGGAGAACTTTCATCAATCTTTTAATTTTCAAAATACATCCAAGAATAAGAAGAAATCAGTCCGTGAAGACTGCCTCGATCATTTCGAACATTATACAAACACGTTTAAGAGTCTAAAGAAGTTTTTTATTAATCGTTTTTTATTAATATTTAATTGCGCAATTTGTGTTACGATATGTGTGCTTGATAATTTCAATAATTGCAAGATGAAAAGTTATAACGGTTTAGCGTTAAACTTGCGGATTTCCTCAGAAATAAATTTCGAAAACCGAGGCTGGCAAAGAGAAAGGCAACGCGAAGAATGTACAAGGGTATGTAAGAAGCTTCCATTATCTGAATCCCTTGGCTTACTCTCGTAATATCCTTCGGGACACTGTTGCAGACAAACGGCCAGGTCGGTGACACGTAGATGAGCAGGTGCGCAAGAGAGGCAAGAATCCTGTCCAGCTCCAGCACAGATCTCGCAGGACTCATGGCACGGCCAGCAAACTCCACCTTGGTTTGGGAAGCTCCTCGGCGGGCATCGGCTCACGCATGTGCTGAAATTACGGTTTGTTTAAACAAAACTTCCTACCAAACCCTCCCCGGTACCTAGGGTTGTCACCTATGAAATCCCGAACTCCTTACTCCAAAAAGTATGCGATTTCGCGTGGAAGAACCCGAGTGATAATGGAGCAAAAGACTCAGATTCTTAAAGAGAATCCTCCCGGACGTTCCGGGATGCACTCGAATGTAGGACAAATCTGAGAAAAATCGGATGGATGGCAATTGAACCCGTACCCATCCGACCATCTTTAGAATCAAAGAGTTCGCGATTGCTCTTCGCAGCAAATTTTGAACCGTGAATTGTTGCTGGCCGACTTTCTTGCAGCGTTTCTGCTTGGGCTTTTAATTAACACGGTGAATGTTAAACGACAATCAATTACGGAACAACCAATTCCCGGGCCGGCGAATGAGTGAAGATAGAAAGAATAGCTTCATTTTCTATTGCCGAGCGGAGTTCCATTTGCCGCGGGTACACAGCGGACGGGCGAGCGCGCTGCTGCAATTGCTTTAATCTTGCGGAATTAACAGTTCAAGTTTCTCATTCAGCGCGGCCGGGAAAAATTTATCCGACACGTTATTACGCGCGCACGGAACAAGGCGCCGAACGGACGACGGATTAAATCGCGCGGTTTAATTAAATCGTTTCAATATCCCGAAAAGATGTTTCGATCCGTTGTACGTTTCCCGCGATTCAGAACGATTGCTTGTTAGCATCCTCTCGCGATTCATCACCGAAAAGTCGCATGAAACGGCACTCATGACATGTCGATTTGTAACCCGGATCTGGCAAAGGCGAGGATTGTTTCATTACAAAATGTCGTATATTTGTAAGCGGACAATCACATCGACATTGAATGCGGCTGGGTTTGTGTTTTTAATGTAAACGGGATTACAATGTAAAGAATGCTGTTTGTAATGATGGCATGGCTTTGACGGGGTGTGCAGACAATTTGTTTGTGGTTCGAAAAATTTCAATTACGAGGTATTTTTCAAGCGTTCCACGTGGTTGAGCCATTATTTGAAAAATGCGAAATTTTATGGTAAAGAGACAGAGTCGCTTTGGAACGTGCTGAAAATGTGTGTAGGCTTTTGTAAATGTTAATTTTTTTTTCCAGAACAACAATCGCTCATAGTTTCCGCATCTCGGCAAAAGAATGATGGGTTGGATAATAGGTTAATCTACGTGAAAATACATTTTCGAGGCAGCTCGTGAAAAAGCCCGTAAATTGCGTTCGCGTCCTTACGGCGTGAAATCCAAAAATTCACCGTCGCGATTTTTCCATAAAAAGTATCACTCTAAATAACGGGGCCGAACGTTCGCGATGGATGTGCAGATGGTGCAATGCACCGTGAAATGCATCTGGGAACGAAATAAATGGCAGCAGAGACGGATGCCGGATTTTCAAAGTTTTTCCGGTAATGTTTCTTCCCATCGAATTTCGAAAAACGCAGTACCGCGACAAATGAATCGCTGGCAAAATAGTAACGGTAAGGAAACAACGAAGCGCTTCGGTGAGGTTTCCGAGTCGAATCGTGTTTAACAGAGGAACCGAGCAAACATGTATAGTATGTTTCGTTTTTATATCGGTTTCATAGCGAAACATCCGGACGTTTCTGCAGGGGATTGTGGTCGTGTGTTGATCACCGTGCCAGGTAGATCCCCCGGTCTTTTAATATAATCGAAGAATCCAACGAACCGAATACACAAAATTTCAATCGGAAGCTCAGTGTTTCCGGATAAATGTTATAGGCACGCGCGTATTGATCCGCGAGACCGAAACATGTTAAAACCCTTGTATAATATATCCGCCTGCACTTCCGGCTTGCTTAAGCACCGTTTACGAACAAATTTCTGTCAGTTTATATTACACGTTACCGAACGATTCGTTGATAAACACTTTCAAACAAATGCTCGTTCGCGCGCGCGCGCGAATAAACAATCTACTAACAAATAGTCGGGCGTGGCACGCCGGAGGATAACGAAAGGGAACGGAGACACTGTCAAATTAAAACGCAAACTAACTGACATTCGGTCAAACAAGATCTCAACCAACAAAAGTATATCCAGTTCCTGTTGAGAATAAATCGACTTACTTGTCAAGCCGGTAGTTCTTGCAAGCAATGCACTGGATCGGCCCCTTCCCATAGCATCCCTGAGGATCGCACTGAGGATCGCAATCATGCAAGATCTTCTTGGTGGCGTCCAATGAATCGTCACCGACTTGTGAAGAGGATGATGGCGACTCGAATGCCGAGGACGTGTCCCCGGGAAGCCGATTGGTCAGGATCGGTGCCGAGGAGCCGTCCAAGGTTGCCACCGACGCCTGGACACTGGAACCGGCGCCGACGTACGGGCCCTGGTAGCCCTGAAAGGTAGACGAAGGAAAGAAGTCGACGTCGCCGCGATGGCCCAGAGATAGTGGAGCATCAGCTACTTGGAATGGATAATGCACGGAGGCGAACGAAGATTGTGCGTGTACCGGGTTAAACTGTCGTGTGCGGATCGGGTTCTTCGCAGTTCCGTAGAAGATCAGCTGCCACTTCTTCAGGATCCCTGTAACAACACATCGCAGAACACAATCAGAAACTAACTCCCAACTGTCGTTCCTGCATTTTTCTTTATTTCGACGAATTTCGTTGCGTTTGCCCGGATTTGTTTAGGATTTGTAACACTTTGCCGACGTTGCCAATGCTTTGCAGATAATCCCTTGATTCTTGTCTAGGAGGCTGTTCACTGAACAGACAAGAATCGCAACTTGACTTGCTTTTATGATTTATGACTGCGTCTACTGCTCCAAGACTACAATACAGAGTCGAACATAGAGAAGGATATATATACTCGAGCAGACAACAATAATAGTCGCCGTAGCGTTGACAGGCAGTGGAGGGAGTAGGCCTAGACAAGAATCAGGACTTCGAACCCCGAAAAGTATTTGGATCTTTACTGTAGATGCATTTTTGTGCGGACCTTCTCTTTGTCCCCTATTTTATACGCACAAATTTATTGAGTCTCACTGTTTGTACATTTAGCGTTCTATTAGAAAATGTTCATTATATTATCAATTCTAGAATATAAGTTATCTTTGTAATGTAAGCATGCACAATTACGTGCATGACGCTAATATAATACTGTTTAATAATAAAAAAAGTAAAACGGATAAAAATGGAATTAATCCTTTGGCCTATAACTACGAGTCTGACTCGTGGTAAAGAATTTGTGCCATAAACGAAAACAACGAGTCTGACTCATGGTAAAGAATTTGTGCCATAAGCGAAAACCACGAGTCCGACTCGTGGTAAATCTTTTGTGTCATAAAGTCGCGATGCACTCAAGTATACATTTTTCGCCAGTTCGGGTACACGGCTAAACAGTTGATTGTTACGGCGCGCGACCGACTTTCTTGTTTACTATAGCTCGCGCAATTGGCAGATATTGTGTAGGCCAAGGGGTTAACGATTGGAGAATTTAGAAATAAATTGTGAACGTAGAATTCGTAAATTCTAAGCAGTGTTGCCTGCACATGGTGGAACGGGTGCATAAATATCTGAATCCCGCGTATAATGCGTAGTAGGAATAGGGATCGACGTTCCAATATTTACAAACACCCCCGCCACGGGACACTTGTTCTTCGACGTGTCACCGTTTGTTGACACTCGCTGTTCCCTCGCCGAAAACGGCACGGCAGCCAACGCGCGTTCGACGGATCCGACTTTGACCATTAAGTTAACCGTGCCTTCGGCAATCCTCCTTCTCCTAATTCATGTTATCTAAACATGACTGCCTCGCGTTTCTGTTGCTTGCACAGTCTAGTGTGTACAAAGCCGTAGGTGACAACTTTCAAGTGTACATAGGCGTAAAGACTAATATTGGGGGTGTACCGTCACATATCCCCTGCACCTTTCCATCTCCACCGGCTATTATTTTTCTCCACCGGAAAGTCAAATTGTAGGAATCGAACGTTCTGACGGGTTCTAACGGCAAGATTATTAATAGCTGTTAATGGCACCCGGGATCTTGAGTTTGGAACGACAGCATTGAACTATTTGATCGATCATGCGGTTGCCCGAGGTGCCGTGACATTTGACTGATGATTGTCACTTTAGCTATCTGATCCGTTTCGTGATAAGCACCATGGTTTCTGAATCACGAATCCAAATTATCCGGTGAAATCGTAATAAACTAGTTAGCGGAACTGATACTGGAGAATTAAAATTTCTCACTGGGTTTCTACCCTTCGAACCTCTTTGCTTCTTACGAATATTGCGTACAGGTTGTTTAGAATGTGTTGCAATTAGAATGTGGATTTTATGCATTTACGAAGAAAAGATGTATGGATGTAATTTAGAACAGTAAAAACATTGAAACAATTTACAAATTGTTAAAGTTAGAAAGAATTTTTATAGCGTCTCTGTGTCTTGTAATTAACGAAGAAAATGTTTATAATGCATAAACATCCGCAATCTAGTTGTAATAAAAGAACAGTATCGTGAAAACTGGAAAATCCAAATTAACCACAGAAAAAGACAAGTCCTGATAAGATTCGATTCACTCGAATATATGAGATATTCTGGAAAAATGAATTTCTAAGCTCGATCAAAGTCTGTCAAGGATATCCCGAGACACAGTAGCAGGATCACGCGAATGTGCATTGCACCTGACTCCTGAAAAAATAAACATCGCATTAACAGAAGAACTGTGCGTGGTTTCCGAGCCCTCTACCTACAAACGCGATCTTGTTAATCAGGTTTACTGGGGTTGTTACAGCGACTTAGCGTGAATTATACTAGAATCCACCCTGCTTTGAGATTCTGCGAGCTTGGCGGTGTCGACAAGGTGTTACTTTCATTGTTAGAACGCACTGTGAATCGCAGCATTATGGCTTTTAATAAGCGTGCCGTCAAACCTGCCGAGGCTTATAGTCTGTTGCTTAGGCTCCGGTGTAAATTAGTCGACGATTAGTAACGGCGTACACATTGCGTTAACGAGTACTTGGTTGGCTGGCGAATTTAATGGCGTTGTTACGGGGATAACACTTAATGCCAACGTGAAGGAAATGTTTGATCACTGGACTGCGGATGCGAAATAAAAAAGTTCATCATATTTCTAGATTTTTTCGATTTTGCTGTTTTATATTTCGACCAGTTAATTTCTTCGTAAGTTCAAAAAACTTCGCGGTAATTTATATAGAAAAAGTCTGTGTACTCCGATTTTGATGAAATTTTAATATGTTACGCAGCAACACGTTCTGAACAACTTTTTCCTTTCCCAATATAGGGGAGTCGCTTTTAGTTTTTGAGATAATTTAGTTTTTTAATTTAGTTTTTGCAAATAACTATCGCGAATACTGTATTGAATTTTTCGTAATTCTTGCACGTTCCTCGGCAACGTAAGCCTGTCCCGGTGCGGCGTTTGTTTACATGTTGACGCTGTAGAGATGAGAGAGAAAAAACAGGTGGCGGAAAGGGCCAACCTGACACCACACACACCCACCCAGTGTTTCTAAATTATACTCTAGATTCTTACATATTTTGACGTACTGATGTGTGTGTGGTATTGTATTGTCGCTTCTGATCTCCACAGCGTGTTTACAAACAAAAAATAAACAGATACGGCCCGGAAACAGGTTTACGTTGCCGCAGAGCATACAGGAATACGAAAAATTCAATACAGTCTTAGCGATAGTCTTTTTCAAATATCTGGAAAACTAAAAGCAACCCCCTATATTGGAAAAGGAAAAAGTTGTTCAAAATGTCGGAATCTAAAACATATTAAAATTTCATCAAAATCGGAGAACGCAGACTTTTTCTATATAATTACCGAAAACTTGAAATCGACGCACACGATTTTTACTTTGCATAAAAATCTGCATTTGATAATTACATAACTAATCTGCAGTTATACGCGATGACTTTTCTGGTAAAAAATTCCAGATTGTTTTTCTCGAGGAAGTGATCAAACATTTTCCAATGTGGGGCAGAATGTTGAACGACGATGGTGTTTAAGTTCACTTGCCTGGCGCGTTGACGTGTCGGTTTCCGGCGTTGATGATCTGCAAGGTCCACCTGCCATCCGCCTTCTCGCCCCAGAAGTGGACGCTGAGGAACGGCCAGTCGTCAAAGTTAGCACTGAGAACATCCCTTGGCCTCTCGAACAGCAAGGTCGACGTGGTCCCCATCGGCGAGGTCAACAGTAACCTCAAATTCCCTCGTGGGAAGAATCTTAATGAAACCTGTTCCCGAAAAGAAATGTTTGCTATTTTCTTCACAAACAACCGCAGAACAACATCTATTATCCAACACCGTTAGAAGTAGCCACTTCCGTCGTCACCGATAATATTATTCCTTTTAAAGTTCGCATCCACTTTTAACGTTCTTTCCCCGGATCGATAACGCCCGGGTTAATTACAATAACGTGATAATCAGCCGAGTAAATGTATCGAACTCGTTCAACTGTGTTTTCTTTGTTACATTATTTTTTTAAAGTATGAATATATATATTCCGGGCAAGATTTATATTCACTTTATGTAAAACGTATATTTTGCGCCAGCTTACGATTCATAAAACGGTTTTTACAGTGAATTTACATTTTAATGATACCCTTGGTTTATTCTTTCTATGGCCGGAACTTGCAAATGTTTCTGCGTAATACGAGAATTTAAAAGGTCGGTCCGGCGATTATGTATTATGCATCCCGTCGACCTATACTTCATAAATACGGGCTGAGTAGCAACCGGTAACCTTTGTCTTACTTCACCGTGACGGGGCGAAAAAGTTACTAACTCGAGGATGCTGCACTTCGTGTTTCGCGCGGCTTGCAGTAGCTGTTAGAGCTATCGGTAGCTAAATATACTGAATAATTTCTAGGATCTAAAGGGTCTTACAATGAGAGCGATAGATCTTTCAATTCTCACAGCCAGCATATTCGTTATCAATTACTAGTGTCACGCGTTGAAATTATGAAAATTTAACGCTTTATTGAAATCAAAACTCACAGGTAGGTTTATATCGAGAAATGCGGCTGTCAATTGACCTCCAAGATTTTGCAACTTGACTTTTGTTCATTCTAATAAACCACAAACTGTTAATGATCTTAAAGCAAACATAATTCGCGTTATCGTTGAGATACGACCTGGTTTATGTATGTATTACACGAGTCATTAAAAATTGTGGTGGGCATATATATGACACTGTATTTCATGTAAATGTAATGTCATCAAATGTACTTTAAAATAAAGCAGTGAGTACGAGATTGTCTTCCGTATTTTTCGTTTCATTTCAATTCAGAGTTCTATCGCCCTTATTGAAAGATTCTTTAGAGCTAGTTGCAGACAGATGGAGACAGTTGCAGCCATCTCTATCTAAAACCAACGAAGAGCTTCCGGAAATTGTGTTATCAGTCGACGCGCGACGAATAACCAGAGACACGGAAAGCCTACAGCATCTTTCGAAATCCCTCTCCGAGCGCATCAACACAATTCTTACCTTACACTGCACGTGTTCGAGGAATCGAACCTCGTTCAAAGACCCGGCGCAGCCAGTGACGTCCGTGTAGACGCTGAGGGTGTACCCGTAGGTCGGATCGATGCGTCTCTCCTCGTTGATCTCGTCGGACTTGCAGATGTGCTGGGGTGGCACGTTGATCCACTGTTCGGCGAGGCTGACCATGGCACCGGCGTCCATCAGCCCGTAACCGAATTTGTGGGACACCTTTCTCTTCACGCCGTTCAGTATCCAGCCGGGCTCCTTCTCAAGGGGCCCGGACCTCGAGGTGCGCACCACAAGGTACTGCATGTCCCTCCAGGTGAGATTCGGGTTCGCCTCGAGCGCTAACGCGACGATCCCAGCGGCCAACGGAGCTGACGCTGATGTACCTGTATGTTCGACGGTGCAAATATGATCCGGCCGCAGCTTCGCGTCCATGTCCACCGTCGCAACGCTCTTGTCGTTGCCCGGCGTCCCCGAGGAGTACGTCGAAGCCAGTGTCGAGCTGCATTCCTCGAGGTACCATGGCTTGTAGCCGCCCTGAGTCGCGCTCGATATCGAGAGCGTGAAGATGCTGTTCGTGTAGCCGTCGCAGTTGCAGGAATCCGTGTGCCGTCCACCATTGCCCGACGCCCATACGAAGATCGACCCTTTGCCTTTCCGACCCTTTTCAAGGTCAGTAAAAATCGTTAGGTTTCATTGATTCTCTTGTGTTCAGGGATGCTCGTGAATCAGTTTTTGGAAAACGGACATATGCACCTCGAAGAAATTCAAACCGAAAAGTGATAGTATCTTTAGTTTTACTGATTTGGTTAAACTTCCACTTAGGGGACCAAAATTTTCAATTTTCCTCAATATGAAATTATATAATTTAACTAGAAAGTGATAAAACTTTAAATTCTAGTGCGAGAAATCCATGATCCAACTCAGTTTGGAAACCAATATGGTAGAAACTTGAAGTCCTCGCACTAGAATGTAATGTTCTATCATTTTTTCGTCGAATAGTATAACAGTACATTCACAATAGTTGAAAATTTTTGGACCCCTAAATGGAAGTTCAGTCATGTTTGCGCAAGGTGTTTTTCATGTTCTGATGGTTTCCTCTGTAGAGAGGGTGCTTTGGCTGGGATTTTTTGGATACCGTGTTTTGAGGATGCTTCCTCAGACAGTCTGAGGGTCAGATGTATAGATTTCGGGTTCAAAGGTGAAGTCAGTTTCGTTTTACCGATTCATCGAGTGCATTGGAAGTTTGAGGAGGAGTTTATACGGAGTGTTAGGGGTGGTTTGCGGTCAGCGAGCAGATTTTCGACAGAGACTTGACGAAATCGGAATTTCTTGGTGCTTTGACCTTGTCGGACCGTTTAAAGAAGCCGAGTGCTTTGATACCGCTCTGTATGTACGATTCGAATCGGTATCTCTGCTCAAGAATGTACTCTAAAGTCCATAGTTTACTATTAACGTCTTTCCCGAAAGAGGATGAAGAATACCATTATTTTCGTTGTAAATGGAACTTAATTTAGCAAGTTGGAGCTTGCTACCCCTGGCAGAAATAGATCAAAGATCATTTCAAATTTATTCATGAACCGAAAGTAAAAAACAATTTCCCTTAGTAACTTTAAAGGGAACAGAACGAAGTAATCATTTTTTTATTTAAGTAAAAATATTCATGAGCCAGTGCTGAATAACTTTGTCGCCTCGGGCTGATCATACTAATGGGGTTCCTCTCGTAGCATTCTCTTTGAAAAATTTTATTCAAAAAGGAAAGGAGAGAGGTATCTTCTGAGATCTCTTCAAAATTTTCGGTGGCCAGCATCTTAACTATTTCAGATATCTCGACGCGAAAAACAAATATTATCATTTATTTACAGAGCACACGGGCAGGGAAAGAAAGTTGCAAATGAAGGAAGTCTTCGATCATCTCTTGGCGCGAAGGAAGTTTCCAACAACTTCCATTATCATTTGTTTCGCTCGAGAAAATAAGAGTGCCTCAATGTTTTATAATATCATGCATAAATTGAGATAGTTGAAATATTATTCCCTGCTCGGTAAATGGGCGAACATTCATCATTACCGTTTAAGGAAATATTTTATCGGGGCATCGCGGATTATTCAAAAAGATCTAGTCTTCTCGAACAATCTTCCGTAAGGATTTAAAAACAATATATTATAACACCAAAACCAATCGATTTTCCTCAGATTTGTAAGCACTTGGACTTTCTGTCAAACAAATCTGAGCTTTTCAACTTGAATTGTACAAATTATTCAATGTTATGGAACGAATTACGTTTAAAGCGATAAAAATAAACTTTTAAAAAATACCACGTTTTTCAAAACGGACTAAAAAGTACAAAATAATTTTTCCTAGTCCCATACAGATTCCTAACCCCATATAGATAATCCTGAAAATTGTTAATTTTGAATAGCTATGAAAATACTTGTAAGATTTAAAACGAAAAACGTGGGGCGTATGCAATAGATAATTTGCGCATCTTGCGCATCACGTGGTAATCAGCTAATTTGTGGGTTAAGGAACGCGGTCTACAGTTAAAAATGTTTCTTCATACCGCCTCAAAGTCCGAATTTTCCTAACTAGGCTCCAGACGATGTCAGCAGTCGAACAAATCGAGGTTCGCGATTTCGATCGAATAAATCATTCAATGTCCTGGAACGAATTATGACCGTCGTTCTCGATTCGCGTTGCGATGCGCCAGTGTGCCCATAAAAATTGTACATTCTGCCAGAGGTAGATCCATGGATGGGTGGTCGGAAAGAAGCGATTTAGATCAGAGATTCGTAACTTACGCTGGTTACACCGTAAATAAACGCTCTCCTGGCAAGAGGTCCGGGGCCATCGACAGTTTTACCGTCGTCCTCGGGGCCCCACGAAGCGCTGTATATATCGATGTGATCAGGATTCAATCCCAGCGCCCTGGCTTCGACGGCGTCGTTTACCGGGCCATCGAGCATTCGCACGCCTGAGAACACGGAAGGTATGTGCGTCAGACAGCTTTCCTTCTCGTTGCCTGTGTGTCGTCGCTTCCACGGGAATTCCTGCCGCCTTCGGCACACCTTTCTCTCTCTCTCTCTCTCTCCCACAAAACCGGCAGATAAAAGGAAAAAGAAAGAGAGAGAGAGAGAGTGCGAGAGAAAAATAGCACGCATTCAAGTGTCGCGCGGCTCGGAGATTTCTAATTGCAATCCTCCGGGAGTCATTTTCTTTCTTCTTTTTACCGAGCTACAGGTATTCGGGGCCGTGTTAAATCGACCGGCCGGATTGTTGACACGCATTTTAATGGAAACGAGCCGGTTAAATTATCGAAATTCGATATATCACGGTGCGCCGGCCGTGGAACAGTTTCCCCGGCGACTTATAACGAGCCGGCGGGATATGATTGACGTTTTAATAATCGTTTCAGGGAAAAATGAGAAGCGGCCCCGTGGATGCGAAACGGAATATCGGGGTCAGGACACGTCGTGACGGCGATTAAGGTAACGACAAGTAATTAAACATCGAGATCGACGTCGCATTTTCGAGGAGGAACGACGCCCACCTGAATCGGGAAACCTGGACGCGCCACGATCAATTTTTAAGCTGGAAACGTCTCCCAGGAGGCATCGATCTTGCGGAATTAACGGTAATTCGTGGACTGACCCCCCGAACGGAATGTTACGTAGCTCGTAAATGCGGGTACTATCGAGAGCGGAGAGCTTGAAATGATTTATTCTCGATTTTATTATTTCGTTATTATTTATTATTTAATTGTTCCGCGAATATGCTGAGAACTTATGCCAGTCGAATCGAACGAATAATTTTTTGAAAATTCTTTGGCCTTGCTGCTCGTGTTTCCATAATCGATACCGATCGGAACGGTCTGCTAATTTAATTCACCGTTTGGGTAATTTCGTTACGTGGAATCGCAAATTCGCAGAGAATTTCAGAATCGAACCTAGAATTTGTGAACGAAATTTTTTGTGCGGATCGCAGGCTTCTGTGAATTTTTTGGTCGATTCAAATGTGAGAAACTATCGGAGAGAAATTGTGGATTTACGTAGCTCCGTTGTGTACCGATGAAATTATATTGATTCATGCGACTTCGTATTGAAGAATGTTTATGGATGTTTATGAAAACAGTTTATGGATGTTTATGAAAACAGTTTATGCTATCTTGTCGAGAATATTAAATGTGATTGCAACATCCTGTGACGGTTTTAAGCGGCGACCAATGCGCATGCAAACACACACGATAGATTATGATGGTTTGTAATGAGCTGCAATTAATGTGATTGAACCGGTGCATAATGATTATTAATAGGCCTGTATAAATGTACCGTTGCGACGCATCAACGCGATCAAACCAAGTCACGAGAACAGTATTCTCTGCTACGGTATTTATGGAATCGGATGTAACGCATCGTCAATGTTTCCGAATCATCGGAGAGTTCTTTGATGACGCCGTAACCCGGAAAATCGAGTACGCTGCATAAGGATATGTTTGCGTATCGTCGGCGAGGAGACTACCATTTTCCCGTTGGTCAGAGATGCACCCATAATTTCAGAATCTTTTTTATCGAAAATAAATGACACACATGCGTGAAATTTTACTGACCTGTTTGTACATGGTTAAAGTGCACTCGTGAATTTTGCAATACCGCCATCATGAAAATTATTCACTGAGAAACTCGATAAATAATACCTTTCAAATAGGTGACCGGCTCAACAAACTTTTAAGCTGTATTAAACAGAATTCCTACAGTAAATAAGTAGAATATGGCCGGTATATGGTCAGACAAATAGATTAGGAATAGTTTATGACCGGATTAGTGGAACGGATGCGGTTTCTAGTCAGACAAATGGTCTACTGTCCACAAGGTGATTATTGTTAATGAAACAAGTGAAACGAGCTTGGTCTATAATCAGACAAGTGGAATTAGTCGATCGTTAGTCAGAAGAGTGGCATGTGGTTTGTCCATAACCAGACAAACGGAGTAGGAACAGTCTGTGTCCGAGTAAGTAGAATAAGAATGATCCAATGGTGAGACAAGTAGAGTAGAAGAATGGTCTTTGATCAGACAAGTGGAAGAACTACAATCTGTAGCCAGACAAGTGGAATAAACACGATTTATAGTCAGGCAAGTGCAATAACATGGTGATCGTTAGTCATACGCAAAGAATGGGGTTGGTCCGTGGCCAGACGAGTGGAATAGCTTCGGCGTAAGGTCATAAGAGTAGAATTTACTTTTCTATTCATTTTTTACCTTTCACCAATTTTAGCGTACCTTTCAAGTCAACGCATGATCAGGCAAGTAGATTTAGTTCTTTCATTGGACAGAAATTGTTCACAATTTCTGTTCGGACAACTGGGATAGGGATAAAGTGTTCCTCAACAAGTGGAATGAAGGCTTATTGGTCAGACAAGGAAGAATAAGTACAATTGAATCTAGAAGAAGGATCTCCGACAGATTTTTAAATTTTGCAGCAGCGCAATTAGGAACTTATTTTGCTTTAACATATGATAAAACAAACCATTAAAAAAGTCCGAGTTCAAATATATTCCTATAAAATTAAAAAAATCTGACATAGGCCTTTCTTCCAGACACTCAATCAATTTACGATGAGACTGGTAGAATGAGCACAATTCATGGTGAAAAATTTTGAAAGGGGTGTGACCTGTTTCTAAACAACTGGAAAGTGAGAAAGTTGAAGTGAGAAAATGTTCGAAAACGATCAAATCTAGTGTCTCGATCCACGAATTAGTAAAAACAGGGATACGGTAACTCATATCGTCGGATAACGGAAAGTCGCGGCTAATAAAGAGCACCGTGGATCTGACTAACGT
Organism: Lasioglossum vierecki; assembly: GCA_028455595.1. Taxonomy (NCBI): domain Eukaryota; kingdom Metazoa; phylum Arthropoda; class Insecta; order Hymenoptera; family Halictidae; genus Lasioglossum; species Lasioglossum vierecki. The sequence goes on from CM052336.1 coordinate 15,024,228, forward strand.
GTAATTTGTTAGAGTCGCGTTCTCATTTCACCGGGTAGAGGAGTGTGTGCGAAAGAGAGAAAGAGAGAGAGAGAGAGAGAGAGAGAGAGAGAGAGAGAGAAAGAGAGACGGAGAACATGGTTGCGCGATGCCGGGTACCATTATTTATGAGGTATCCAGAAGTCACAGTCTCCTCGTTTGTTCCGCGGCGTGGCGTAGCGTGGCGTCGACTACTATGTAGGTTTCTGGTCGGTCGAAAAATCGCAATTTCTTACCGCCGATGCTGGCGTTGTACGCGACGCCGACACCGCAGTATTGGTTGAAAGCAACTGCGGCGACCTCGCCGGCGCATCGGGTCCCGTGCTTGTTGTCGCCGTTGTCCCTTGGCATCGGGTCGTTGTCGTTGTCGTTGATATCCCAGCTGGCTTGGTGGTCGTAATTCAGTGCCAGATCAGGATGATTCGTTTGTATGCCGTCGTCCAGGATCGACACAACAACACCCTTGCCCGTGTAGCCCTTCTGCCAGGCTGGGTCAAGATTCATGTCGTAGCCATCCTTCGCGCCGCCGTTCTGCAACACACAATCGCAGAACTCAACAACCGTGATCCACAACCATCTCCCTAATCGTTACCGCGCTTCCCATCATATATCTCCATACTCGCATTTCGAAGGGATCGTAACGGACAATGTTTATGTTGCATAAAAACCCGCAGTCTAGTTATCAATTTTTCATTTAATTTAATTCTAATAAAATGAGGTTTTTTCATCAACTTCCTGTTCAAAGGCCATTTGAAGCTCACAGTGTATCACGTCGTTGAACTCGTCTCGACATCAGTTACGACACTATAAAGTTAAAAATATATGGTTCCATCCAAAAATCATCGATCACCTTCAAAATAAAACAACAACAATCAAAACAATTTTTTATACCACCGTATTTGCCTCTTTTAGCAATACAACTTTTCTCCCTAACATTTTCTTCTATCTTCTAGCTAGCCTAAAGAACATTGTTTAGTGAATGTGCATAATTGAACAATTACCGAGTTGAAAGGTTAAAAATATAATTGATCTGCAATGATTGGAGAAAGACTAAACAAATTGAAGATTCTTTCTAAGCTTTGACGCAGGTTTGACGAAAGAAAAATCCTTGAACCGTGAAGGGAAGTTTCGTATACAAAATAGAAATTGTTTGATACCATCGAGGCACGCACAACGGAATTGCAGCACGGCTCTACGAAGCACTCGAACACAATAGCTGTCCACGGGTTATTGTAACACGACCCATCGGTACAACTCTTCAGAAATGCCATTGAACCGTGCCCGCCCGAATTATAATGGCTTCCGATTTACGAAATTGTACGCGGCGCGAAACAAATGGAACTAATTCTGTAATTCTCTCATACCATCGGAAATGAAATATCGTGTTTGCGGTACGCGAAATTAATTAACCTTCTAATTAGCATGAATAAATATCAGTCAGTTCTTTCAAGTCTCGAAACTTTGTAATAACGATCTAATAATATTAAGTGTCTGTCTGTGGAACGAGTATAAACATGTCGGTAAAACAATAATCAGGACCTTTCGATTTTCCGAAAATGTGTGCTCGAAGAAACACAACGGCTGTGTTGGGATAACGTGTTTTTCTTATCGCGCAGCCGCGATTTGAATTTCTAGAATAAACATTCGTTTATATTTCTTAGCTGAACATCGTACATTCAGGAAAACTTATTTGAATGCAAATTATGCTTCGGAATTATGCTCTTCAGTTGTACGATCTCGTATTATCATAGACATAACAAGGAAATTAGCTACTAGATTGGCTTTAAATTATATCAGATATTAGCATAATTTGCAATCAAAGAAGTTTTCCCAAATGTACGATGATTAGCTAAGAAATACAACCGAACGTTATCAACACAGCCATTGTGTTTCTTCGAGCACACATTTTCGGAAAAACGAAAGGTCCCCTGACATCATGTTTATACTCATCCCCTTTATCCTTCCTCTTCCCTCAACATTCTTCGATAATGCACCTGTTTTTAATGAACCGATCTTTAATATCTGAATTAAAGATCAGTTCATTAAAAGCAGGTGCATTATCGAAGAATGTTTGAATCGAACAAATTTATATCTTAGAGTACATATTATAAATCAGACAAATAATTTGTACGTTACTGAGATTGTACGAGAGTACTTGCAAGGAAGAATTATTACGGTTGTATACGGAGGTCTGATCAAAATGTGCACGTGTCTGAATTCTCCCGAGGAGGTTCCGTGTATTTATGATCGGTCGGGAGAATTTAATTTCAGCGGAGAAAAATCGGCAGGAATTTATTGTACGACCGACTACATTTGGTTAAGAAGAATTTTGTCGGTCCGGTGTCGATACGAGCGCGAGAAATCGAAACGGCAGAGGCCGTCCTTTTTCGTGCTGTTCATAATTCTCTGCACGTCGCCTCGAACGATCGTTTTCGGGTATAGACAACGGGCGATCGCTGCTCTTGTCGTTTCTGGAATTAACGGCGGGAACGGGATATACGGTCCCGGTATTAACAATGAGATGTTTTTCATTCGCAAACAGGATTTCGGCCCGCGGAACAAGCACCGCCCTTTCACGTAATCCCGATCGCTGGTCGAATCGTTATTCTATGATTTAGTCGTTTAATGGGCTGACACTCGATGGACCGAACAATTGCGCGATCAACCGCTAAACGAATATAATTGGCCACTCGTGGACGACAGCGGAACAATAATTTCGAGCCGATTATTTATAATTAGCAACGATTTCGTTGGTTCTTTAGCCCCCGTACCTGAACTCTGCCGATTTTATTCAGTACAGATTAGACTGTCTATTTTCTGTATTCATGATGAATTTTATGGATTCGATTACATTATTTGCTAGTTTAAATCCGGCTCTTGTAAAATTCAATTACAAGGAGCAGGAATTAAATTTCCTTTAAATGAATCAATTTTTAATTCGAGTTACATCGAATTAAATTTAATTTCATCGTGTCGTATATTTCACGTTGTTTTTCGTATTCATGTTTGATATAAATGCATGAAAGTTTCTGATGAGATTATAATATTCATCATTCTAGGAGCTTCATTCTGGGTTTTATTAATTCTATAAAAATCGATATGAAGCTTGAAGAGAAATTCAAATAGTAAAATGAAAATAGCAGAAAATAGTCACGAATTTCGAACGCAATTAAAGCAATTAAATGTTCTCTAAAACAATACAAAAATAAATTCCAGACTTTTAGGACAGCACGAAATTTGGCAGGAAATAAGTGTAACAATGAGCATCGTTTGAGACACGAGATAAATCATTAGTAGTCGTGTCACGAAGGACGTAATAAATTGTCCATTGATTTCGGATTTTCGAAAAAATTCGAGATAATTTCTATGGGTTCCGCAGAGTGATGGAGGGATATGATCGATTCGATCAGCGACACATGGACAGGGTCCGGGGGGTCGCGGAGGAAATCCTGCGGAAGCAGAATGGCAGGAGCTAGATCCCGAATACGTTATAACAGTTATCGGGTGTCGTTAAGTCCGCCACATCGGTCGAGTCCGGTAGTCCCGTCACGTAGTTCGTTTTGGTTTGGGGGATCGAAGGAAGTAGAATCGAAGGGTCCACTTACCAGGTACCACTGTTCCTTAAAGAGCGGATCCGTGAACAGGTTCTGGAAGGGTATCTCCCTATATTTCTGCCGGTGGAACGTGTCCTGCCTAGCACGAGGGACGAACCCGTCGAAAAACGTCGGATAATCGCGGAATGCGAACGACGACGTGTGCACGAAGTCCCTCTTCTTCCGGGTCTTCTCGTGCTGCTGCTGAAACCATCGCACCTGCAAAAACAAGAACAGATTTTTCTGTAGTCTCTACGGATTTCGGGGACAGGATCCTTAAGACAACTATCCTGTTCTTTCTAAGAGACGCAGATCCGTTCTCGACGGTCCAGATTTATTGAAGTGAAAACTTCTTTAAGTGCACCGCGTACCCAATTGCTGGTCAGCGAATGATTCTGATCCGTCACGCTCCGAGGTGAAACGCTATTCACTTGTGTGTGTCGCAGAAGAAGCTTCGCTTCGATCGTATTGGTCTCTCTAATGTTTGCCCAAATAGAGAAAATTGAACTTTTTTTCAGACTGTTACTCCTCGTATGATTTTTCGGGCATTTTGCGACAATCATGGGACAGCGTCGAGCGCGTTGAAGCGATAAACGTAGGAAATTTCGTAGAATCAATCCGTCCGATTTTTTGACGCGACAAATCAGTAGAAACGGTCGGCGGTAATCCGACCGGTTCGAAAATTCGTCGGCGCGATAACAAGCCAGATTTATCGCGGAAGCAACAGCGTAACGTCATCCACTCGGGCAGAGACCCGGTGGAACGTTTTTACTCCTCGGGCGTTCGTAAATTCTCGAAAGTTTATTCGCGGCTGTCGGAACGCGGCGCATAAAACATAATAGAGTGAAAAGGATCGGCGTTGCACGGAGAGACCGGCGCACACAACACTGTATGCGACGCGTAGCGCGCCGGCACCAACGAAATTAATTTTCACGTGCTGTTTATAATGCATCGTCACGTTTTCCAGGGCGGGGGGCCCGCGACGCGAAAACCGTTGAAAAATTTCTCGCGCTCCGCAGGACACTCGTCGCGTACCGATGCATTTTTAAGTGAGCCGACGATTTATCGGCGAATATTCATCGGGATTCGGGGTCTATCGTTGGCGTACGCTACTACGATTCTGGATATCGACGCGATTAGCTGCCATCCGTCACTACGGGGAACCACTTAATTACAGGGTACAGGAATTAGCTCTATTTTGTTGACGCTGTGACGGACAGCCCAAAGTGATACGATCGAGACTGTTTTTATTTCGACAGAAATTTTCGGCGGAACGCGCGACGCACACTGATTACAATTAAAAAATTCGGCAGTTCATTTTCCTAAACGATCGACAGTCTCATATCGATCTTTTTTCAAATGTGAAATTTTTCATCGTGAAAATGACTAAATTTAAATAAAATACTTAAAAGAATGCTGAGAATACCAAACATTTTTCGCGAATACTTTCGGTACTGCTGATAGAAGAATGGTGTAAATGCGAATAATCTGCGAAGTCAGATTTCAAGTATTACCATTTGTTTCAATATTATATTTAATATCATATATTATTGGTATGAGACCAACGACCGTGGTCCCGTTGAAAGCACCGGTTCTCTCATTCGATCGCCGAAGTTAAACAATGTGGAATATAGAACGGACTTGGATGGGTGACCTCCTGGTAAAAACCCAGGAAGTGAGCCCCGGGTGTTTATCTCGTGTTGTTGGCAAAGGTGGTTCGGAAGCCACCGTAATAAACAGTAGGTCCCGCTGAAAATTAGGCTAAAATTAGGCGATAGGGAGAGTGGAAAGAAGGGGGAGATTGGTAAATAGATTTGAAAGCCTGAGGGGACTAAATAATCATATCGCTAATATTGGTATGAATGGGTGGCATGGTACAACGCCGATTTTCATGCACAACATAATATACAGTCTAATTCCAGGCATCGTCTGTTCATGTATTTCCTCGTAGCAACAAAGATTGAAAAAAAGCTTCAGAGATAGATTTCGAAAATAAAACAGAAATGATGAACAGAGGTTTCGCAACGGCTGTTTATTTTCTGTAGAGGCATTAAGTGGCCGGGGGTTTATGGTCGGTGAAGGAGGTCTTGTAAACCATGCGGCATCGCAGTGCGAAAACATTTTCGCGGTCGTGGGCGGCCCCGGTCATCGTTTCATTCATATCGCTGGTCGCACCGGCGTTAAACCCTCCCCGTGAAATTCACGGCTGGTGAATATTGGCCAGACTCCAAAGTCCCTAGGCTCGTTTATGTTCCGCGTCGATAAGTGTCACGGTCGTAGCGCCACGTGTGACAATGCTCGCGAAAAAAGCGCTGCACGAAGACCGCAATGAGCTGCGGTCCCTATCGATCATTGTTACCTGCCCTCGAATAAACCACTGTCGATTCCCGACTGTGTTTGGTCGAAAACTAGGCTGTTTATTATAGACTGCTTTATATAATTTTCATACACGGATTTGCAGAACGAATTTCAGTCGCACATTTTCATAAAACAGCCTCGAGATGATACTGAATACAGTGAATAGAATTAACCCTCAATACTTGACTCGTGACTATGTTACATTATTAAATATATTGGGATCTGACGAATTACTAAACATTTAAATATTGTATGAGGTATTATATCAATTTCATATCCGTAAAATATAAAAAAAATCATATACAAGGGAATTATTTTAGGTCGGAAGAAATGTTTAATTTTCGAGTTAAAATAGCTCCGAGTTAACATTAAACCTCCCGGTCAGAATGATCGGTTTCAGATATTTCATTTTACAATTATTGAAAGAATAAAGATAATTTCATAAGAAATGATTGTATAGATATCTTTTAGTGAACATGTACCAGCTACTTTTAAGGCTCAGTAGGTACAGTGTTAAATTGAATTGCATCGAGTATTTTGTTTCGCGTAGATCTCCGAGAGCTGAAAGAGTGTACAAGACCCATCGAAGTATGATTGCTACCTATTGGAATTTAATTAATGAGGTGCGCCAGGGCGCTAAATAATTGCAGATATCGAGATATCGAGTGCAAGGGCGCACACGTATAAAAGAGCGATGAATTGCACGATGTTCGATCCCCGCGTGCACTCGAGGAGGATTGTTATAACAACTCCGTTGTAAATATACATTACGTCGGCTATAATGGCGCGGCTATTTCTCGAGCAAACCTCTTGACTCCCGTTTCATCCATGGCCGAAGTGCTTCATCGACTAGAAAAAGACAGGCGGCTGAAAAGATGGGCCAATCACAATATTATCTCTGGAAACGCCGGCCGATATTCTGCCGTGTTTTTGCTTTAAAAGAAAGCTCCCCCCGTCGACAGGTCGGGATGACCACCGGATGGCCACTTCAGTTTCAATGTCGTGTTCAACGTTTAAAGCCTCCCCCACTTATTTTTTCCCCTTCCTTCCCCATCTCTCGATTGGGTTTACGATACTTTTCCCCTACCAGTCACATTTCAAGAACTTTGACCAGAACAAGAGTAGATCAAAGGGCTCCCGAGAAGTTTAATCGAACCATAATTGCGTATCGTTCACTGACCAAATGCTTCTTAACAATTTATTCGTTGGTAGCCTATTATTAAATCATCAAAAAGGAAGCTCGATAATTCCAATTCAAACGAACTATAAATTAACCTATTGAATCACGTTGTAACAAAATGCTACCATTTTCCAATAATTTTCGTGTAACAATAACTACGTTAATTAATCGCTAAATATTATATTTATGAAAATTACATGCTTATCATTTATGTAATAATAAATTTGAGGTTCAACAATTATCCGATGGTTTATCTCCGGCAGGAAATTTTTATTACATGCACAAATGGTTACATATTGGTTTATGAATCAATTAATTTTTCAAAGGCTGTTAAATAATTCATACTTTAAATATCAACGCAGATAATTAATGAATCAAAAGAGTAGAATTATAGTGACGAATAAAGATTGATGGAAATAGTAGAACAGACACAATATATGGTCAGGCAAGTAGTTGAAGGTGCATTGAAGCCGGACAAGTAGTATAGCGAATTTTCAGTCTACGAAGTGGAGTCAGACCTGTTTTATAATCAGAAAAGCCGAATCACTATAAAATGTTTATGATATATTCATAAATGTATTATTGATTTATTACGTAATTACATGTTTTAAACTGATTATAACCAGCAGTAGGTATTTGACAGAAAATTACAAATTCAGAGCGGTAATTATTGAAATCGTGGTGGAAGGAATAGCTATGGCTTCCTCGAATTTGCGGACGCTTTATTTTCAGTTTTCCGCGAGTGGGTGTAACACAAAAGAAAGAATCGATTTATCGCGCGACTCGACACGCACATGAGCCTGTACATTCAGCTTACTGTAATTAATGGTACATCCAGCCGAATTTCATTAGATGCTTCAAGCATTATGTGGGTGTTAATTGGGCTCTACAATAATTGATCCCCGCGTATCGATTGTTCCGTGCATGTGCGTCATGATAATTGGAAGGTGTGTACAATGCGAGCCGTCCGAAATTGTTGTATAGCATCCCCGATAATTGACACACTCGATTCCTACGCGTCCACTTAACTTCAAACCAACGCGCGGAATTATACTCGTCGACAAAGGGAATCGTATGCTCACGTACGTATCGAAAAACAACGGGGAAAAAAGTAAAAGAGAAAGAACATACATACACATACGAAAACGAAAGAGAGAGAGAGAGAGAGAGAGAGAGACGTAGACAGAGAAAGAAAAAAAACCGAGCCATTCCATATGCATGAAAGTGTCATTTGAAATATGCAGCGCTTTTAATTCTTCGTTACGTAAGAATTTAAAATTCGTTCTCATTTCCATTACAATGCGAGCCTGGAATCCTTTACCCGGGCGATCTAAACGATTCTTTTGTGCAAAACGTTTCGCTTTAGGGCGTTTTAAATCGCAATCAAATTATGAATTAACCTGCGGGTCCAGTCGGTCGCGGGACAAATACAAAAGGCACGGGCAAAGTCCCTCGTTCCGAATTGCACTTTGCGAGCGGAACACACCGAGATGCTGTTCCTCGATTTTTATGCAAACTTTCCGTACTCGGATAACTGATTAATGAAACAGTTAAGTACATAAACGCAATAAAAAGAACAAATTGTACGGGGAACAGAACAGATCTATTCTCAGATCGAAGAAGCTAGAAGGAACGAATATCCGAGCACGGAAGATTAATAAGCGGAAATTCTCTCTAATTTTCATTTAGCGGTCTACAACTTTCAATACGAAAATTTTTTAAAAAAAGTTCATTCTATAAAAAATCAAGGTCGCCATAAACTTTTAAAGATCGATACATATTTCGCACGACCTACACTTCAAAGAGTGCGAAAATCTTAATCCTTCGCTGCGTAGTAAAGCTTATCATATACAGTTAACAAATCTGGTATACAGTAAACTAAGAATGTGTTTTCTTACAATGTTTATTTATTCTTGAACCAAAAGAATGAAATTCGAATCCAGCGTTTAGTATTCCTACAAAATAGCTATTTGTTGTGTAGAAAAATGATCGAACCGTTGCGCCGAGAATAAAATTCATAATATCCGAAAGATAAATTACGATCGATAAACTAATTAATTATTTAATGTTTATTTATGTTTACTTTCCTAAAAATGTTGTTTTAATTTTTTAAAATATTTTTCCCTTAAACAAAAATAAATTTTTCAATTTTTTCATCCCAATTAAAACAATCATGCAGTGAAGGATTAACGAGCTGTTAGATCGGCTGCCTGGACCACTGTGCAACCATTCGAATGGGCTAACAGGGCGCGTTATCATCGTTGGAAATAACTTTCAGCGTCGAGGTTGGGAAAAAAAGGAAGAGTATCAAGACGATATTTAACGCTCGGGTGTAGCGTGCGACTTGAATTACGCCGGCACACGTACGACATTATGTAACTGCGTGACTGGGTCGTTTGTTTTGGAGGGTTGTGCTCGTTGTACGGCAGGCGAGGAAGAAGGAGAGAGACAGCAAGCGTGTTATTCGCGAACAGGAGAAAATTAGAATGCCGGGTAAACAATGCGCGTCGTAGTAGAACAGACGCCGTGAAATTACGCGGCTTCTCCGCTTCGCACCTGTGCCCCCGGTGGTGCCGTGCCACCGTCATAGTTTGACGAGGACACCTTAACCCTGGGACACGTCGAAGATGGAATCACTTACCCGCGGCTCATCCCTCAGTGTTCTGTGATGCGACTCGCTGCTCGACAAAGACCTCTTGTGCAGCCGCTTGTCGGCGAGCAAGAAATATTCCTTCAGCGCTCCAATCTGCAAACAAACAGAGGCACCTGTTAATTTCTTTGTCGCCGGATGGATTACCCGTGAGCTTCCGACTCGCTCCCTCCCCTCACTCGCCACAGTATTTCATTTGTAGTCCCGTGGAAATGATCTTGAAGGATCACCCAGGTCGGCGCTCTTCTTAATTAAAAGAACAGTTTCCCCAGAGCTACACCGACCCCCTTGTTATGAAATATTCTGCTCGAATCGTTCTTCTGAACGCGACCGTTTCAACTCTGGATAGACACGACTGTCGGATTTTGTGGAATAGGGAGGATGCACCCCAGGCTGCAGCGAAAGGTAATTTCTTCTCGTTTCAATTAATCCGATCATGGCAAGACCGTGGACGTCAAATATTTGCCTTGCTAAACGACCATGCACGTGATTTGTTATATCTGCCTGACCCAGATCGACCATAAATCCTTTATTTACTTTGGATGGACTAGGTACTGCTTGTCCGATAAGCGAATGGTTTATTTCATACGTGACCGGTGAACGCTCGCGAAACGAGAGTTTTTACATCGTTATGAAACGATACTTTGGTGGTTGTAATCGTTGGGTGATTATAAATTGGCTGCGAGATGGTTCAACTTCATTTTTGACTCGTTCGAGCTTCGGTGAACACTGTCTGAGCAGAGATTTACATTACTTGTACACGCATCCATAATTCTCTATTTTGTTAAGGAGCGCTCTGCACAGTAAATTCTTACAGTGTAATACCTCAAGCGTTAATAGTGAGATACTTTCAGAAAATGGTAAAACACAAAATTTAGTAGAATATAACAAGACTGCGGATTTTCATTCGAAATTGCTTCGTGTATATAATCAGTGACCTGTAAAATATTCAACATTAACAACATACTAAAACTTTCGGAAAATAGTGTTAAATATAAAATGTAATATAATCTAACTCGATGACATAAATATTTTTAATTTACTGACACGTGAGATGAAAACACGTCTAACCTTTATTTTGTTCCACGACAGATTGTGCAGTGATTATACTTGATAACTGGACTGTGAAAAATTCGGAAGAATATAGAATAAAAAGGTGATTCAAGTTCCCATTTTGTTTTTAACGTACTGAATGCCCGAGGTAAAGAAATTTGCACTTAATTTTAACTTCTGCAACACATTCGCCGGCACTGTTCCAGTCTCCGCGGCTCTATTTTATGAAACGCGACATACCCTCCTTACAAAATATCAAAAAACTGGAACAAAGAAATCTCATTACCGTCTTGAATGTTGGGCTATGCGTCGCGTCGCGGTTTTAAACAAAAACGCACGTAGAAGTAATACGGTTTTCTTCGCGCGAAATATGAAACGGTGGTCTCCATCATACGACTTTGCCGTGGAGAACGTGCTGAATTTGTCAAGAAAAGTGCAAATTCGCGCGCGGACTTCTATGTGGTAATAGCTCCTGTCGGAAATATTAGATTTGTGCCATAAGTTGTGCGATTCTCTGGCGCAACAATGAGAGGATCCTGTCCGAAGACAGAAGAACAAATATCTGCAAAAATAGCTGCCGAATGTCGAATATGAAACGGCGGAACACCGCACATTGGGAACCGAGTTAAGGAGTGTTGCAATTTGCATCGGGTTCCATGAAAATCACCGACACAAATTTCCCTGACATGGTTTTCACTGGCAACATTTCATCGGCAACTACTTAACAAAGCAAAGACTAACGATTAGTCTAGATTTAGATTAGACTACTGTCGGTCAAATCTGGTGTCGCTGAAATGTTGTCGGTGAAAGGGTAATTACTTACTTTGAGGGCCTTTTCACCGATTTTGATGGCCTTGAAATATGTTGTCAAGGTCATCATTCTGAACAACTTTTTCCTATACATGTTACTGCCGCTCGATTTTAGTTTTCGAGATATTCATAAAAAAGTATCACGAATATTATATTGAATTTTTCGTATTCGAACACGCTCCGTAGCTACGTAAGCTTGTCCCGGCGCGGTGTTTGTTTACATTTTGCTTCTAAACACGCTGTGGATATGAGAGAGAAAACGGGGTCTCATTATGGTTATACATATATAGGGTGAACTTCAATTTTGAAGGACTACTCCTGGATTTTCTTATGCGTGTTCGGGCCTGTCTGACAGTCGACCCTCTCCGACCCCTCTACGAACTAACCACAACTCATTCTGATCGCATAATTTTTGCCACAATTGCAAATCAAACCTAACCTAACCTAACCACAACTCATTCTATTCGTATGATTTTTCCTTAGTATTTCAAATTCCGGTTTACAGTTGCAATGCAAAAATGATGCGATCAGAATGAGCTGTGGTTACGTCGTAGAGGGGGTGGAGAGGGTCGGCCGTCAGGCTGGCCCGACCACGCATACGAAAATCCTTTTATGTATATGTTGTGTATTGTATTCCTGTGTTATTCATTTTGTGAGAAGAGAGAAAATTCAATATAGTATTAGCAATAGTTTTTTGTAACATGTATAGGAAAAAGTTGTTCAGAATGATGAAGGTCATCAAAATGGGTGAGGAGGCACTCAAAGTAAATAATTACCGAAATTTGGGTCGGTGATTTCCACGAGGCCCATTTGCATCAGCGCGTCTATAAAAATTGTAAAGAAATTGATTCGCGTTGTCGGCGAGCAACGATGCTCGCTAGCAGGAAACAATTTCATGGAAGAAATTGGGTCACTGTATTATGAAACAATATTGGTGTAGCCGAATTGCCAAAGCGATTTCCGCGAAGGACGGGCGCACCGAATTCCACGATGTATTTGCTGTTCGCTCGACACGCAATACGCGGTTTCGTTCCTGGATCGTTATTAAAATATTTAGTCACCTGTAATTGGCATCTTTCGTCTGCCGGCTATTTGCAGTGACGGTAAATGAACCTCAAATATTATTTCCAATTTCATAGCGGAACAAGTTTCCGGTCGTAAGTGGCGCTCGGCTCGCATTACAGCCGGATGGCAATCGGGATCGATGCACGCTGGCGATCCATATGACGCCGGTTGCGGGCTCGTTAGCTGGTATACACCTTGAAGAAGGGCTCCAGCCAGCAGACGCGAAAATTTGCGACGCCTGATGGCGGCCTGATAATACATTCAACGCTTCGCGATGTTAGTTAAACTCGTATCTCGAAACTCGCGGTGTTCTACCCGAATACCTGCACATTATGTGCTACATAAGGAGCACCTGAAATCCTGTTTCCAACGGGGGACAGATCACTTTCATGGGAAATCCCGCTCGGAAACGCGCGTCGGGAAATTCGGCTCTGATTCCGAGATAATCGATTCTGGCAAAGGGTGCTGCGGAGCTGATGATTTTCGGGGCTTTATCTCGTCGTAGACTGTGGCTTTCATTAATTTATAACAAAATTGGATAAGTGAAAAAGATACATGTGGAAACATTACAAGATTTGAGAAGACTGTATTATTGTATTTATGTAAAAAATGGACTGTTCAAATCCAAAACTGTAGAGGCATGAGTATGTATAGATTCCGTGTGTTTCAACAATGATCTGTGCGAACTCATGAATATACTGGAAAATCTACTGGGTTAGAGCATTTGAAATAAACACACACAAATAATATTTCACTTGTTTTACTTTAATTGTATATTAACTCAAATAAGGTCTTGTTGAATGATACTGAGACTGGTAGTCGTGGACGAAGAATTCGCCGCGTATTTACTGACCTTTTAGCGGTCGTCTTTGTAACACAAAAACTATTTGCCGCAGATACGCGGTCCCATCCCGCTTGTATTGAAATTTCGGCCTAAAGAAAAGAGAAAAAGAAAAGAGAATTTTTGTATACAAAAGTAGGGGTCTCATGGAAATCGCCGATACAAATTTCCCCGGCACGGTTTCACCAAAAACATTTCACCGACAATAACTTTGGCCGACAACGTTTTTAACCGATAACGAATTCGATCGACAACGAATCTAAAATCGTTACCAGACAAATTCGTTTTCGGTTAAAGGCGTTGTCAGCCAAAGTTATTGTCGGTCAAATCTGGAGGCGGTGATTTCCATGGGACCCAGAACCAGACCTTCATAAAATAAAAGATAAACCAACAAAATCTTCCATTTAATTATGATGTAGCATGTAGATCTTCAGCAAAAGAAGCATTTAGCTTTTCGAGAAAGCGAAACGAAGTTCGGCAAAACGCGTCGATCGGATTTCCGCGGATTGACTGTGTTCCGGATCGGACCGGTATAGTCAAATGATACTTTCCCGGTTTGTTGCGTTCCGTCGTGAGAATCTTGCTATCAGAAACGATCCGAAAATGCATCGGAATCGACGAAGACACGTATATTTATCGAGATCGTAGCCGGTCCTGCCTCGAAGTTCGATTCGCGAATCGAAAAGCGTGGCTCGGGAATATCGGGCAAATATTTGCGGGTAGCGTTTACTTCTCCTGGGCATTCGACGGATCGAGCCACTCCTGTTAGGCGATATTTCGCCGGAGAAATTGAAAAAGCTAAGGGCGACTTCCGTTACATCGTAATTTTCCGTATCAATTTAACGTGGACTCCAGGATCGGTTTTCGTGCTGGTAATCGTCGCTGTAAATCCGCAAGCAGAATGGCAAAAGACCAGAAGAGAGGGAAAAAGATAAGAACGAGGGGGTTGGTGGATTCTCCACGGTGAATTCCAATCCCTATCTTCAGATATTTGTAGAGTTTGATAGGGCACGATTCGCCAACTCCTCGAACAATGCTGCGATACAACTTTAATGTCGGAAGATTCATTGGCATATTTCCGAGCATTGCAGATTATTTTTGCCTACAACTTCCCGATACGTTTGGCCCCGTTCACAGCGAATCCTGCTTCCGGTTTACCCCCGACGTTCACTGTTCTAATTTTGGCTCACGGTTAATCGTTATCGATGCTAAAGTGTCGCGCGGATTGTACCTCGGATCGAGAATCTTGCTTTTCTTGAAATTACGCCAAGTCGAACTCGCAAAAACGATTTTCCTGTAACGTATTTCCAATGTTGGTTCAGTAACAACGATTTACTGGAAAAAATCTTTTATCGTTTAAATAGTCCTTGCAGAAAAGTTACACTGAAAATGATTTTCTTAGAAAACATGTTCAAAGTAGTTTCAATAAAAACGATTTTTTTGGAGGCTTGACGAAGTTGTTTATAGAAAAATTTGAACTCTCAGTGAGATACAATGTCGAGAGGTGTCTATCTATTCCTCTTAATGGCCCTTAATGGCGTATTCTAAGCACACTCTGTCTCCCGTTCGCTCAGTTTGCTCGTTCTTGGACTTCCGGATAGAACGAGAAGCATATCATATGGAAGAGCACTCTGCCAAGGTATATCCTATCCTCCTTTCAACGGAGGTTTGATAACTCGATATTATTGACCATTTGCGGAAAAGACAACAATGAAAAGGTCTTGTATCAACATCGCCGTTCCCGAGCACAAGTGTCTATCTTATTTGAAATGCGGTTGGTCAAGAGCCATCCCTCTTAAACTTCCAGATTCCCCGGTACCTCCTTTGTGGTCGGCCATCTTTGCCGGAAAAAGAAACATTCGAGGAATTGGAAATACCCGTCGGCGTCGAGAGCTCGATCGAGTTTCTATAAATAATTGGTCTCGTAGTAAAATTCTGTCGGAACGATCACGTTCTCGTTCGCGGATCATGCTATTCTTGATATAGCCGATTTCACAATTACGTAGACTGCAACTTTAATTTGCGTTTCAGCATTTTATAGTGGAACCTGTAAATTGCATACTGGATCAACTATTTATGCTACATATTTGTTCTATTCTACCTTCTATTTATTTTATCAGCTGCAAAGTATCCTTCGATTGAATCCACCATTAGGAAAAAAACCTACTTATAATTTATTTACAATATATTAATACTATCATAAAATTTTTATGCGCCAAATCTATCGAACATTAATTCGACACGTCCAAAATAAAATGAAGGCTGTCTCAGTCTATACTAGTTTAAATATTGTAACACCTCCACGCCCACATAAAATCATTATTGCAAATGTCAAACTAAATAAATCTATAAAATTCTTTACACTAATTCGAATCAATTAAAACGGACATTCGTAATCTGTTCCCGTTAGTCACATATCTCATCTATCGACATTTCAACGACACGCTCCTATCGAAATCACCTTTTAAGCCGCATAAAATATTTAATCGAATCTGCCAATTATCGGCAAGCTTTCACCAGACGAATTATTCAGATCTTCGAAGCAGATGTGGAAAATGTCCATTTTCATAAGAGAGACTTAAAAGTGAGAGGGAGAGAGAGAGAGAGACGTTCGGGTGTTGGCTAGTTCGAATCAGTAACAGGTTTTTGCTCGACCAGGATCGATCCGTCCGTGGATTCAGATAAAAACGCGATCGGATACGGTGCAGCGGCAAGTTGTCGGCTTGATTTCCCAGCGTGCACACGCGGAAATCCATTTCACCAACGGCCACAGCTTTGAGAAACGCCGATATTGTTCTTGGGGCTCCTACGGGGCTGATTTAAGACGGTCCGAGGCTGCCCGGGCTTTTCTCGAATCTCGAAATCCTGTGTTGCGGCTTTTCGACGGCGAGCCCGCGTGCGCTCTATCAACACGCCTCGCTAACTATAATCTTGAGCGGATATACAAGTGGACCGGAAAAGGCCCGACGCGCCTTGCAACTGGAGCGTGGTTTCAGAGATCGAATGCCACCTTATGTATCTTAACAGACCATTTACGTTATATTCATATAGTACTGACAGCCTCAAAACTTTAAATCTAGTACACTAACTATAAAGAAAGGTGTCTACTTCACTAGGAAATATCTATTTTGCATTCAAGTAGTTATTTTGTGGAATAAAAATTTGTTTAACTGAAAGTTAATATATGTATGTTAGAATCGTCAGGGCGTGTCCGCGTTTTTTGAAGATTCTGAGGGGGGTAAGCCCCGTGTGGTTCCTCACAGTCCTCTTACCAAAAGGCATTGCCTTCCCCACTCCGTGGCCAGATCCTTCGGAACCATGTGTTCTTGTTATTGTTTAGCAATACGACGTCGGGTCGCTTGCCATTTCTAAAGATCTCACTTTCAATATATAGTCATTACCTGAGGGACCCTGTGCGGTCCTCAGTTTATTGCACCATATGGCATTGGGGCTGTTTACTAAATTCACGGCCACTCGCACCGTAAATCCCTGTCATAATTATATGAAACACCAAATATTCGTTTGGTCCTTCTTCCCGGAACCCCCCTTCAACCGCGCTACCGCTAACATGTATAACAAAAATACGCTGATGCTAGTTGCAACAGAGATGTTTATATTGGGTTAAAAAGAGAAAGAAACGATAATTTTTATATACACATAGAAGCAGGCCATCATGAAATCAAAGAAACAAACAACAGTTTATAACTATTTTTTACAATTCCACTTCATCCCACCTTAACAATTGTCTATTCATGAGAAAAAATAGCTCGAATAAAATACTTTCAACAAGCTACACGAGCGTGGAACACGAAACAAAAGTTTCGCAAAGAAGAACGCAAGAGCCCGAATGAGATTCTTCGGGGGAAGGGTTGCATCGGGAGTATCTGGATGGAGCCACGGATAATTTATCACGTAGCGCTGGTGTACCGCTGAAACGCGTCTTCCAGTGATTGTATTTCGCCCGGGTAAAGATCCGTGCGTGTATCCGCGGACAAGTTGTGGCCGGAAAACGAGTTCTCACGTAACCGAGGGCTGGGCTATAGGTAGCCGGGCCAGATAACGGGTAAGTTACCACAGCAACTACGGGGGGAACCACTAAATCAAACCGACCAAGAATGCCTTACGATAACCCCCGCATACCATGGGTCATCGGTCCCTGCCCGTCGTGTGTCCTTGCCCGATACGCTTTGCCTATGGTATATCCCCTCGGCCAGGGGACGAATTAAGGTAATACGCGTCTCATGGAGGGCCACGGGAGTTTCAAGTTTCACGGCGGGAACGGAATTTCCGGTGAAGCACTCGCTCTTGCCCTCTCTCTCTCTCCCTCTATCATGAGCGTCTGATGAAGCTTGAGGTCTCGTTACGATGCACTGTCGCTGACCTGTCGCTTCTTAATAGTTACCCGGGAAAACCCACCCCTGCATCTCCCTCTCATCCTCTCGTCAAACTTTCGAACTTCCGCTCTGATTTAACCCCTTTGACTCCGCCGACGACTTGCAACTGCCAAAGCATGCGAGACCCGCGACGCAGCAGCTCGCATTTATGCCGCGAGAACTGTGATCAACCGGTTCTGTTTTATTCGTTTCGTTGTCGCAATCCCGTGGCAACGGGAGAACATTGTTTATTGGGATAAACAGTAGCGGTGTGTGAAAACAGCAAGAGTTGGAATATCAGGCTGCAAAAATAAGCTGAGTGTCGAAGGATACTGACAGGTTCTTTGTTTACTTTGAAGGTCCTCAGGTTAGAAACCTTTTTTTTCTGGGTGTCGGAGAACTGGCAGTGCTCCTGACCCCAGCGACACCACCTCGAAGAGGTGCATACCAGTGCCCGGGGATACCGTAAACTCCCACACCCAAGGGTGGCGGAATTTTCCGCACCCTTTTCTTCTCACTTTCTTGTTATCCCTCTCCCCGCGATCTGCTATTCGCATTCAGCAGGGGAGGGGGCTGAGTAAGACCACTCCTGTTCTTCGCTCTTCCACAGGTTAGGAATCGAAGGCGCCTGCAGTATTCTTTCTAAAGAAGGCCTGAGTAATAATAATAACTATGGGAATTTCTATATTTAACTTTCCTCGAATGGACCCAAATAGGGATAGTTTTACCCTCAAGACTTTCTCCTTTTTCTTCATTTCACTTCTGGCTTACGAATCTTGCAGAAATCTTCCGAGTGTTCTTCTTTTCGCGTTTTAAATAAAAAGAAACATTATTTAGCGCGTCATTTATTATTATAAATACTCATTTCCATTAGCAAGAAAATATTCTATTTAGCCTTTAGCACTATCGAGCGGTGACACAGAGTCACCGTTAAAATGCTGTGCCATTTTCGAAATTTTGTTTGCATTATGAAATATGTTGTATAATTAAATATTGTACGAGGTACATATTGTATCACTTTCATGCGCATAAAATGAAAGAATGTAGTAGAACGGAATTATTCTCGATCGGAAGAAATGTTTAATTTCCGAGTTCAAATAGCTTCGAGTGGAAACGGTTAAATAGCTCTGTCCGCTGTACAAAGTGCGCAATCCAGTTATTTCTACACCGAAACGATCTCACAAAAACTCTCCCCCCTTAATTAGTCGATATTTGATAGGAAAAAACAGATCGTCAAAATAGCGATGTAAATATAATTCAGCCAGAAATGTTCGCCAGTGTATAGATCATTTGTATTAATTTCATTAAAACATCCGAATGTTCCGCATTTCGTAGTAAATATTTCACACCGTCGATACTCGTGGTGCATAATTCAACTTCGCGTGGACCGTATGAACGGCAGCGTGGAGGATACCTGAGTAGTCGTTGTGACAGCGAATCAAGCGAATTCCCCATATTTCAAGCTCGTATTCGTGAGAGAAAGAGAAAGAGAGGAAGATGGAGAGGTAAATAGAGAGACCTGGGGATTTTTTGCGGAACGACCACCGGGAGCCATTCATAAGCGTGCAGCCGGTGCAACAATGGCCGCAATGAGCGAGGAGCGTTAACTGGCCATGGTATTGTTGTTTCGAAGAGGTACTCGTGATAGGTAAACCCTGTCGATAGGGGATAGCAGAGCCCGTGGCGACCGCAGTAAAGCGTGTCGGTCCAAAAGTAAAAATATCAACAGAACAGATTCGATATCGGCGGGAATGATGATCGTTTAAACGAACGCGACGAACCGGTATTCAACGCGTTTGAAAACGGCCCGACCGCCGTGGCGCACGGCCCCCAGAAGAATTCCGCTCCCGGAAACCGTGTGCAATGCGGTTTCGCCTTGTTTTCATTCCCATTTTTCTCTTTTCTAGCCCTCTCTTCTCTCTCTCTCTCTCTCTCTCTCTCTCTCTCTTCCTTTTTTTGTACATTTTATACAGTCCGCTATTGATTTCGATCGATACACGCGTTTTGTCTCTGCGGCCGAGCCCTGGTGTTTTTTCAGTCGGCCAAAAGCAAATCTTGCGTGCACCACGACCCAACGCCCATTTTCTTATTTGCTCAACCGTGGCCGAAGTGTTTGTAACCGACTTTGTTAATTTTCATAGGTGTTTCTTTTTTACTGAAACTGCGTGGCTGGTTAGTTAGACGACATCGGTTGTGTAGGAGGTTTATTTAAATGGCTGTTTATTCTTTAACAGTTCGTTACATTCTGACATTCGTCAATCACTGTTATTTATCAGACGAACATCGGTTGTTCATGGCAAAACGACAGCAGCAGACAATCAGCTGGTCAACAACAATCGATCGACACCAACACACATTTAAATAATAAAATAAATACCTACAGTTGTTACATTTTTGGGAAGATGGCGAATTTGGTATATTTTTGTGGACCGAGACTAGCTAGTGGTAGACTAATTGAAAACGAATTTTCAAAACTATGAAATCACTGAGTTCCGATTTGCATATTTACAGTGTACAAGACAACCAAGTTACTTGGCAGTGTTGGATTACATTCGTCCAAGGCAGCGATGGAAGTAGCGATACTTATAACGTGAGCACGACACAAAGACCAGGGGCTTGTACTCAGCAATGAGTTAATGCATTATTCGCGGGACTTATTAACGCTATGGCAGGTTGCGCCGCGCTGTGGCTATAGGGAAATTAATAGCCTCAACGAGAACACTGTTGTAATAGGTTAATTTCCTTCAAGTATCGCCGCTGAATGCGAGCGGCTTGGTATCTTTATCGTAAAAGCGAGCAAATAACTGTCTTTAACGATGCTAAATGCTATTTTCCGTTCCCCAGATTGATCAACCACTCTATAATTCTATTCCGAGTTCTCCAGGATTGTTTGACTAATATTTGCAAATTAGTGGAATCGTCGGAATTGGAACGAGAAAAATATTGATAGCATTATGAGGTTTTACAACTTCTGTTGGAAATCTTGATGATGAATCTGACACGAGGTGGTGAAATATTGATGTATGAACGCTGTGAAAATTTGATGGCTACAATGTTTAACAAGTGGAACGATCGGGGATTGAATAAAGAATCATCGGTTTATTTTGAAGCATCGTTTCACGAGCACGTCGTGCGATTCAGATTGGAACAGATACGTCAAAGACAGTTCCAAGAAAAATTCATGCGTTCTGAGATAATAGATACTCTTGTGTCTGTCGTTTCATTTTATCGAGCACTACGCTTACTTCTCCGATTATGTTAAAAAAGGTTGACAGTTCTATATATGTCTGGAACTAAAGATGATGCAGTTTAGCCCCAGGGGCATGCCCAAACGGAATTTGACGTATGAAAGGCACTTCTAACTGGAGTTACTTTTGCAGTTGATTTGGTCGTCTTTTCTGGCTTCCTGTCTGGTCAGAAATCGAAGGGAAAAGCTCTTCGACTGAACCGCCGACAACCGGAGCGTCGTGATTTTGCGACAAACTATTACTTCAAAATAAAAATTCGACTTTTTCTACATTCAGAAATTGGTCAAATAAATTCTCTATTTAATTCCAACTCTTCTGAAAATTCAGTTTTTATTGACACGCGTTGCCTAAAAGTCGAAATAAAATCAGTCTTGTCATTTTTAGAAGAGAACATGTAACAGTTACTTTTAAAGCTCGGCAGGTTTAGTGTTAAATGTACCAGGCAATAATTATGCTTTACGAGTTTGTTACACGCGGAGTGGTTGTTTTTTTGGTGGTAACAAGGCCGATGTTTTCAAAGAAACGCAAAGACGCCCTAATTCTGCAATACCGCGTGTAACATAATTGACCCCGTTCCGGTTTAAAGAAAAAGGCACAAATGAACGTTTCAATGACGCAAAAGGAAAAATAAAAACATTCATATACGAGCATCCTTCATCATCACTCTTGGCATATAAAATTCACTATCTCATTCGCGGAATAATATGGACTATATGTTCCATTTAATTATCCCGCATGCGCAGTTTTAACAGCCGCCGGTAGCATAATTATAATTGTATTTGACGAAACATATATATTTGCGAATTTTAATTATTTAAAGCATACGCTCGCGTTGTTCTAAAAATATACACCAGAGCGAAAAACAGCAGTATTCTATTTTTGTTGATGTAAAAATATATTCTCACATCCTAGGGCTTGTTCCGTGTAGTCCGATCTTCATTTCGTTTATTTAGGTATCCAATTTTTGTTTCAGTGTGAAGCGAAATAATGTTTTGACGAAAAATGAAAAGGTTGTTTACGACAATGCTGGTAGAGCAGCATTTTGTGAAATAAAAATGCTGGAAAAAGAGATTTTTTTCTATTTAAACTGTGTTCCACAATATGTAAATACAAATTTTTCGATCTGCTTTCAAACATGATTATTATTTTCAATAAACTCAGTTCGTGAGAAATGTATGTTCATTCAAAGTCAATAAAATGAAAACAAATATATTTTCGTGCTCGTCAAAGTGTGATAAACCATTCACCAAAAATTCGATTCAGAATTCCATTTTTTCAAACTGACAAAATTTAAGCACTCTGAACATCTAATTGAATATGCAGCTAAAAGTCGGGGAACATTTGCCACTATTCCGGATAAAAGAAATGTATTTTCCTGCTGCTCACGGTTCATTCATCCAATAAAGTCCGTATGGCAAGTTATCATTCGGTTTGTTCGTTAGCTGGGAAAAAAAAAATGGAACTGCGAGAGCACGATTTTTTAAACGGACTGCGTTTGGGAGTAAAAGTTGCCGTTAAAAAGCTGATATATGAAACGAAACGAGGAATAAAAGGGTGCGTCGATGGAGTCCCATTAGGGATTCGTCATCGCGCTCGGTCTATTTCGAAATGTTCTCTCCAACTATTATACCCGGTACCGCGGTCGGGTAGAATATTTTCGTTTCAATATACGGGGGGGGGGGGGGTACGGGTTCGCGAAGTTCACGGAAACTTTCAGCGAGTTACTTCGCGGCAGCTCAAATTGAGAATACACGGCAAGATTCGACTGCGGGGAATTATGTAAATCCAAATATAACTGTACGCTCACCCCGAGACGAAATAACGGGAGACTTCCGTGAGCGGTAAAGAAAACGACGTTGCTCGGGGGCTAGCTGGTCACACCGATGGAAATTTCATCCGAAACCGTCGCTCCGGGTGTATTTCTTAATTAAGCTACACGAACGACGTCGAAAACGTTCAAAATTCATCGAGGGAAAATTCCCGGTTCGGTCCTCTCGACGATCGAGAATTGCTCGATCGATTAGCTCGGCTGATCGAGAGAGCCACGGGAAATAAAAGATTCATCGATCGCTTTATGTCTTTATCTCCCCAGCGATGAAATATAAGGAGCGTCGAGCGTCTTATCTATTCAGGCGACCGATTAAAATGGAATTTTAAATGAGACCGTGCTAATTGAACAAACAAAACGAGGAACAAGAGTCTCGCCATCTCGTGGAAAAGGGTGGAGCCTCTATTTTGATTCGTTCTCGAGCCACGTCGACGTGAAAGGCCTCGATTTATTCAATAATCTTTATCAAAATCCCCGGGACGTATCGGGCACATTTTTCCAGAAGTATTTCAACCGAGGACCGGCTGTTCCAGGTAAAGTACGCGATGGAAAATCCTCTCGATGCACCGGTTTCCACGATACTGCAGTTTCCGGCGGAGAGAAATCTCGGGGAAAGCAATTTTTCAGTAAATAACATTTTCTGAAGTGCGAGACTTCATAGATTTGACGGAATACTTTGTTAAATAGTGTCGCTGTTAGGTAATTAATCCTACAACAAATTTTGTAGCCCCACAACAATATAGATACTATATGGTTTTTTGAATGTTGTAAACGAACTGGCAGAACGTTCCTAGAATCGCAATAACATTTTTATTTCTCTGTTCTCCAGGACCACCGGAATTTCAGAAACGTATATTCGGTTTCGAGGATGCTGTTACCGAAATGTTCAATCGATTGGGGGTTCCACCCGCCAATTTAGGTTTCTGGTTTCATCTGTACACCATGATTTGCCGATGAAAAAATGTTTTCTAGCTCCATACGCAGTGTTTCCATGTCGATGACCGGCTGTAGTCTGTTCCTCGAAAAAAGAAAGCCGAGGTATGTACAGACATTGGTGCTGATTATCGCTGTTCCCAAAAAATCCCGATTGGTGGTGTGGGGTCCATACGAGCTAATATGAATTTCTCATTAAAATATCATTCACCAAAAAAAGGGAGAAGATTCTCGAGTTTGTGTCTCAACTGAAAGCCGGATTTTGAAAACATGGGCTAATCATTTCCCAATCTATACATTCTATAACGCACACAGAAATGTACATGCAACGTTTGCATTTAATAAAATCGCTCGTGGATTTTTCCGTGGATCGAGAAAGAGGAAGAGCCGGTTTCCGATCGATCGGATCAGCGTCGGCAGATCCGATGAACGGTACAGGAGGAAACAGTTAGAAACGCCGGAAGGTAGCGAGGCGCGGGCGTCTTGAAAGCGAATGGGATAGGAAATTGCGGATCGGGAATTTCGAGCCGCCATATGAGATCCCGAGCCACTCTCGCGGTAATGTTCGCATGTTTAACGCGAGAGATCGACGAAATCGTCGACATCACGACAATTTCATGCGTCTTTTCGCCATCGCGTCCGCTTTTTCTCTTCCTCGCCCAGGGGGCCGAGTTGCTGCGATTCCCTTCGATCGTGAACGTGACATCTTCCCTCGGAGCGTTAAATCGGCAATACGCGAACGCGGGTATAATCGTGAAGAATGGCGCCATTCATTCAACCCTTGATGCAACGAATCCATCCGCTCGGAAGGGACAAAATTTTCGGTGCTGGAAATGCTATCCTTCAACTAAATCGACCGTTCCGATCCCTCCTACATTTTTATATTTAATATTTCTCCGGTGGTTGTAAATTGAATCTAGGCGGACGTGCGCGTGTACATTCTTTTTGAGGAAGTGGAATTTTATCGGTTAACTGTGTCAATCTTTTCGGTAGCGATTTCTCACCCAAATATCATCAAGACTGTTTCAATGCCGTTTCCGACGATGCGCAATTTTGCTGAACGCGTTCCAGGTCCACTCCGGCGTTCCAATTTTCAACAGCACCAGCATTTTAGCTCGGCCGAACCTGAGCCCTTTATCCCTGTCGCCTAAAAACGATGACTGAAACGTAGTCGGCGGTTTCAAGAGAGTGAGAGAGAAAAGTCTTTTAAGCCTGACAGCATTGTTCGATCAAGCATCACGGAATATAGAACAGTTCCCGGTCAGGTCGAGCGATTTACCGAGACGTCTCGGCGCGAGCTTATGCTTAGAACACGTCGCGTCGCCTTGAAAACGTAGAACAGCGGTCTCTCTTCTCTCCGTTCGATCTTTTATTTCGTCGTATTTCGCTAACGATCTGGACGCCATTCTCTTGCCTCCCTTTTATCGCTTCAGAAGACAGGAATCTAATGACCGGAAGAGACCGTGATCGAAGGCAAGACGCTCGGTCTGATTCTTATATTCAGCCTATTCCCCCGATTCTCGCCTGATCATCATGTTATCCGACGGTTCGAAAAAAGTATCTCGCATTAAGGCACGGGGTCGTTAAATCCAAAGCTACCGAACCTGATCATGGCTGGCGCGAATTTCTGACGAATTTCCTCCCTGGCTGTTCCGACACGGAAAAAAATCTTCACCTCTGTTCGATTTTTATTGTCTCCTTTTCCTTTTTCACTCTATTCGTTTATGCATCTCTGTTCACTCTATTTCTTTATCTACCTATCTTCAAAGCGTGTGTCCGATTCCAGAGTAACCCCCAAGAAAGCTCCTCTTGTTTTTTAAGGATAGTCAAACCTACACATATCCAGATTTGTGTTGGCGGTGTGGTCTCCCCTCTGACAAATGTCCTCTGTGACATTACCCACAGTATCTATCTATCTTGAAAGCCAGCATTTACCTAAAAACCTGTATCCTATTTCACAGCAACTCCCAAGAAAGTTTCTCTTGTTTTTTAAGGAAAGTCAAACCTAGACATATCCAGATTTGTGTTGGCGGTGTGGTCTCCCCTCTGACAAATGTCCTCTGTGACATTACCCACAGTATCTACCTATCTTGAAAGCCAGCATTTCCCTAAAAACCTGTATCTTATTTCACAGGAACTCCCAAGAAAGTTTCTCTTGTTTTTTAAGGAAAGTCAAACCTAGACATATCCAGATTTGTGTTGGCGCTGTGGTCTCCAATCTGACAAATGTCCTCTCTGACATTACCCACAGTATCTACCTATCTTGAAAGCCAGCATTTCCCTAAAAACCTCTATCCTATTTCACAGGAACTTCCAAGAAAGTTTCTCTTGCTTTTTAAGAATAGTCAAACCTAGACATATTCACGTTTGTATTGGCGCTGTGGCCTCCCCTCTAACAAATGTCCTCTGTGACATTACCCACAGTATCTCCCTATCTTGAAAGCCAGCATTCCTCCCACAGCAACCCTCCAAGAAAGCTCGTCCCGTTTTTTAAGGATACCACCGAGACGGAATCTGTCGCGAAACGCAAGACGCAGCAAAATCGCGAGGAATAGCTAGGCTTAGCTGGTAACGATCGTTCCCTGATACCCGTTGGAATATCCTCGGTGCCCAAGTAAACCGTAACAAGAAGAGAGAACCGGTTACGTCAATTTGTCAGAGGTTTTCCCCGGCAGCGTCCGTGGCAGAAGAAGAAAATCGAACGCGACAAGAAAATTGCCGTGATACAAGTGTCCGAGAGCGGGGTTGACTGGCCGACTCGCTCTCTCCGTAATGGACACGGACCGGTCGTATTCGCGCGTAATGTTCCCGTCAAATCCTTGTTTTCCGTTTCGTTTACCGGAAATTGATTTTCGATCTCGCATTCTGAAAGTGACACGCAGCCCGAGTCATCGCTCGTCTCCGGGCCCGTCTCTCGAAGGAAATTGTCTGCCATGCGCCCCGGAGCTATACCGTTTTATCTTCTTGCGCCCCGTGCGAGAGCTAACTTGCGCCTTCGACCTGCGGGAATTACCTCATTCGAGGAACGACGAGAAAACAACCCTCTCCTGATCGCGAATCCCCCCGAAGAAAATTTCAGATCGCTCGGGATTTTAAATTAAATTGGCTGAACGGAGCTGCCGTGCTGCACCGATGCCTGGGACAACGAGGAACTGACACTGAAATTATCGGGAATTGCTAAACATCTATCCCTTTGCACACAGAACTATTTTCACTCGAGAGCCAAACATTTATTTTAAGACATCAGCTCCAAGAAATTTCTAAATCCACCCTGCCGAATCGTTTCCCACGACAACTGCGATCCCGGTCAGTGGATTATTTATTATAAAAATGTACGAACGTGAAAGCGTCACGAGCAACACTTTTCCGAGGCACAATGGCATCGCGGTACCAAAAAGAACAGGTTCGAAGCTTGAAAGATTTTCAGAAAGTCCCGAGCTTCGAGGGGACGGTCTCATCCACTCATCCCGAGGTTCGAGTCAGTCGCAAGCCGGCCATTTTTACGAAATCAAATCGCTCTCGGTGTCCCCCTTTCACCTTCATCTTTCACGGGCTCGCACCTCCCGCCGGTAGTCGCATTAAATTGAGCGCGAGCGAACAAATGGCAGAATGGAACGGTGAATCGTGAGGCAAAGTCGCCGGGGCGGCTAAAGTAAATAGATAAAGGACCAGCCGAGATCGTAGACGGTATCTGGGAAAAGCGGCCGATCGGTCTTCGTCTCTACAATGTCTTGTCTTTCTTCCTCTTTCTCTTCGAACTTCCCTAAGGTTACATAATGTGCGAGAGAGCCTGGGGTACATAGGTATCGCGTATGACGCGGGCTCATGTAGGACGCTGTCGAGTAACTGCTGAAGTAATCGTTCCAAGTGATTCGGAATCCCCGAAGTATCTTCAGAGAGAACTCCGAGACTCCGCGTCGATCCGCCAACCCATTCGGTCCTTATGCCATTCTACGGTTTAAGCGCGCCGTGGGCACATCTATTTGCATGGATTTACATCTCTGGTAATCTGGCCGAGGTTTTCCCCCAAAAACTTTTCTTCTCAGCATCCGTTTTCTTTCGACTAGGCAGCATCGAATTTTTCGATGCACGGATTTCCTAATTTTGTCCTCTGTCGCAGGTACTGGATCGTTCGGGGTTCAATTTAAGGGTGGTTACTTTCGCTTTTGTGTATTTCTTATTTATTTTCAAATGTGATAGATGATCAATCTTTTCTACTCGATTACCAGAATGCTCACGCTTGTATAGTCCGATATTGTAATTCTATACCCAACGATGTATTGAAATAGGATCTGATTTTATCGGCGCAACGGTTCGATCATACTCTACACACTATAGCTAATTTGTAAGAATACCCAAACGTTTCGATTCGGATTTGAATCATTTCGGTTGGAGACCACGTTTGCTATTAGGAATTTCTAATAGTAGAGGAAAAGAAAGGTAGTGTTTCGTCCTAGACACGCTAGAGGACTCATCAGTAAGGCTATCTAGCTATCATGTATTGAAATTATCGGTACTTGAAGATATTAAATATAGGATCGTTCAGCAAGAAGTACATAGTCGACATTTCTCGTTTGAATTGTTTAATGGAATCTCGGAACGAAGCTTGAATGAGTGGACTGAATAAATTGAATTTTCTACCGGCACGTGAATTAAAGAGAGAGATTAATTCGTTATTAGTAGCTCGTGAAAGGTAATTCCGTTATCCAAATGAGAGGGAAGATAATTAATACAGCCGATCCGAAACTCTGTGTTGCGAACGTCACGGTTTAAGCCGTTATGACAGTTCTAATAAAGTTTAAACGAGCCGATGAAACGTCGATGGAGAACTTCGGAAGTTTTGATCGATCTGCTATCGTTTTCTAATAATTGCGAATAATTTCGACCACCAAAAATAACCCAGAGAATATCGTGGAGAAGCATCGGTAATTAAGATCGTAATTATTCAAAATCATTTATATAAGCTCCGCTGAAGTCCGACACCAGAATGAGGCGCTGATAAAGGAAATTGGAAATAATTAACTGGAGGTTGTGAGATTGATCTCCAATTGCTTTCTAACGATTATTGACAATTATCACAACGAAGATAAATCGGAAAACGTCGCGAAACCGTTTAAATCTGTCGATTCGGTTTCCAATCGTTTCGTGCGTTGCTGATTGAAATCACTGATATAAATCAGAATGTAAATGAAGGCAAATCGCCAATGAATATCTGACAATTAAAAATAATTATCGATGCCGAAGCTAGACTGGAAAAATGTCGAATCTTGAAATCCCTGTTGAACATCCGGATTTTCGTTTTTCCGGCGTGTTGCAGCCCTGGAATGCGCCGATCGGAAATACGGGTTCGTCGAACTCGGTGAACCGTTCGACGAAAAACCGAACTCGCCGGCCAATAAAAATTTACGAGGAATCGGTGATAACTCGGCTACTCTCGTAAATGGGAACACGGTTTTCGAGCGTTAAACGAAGGCTCCGCGGGATATTTTTTACGCGAGCCGCGTGTCTGACGTCGTCGGCTAACTAATGTGAGCGTTTCCTTTTGTTACTGTTGTTTTTCGACCGATTCAATTTCGACCACGGCGTAAAAAACGATATTGATTTCTGACCGTTTCGAAATTACAGCGATCCTGCGGGCGAAACGCGTCGCTGAAAAAAAACACAGCATCGCCAATACCGCGAAACTGCATCATCGGTGTAACAATGAACAATACTTCGCGCGGCGCCACGGCCGCGGCTAAAATATTTAGCAGACCGTGTTTCAAACTTCATTTAACGGTAAATGAAATTTAAATAATGATCGGGCACGCGCGTTATTGAATTTGATATCGGCAACGTGATTCCCTTTTTCCTCGCCAGGGATACATTTCTTTTTTCTCGCAAATATTGACTGCATCGATTTTGCAATCAGGCGATTGTTTGCATTCAATTATTACGCGATTCACGGAAAAATATGACTGTCCGTGCTGCCGACGTATCAATGCAAATACGAGTACAATAATCCTTACTTAAAATTTTTTTAATTGTCGGCTACATTTTAATTTATTATTTAGAAGAAAATCATGCTTGGTAAGATTAGAATCGTTAGATGATCCTGTTTCGACGACAGCGATAGACAAACCTCCTACTTAACTCAGACTGACTTTCTCATTTACTTTCTTCACACTTTCGTTCTGAAATTAGCTAAAAAGTGATGGTTTTTATTAGAAATAGTAAAACCAACCAGTCTTGTATTAAATCTTGTCATGTATTTTTAGTCAAGTTCTCTCTCGTACTTTCTACAAAACGTTCAATAAAATATATACACTGGCAGACCGAAGTACTCCTATCCATCCATTGAACGAATAATTTCGTTAAGTCATAAATAGTCTTTCTCGCGAATATACTAAAGTAATTGCTGAAGGAAGAAACGCATATTCATTTAACTTCCGTTTCCCAGAAAATATGTATTTCCCATGACGATCCGCAGCCCGACTATCAAATATTTTGTAGCTAGAAAAATATGAAAAATGAAGACGGAAAACACTTTCGATCCAAGCTAATAGCAGTCTTACTAAACCACGTTCAGACATCTTTCAATCAACTATTCACGGAAACCAGCAAACTCCGAAGCAGCTGAACCCGTCGAAGCTGGGAAGTATCGGAACTCTATATAAAACCTGTTTACAACCTGCTGCACGCGTCCGATACCCCATATCGGCGAAGTATCCATAAATTTAATAAGCAACAAAATTCGAGGGTCGATAAACATGAAATTAATATCCGTATTATTCCTTTCCCGGGACGGTTCCTCTCGGTCTCTTTTCTTCCCTTAATACACTGGCAGCGGCGGGTCGGCATCGATTTTAATTAAGCCGGTTCGATACTGTTCGCCGGGCAAAACTTTTCAGACTCGAGATTAGCTGTCTGCTCTCGTATGATTGTTCGCGCGAGGATTCATCCCGGAAAGAGCGAGGGGACGCCGCTTGCCTAAGCGGAAACAGGATTGTTTGTTGGCGAGTAGTATCTTTCGATGTCGTCGGTTCAACGGCTCGCAGGATCGCGTCCTGGTAATTCCCGTCCCGTGGGAATCGCGAAAATCAGACGCGACTAGAATGCAGAATTCTTGTTCCTGCCGGTGGTTTAGCCGCCGGATGGATTTAGTTGAATACGTGCGGCTCGCAGACGTGTCAAGCCTAGGCAAACAACAAGTGTGGTCGGGTGCTTGATTCAAGGTCGAATTCCATGGGGATGAAACGTCTTTAATGCAACCTGTCTGTTGCCTGGAATTTTTTAAATTTTTATTGTCGGTCATTGAAAATGATTTAAGAAGCTTCTAGGAAGAGTAACTACATAACAAGAACAGGCTCGCGGCGTCAGACCAAGCAGAGCACCCCCGATGAATGCGAACAGCGGGAGTGTTATGGCACTGGTGGACGTAGGGAGAGGGAAGGGCCTTGTACCTTGGCCCTGGACGGTGAGGGTTTAATGAGTAAGGGCAGGGATAGTAGTCTCGTGACCTTCACCGAAGGAAAGAGCGTGCGTAAGAGACACTCCTCCACCGCCCTTAACCCCTTGGCCTACACGATATCTGCCAATTTCGCGTGCCATAGTAAACAAGAAAGTCAGTCGCGCGCCGTGACATTCAACTGCTTAGCCGTGTACCCGACTGGCGAAAAATGTATACTTTTAGCGCGAGGGGCCCCACCCGTTGACCACCTGCTCTAGATCGAGTGGGGGAAGGGCTTGAGCGCATCGCGACTTTATGACACAAAAAATTTACCACGAGTCCGACTCGTGGTTTTCGCTTATGGCACAAATTCTTTACCACGAGTCAGACTCGTGGTTGTCGCTTATGGCACAAATTTTTTACCACGAGTCAGACTCGTGGTTATAGGCTAAGGGGTTAAACTAAAAAAAGGAAGAGTATCTACAAGGTCATTAGAAGGGCGATGTCAATACACATTTTATAGCAAGCTGATAAGTTCCTACGAATTGGGAGATTATATGAATCGCAAACAATAATGAATGTTCAAATAAATGTCAACACTCACTCATTATGTTCTTTCTCATTCTCACCACACATATACGCACATACATCCCCCTTGTTTTTATTCAATGCATGCTTATATCTTGATTACAATAAAAATAATGATTCTCATAATTGATTTTCGTACATTACACGCACACGCATTACCTACGAGTTTAAGTAAAATTATTCTTGTAATTTTTACAAGGGAACGTGTATGTGCCAGTTAGCTTTAAGGCTCGGTAGGTTCAGCGTTAAGCGGCACTGGCACAGTTTCCGCGCAGACTTTTGAAGATCACTGCGCCGCAGAGCATAATTCCCCGGTTATGCTATTTCACCTTGAAGCCCGCGATAAAAGTGCGTCGCCGATTAGAGAGGTGGTTGCACAACCGTTGAAATATCTCGGGCCAGAAAGTGGACCCGCTTGCTTGCTCGTGCGTACAACCAAAGCGAGTGCGCGATTAAATAGAGCGTGTCCCAGCTCTCTCGGTATGTTTTGCGTTGGCCGGTTGTGTTCGGCGATCTTTAACTCGGTAAAACACGCGAGTGATTTGCGGGACCGATATATGTATAATATCGGACCATACCGCGAAGTTTGATAAAGTTCGGGTAACCGGTTGCAAAAACCAGGACGCGAAAAGTAGAGGAACGGAAGGGAGGGAAGAAACATGTGTGTACGCAACAGGGACTACTTTTATCTCTGTGGCGGATATCCCCGGGTAATACTGTCTCTTAGCGACGTGATTTGCTTGCATCAAAAACCGTGTTCACCGTTCGAGAACCGTGGAAGGACACCGTTATTACTGTTTCGCGGATCAGGAAAAAGTAGGCAATAATTAGCCGCGCTTGAATTCAATTCTTTTCCTAGTTTTTCTTCGTCTTCGCCCGGGAGTATTCTCGATGGCGAACGTAGAAAGTCGACATTATATAACATTGTGATAGTGTGCTCTACTGATTATAGACTTAGAAGAAATTAATTAATCTTACAAAATTTGAAAATTCTATGACATTCATCATGATTGAACATATTGAAACTATTCTCTTTTATTGGAAGAATTATTAATTGAATTAAAAGGGAAACGCAAGCCAACTTTTTTTTATTGGAACAGTTCATTGCATTGTTCATAGATCGGAATGAATGAATCAGTATATTGAAATCTCGACTGAGTTATATTGTTCCGCGCGCTCGAAAATCAATTAATTTGTTCAATAATTTCGCGATAGAAGCACTTTTCAATTATTTTAAAGTGTCAAATTCGAAATTGGTCATTCTCAGTTATCCACGAGTTCCACTGTTAATTGAATCTAAATTTGACCAATAACTGCGACACCGACACGGAATCATATTCTTCGTTAAAATTCGTCAGAATGAGAGTCTCGTATATTGTACGGATTTCCCGAATGTTCGAACACGCGCGATTGTATTCGATATTGATGGAAAGCAAAAACCATGGAGGAATCATTGGCGCAGGCAAAAAAACCTACAGTACAGTGAGCATAAAAAGTATTCGAAGTTGTCGAAATGAAATAAAATCATTTTTATTACTTCGGTAATTGTAAAATGAAAAATCTGAAACCGGTCATTTTGACCGGTGTTGGTAGGCTTGGTGTTAGAAAAGGAGAAGAAGAAGGAGTAAAAATAAAATTTTCAAGATAGATTTTTGGTCGTACTTTCTCGAATAAATATCGACCGGTGGAGTCCTGTAGAGTCCTGGAAACGCTTGGAATTTTGTTCGTACACGATTTCGGGCGAAGCTGTGCGCGTCTCTCTGATTTATGAGACTTCCGACTGCGTCGCACGGGAAACGGATCAAAGTGGAGTTTGTTCAGTGGATATGCGAGCGTTTTTGCAACACCGGATTTTCCCGTTTTGCGTTAGGGGAAAATTTGGATCGGGAGTCGTGGCCGTCGAGATGTCATAGCGACGGCCTGTTTGATCCTTCTCTCATCAGTTCATCTCTTTCTCTCTCGCTGTGTGTCCACGACAGAAAAAAGCAGAAGAGAGAGAGAGAGAGAGAGAGAGAGAGAGGGGGAGAGGGAGAGACGGAAGGAGGGTAGACAGAAAAAGAGGAAACACAACTCTCGGATGAATGTTCTTTCGACTTATCAAAGACAACGCGTGCGCGCCGTCGCGCGGCACCGAATAATGGAAGAATACCGATTTAACTTGTTTTTAATTAAATTCACTGAATACACATCCGCGGGGCTACCAGGTCGGCTTTTTTCCGTTTCTCATTCGGAGGACACGGACGAGTAATTAATTACTCGCGATGCGCTCGGTGCGACGTTTTGCGCGCTGTCGCGGATTTATAATGTAACTGTTCTTTTGGAAGTCGCGGGTTTACACTTTTACGTACGCTACGCTGCCAATGGCGGTGTGTGTGTGTGTGTGTTTCGCTTTCCGCGAGGTGTTCACTGTAATTACAGTTGATGCGGCGTCGTTAGTCGACGATTTATATGGATTACGGCTTCGGGCTGTTTTTAGCGAGATCCGTACTGCTTTGATCAGAGATCCAGCCACCGGCGTGCGGAAAGGCTCCTTTTCTCGCGGATTAGGCAGCTCTTATTTAAATTCATATTGTTAAGTAGACAGAAGAACTGAGACACGAATGGCTCAACTGTGGAAACTTCGAATAATACGTACATAGAAGCTGGCGCCTTCTTAGCGAATTCGACGACCCTTGCTTCATGTAATGATATTGAGCAAAAACAAAAAATTATTCGCACTCTTGCGGTAAAAGTGACATAAGTGAAAAAACCTGATTCTCCGAGAAATTACATGTTTTTCACGTTACTATCAGTGCATGTTTAACCGTGTAATTTTAATAACAGTTTTTCACTGTTTCTGATAAACATGATTTTTTACTTGTGTCACTTTTGTCGCAAGGGTTCGTTATGTTCAGATAAAATATTTCACTGGAGAAATAATCAAGTAAATTAAATAAATAAAGCAACGGAATTCCATGAAACTTGTGTTTCATCTTGGAATATTTCATAACGAACGGGTAAAGAGTTCTGGCAGCAGTAGAAAAAAGTACGGCAAGAATACAAATTTAATTAGTGTATGGACTTTCGCAATACAAATAAGGGATTCTTGTTAGCTGTCTAAATGAACTCTCTATAAGCCAAGGGGGTCGTTCGCTGCAGAACAGTTCGAAACTGAGGCAACTATGTGGGAGAATTTCTTCGAGCTCATTGAGCAGAAGGTTTCGCTATTGCGAAAATTTTCACGGAGAATTCGGTTTCTGTAATATTAACCCGTTAAGAACCACCGCCCCTCGAGAGTGTGATGCAAGCCCGCTAGACTCGTAGAACAGAGACCAAAAACGAGTTTGATTCGAACGGTGGCTGGATTACAATTATATAAATGAAAATGTAGATTTTACTAGAAATTTATTCAACCTTCTGAATGTCAATATCTGCACTGATTTTAATTTTAGAATAGTTGTGGGTTAAGGATCGCTAATGAAAACTTTACGGTATGAAAGTGAAGAGAAAGATCTCTATTCATTTGTTAGTTAGAATAAGGGTACCATCACTATCAAGGGTGAACATTAAATTACGTATAGATAAAACTTGCGAAAACCTGACGACAGTTCTCTACATTTCTGGATCAAGAGAATAAATTATTGGAGATCTAAGAATTACCTCATAAAATTTCCCCCAATGCCGATAAAAAGGTACCGAACAGAGAAAATAGGATAAGCCCCAGCCGAAAACATAAATTCGCTGCGGCAAGGAGCAACGTTCCCCAGTATATTCGTGCGGAATAAATTTCCGAATGGAGTGTCTTCGGCAATTATAGCTCCTCGGTGAGGTCCGGCATATTTCCATAAATTTTTCTGGCTAAATAAATACGTCAGCCCTCGGTAAGTAAATTTATGAATCGGCGTGGGCGAGCTAGCACAGTCCGTAAATCCCTCTGGCAGCCTCTGTCGTCATAGTTTTTCCTGGTCGAGCAAAAACCATTGATTACACTTGTCCCGCAAGCTGCTCTCTCTCTCTCTCTTTCTCTCTCCCTAGTCAC
The DNA here is from genome assembly GCA_028455595.1 of Lasioglossum vierecki. Taxonomy (NCBI): domain Eukaryota; kingdom Metazoa; phylum Arthropoda; class Insecta; order Hymenoptera; family Halictidae; genus Lasioglossum; species Lasioglossum vierecki. The sequence goes on from CM052336.1 coordinate 15,060,213, forward strand.
GAAGGGGTTGAAGGGAGTAGAAATTCCGAGGGGAAAGGGTGGAGTAGGGTGCGTGAAAATGAATTTTCGTCGCGCAACTGAACAGCAGAAAATCCGTTGGTGCGGCGCAGCTGCCGATTAGCGGGTTCGCGGCCGACTTTTGTCCCGAAAATATCAATTAAACCGCATTGACCGATGACCCGGGCTTGGCAACCTATAGCCGCTGTACCCGCTGCTGCCGTACCCGTTTATATGTATCGTTCCGTCGATTCGAGTGCCACCGTCACAAAGAAACCCGATCATTGCGGCCGCGGCTGATAGAAATATCCGCTGTGAAGTATCGTCGCGAAACAACCTCGCCGCATTATTGTTCTCCCGCGAGTATTGTTGACGGTCGAACAATCACCGACCAGCCCTTCGCATTACCAATTCACAGCTCCGCTGCAGGCCGCCTAAAAAAATTCCACAAAGTCCCAGTAGTTTGCAAATACGATAGTAATTTACAAATGCGACTACAAAACATGGACAAATTCTCAAATAAAGATCGACCGTAGTTTCGAATTTTTCGTTGTGCAAGACGGAGCGGGTCGCTGATTAATTACATCGAATCGATCTATACTCGAGTAACGATCTCCGTGCAATTTGCGTGGGTGGTTCGGGGATCGGCGCGAGCGGGGGCTGGGGGCAGGAGGAGGAAACTCGTTGATAGTTAAGTTAAAATCATCGTTACGGAAGGGTGAATAATTAAATTTGTCCTTGGCAGTTTACCGAACCGTTCGATCCTAATTAAAGAGCACTCCGCGGACGAAGAAACGAAAGAAGTTGCCGCGCGCGGGTCCACCCCCGCAACGCGCCCCCGCGACAGACGGAGAGGGGGAGTCGTAAGAAGTTCCAGATAGTCGGAAAATGGTCGTAACTTTCTTGCGAATTCCTTGCGCTTTGTGGCAGAGGGATCTGCAGACGCATGAAATTCTTCGGGGGAAAATGAAATCTCGTTCCTCCGCAATCCCTTTTCATCGACCTCCGCACCGAAACCGTCGACGACGATGACGACGACGATGACGACGACGAAGCTATTCTCCCCTTTCAAGCACGTTCCGCGGCGACAATCGCCGGTATATTTCTTTCCAGGCATCGGGCTGAAATTTTAATTGCTGTCGGATTGATGGAAATACTTGAATTGTTTACGACGGACGTTCGCGGACAATTAAACCGCAAGCTCGGCGAACGAACCGTTCACTCCCGGCCGAGGAACGTTTTATGCATTGTTTATTTTAATTGTGCCGGCTGTGCGTGCCACGGATACGATCTCGTGTGCGTGAGTCGGGGGACCAACGTTGTAAGAACGTCTTTGTCAGGAAGAACTTGGGGTGGTTGGACGTGGTATGGAGTTTGTTGAACGAAGAAGGTTTCGTTGTGTTGGAGGGTCTCGATATTGTTTGTTATGCTGCTGCTTGGAAATGTAATGTATGCGATTCATAAATTTTGTCATTGTGGGAAATGGTGATTGAGAAATTGCGTAATGTGGGATTCTGTAGCCGACATCGCTCGTGCACGACAACAAACTCACAAATAAAAAAAAATACAAATTTTACGGGACAGCACTTCAAAATCCTTTGATAATTTCACTAGCTGAGGCTGCAGGTAAAAACAAGTAATCTTTTATACTCCAGTGATACTCAAAGACGCAAACTTATGCATCAGAGTCAGAGAGTCAGAGAGCTACTACGAATGCAGTATGGATCGCAAAACGCTGCGTCTAGGCGCGCAAAGGAGACCACACCTTTATTTTAATGTGATAAAAGGAAAACAGAAGAATGTTGAATTGCTCCGTGAATATCGAAACATATCTACTCAAGAATTCTACTTACATTCCATGAACTTTTTATCAATATACTGCTTGTTAATTCGAACCGAAGATCAGTTGCGTATCAGAAATGTTACAAACGCCCGCGGAAGCATTTCACGAATTTTGTTCGCTCGACGTGGCAGGAGACATTTAAATCTCTAGATAGGATGGATCTTGCGGATATGTATACCGTGTGAACGTAGGTACGATTAAATCGGGTGTGAAATATCCTTACATACGATCGGCTGGTACGGCGATCAGAAATATGTGGAGGAAAATCTAGGATCCCGAAGGAGACGGTGAATTTTCACGAAGAAACGGCGCTATGGAAATTCCAAAGGAATTAATTCGCCTTCCGGATGTGCGAGAATACACGGGTTTCCAATCTCGGCGACGATCCTAAAACTTGCTGTTTACGCGAGTCGTTCCTCTTTTCGTTCGTTTTTCGTCCTTTTTAAACCATTCCTGGAGCTATAACTAGAGCCGGGGCCGGGAGTACCCACCTACAGTGAATCGCGCCCGGGTATTCGTATCTGTTCGATCGGTGACTGAACGTGCCTCGCAGGCGATATCAATTTTATCGACAAATGACAGTTTAGGCTGACGGGAAACCCAATACGAGGAAATTCTTCTGCGAAACTCGCGTCGGGGAAATATATTCCCATTTATTTCATCTTTAAATTCCCTTCGTCTCATTTCTTGCGTATTTATTTTTATGTCTCGCCGTTTGTACACAATACTCGCCGCGTTCGCAATATCTTCTAACCCTCGAGAAGATCGTATCGGAGCCTCTTAACCCCTTGCCGTACCTTTTCTTCTACAGTTACAGTGGTTAGAACGTCTTTATGCACAAACATGTCGCAGCAGGGAAAATAAAATGTATATTTCTTTGTGTAGCTATATTTATTTTACTGCTCAAATATTTATCACGAACGAATCAAATTTTATTTCATCTAAAACGAAACGCCTAACATTCGTATTTGTTAGACTTTGTTAAAAATATTCATCAGGAGTCTGGCTCGTCGAAGTACGGCACAGTGGTAAGAACGTCTTTATACACAAAAATGTCGCAGAAGGGAAAATAAAATGTATATTTCTTTGTGTGGCTATATTTATTTTACTGCTCAAATATTCATCACGAACGAATCAAATTTTATTTCATCTAAAACGAAACGCCTAACATTCGTATTTGTTAGACTTTGCTAAAAATATTCATCGGGAGTCTGGCTCGTCGAAGTACGGCAAGGGGTAATCATTATTTTGTTTGTGTTTCTCGATTTTGCAAAATTCTAGGTGAAAGGATTGAAAGGAGTGAAGGCTGGCGCGACCTGCATCAGGTCCGCCTACGTGGGCTCGATCCATCATCAGCTAGCGCGGCCGTATTGCAGCCCCTCCGGGCAATCGTATGAAAATTAATTTAATTACGAGAGTAGCTGGACCGTTGTCCGAGAGTTCTTGGGACACGAGCCACCTATTAAATTTTGCGCCCCGAAAATCCGAACCCTGTGCAACCCGTTCTCCATTTTCCCGGAGAAGGTCTCTGGAGCGTCCGCGAGCACGAAGGTGCCCGCGGGAAATCTTCCGTCGTCTCAATGGTTGAATACGAGCCGGCCATGCGACGGACGCAACAAGATCACAAGAGCCGGGGACCAGAGATTGCTTCATTAGCTGAAACGCGTAATTGCGCCCACCTCGCATTTGTCCATAAGCTTATCGCCGGCTAAATGTTTGCGCAAAGGACACCCATAATTCGTTCGCCAGGCTCGAGCAACCAGCTCCCAGTCCGTGACAAAAACTAATTTCCCGGCTCGGGATCGAGTCCGCCACGAAAAAGTGTAATATTGCATCACTGCGCCAATGAATTATTGCGTTATTAAATTAGTAGTGGAACGCAGTGTTTGCCATTTTTTTCAATATTCAGGCTTCGTGATTTTTGTGCAGCGTTTTTAATTTCCTAAATAAATGATTATTTTTCATACGCTGATAACACACCATGCTTTAATGTACGAGGATGTCTCTATATTTTCGAATGTTTGCTTCATTCGTTTCTCCGGGGATAAAGGTTCGAAGTATGTTTATAAATAGCCCGCATTTACGTCGAAGTGAACAAACTCGGTCAAGTGAACCGGAACGAAACAGTCCCGGCGTCAGGCCACTCTAAACAAATCACGCTGGATGGCAAATCCTTTATTGTCTCAGTACTAGTTAGTCGACTTGCAACTTTCGACACGCGAGCTCTACAATCTAAGTTGTAACTGTGACATAACTGGAATCCATATTCGGCGAGTGCAACGCTTGTTTTGCGTTCTATAGTTAACAGTTCTCTTATTAGCAGGCTTCGTTACGATAATTATGTTAGCAAGAGAAAACAATTTTTCATGTTTATAATCGTATTAGAACGATGCCTGTAATAAGTTATGCGACTGCGAAAACGGTACCCGTGTTTGTTGGATTCGGGAAGACTCGGTGAAGTACTAACTTCGTGACATTTTAAATCTGAATCGACTACTGCATCATATCAATTTATTATTTTTATTTGAAACTTCGAAATCAATTTTTAGACAGATCCCAGTATAGTTAAAAATTGTAGCGTTCACTTAAAAATTAAATATTGTTCTAGAGAACACAATGATCGGTAGAAACAAATAAATATGAAAGAAAAACGGTGAGGATCAGAATAGTGTTTTGAAATAAGCGTACGAGGTTCTTCGGTGTTATGGGATCACGAACGCGACCGCCTTAATCATAACGCAATACCCTAACAGTAGTGATTATGCGATCAGCATCCGGCAGATTTTGCATGGATCGGTTATCGATCGCATCGATTGAGGGTTGCTTGCCAAAATGGATTATTGGAAATTACTTGAGACCCCCTACATCGAGTGTAACCATTACCACGGAACAACCACCTACTGATAACGCGGAACAGTTGGTTAAGATCGACGTCAGATCGAATTCGACGACTGTGGATCATCCGTGGCGACATTACCACCGAGAACTGTCTCAAACAGTTCGTGTCCACGGACATACATATAATCAATAAATTCCATTTGGCTTGGCCTGAAATTAATATCTTCTAATATTCAGCTTGTGATCAATAAATTCGGTGAAAGAATCAATGACTTATTCACACAGTGGAAAAGTGGTGCTGTGCAAAATTGATGATCCGTTGTGTTATAGAATTTTCGAAAAATTACACTAGCGGTAAAAATCAGGTAAAAATGTCAATGAGATGAATGAGTTCTATGAAAATCCACTGCGTTACAGAACTCAAGGAAAGTAATTTTCCAGTAATAATGATCGATCGAAGAAAAATAGAGCAAGGAGAAGAAGGTATCTGTAGTCAGACGAGATCGAGAAATACATAAATTGTTGTATTATTCAGCGACCGGGTCTCAGTATGAGGGAATTGAAAGGGGAACTTTTAAACAACCAATACTTTGAAGTCTTTCCAATATTCTGACCCCGACGACAGTCACCGGCACAGAATCCAATAATGAAAATCACTCCTTTCACCGGAGTAGATTGGCTCACCTTTCAGTATCACGCGTTAGACTCGTTATAACGTACGATTGGCTGCGCGGGTGCACGAGCGGTCTATAACGCAATATTCTATTGCGCCCGGGACATCAGTGAAAAACGCTTTCTGCTGCGAAAGAGTCCTGCTAAAAGTTTAAGCTTCTGGCTGGGCCGAGCCGTATCTGATCTACCCGCTGTGCTGAAAGAGGATAGAATTTCACACGGACGTATCGCCCGCGTGATTCCCTCGCGTTAAGACTTACATGAAAGACCTCTTCATCCCCCGGCTTCTTGTATCATTCGACGTGGCGCTTTTTTCCAGAAATTCTAATGCATTATTATTACATGTTTTCTGTCGCTCAAAATGACGTGCGAATTTTTCCACCGATTTGTAGGATTCAAGAGACGATATACTTCATACAAAAAATTACATTGGGATTTTTTAAAGCGAATAAACTGGATTGCCAAGAGCTGAGCTCATTTTTACAAATGGTAATAGCACTGATAATTCTAAAATAAACAGTTAGATCTTTTGAAAATCAGGAACGTATCAATTACCGAAAGAGAATCCCTCCAATTAAACAGTGTAAACTAATTCTGTCAGTTCCCTTTCTAGCGACTCAAATGGAGGTTGGCTCTGTCGATTCAAAGATTGCGAATTTAATTTTTCTCTCAGCCTCTCGACGTAGAGCAGTGCTCCCGGAGGGTTCAAGAGTATGGTATCGAAGCAAGTATCCTGTTCGCAGCTCCTTCTCTCTTGTCTCTCTGTCGGCGCGGCGGTATCCATGGTCTGGGTTAAACTCTTGGTCGTGTGACACAGAGAAAGTGTTCGTTTCAGGCTGCTTATGAACAGGAGATGCCGGTGTATAAGGTCGTTGCCGATGGAAACGTGACTACAAAAAGCAGGTGAAATCGTAACCCGATGCGGGTTGTTGCGAGCGCGCCCAGGAATTCGCCGCCATGTTCAATTAAAGCTGAAATGAAATTCCAGTTTTGAAGCTGGCGTCGCTTGTTATGCCCTCGAAAACCTGCGCCACGATTCGATTCGATTTTGCTAACAACGTCAAGCTCGGCATTATGCGCGAGAAAACGCGTCGACGAAAGTGGGCGGCACTCGAATTTCGGTTTTTTAAACTGGATAATGCTGATTGCTTCTGGAACGTTTTAATCGATTTTTCAATTCAATTGAAAATAGAGATTATTGCGACATAAGAAATGGCTACCAGCACTCTGAGAAACAGGCTGAAATGATCAGGAAGCGGATTCAGAGAGGATATTCGGATATCCTCCAGATCTAGTGCATCGCGTCTGCTATCGTGACGAATTAACCAGATGTAGATGTAATTTAGTTACAAATACGATGGTCCCCAGGTAAATCCGTTTTGATCGCACCTCCCTTAATCCCTCTGTCACTGCAGTTATGCATCTCATTTAACATTAGCGTTCGCGGACGCGACGGACCCCATTCATCAACCAACCGGCCAACAGATTGTTCGATCGAACCGAAGCGACTGCCATAATCACTAATATATAAATCATAATTCTTAAATATCTGCAACTATGCACTTTACCACGTTCATAAAACTTCGACTCTTTGCGGTTGAATCTATTTTGACGTAAAATTAGAAAAATTTATGAATAGATTTATATACAAACTGACAAGAAGAACATGTAGGGCATTTACTTAAGGATTGGGAACATTTATTTAAAGTGGAACCAAATTTTTAGAAATCGAGTACATACACCGACACTGTACTGTCATTTTTACTAATTCGTTAAGTGCCAACGTTAGCTATGTAAGAATTTTTAATGACGCCTCAGAGTCGTCGTTAGAGTGCAAAGGGCTAATGCGAGGATACTATCTTCCTCCTTTTTTCCTTCTCTCTGGGTTTTGCATAAGATAGGGGGAGAATTACTTGCGATTAGGGACACCTGTTCTCTTGTAATTTTGTGTCAGCTGCAGCTGGAAATTTAGGGATGTTCCAACACTTTCTTTAACCCTTATTCATTCTTTACATCATTTAAACGCGTTTCTCGCTGCTTCTGACAGAGCATGTCCTGCATGTATTTATTATTTTTCCACAATGCAAATATTTTTATTCAAACGTTGAACAAAGCCATTGAACCGGGGCACAATATGAATTCGTGTAATTGTCCTGAGACTCTTGATGAATCTCAAAGGGTCTTCATGCGTCTCGAACAAAAAATCGATCAATATTAAAGGAAATCAGATTTAATTTAAATGAGAAAGGCAAAAGGTAAAGCGATTCCAAGTTATAAGCCAGTCAAATTCATTTCGACTAAAGGAACGGAATAAAGTTACGTAGTATCGAAAGGCAACGAAGCTGATTTAAATCAGCACGGACTCGTTATTGTCGATCAGATTTCAAGTTGCTTCTTGTCTGACAATTTATCTGACACAATTTTTTGGGAATCTACAACACGGTTCTATAATATAAAACAGCACCTCGAAATCTATAACCCTCATCCATCCCTCATTTCACTAACAGGATTTGTCCTTCGGTGTCAAATTGACACAGTGACAGAAAATAAAAAAAATTTCAATGTTGTTTTAGTGAAATTAATGAGTTAATATTTACATGTTAGGTTTTTCGGATGTGTTCCGCAATAAATAAATAAAATTCACGCGAAGTATTACTTATTTCGGGAGAATTGTGTCAAATTGACACGAGGGACGGATGAGGGTTAGAAATCGTATAATAAATGACCGGGGCGCAAGGAATAAACTAAAAATTTGTCACCGCAGAGTAATCACCAAGCTGTAGAGATCCCACAAAGCCGATCATAAAATATTTTCAAGCGGCAAGACACAAAGGAGCACAACGTTGCGATTGAGCGCAGGCGGTCGATCGTTTCTCGGGCACGGATTTGTTACTCGAGGACGGAGCGGTTCGGCCAGTAAAAATGGTGGTAAAAAAAAGGGAAGGCGAAAGAGAGACGACGCGACGGGGCTCTCGTGTTGATCGGGCGTCCGGTATTCCTCCACGCATTTTTAAAAGCATACACGAGACAACGGTCTCATCAAACCTCCAATAAATATGCGGCGGACGTTCGGACACACGTGGCGCGCGCGCGGTCTGGATCGAAATTCGATCCTGATCCGAATATTCACGGGGCTTACTATGAGAGAGTTTCCGTCGTGGGAATGAAAGAAATGACATTCAGGACGTGGCAATGGGGTTTATGCAAAATCGGGATTGCACCGCGGCCTCCATTATCCTGGTTTCTATGGCGGCGACAGATGGATCCTGACAACGCACGCTTGTACACACCACCGGTTAATTAGTGACAGCAGATCGAGCTGGGAATTAATATCTATAGAAGCATACACCGCATCGCACGACGCCGAAAAAAATATCTCAATACCAAGTAATTTTCTAAAAAACTCCCCTTTCCACGTTCTCGCGCCATCGGAACTTACACGGATAGATACATACACGAACACTGTTTCGAAGCCATCCACGGTTCTCTCCTCTATCCACCCCCACGCTCTCCCTCTGATCGATCTATTTCGCGGCGCTGATTCGCTTCCCTTTTTTTCAGAGTGTTGGCGCGAGCGAAATTGCCGTTTCGCGGACGCGTTCGCGTGGAAAGATTTTTCGCGATTTAAATAGTTTGTTTGATCGAAGTCTCGTTCACCCGAATGCGAAATTCGGTCTAACGATTCGAATTGTTCGCCTTCTATCCCCCCTCCCCCCGCCCCTATCAGTATAACTGGCGCTTCATGTCTTTTGAGAAAGTGATACGTTCGCGAAAGTATTAATGAATCGTCTCAAGAATTGTGCGCGAAATGAGGTGCCTTGTTTGTTCGAGATTTTAGAAGGTTTGATTGAAGAGCCTTGTGCACGGTGGAATGAATTTCTGCCGTGTTTCCGCTTTTGTGGAATGAAAAGAATTTTTTGAATACGTCTTTACAGTCTGTTGCATTTTCAGATTGCATATTCTTTACAAATTTATTCAATTATTTGTGGATATCTGGCGGTGACAAGTCTAGTAATTGGATATTTTTATTTTAATTTTTTTGTTCGATTACACTGTATGCAGTTCTTCAAAATTAATTTATCATCACTCACGTCCATCCGGTTGCATTCTGCACTCACACGAATCTACGTAAACGTACCTGCAACAGAAAACTTGATCATTAGGAAAGGAATTCAAACAGACGTATCAAATTTCATCGACTATTCAATACTTGAACTGCACAATTATTTTGCAGGGAATTCACAGTTTGAAAATAGCAACGATATTCTACATGGTCACCATGGAAGTTGTGGTAATTATTGCGACAGGGTGAACATACTTCGATTTTGATGCAATTTAAATATGTTATGCAGCAATATATTTTCAACAACTTTTTCCTTTTCTAATATAGGGTGGTTGGTTTTAGCTTTCGAGATATTCGCAAAAAACTATTGCTAATACTGTATTGAATTTTTCATTTTCTAGCACACTCCGTGGCAACGTAAGACTGCTCAGACGATTGTGTCTGTTTACTTTTTTTCTGTAAACACGTTGTGATCCTTTTAATTTCCTATGTACCCCCTCCACAACCTAATCACAACTCATTCTGATCACATAATTTTTGCATTGCGGCTATCATCCGGAATGTGAACTAGTAATGGAAGTCATCGGAATCGAATAAGTTGTGGTCGAGCCGGCCCAACCTCGCATACGAAAATCCAGGAGTCTTTAGTCGAATGTTAGTCCTGGGCTCATTAGCACGTCATTGTATTGTGAAAATCCTCTTTCTCTAATAAACATTAATAATCCCGTTATTTTTTGTGGTTCTACTTGAACACCCTGTTTTCTGTCATCCGCACAATGTGCTTACAAAAAAAAGTAAACAGACCCCATGCCGGAGCGACCTTACATTGTCACGGAGCGTGCTCGAATACGAAAAAATCAATACAGTATTAGCAATTGTTCCGTCGCATCGGAACAGGACACGTGGTTCTTTCGGACAATATTTATGGACGTTCGTGACTAAGAATATTCCTCGAAGATTCAGTCAATTAGGGTCTTTCGGTGACCATTCTAGACATCGCCAGATGTCTATTTTTCTGTATAGACTAAGTTTACAGCGTGCCATAAACCCGGTCGCAGAAAAGGGTCCTTTTTCGGCCGATAAGTACGGTGTCGTGTGACAGAACGTTTCTCTCACGAATCGTCTATTTCTTTTCCATTGACAGGCCTCCTTCAGAGCCTTGAAAAGAAAGCTAAAACATTCTTGAGGACGCTGATTGGTGACTGCAACTTTCGGCAGGAACCAATCAATGCATTTTCTTCCTCAACGAAAACGAACCAGAATTCGAACGCAGACAGTTCTCTGCTAGCTCTCGGACGAGCAATATCTAAATCCGTAATATCGAAAGTATTAGTTTGAAGACTTGTATCGCGGTATCACGTGGTCCAACGATCTGGACAATCGCGCCAAATTCCACACTGTAATTGTACATCCCTTGCGTGCGCTAGCGTATAAGGCAGGACCTGCTAGATCAGCCTTACTGACGAGTCCACTAGCAGGTCCGGGACGAAACGCTTTCTTTAATGTATTCCTTTCGAATCAATCCGATCTAATTGTCTTATCACTTTACCCATTGAACCGGTTACCCAATATTAATTTGGCGGGTAATATCCAGTCGTACGGGGTCATTCTCGAGTCGACGTGTCCGCAGTTTTATAACCGGGCTCAAGCCTTACAACCTTGAGTAGGAATACGTCCGCACGTCACTTGAGAGTGTCCCCGGGAAATTACGACTAAACAGCAATAGTTTTTTGCTAATATCTCGAGAACTAAAAGCGACCCCGCTATATTGGAAAAGGAAAAAGTTATTTAATATGTCGAAATCTATAACATACTTAAATTTCATAAAAATCGGAGTAAGGTCACCCTTTCGCAATAATTACCGAAATTTTTTAGGTGGGAAATTGTTTGATTGGCGCCGTTCCATTCGAAGAGAAAATCCCGATCTTAATAAAAATTCCTAACAGAGGCCATGGGAATATCGTGTTACGGTGCAGGCAGCGAAGTTTCGTGAACGAACGAAGTGAAGTTTCGTTACCAGCGTGCCCCGGGAACAATATGTTCGAGCCCATTCACGCGGCTGTTGATATCCGATATTGAATCAGCTGGCGAAAAAACTAATTTGATTTGAGTTTGATTCGTTCGAAACAATGTGCTCGTTGGAAAAATATTGGACTTTTATTGAATTTCGAGTAGTCCAACGCGCGTCGGTGTAACAACATCCGCCAGGATAACTGAAAAATTTCATCGAGCAGACTAGGGGATCAAAAGACGTGAAAAGACAAAATTCCCGAGCATTATTTTTTCACATTCCAGTCATAGTGGAATTGCAGGGACAGCCGCCCTCTGTAGAAATAAATTCAAATTTTCCTTCAACCAATATTTGACACCGGAGGATCAAAAAATTCGAAAGACAATTCGATCGAAGTCATCGAATTGGAATTCGCTGGATTGTGTGAAACATCGAGCGTCCCATTTTTCAATGCGCCACGAGATTTATCGCTTTTCTCTTTTCCCTCTTTCTCTCTCTCTCCCCCTCTCGATTTGGAGATAGCGAAACTACCTTGTCCGACCGTCAAACAATTATTTTGTCGCCGTTGAATTCAATTTGGGAGCCGGGAGTTCGAGTATATATATCTCGCATAATTACGTCATTCGAGGAACGAACTCCCTCTGGTTATGGTGTAGATCCACAGTCCATTGACTTTCAGAATTTGCCCACTCGACCGTGTTATTGTTCCGTTGATTTATGAAACTTTATGACAGCCACGGTAATCCAGCGTTCACGGCATCATCAGTTACAAAGACCCGGCTGCTAATTAACGGCCTCTTAAAAGCTTGCAGATCGGCGCCGTAAATGTTTGCTGCTTCCTAGAAGAGGCCATCGACGAAGCACTAGAACTGCGGACCGAGTTTTTGCGAACTCACTGTTGCGAGGATTCATTTACGAAAAACCAATATTACACGGGAATTTACATTCGACATTCGTACCTTATTATTCTTCGCATTTTCCTGGACTAAGCTGGCCGACCAACACTTTCACGTCGAGTTTCGTATCACTGTGAAACTGAACTTCACAAATCATCTGTTGGCCATTCCGTTAGAAAAATTAGTGTAAATTATTTTTCAGAGAGGAAATAGTCCAAGCATTTTTCCGAATATTAGAAGGTGTGCAACATAAAATATTTCTAGTGTGCCTGGACCGAGGGAAAACTAAGGGTGTCTGATTTTCTGCCGCAAATAGCTGCGCCATGAAAAAGTTCGCCGCAATTTCGAAACAGAAATAACAACAAATAATTGCTTTAATTTATTAAACGCAGGAGCAAAGAGTTTCGATAGCTGTTTCCAGAAATATTAACTCTCGGACAGAAAAAGTTCGGAACTTCTGATCGGTGGTGTACTTAAACTACTTCCCAGCAATAAAGATAAATCTCGAAACAGGTGGTAATTTTTCTACGTGCCGTTTACCAGGCTCAGGCTCCAATAAGACATTTACCAAACATTTTCACTCCCAAACTTCTTTATTTCCACTTCGTTCAACCCCTCTGTTACTCCAATTAAAATAGCATCGATAGAGTTTGCGGATTATAAAGGAACATTAAACTAAAAATTCATTGCAAAAATTTTAGATTTTAAGGGCTGATTGGGCGAGTTTCACTGAGACTAAAGTAAAATGCAGATTTCATTCCTTAAGCCATCTGCAACCAAAATAATTTCCCAGGCCCTTTTCCAGCATCGCAAGGGCGAATCGGGGATGGCCAGCAGGAGAAGAGTTCCGATCGGTCGAATGGTTGGAATTTGCAAAAGATCGCGAGATGGAGGAGACATGGCTGTTGGAAAAAGAAAGAGCGGTGGCTGACGGGGCACTAGGTCTCTCCAGGAGAGCTAGTCGGAGGAATTCGAGCGTAATAAGGGCTGGTCTGGCCAGTTTACTGGAAGTTGAAGCTCGGTTTAAGCCCCGGGCGACTTTTAATTCGCTTAAACTTCCACTGGGGACAGATTTCGGCTACTTTTAAATTAACCAGGGATTAATGTTTCGCTCGAGATCACTGTTGGGGGAAGGGAATGGGCGGTGCAAGGGTGCGAGAACAAGGGGAGGGGGTGGACGGAAAGATCGAATATCCGCGGACGATCGGGGTCAGGAAGCGAAACGGGGCTTCCGTTTAACTTTCGGCCAATTTGGAATAATGTACCTAGTCGGCTGTTCTTGTATAATATCGCTTCCGCGGTCGAAATCCGGGTCGCTTTGGGATTGTAAATCGAGGGGATGGCAGAGGGAAGGAAGAAGGCATTAACTTTCGTGAATTCCGCGCGCGCGTGGAATAGCCGAAGCGACGTCGAGCGTCGTCGAGATATGGGTGAATAAAATCGAAAGAACAGGGGGGGCAACGCGGGGTGATTTCGGGGTGGAGGGGTAAATATGAGAGAACACGATGGGGAAACGAGGCGGACCGCGACTGCAGTCTGGAATCTACGTTCGGTTTCCTTCCTGGGAACACACCGGCGAGACCAACCACCCCGCGCCGAACAATGAAAATCATGCGGCGAGTTCTCGGTTTTTCTTCCCGCTTGCTCTTTTTTTCGTTCGTTCGGTCGTTCTTTCTTCTTCTACTTTCGTTCCGTTCCGTTCGTTCGCGTTGGCTTTTTACGGTCGTTACGAGCGTATTACTGGGACCGTTGTAGGCCGCAGGAAATCTAAATTCGCCGGAAACAATTAGCTGCCCGGCCTGGCGAGCATTTACGGAAACAGTTAGCGGCGCAGCAAAACTTGCAGTCGTCGATTCCATCGCGGTGAACTTGGCTTTTCTTGTTACAGCCCGCTCGCGCTACGATTACAGATACTTAGTACCTCGATGCACGAACTGAATTACACCGAACATAAATTTTTAACGTTGAACCGTTGTTGGCCACGTGACCAGTCTCGGATTTTCAATCTGAAAACTTATTTTTGCACTGCGTACAAAATTGATGGGCAGTGAACGAGTCTGATCCATCACGCTCCGAAATGAAACTTTATTCGGGTAAACTCATGGGTTCTATTTTTTTCATGCTTTTTTGTTATTTACGATTACTGAAATTGTAAAGAATACTCCGCTGGAAAAGTGATCGGATATATGTTTGTACATCGCGTCACATTTTGTAGCGCAATGCACAATGATAGAAACATGAGGATAAAACTAGCATAAGCTTGGGTGCAAGTGAATCAAACCAAGAACCAGGTGTGCTAGCAAGGTAAGCTTTGTCTCGATAGGAGACAAGGTCCAGAGGATCATCTGTTGTCTCTAAACCATTGAACAGGTGCGGAGGAGGTTCTGTCTCGAACTCTATCCGTTCTGATTATGATTTCGCAGTTTCTAACAACAAAGCAGCCCTCCAGGTCCGTTGGTTGCTATCCTTTAACCGGCTTAATTGAAACAGCGCAACAAAGCCGCACAGAGCGTCAACCGCAAAAGTGTTCACAGTTACAAACGATTTACGCGTCGGCGTTCAATTCACAAAGGGCCTTGGTCACCGGACTGCTCGGCTAATAAAGAGCTCGTAGGGTTTCAGAGAGAGAAAAAGAGAGAGAGGGAGAACCAAACTATATCGCTCTCTCTCTCTCTCTCTCTCTCTCCCTCTCTCTCTTGGGTACATGCTAGTTTCGAGGTGTAGGTGTCCTCTCGGACGACCACGCCGAATGGCCGCGATCCATTTCGCGTTTCCGTTCAGAGAGAGAAGGAGAGAGAGAGAGAGAGAGAGGGAGAAGCAGGGGGAAGAGATAGAATCAGCCAGTTCTCCTGTGAGTTTGCTTGACTCGTGTCACGACATTAATGTTCACGAGGCGCGAAATGGCGCGACCTAATTGGGAAACTCCCGCAGTAATCCCCATGGCGAGGAATCCTGAGAAAATCGACTGGCGAACGAGCACACGGATGCGAGACCCACCGAGACACGGTGTATCGGGCACACACGTCAACCATTTCATACGAGTTAGACAAAACGAGCTGCGTGACACACCGTTTGATGCTTGTTTCCCAGTGACTTTATCGCAAATTCGATGAAATATTAGCCTTCGACGAGCTACCGTTCTACGTCCATATAAAATCATGCTGCGATCGTATCAGGCTTATATATTCGGAAATAATATCGTTCATTCATAGGAGAAATGACATTAGTCAAGAAATGGAAATTTTACTGGAGAGCCATCTTTTTTTTAATTACCTAACATTGCCAATTTGTTAAATCATATATCATCAACTTAGAAATGTAAAATAATTTGTTGTTATTTATGGTACTGGGTTAATTGCTATACACATTAATTATAAAAATGTTTGATATTCATGTTCGAAAACGTTTAATATTATTTCATACAAACTTCCTCAACAATTCCTAAGAATTTCTTGACTTGTTTTCCAGTAATAATTTGTTTTCAATTTCCTGCAGCCTGTTCAACTATTACAGACTCCATCTATTAATTAGGAATCAACACAATAGCTATGAAATTAATTTGCATTTCAAATTTGAGTAAAACAATGAAATTCCGGAAATACAGGTAATTAGTTTACTATATTGACACTGTATGAAATAATAACACTCTCAGTTATCGTAACAATAATTGCCAAACTGTTAATGTGTACGTACATATGAGAGTCTGTTTAAAATATATGTTTAGGATATAATTTTATCGGTCGTACTCAAAAGCGACAAGTGACATTATCGAACCCTCATGTCCCAATTTTCCATGAAATTTTTGCGGCTTTGTGAAAGAGCCGAAAATAGTATTTTTTGTACTTAAAGTTTAGGGGTGAGATCACCCTCAGAAAATTTACCCTCGAGACTACCCGGGACATGGACAAGAGATAAAAATATACTATATATAAATTTCAGAATATAGTTTTTCCTGTACAGTAACGTGATATTTCGACTGGCAGAAAAATGAGAAAAAGGTGGATAGCTTAAAATGAATTTTTCTTTGAACAAGTAACTACAACTCATTTGGATTCGCATACGTCGAAATATTGTAAGTACTGCAAGAAGTCACGTAACTTACAGATTCGGTCGATCCGAAAATCGCAAGCACGGAGCAGTGACAAAACAGCGTTTCCACGAGCGACAAAAAAAAATGCTGGAGGGCGTGGTCTAATTAGCCGAGGCAAAGGAAAAGCGACGTATCACACGCGAATTCGCGGGTTAATGAGTCTTGCCAATTGGACGGGCGGGTTGGCGGAGGCTTGGAAGAGACATTGATGGTCCAAGTCCTCGTGTCGGTGACCAGGAAAAGCTTGTTTTCCACTGATATGACTGGCTCGTTTGCGCGTTAAACGAACCGTGGCCGAGCGGTTTCGCAATTTTTTCTCTTCGTTCACCCACGCCACATCCCCTCTTTCTGACTCTTGCACGTTCTCTCTGTTTCTCGCTCGTTCCCTCTCTTTCTCTGGCAGCATTCGATCGCAGAGATTGCACACGCACGCGTAAAAAATGCTTGATGAGCAACCAGTGAGCCGGAACGATTGGACTGTCAGGTCGCGTGGGTGCAGGCCCCATCGGGGTCCGCGAGATAAATTCCATTACGCAATAATTCCCGATAATTTGTGCCGGTTCCTCGACCAAAAGTAATTTTCCCCGTTGCGTTTTGTCCCTCCCTCCCGCTTTTTATCCCTGCGTTTCCGCGTCGCAATTTCTTCGACAGTCACGCGTCTATAAATCGCGCGCGAGGGCGAGTTTCATCGCATTGGTAATTAGAGATTTTAATTATACCGAGCCCGACGGTGTAAGACCGATCGATGCAGCCTTTTATTCCGTTCTCTCGTTCGGCTTCGAGGCGCGCACCGAGAACGGGAGACAGAGGAAGCGGAGAGAGAGTCGCAGTCGACTCGTCGCGAGGCTGATCGTCTGCGAACGTAGCGATACTCACGACAGACACGAACATCGGCTCTGACAAAGCCCGATAATTAGCTCGAGACGTTTAAGAACGCATTCCCCAGTGAACGCTGCCCAGACGAGCTTTGCCAATCTTTTTAACAAGGACCATGAGCTTTGCGAATTCTTTTAACGAGAACTGTAAGCTTTGCGTGAGTTGCCGTTTTATAGAAATGTTGAATCGAATGAATTATCATGCGAACATTTCTTGCAATGTATTGTTATAATAATAGCCGTATGAGTGAGGAACGATTCTCGGAATCTTAGGTTTGCACGTGGCAACACGATACAGTATAAATACAGAGGTTATGAAAATCAGACATGTTGTCGCTCACAAGGAGAGTGCAAGGACGTTGTCACACCGATTTAGTTGAGCTCTGTATTCTTACAGATCTCGATCTCCCATTTACGAATATATACCATTATAGTCGCTAACACTCAATAGTTTTTGATTTCTTACATTACTGCTTAAATCTGCTATTGTAAAAGAGGTATACAACGAATATTTATTTTAGAGATAATTTATTTATAATTTATTAATACGTTTGTTCTTTAACTTGTATATAAATAAATGTGCAATATCTTACGAACAAGTTAATGTTACACAGCGAATTTATTTATAATTTATTAATCCTTTTGCTCTTCAACTTGTAATAAATGTGCAATCTTATATAGACAAGTCAATGTTACACAGTGAATAAATAATATAAACAAATATGAAAAAAAATTTTTCACCAAACGAGAATCGAACCCTAGCCCACCGGGTGGATGTCTCGGTGTATATCACTTAAGAACTTTGTTTATGAATATTTCAAAAACTATTGAGTGTTAGCGTCTATTATGGTATATATTCGTAAATGGGAGATCGAGATCTATAAGTATACAGAGTCTCAACTAAATCGGTGTGACAACGTCCTTGCCCTCTCCTTGTCAGTAGCAGTTCAGACTACAGTGAGCTCGTGGTAGTCGAATCGCGAACGCGGAATTACGCGATGTCCTTTGACACGTGTAGTACACATATTACAATGTGCTACAACACATAGAGCGCGAAATATGAATTGCCTATTTCAACACAATGTCATCGAGTTATAACGATTTTTATGAATGTTTCCTGAACATTATTCGATGGTACTGTTCTCTACAAACAATGTATGATTAATAAACCGATATTTCCGCTTTCGTCGACCACAGACAGCCCTGTAAAGGGTCGGTCGAGTCAGACAATCGCGACGGAAAGAGGGCCGGTTGTCGTCGCGTAATTTCAGCCGCGTCGTAGGTAATTACGCCGTCATTTCGACGACAGTGTCGGTAATCACGGCGTCAGGGTGGGCGCCCGGGGGAGGGGGCAAAAGGGATTTTGCAAGGGTGACGATAGACGCTATTTACGAGCGTATCTCGGCAAATGGAAATCCGTTACTCGGCGTGAAACCCGTCGAGACAGACGCTCGTCGTTGTAACAAATAAAACGAGGTGAAACGTTAATGAGCGGCTTAGACGCCGGCCGAGACATCCGCTAATAATACCGATGGGCGAAGTATTGCGTTTGTGCGGATCCTTGGTTAGACTCTCTCTGTCAAGCAAGCTCCCGGTTTCCGGCGGCGGTTCAATTGAGAAACAGATAAGATCCACCTCCAGGAGGCGGTGCAACCCGCGACGTGTTTCATTAACTCTTATCTGATTACCGGGCTCTTTGAGGATCGCGTGCTTTAATCTACGGGTGGACGCGAGGGATCTTTTATTGGAGAATTTGCGTGCCTGCTGTGCTCGAACGGGACAGGAGCTGTACGCGAGCTTCGCTCCAAGCTGAAACAGATTGATGGGTCTGCTGCTTTTTAACCGGCAAAGTACCGACGAGCGATCGCTGTAATGAAAATGGAAGCAGAGATTATCTGTTATTTTCGCACGTGAGTTTTCGATCGTGCCCGGACGTTCAGACAGGTTTAATTTTTTTTTAATGAAATAGATTGATGGCGTTGCTGATTTTTAACTAACAAAGTAGCTGGCGAGTGGCTGGTCCGTCCTCGTTATCTATCGATTATTCTTTTTCTTTTT
This sequence comes from Lasioglossum vierecki, assembly GCA_028455595.1. Lineage (NCBI taxonomy): Eukaryota > Metazoa > Arthropoda > Insecta > Hymenoptera > Halictidae > Lasioglossum > Lasioglossum vierecki. The sequence continues at coordinate 15,079,556 of CM052336.1, forward strand.
TACTTCTGTCCTCGCTGTATTCGCTTTTTAATAATGTTAAATTTGTCAAGCCGACATTTAAAGAGAATACAATTTTCTTTTTTCAAATCATTTGCACTTTTTCGTTTGATATTTTTCATATTGTGCGAAGACGTTCGGTAACATTTCTGGAATGTTGTTGAGCTGCACGTTGAACAGATGAAAAATTGCGATTTTTGTGGAACGAAGTGGATTCTGGTGCACGGTTTCGGGTCCCGCGAATTTCTCAGCACTTAGCCTGGCATTTAATATCGAGGACCGGGTTCGGCGTGCCTTAACGGGTTCGAGGATATACGTCGAAACGGAAAACCCGATGCTACGAGGAATCTCGACGGAACGGGGGAGAATCTTGCGGCAGAACTTGTTTTACGAGCGTTCATTCCGCTGGTTTTGCAGCCCGGACCAGACCTCACGTAAATTCTTCGCGGGAGTTGCGTGCCGCGAGAGATTAGCAATATTTCCGGCAAAAAATCTATGAGAAACCGAAGCCTCGTGTAATAGAATGTCTATCGGAGGGAAAATTCGGAGCTCGCCCGTCGGTTACGTTAAATTTTTCCCCCGAATCCGGTGCTAGTCGTCTAAAAATGTTTAATAAATTCATTTCGAAGCTTTGCGAAACCGTAGACTGTGATTCAAAAATCTCTGCGGACCTTAATACATCCGACAAAAGACGTGTGGCACGAAAAGCATTAATTAAATACATTAGAACGTGACACGAGCACTTGCTGGGAATACAGGTTGGCAAACACGGAATCGTGTTTCTCGCGTAATTAAATTTTAAACTTACAAAATTAATCCATCTCGTAGGTGGGCGAAAGCCTGCGTCGATGTACGTAAGCACACGCGTTCATAAAGCAAATAGATCGATGTCACGGTAGCGTTCCGTCATATTTGCAGGGTTCTCCATAGAAAATCCTCGGGCGTCGGTCTATCTGGAAATGTGTTGCTCTCGAATATATGCATATTGTAGAAGTATTCTTCCGGTGAATTCAAACGCGTGCAGGTTGGAATTGAATCTAGCGTCGGGAACGTGCGCGATTTTCATTATTAAATATATCAATTCACTCTGGACACGGTATCCATTCGTGTAACGGCAAACACACACGGTTTGTTTAATTATTAACATCATCCCCGTTCTCTGTAAATCTAACAGCTTGACCAATGAATTAAACATAACAAGTATTTCAGATTCGTTGTTAAAATATGGATGGAGGAAAAATGACAGAGCGCTTTGACGGACACAACGGTTCGCTTTGAAATCGTCCAGAATTTAACACTGCTTGATCTTTGACAGACACCGTATCGCACTTAAAAACCTGTTCAAAATTTCGCAAGGTATAGCTAATCGAAAATCTACCTAACTGTATGCGCTTCCAGGCTGTGTAACGTGCACGTTGCTGGGTTCGGCCTGTCGAAAGTTTCAAAGCTCTCGGCGGATTGATGGAAATGGAAACTACACGCTAACAAACCATGAGGCATTAACACTTGGGAACCTAGACACTCCTCGTGCACTTATTCGTCCATAGAATTATCCCACGTCCGTTCTGAACATGGACGTTCTCCATTCAACTGGTTCGATTATAGATGCACGGTTCAGTTTATTGTTCCAACAACTGTTAAATATACCTGCCATGTTCTACTTGTATGAGCACGTGTACGACACAAAAATTGTCTGCATTGCAAATCAGCAATGAAAGTTCAAACACTGCTAACATCTTCTTCTGTTAAGCATATACCATAAAGCAAGCCCTTGAGAATATCAAATTTTCGATAAACTCCAAATTCATCATCCTCATTGACTCGATGAGCATAATAGACAACCTCAGTAACCGAAACCCATTCAAGGCTTACGAACCAATCATCGAATCCATAATCAGCCTAATTGTAAGTACAGAAATTTTCACCAGCTACAAACAAGTAGTATATAGATGGATCCCCTCCGACACTGGAATACGCGAAAACGAGGAAGTGGATGAAGTCGCCAAAGAAGTGACAGCAAAAGAATATTTAAACCTCCCGTGTTCACATAATAACATAAAGAAATATATCCATAAGAAAAACAAAAGAACTCTGGAACAACCAATGGATTCAATCAATGCGGAGTCCAAACTTTAGTTGAACGTATCCTGATGGAATACCCATCCTAACAAACAATATGCAGCAAATTTAACATTCCTGAAAATCTCAGGGAAGTGCTAAACAGTGAAGATAAAATAAATTACGTCATGCAATATTCAACCCATTAAAACCTAAGGAATAGAATATAAATATACCTCTAATTGCGCGCAATGTAATGGCATGTAATATGGTAGTTAATAACCTCTAAGATGTTATTTCTTAAATCTCACAGTTTATTTCTTTAATGTTAATATTGTATTCGAAAATGTTCAACATATTCCTTAGTTCTAGTTCATAAGTTATCCTTGCAATGTTAGCATGCACAGCCATGTGCTAATAACCTAAGATGTTGATGAAACCTTAAATAAATCAATTTAAACAAAAGTTCAAACACAGTATTGAACGTGTCGATCCAACTGAAGTGACCAGATTAAAAGATTCAGGGTCGACGATCGCAACGGCTGGTACTGCGAGTGCCCGGACAATCGAATAAATGAAAAACGGGGTAGATTCGGAGGGCAGAAAGCAACAATGTATTTAGTGTGGGTGGAGGGGCACTCGACGCGTTTCGAGTTGTGTTTTCGACGAGGGTTTTCGCGCACCGCCCCCGTGTGCCCTGGCACAATGGTATCACGCGAATGCGGGAAACGTGGTAAACAGGCACTGCGGTGGTAAACAGCCTCTTTGGTCCTCTTAGGGAGGCCACGGGATATTGGGGAAACTCGACGAACAGAGCACAGCAGAAGCAGAGCAAGGCAGAGCAGAGCAAGAGCAGAGAGGCCGTAGGTAGCGGAGAAGGAGGAGACACCGCAGGCCCTGCAGGCTGCCGACATAATGGCCCCGCGATTAGCGGCAGACACGATGCGTATAACCGGGGCTACCGCCGATCGAATATTAACGAGCGCTATTATTAACGTCTGACTTCCTATCACGGAATAGCGGCGCATCTCTTGCGCGCCCTGGTCCGCGCCATGGGTGTTAACTCCGTTGATGCATCGAGGCTTCCGTTTCTGCTCGACGCCACGTCTCTCTCCCTCTCATTTTCCCTTGTCCTCGTCCTCTCTCTCTCTCTCTCTCTCTCTCTCTCTCTCTTGGACGGCTACCTTCTATGTATTTTACGAAAATTAGATATTGACACCGTGGTCGGCTGCCGAAGCCTCCCACAATGCGCGGCTTAATGTTACGGTTCTAATTGTCTCGTATTGTCGACCACCTCGCTATCAACGAGCTCTAAAAACACACAACGTGCTCGCCAAATCGAGATACCAGACCATAAAACGTTTGCACGGGAAAAAAAGAACAGAAAAGAAGGAATGAGATTTTTTCTATGAAACTTCGTTTCAGAGTTTTTCTCTAGAAAAATTTTCGGTAATTATATAGAAAAGGTCTGCGTACCCTGATTTTAATGAAATTTTAATATTTTATAATTACGACATTTGGAACAACTTTTTCCTTTTCCAATATAGGAGGGTCGCATTTAGTTTTTGAGACATTTGTTTAGTCGTAGTTTCCCGAGGACACTCTCAAGTGACGTGCGGACGTATTCCTACTCAAGGTTGTAAGGCTTGAGCCCGGTTATGAAACTGCAGACACGTCGACTCGAGAATGACCTCGTACGACTGGATATTACCCGCCAACTTGATATTGGATAACCGGTTCAATGAAATTTGATTGATTCGAAAGGAATACATTAAAGAAAGCGTTTCGTCCCGGACCTGCTAGTGGACTCGTCAGTAAGGCAATTCTAGCAGGTCCTGCCTTATACGTTAGAGCACGCAAGGGATTTAGAATTACAGCGCGGAATTTGGCGCGATTGTCCCGATCGTTGGACCACGTGATATCGCGATACAAATCTTTAACTATTACTTTAGATATTACGGATTTAACAATATTGCTCGTCCGAGAGCTAGCAGAGAACTGTCTGCGTTTGAATTCTTGTTTGTTCGCGTTGAGGAAGAAAATGCAGATTGGTTCCTGCCGAAACTTGCAGTTACCAACCAGCGTCCTCAAGAATGTTTAGCTTTCTTTCTAAGGCTTTGAAGGCGGCCTGTTTCTGGGAAAGAGAGAGAGAGACGATTCGTGAGAGAGACGTTCCGTCACTCGACACCGGAATGGTCACCGAAAGACCCTAATTGAATGAATCTTCGAGGAAGATTCCGAGTCACGAACGTACCATAAATATTGTCCGAAAGAACCACGTGTCCTGTTCCTATGCGACGGAACAACTGTATTGAATTTTTCGTATTCCTGCACGCTCCGCGGCAACGTAAGTCTGTTCCGGTGCGGTGTTTGTTTACATTTTGACGCTGCAGAGATGAAAGAGAAAATAGGAGCCTTCTCATCTCTACATGTTTACAAACAAAAAATAAACAGGTGCGGCCCCGGAACAGGCTTACATTGCCGCGGAGCATGCAGGAATACGAAAAATTCAATACAGTCTTAGCGATAGTCCTTTGCAAATATCTCGAGAACTAAATGCGACCCCCTATATTGGAAAAGGAAAAAGTTGTTCAAAATGTCGCAATCAATAACATATTAAAATTTTATCAAAATCGGAGTACGTAGACCTTTTCTATATAATTACCACTACCGGAAAATTGTATTTTGTATAACAGTGTAGGAGTCTCGTAAAAATTACGAATATGCACGTTCGAATTCATTAGTTTACGATCTGTAATGTCGACGATTACATTGTTATTCAAACAAGCATCGTATAGCGTCCATAAACAAGCGACAGAAGAGGTACCGTTAGGTTGAAGTGCATTAAACTTAGTAGTGGTTATACTGGTTCATACTCTCCTATTCGTGAATTCATTGTTGACTCACGAACAACCGAAGTCAACTGAAATAATAATTAATAATAATAAATAATAATAAGTCGTTTTTTACAGTAATGAGAAATTAGAAATCGACGAACGACAAATCTGTGTGCACAAACATCAACTACTTCTAGTGTTTGATTAATTAATTTGCACATCTAGCGCGTCCGATTTTATTGGTGACCGACTCATAGCCACGATTATTACCTTGTTATGCAAACATTACGTATCGTTCGCATACAAGCGACAAAAGAGGCGCAGGTAGATTAAACTACGTATTTCGTACACAAATTAATTCATACTCCCTTCTTCGTAAATTTGTTGTTTATTTACACCGGCATTATTTACGGGCATCTGTGCCGAAGTAAAGTAATTCCTCATTCTTTCGGTACAGAGATTTACAATGAATTTGTACGCGAACCGCGCCACCGAGTGCATGATTAATGGCTACCTCCACGAAGAAAACTAAATTAATTGGTACGGTGTTGAATTAATTTGTCCGCCTAATATATTCGATTTTACTCATTTATGATTCGCAGCCTCGATTATCAGCTTGTTATGCAAATCAGTGTTACACACCGTGTATAAGGAGCGAAAGACACTGACCGGTTGAAAAAGCTGAACCGAATCGTTCGCGAACAATGAAATACGTGTTTGTTGAAGGTATCAATAATTACCGGAGCACATTATGCATTAACGTTGAATAATGCATCCTCCGGCACATGTGTCGTGTTATATCGGTGGTTTCCTCGATTCTCCGCTCGTGTTGGAGCGAAATTGTAGGAGCCCCGTGTTGCATGCGGGTTACCTGTATTACAATTGCTTCGGGCACACTACCGCTAATGGGTTTCTCAATATCCTTCTAGGCCATAAGTGCCCAAGAGCAAACATCCTCGTAGCCGATAACAAGAGTCGAACGAGATCTTCATAACACTTCAATCGCGTGATCTGATTAGACCCTTTCTACAGAATTTATCCGACTTGGTTTCCAACGGTGATTCGCGTTATTCTTATTTCACTAAAAAAAAATATCGAATAGCAAGATACGAGGGAAACGTTGCTCGTGGTGCTGCACACCTTGAATCGGTGAAATGTGTTACAATTGCTGATGGATTGCTGTTACGTGGATCACATTGCCAAGCAGTAGACCTGCTATTCGGTAGAAGGGTGATTGATCTGGACCGGAAGAGAATAGACGTGGTGTAATGTGTACACTTTATATTTCTGTAATGTTAATTTCGATTGGAAAATTAATTTCAAGCCGGTATCAATTTAATATTATTATTGGGTAATTTCATTGCCCGCCGAATTTTAAAATGTTGCACCAATCCACACATATATCGTAAATAAATTAATTTGCAAAAGCTGGAAATGAAAATAATGTGAGAGGTTATTTTGTTAATACAAAAGAAAAAAAGAGTAGGAATAAAGAAATAGCTGGTTGAAGTTAATTGAGAAATGTGACAACAATTTCTTGTGCTGTGTTAATAAATTATTCAGTTCCTGAACAAATCCAGCCCACGGTTTTAATAATAAGTCTTTGATTAATTTCTGACGATTTTTAGAGAACTCTGGAAGTTCTGTGTTTCGAGTGATTATTAGAACGATCGTGCAGTAGATTAAAGAATTGTCAAATAAAACAGTGCAGCTGAATTTTCCACACACACACACACACACAGATATTTGATGGTATATTTTAAACACATAATGGCGCTCTGCAAATTTATGATTTATTTGGTCCATACTGCGCGCAGCGATATTATTCCCATTCGTTGTTGTCATAGCGCCGAGCCTGCGCCGATCCATTCATTCCGGCAGGCTCTCCGCCGCAGATTATTATTTTCTTGCCGTAGTCGCAGTTATTTCTGCAATTTAGAAACTTCCAAAGCCACATTTGTTCTACTTCAGCGTTCGTCGCTGCAGATACAGTTCTGCCTGCCAACCGCACAGCTGCGCTTAAATCTCCGCACGCTCAGACGAATGGAATCTGAATAGCACGTATGATCATTCTCGCGTATTCTATTGTTAAAATTACCATATTGGACCCATTCCGTACGTATTTATTATGCGAGCCCGTATCGAACGCTTATTACGCCACTTGAGAGATCGTCTTGGCAACGTTTCACCCGGAAAATTTCGATTTTACCTCGCGGGAGACCGAAACTTTGCTCTTCATTTGTACGAGTGCTCATTTAACTTCCTGCTACCCTATAAAAGCACAGTCTCGGAACATGCAATTTTTATAACCAACTTCGACAATAAGCGTGCAAAAATTACTCCCTCGAAGTCATCGCTTTTAATTACCCCGCTTCTCAGTTGGGGTACCAGTCACCAAAGACAAGTTACCTGAATAACTACTACATTTTTCGAGATAGGAAGAAATTTTTTAGACAAAAGTTCTTTGATAGTAACGTTCTTTAGCTGGTGGTGCTTAGGAGATTTGAAGGGCAACCTAGTTTCCTCCAATGGAACAATATATGTCTGAACTTGAATGACTACATTATCAAAATTCTCAAAAATGTAGAAGTTATTCAGGTGTCTTGTCTTAGGCGACTTGCTGTTGAGTAAAAAAATAATGCTAAAGCTTGTGAAAATGTATTTTTGAGTTCGGGGAAGAGCGGTGCCGATCAATATTCCGTGAATGTAGGAAATTAATCCGGACGATTCCAAGTTCATAAAACCGACGATCCGCCGGGGTGCTGGGTACAGTCTCGGACCGGTTGTATTCGAATATTTCTGGAACAATGCCGGCGATTTGTTCGTCGGAATTTTTCCAAGCATGCTTCGGTCGTTGAATGCGGAACGAAAACAGTGTGCGCGCGCGGCCAAAAGCGGAGGTTGTTGGTTGTGCTTTGTTGTTTGCACGATTTTCGAGGCTTCTCGGGTCTCCGCCGACAATAAGAAAGTCGTCGGTTATAGTAGGCAGTGTCGAGGGACCTTTCGCTGGGTGATTCGCGGCCATCGTGGCCCGGGGAACCGGCTTCAACTATCCTCGCGAGAGAAAGAACCCGGGGAGCAAGCCCTCTTTTATTCCGTGTGTCAGGCACCCCCCACCCGCGCGCGCGCCTTTCGTTCGTCAGATTGGGTGCGTGTTAACCTTCATTCTTCGCAGATTAGTGATACATGGCTAGCTGCATTCAACGGCTTCCGGTCGCTTCCTTCCTGTCTTCGCGTTATAAAACGGCCGCGCAACGCAAGAAACCCGTCCCGAATCTATTGTTCGGATATTACCAGCGTTCAGGCGCGACCGGATGCGGAACAGCTGCGAATAATACTTGTTTTTCGAAATTCACTCACCGAGATTGCAATGTCTAACCCAGTCTTTTTTCCGCTCGCCTGTGAATTCAATAGTACTAGTTCGATCGTACTCCGGTCGTGATCCGTTTTACTCTTGAAGTGAAAACTTTAGGCGCAGTGAATGAGTCTGATCGGTCACGCTCCGAGGCGAAACGCGTTTTGGGTAGTATTGGTCTGTTTTTTCACTACTTTAACCTATTATGTCTGTATTTTACTTTTTTCATCATTGGCTGTATATACAGGGTTTCCCGAAATTCCCTCAGCATCCGGAAATGGGAGGATGCTGAGATCATTTCAAGCATCTTCCCATTTCCGGATGCTGAGGGAATTTCGGGACACCCTGTATATCTCTTAAATTCGGTCGTAAATAGAAACCTTCCGAATGTCTGACTATAAATAAGCCTATTCCACTTGTCTGATCACGAAAATCGACATTCGAGTTGTTTTATCCAAGGTAATCTCTGTTTTTCTTGTTCCTGTTCGGATTATCTGGCTCTAGACAATCCCTGTTCTCGTCGCTGACCGCAGACAGAACCAGTTCTACTTGCTCTGCCACATACACGCCCTATTCTACTTGCCTGATCACATATACCCAAGTAAACTTGTTTGGATAGAAACTGTGTCAGTTTATCCAATCCCTGTTTCGCCCTCGTAGTTCTACACCAGCTAAATTTGCCTTGTGTCACTGCAGATATAACCTTTCTTTTTGGGGTTGCCGTCAAAAAATTCGTTTTCAAACTCGACTAAAACGAGTGAAATATAACAATGTAATTTTTCGTGGCAATGTTTGCTAATTACCAAGTTTAGAAAATCGTGTACATGTTTTTTTTTTTAAATTTCATACACTGCAGTGGTGTACAAGAAGTCACTATTTTCTAACAATAGAACTTCTTCGAATAGTTATACTCGACAAATAGTAACCATGCGAAAACTCCAATGCTGTCGAAGTTGTGTATTCGGCATGGTTGCATCCATCATTGCAGTTTTCGAGAATTCACTCGGAGGAATGTGAATTCGTATATTCATGAAATGTTTTAATCGGTGTTTCATCACGGTTTATTGAATCAACGCGAAACGTTGTTTATGATATATTGTGTGATACAATTACCACCTACTTTCAGCAATAATAACAATCTCATAATTATTGGATGCTAAGGTAGAAAGTAGTTAATACAATTCAATACCATGGTATAATTACATTTCATTGCATTTAATATCTACCAACGTTATGTCATTCGGAAAATTAAAATAACCAGTAGAAATGCCATGTCTATTTTACAGCTACTTCTTCCACATTCTTTTACATCGAACAAAGCTTTTCTAACCAGCTGTTAGAAAATATTATACTGCTCCTCGAAACAGGCATAATAAGCCAAATAAATTTCCTTATTTTGCAAACGGCGGAAATCGACGTCATGTTCAAACAAGGCCGCGCTGTTATCGTGATAGAGACTCGAACGTTCACACGAACAAATATTTTCCATTGCAGCACTAAACGTCTCCTTTATGTTTGTGTTACTTCGTAAATAAGCTCCGCGATCGCAAACACGCCGTTTCTCAAGGAAATACCGAAATTGTGTAGCGAATTGACTGAAACAACATTAAGTGAACAGATACAGGGAAAACCCAATTCTCCGATCAACAATATTGCCATACCGGGTGGACAAACAAACTATCAAAGTGCAGGCGGGTGGTTTTCTCTCGAATTAAAATTCGTTGTTGCGGCATAGTCATCGTGGAACCCTCAAATGTTCGACCGTGCGCGGAACATCTATGATCGATTCGCGACAGCGCTTTGATTAATTTAATTAATTGTTACACGAAATCGAAATTTCGGGGACGCCGCGCCATGTAAAGTGTCTTCTAGTTGGGAATGCAATTAATTAGGGAAGAACGGATATCCCGAAATTATGATGAAGACATTTCGGCCTGGTATGCGTTGATTATAATTAACGGTAGTTCTACAGATTTACATTTATCTGCCAAGCAATCGATACTTTGGACCACAAGACAACTAGCACGCACACTTTACCGTTAAACAAAATACTGAAACGTTATAACTGGCTGTCTGAACGCAATGTTAATTATTTTCTTTCAGTTTTCCGATGGAAGCTTCGCTGGAGTTAGGTCGGAATTAATTAGCAGTCAATATACACACGACGCTCTCATGAATACAATTATTCACAAATGCCTTATTAACGATTATTAAGATTACAGAGACACCTCTATTGAAACTTACGAAATAATCGTCTTCATTCGAGCGTACGCTGCTACAAAACTTCAGAGTACAAATAAATTCAATCTCGTAGTTCTTACAAAAAATTTCGCGATTCACTGAAATGCGCGAGATATCACGTCGATACACCGCAATTCTCATGGTAATGAGAATTCCTGTGTCGAGAGTGAGAATCACCGTACCAAGACGTCTCGGTAACGAACGGGTTAAACGGGAGCAGATAAAACAGACGATAAAATCGGATCGATTTCCGAAGCAGATCAAGCGGCGGAGCTTCGGGACGAATCAATGGCTGCCGTGGGAGATAAAGCAGGGCCTGGGGTAAACTCTTATCGAGGCATGAATTAAATCGAACGTCGAGTCGCGCCGCCCAAAGAGCTCCGGGACGTCGAGTTAGCGTTCCGACGTCACCGCAAAAGACACGGCCAGAAAAACAGTAGGGGCTGTGACAGTAACAAGCGCATTTGTCGAATCGTTTTATCTTGGTTGGGACGTGGATCATGGCGGACCCGCAAACCCATGGGAATTCGTGGGACGAGTCCTTGATACGGTTCGTCGGGTCCCATCGATACCCGACCTCCTAATACACTGCATTAACATCAGCGGCCTGGCCACCCGACGCTCGGCCCATGGAATTTATAACATTGTAATGGCTGATGGCGACCCTCGATAAAGGGATTAGCGGGATGGCGGGCCACGTACCTCATTATAAACCGACGCACTGATAACCAACCGCTACCACTCCGTATCTTAAAGTTAAAGCCGAGTGCCGCGTGTTTAGTCACTGATTTTCTGTTAACTCGTCAGAATTTTGCGATCGCTAAGCTTGTCTGGCACGTATCGCTGCGAGCACGACACACTTTTCCTTGTTGAAATGGCGTACGGCGGAGAAAATCTGATTCGCCGAATACTCGGACAAGTGAAATGTAGTGGCAGGGAAAAGGTTGTCGGCGGAAGCCCTACCTTGCCAATCTCTAACATCTTACTAGTTTATACGAGTACTTTGGACCTAGTTTATGTGCCACAAAATTAATTTCACGTGGTTTTGACTCGAAAGTGTTGTTCTACGAAGTGCCTAGATAATTAACCAAGACCTCCAGTAGAAGAGGTAGACGGTGCGTTTCCTACGTCTTAGAAAATCAATTTTAATAATATTATTTCTCTTAAAAGAAATTAAATGAATTTTGGTAGAATGTTTCCTTATCTCAGGAAACATAAAGAAAGCATTGAATCTTGTTCATTCTATAATTTCTCCTGATAATCGGAATTTTCCGAGTTGCTAGTCGATTCGGGTAACCGCGTTTCCTGGATATTTTTCTGAGGTTTCTCAACTTAGAGGAAGACGGAAAGTGCAAGAGCCGAGCTCCGTTGCGAACAGTAAACGGTCTATCGATCGTTTCATTTTGGACCTGTGTTTGCAGGCGCTGTATCAACCAAGGATGCTCGACGAACCATTCATCGTCACGACTGCAGAAGCTGGTAACTTTGATTTGACAAATATACATTGAAGCGCGGAACGAGCTCGTCTTCCTTTCATGTGAGCAGCGAACCATGCGCCGTAGGAAGTCGCCTTTATCTGGTTATTGTTCTCGGTCGACGTTCTCACGTGCGCGAGCGAGCACCCGCGCGCACCGTGTAAACAAATCGAGCGACCATCTTTTGTCTGTGACGTGTCAGGAGCAAGCTCCACCACGCAACGATATTCACTCGTCGCTTCTCTACGCTTCTACCCTGTGGCCTAGATCTGCACACGAGTCTATATTTCCATGCTTGGCTTGTCGAAGCAATTTAACCCCTTGGCTTATGCTTTATTTGGCAACTGCCTTAATTAGAACACCTTTATCATTCATCAATTCCCATAAGAAACAGAAAATTGATTTTTCAGTTATCACTATGATTTCAAAATGTTGAAATACGCGGTATCTTCTAACACATAAGGCTGACACCTGTCATAAGTCAACGTTGATAAAGTAGATTAAGACAATAGAAGTTCCAACGTCTTCCTTCTTTTTCTTGTTCAAGTAGTCCATAAGTAAACACGCGTCTAGTTGCTTTATACAATTGATATACATTTTCTGTAAACCTCTTCTAGTATTCAATATACTAAATACATATTATTGATAAAGTGAATGTTCCGAGGCGTAATTTATTTCTGTCTATATAATTATTTTTGTATTCGAAAGTGTTGCAGTTGCACAGTTTTTGGATTCAAAGTGCAACAGAAAATATTAAAAATGGTTAAGTGCAATTTAAAGCAGTCGACAAGAGTTTAGAAATATCCGAATATTTTTTGTTGCGATTCCAAGAATATTTGGATTCTAAAGCGGAGCGTAAAGAAGCTCCAACACCTCCGATTACCAGCCGCAGCCCGGTTCCTGCGGATCCCTCTGGAAACAAATGAAATTTAACCGTAATCTCGAGGGAATTGCTCGGACCTACCTGCGTCGAAGTCGACGGAAGCTTTACCCGAAGGGGGAACCAAGGAATTTCCGCCGGTGAAGCGGCAAATGATCCGTTACGGGACCGTTGGAAATTCAAATAAAAGACTCGACGCAACTTTTGTGCACCGTGCCGCGCCAGCTCGACACTCGAGAAACGACGGAACTCTTCTCGCGAACGATTCGATTAACTATAGAGCTCCTCCGATTTACCATTAACTATTTCTATCGGAAAAAGTTAGCATCGCGTGTGAGGATTGTCCTGATCTCTAACTGTTGCTACTTGACAAGCCCAGAAACTTTTTATTACCCTAAAACGAATCTACTTGTTCAGTGATGTTGATTCAGTGAGATTCTTCAGGTAGAATTCTGTTCTTGTTGTTGTCCCGTTGTAAGAAGAGTGGTTTGAACTTTTCTGATTGCTAGCATAGATTTTCGTTACGTCTACGCTGGTTACAACGGTAGAAAAAAAATGGTTTATGCAGGTCACACGTTCTGCAAAAATTGCAATTGCTCGTCTGCAGAATTGTCAGCTCAATTCGCGCGTTATTTTTCGGTAAAGCATTTACCTCTGGACGCGCGCACAAAGTTTGATTGGAATCGAATAAAAATTGTTTATGACATTTACATAAATGAAACTTTTGCGTTCCGTTCGGCGTCCCTCTGTCAGGCTGAAGAATTAATGACACGCGTGAGCGGTTCGTGTGATGGTTCAAAACGATGAAAAATGAAATCCCTCATTTGTTTTCGACTTGTTTTCGAACCGTTTGTTATTATTCCTACGTTTAATTCGTAAATTTATAAATTACACCAAAAATTGTACAAATTATCTCGAGGCGCGACGCTTCAAAATTTCCAGCGATTTATTTGATGTATTCTACATATGCGTTTAATTTTCATTTTGCATGAAAATTTGAAATCTTGATTCCTTCGTCTGATCATAGTACTTCTTGTTTTACTTGCTCGAAGTCCCGATTATATCTGTTGTAATTGTTCCTGCTACCCTTGTCTGAACACAAAGCATTCATATTCCACTTGTCTGACTATGGGGCATTCCTTTACACGTGTCTGTTCACACACTGACCTAGTACCCTTGTCTGACTACAGGATGCTCCTATTCTACTCGTCGTACCACAGATTACCTCCGTCTTAATTGCATCTGTCTTATTATTCACGAGCTGGAGCACATTATTCAACCAGTTTGCCCACACACTGATCTACTCCACTTATCTGAGCAAAGGCTGCTTCTATTCTAATCGTTCCTAACCAATTATTTTTGTGACAGAGCATTTCATTGTACTTGTCTGACCACGAATTGTCCTATACTACTTTCACTAGGAAATATTCCAGTAAACTGGTGGATCTCAATAAATCGACGTTCGGAAATTAAATACTGTAGCTAGTTATCGGAATTTTGATCGAAAGAGATTGTAGCAAGAGGTCTGACAACAGAAAGAAGAAACGAATGAGAGGATGGCTCTCAAATTGTGCAACCCCTACAACTACTCCCCGACTTACTGCCTGACGTAGGACACCAAGGACGTTACACAACAGCCCCTTGTTCGATGAAACCGACCAATCCATCGATCAGTGTCGCTCTTCTACTAGCCCGATGCCAGCGTCGCGTCAATCGGCATTGAGAAAAAGCTAGTCCCAGTGTTTTCCCGAAAAACAGAACCGTTATTTTTCATCCATAGCGGACAAAAATTTCGAAAGTCCGTCACTCAAATAAATATTTGAAACCTGACAGGGTTCGTCCTAAAAATATTTGGCGCAACGAGTGGCCTATCGACCTCTATCGACTTATACAAACACCCTGAAAAAGCGCGCATTCTAACAAAATAATACAAATATCATTTATAAGAGTATTAGTATTTCTAGTGGTACCCTAGAGGGTGGAGTAAATTATTTTGATTTCTGTGTGACGATCTTGTGGGTTGTGTAGCAGCAACACGAACGTACTAACTATTTTTCTGGTGAAATAAATGGCGCGACGTTGACCGTTCCATTCCCGACCATTTTTCTCGGGAGACCGGTCATCCCTGGCATTTTCACGTCTCATTGAATACCTCTCCAGGAATAACCATGACCAGGCCATCCGGGGGAAGCGAAGGTAGCGCAGCGAAGGGAAGAATCGAGGGACATCGAGGTTTCCTCAATTTTCAAACTGCTAAAAAGCGGCTGGCTGCGATGCCTTTGAAGGATGAAAGTGACGGTGAAAAAAAGGGCACAGAGAGAAAGGGTGGTTTTAGCCGGTGACCTCGTAATGAATAACCCGGAAGAGCCTTCGGGCTTCGACCGAGATCGGACTCCCCCTCTACCCACGGACCGTCGCGTCATCCATTCTTTTTCGATCGTGCGACAGAGATACAACGCGGGGGTGGACGCGAGAGAGTCAGAGAAAGAGAGCTAGAGAGGCGGTGTGGGAAAACGATGGTAGGGGTAATGGCTCACAAATCACAATGTGCGAGGGACAGAAAGTCCCCGTCGAAAGAACGGAATAATAAATCTTTGAATATCTTTAAATACGGGAAGTAAAGAACTCGCTGTGGCGGTCGTGATTAATGCCCGCAGATTTTATTAATTGCTACGGCCAGCCAACAATCGAGGCCTTTGATCGTGACGGTTTCCAAACCGTCAACGAACGGACTGGGTACAAGGAAAGAATTTTAGGGCTGACGGAAAGAGAATCGACGACCATTTGCAACGCATTCTTGCACACGACGCGCGACCTTTCGAGAATGCACGGGAAATTTTGCGGATTCGTTCCTGGGTTTCGTTAATGGCACTTTGACAAGTTGACTGGGGAACGTACACTACCGGGAGGCCCGTCAAATCGAGGCAATTTGGCGAAACGAAACTCAACGGACGTTGACAATAACCACAAAAATAAGCTTCTAAAAATGATAATAAAATTGAAACGCTAGAAGTATTGTTTCTTATATTCAGCACATCAAATGGAACTTGGATTTTACAATGTATAGAATACAGACAAATTTAATAACATTGAAGCTGTTTTGAACAATGGTATGGCTGTTCAATGTTCGAACATTTAGTTATAAATTTATTTGAGAAGTTGGCGCGATAGGAAATCGGCGGAAACTGAACTGGCGTTACGAGTCAAATTAGCTGAGATAGGGTACAAAGGTATATGAAATGGAAGGTTGCTGTCTGGATGGTAGTTCGCGAACAGATATTTTTCAGATGTGATCTTCATCGATGCCAGGTGCACCCCAGAGGGGCGCAGCCCAGGAGATAAGCGAATTAACGTGTTCTGGTAATCGTGGCAATTACGTTCAGTCGGCAGCAGCAGTGCAGGCGCGGCTTATCTGAATCCAGAACTCCGGTCTGTGGAGAACAGGTTGCGGGGAGAGAAGAGAGTTACCCGTTAAAATCCATCGAGTCGTCCGTATGTTTTCCTATGAGCGGCAATCGAGATTTCGTGGATCAAAGGACTCGCGGAATAATGAAACCTTTCCGTCGTCGGGCCCGACGCGGGGAAATTAATTGCAATCTCGTTAGCGTCGTTTCCGTCGGCTGATCTTTCGGTATTCCCAGGATGATATGGGGGACGATTGGCAGTGGTCTCGGTAGAGGGAGAGAGAGCCGTATCGAAAGGCAACGCTACTGTCGCGCGTACTTTTCTTTAATCAGACCCCTTCTCTCTCTTTCTGCCCTCTCGGAATCCGTAACAAAGCGAAATCTATTACTTCTCTCTGTCTTTCAATTCCCGGGCCCAGTGTTTGTCCGTTCATTGGTCGTCTGTCTGTCTGGTTCGCCTTTCACGGTTTCCGTTCCTCTTGCTCTCTAGCTGCTTCTCTATCTCACTCCCTCTCTCTCTCTCTCTTTCGTTTGCGCCCTGTGTGCAATCTCTGCCGACGAGATACAATCCCGTCGGTGAATGGGTTGAATTACTTCAGATAATTTAGTTTTCCTCTTTGACGATGCATCCACGTGGCCCGTTGCCTAATCTCGCCTCGTTGCGCGCGGTTCCAGATAACATTTGTAATCTCGCCGGACCGAGACCATCAAGTTCCGGGACTCTCTCTCTCTCTCTCTCTCCCTCTCTCACTCTCTTTCCGGTGATAAGAAAAGTGTTACACTGTTCTTTCACGAGGAGATCCGCTATAGAATCCTCCTTCTAACGTTCGTCCAGATAATTTTGATAGCACCGCGCCACTCGTGGAACAATGGGAAATTGAATTAACTCTTCTTAACATCTCGCGCGTAAGTTAAGTGTATGGTCTCGTCTGCTGCCCACAGTTACTCCATTTTTATGTACCCTATAGCTGAAAGCGATAGAGCTTTAATCTCCGTAGCAGCGAAGTTTTTGTTTAGATTGTTACGAAACGCGATAGGGTAATGTACATTTCTCCATAAATGTATATCTACCGATACATAACAGCCTTGCAGATGTCTGGCCATGGACTGCGCAAATTCACTTTACTAAGCAGGTTTGTACTCCGTACTTGTCTGCTTAACATGCTCTATTCTACTTGTGTCCCTTTAGACCATCCTACGTTACTTGTCTAATCAGCATGACCTATTCTACTTGTCCGGTCTGTTCGTGCCTGTTCCACTTGTCTGACTTTATTACAATTATCTGATTACAAGCCCCTTACTGCAGCACGTTTCCGACTAAAGATTGGCACATTCCATTTGTTTGATTGACACATTTCAAGCACTACTATAAATTAAAAGTGTTCTGCATCAATTGCCACATATATGAGGATGAAAAAAGAATTGTTTATCTTTATAACAATTTGAACAATTTCATGATAACGTTAAACTTATCCTCGCGTCTCCATAGAAGAAAACACGAATCAATACTCGAGCGTCAATGCAATTGTATATCAGATACATTGCACGTTGAAAAAGCCTAGTTGCTCGTTCATATAATATTATCGACCAGCTCAGTTTATTGACACTTAGGATGATTTCGTGAGCGAGATATTATTCGCGGAGGGAAAAAGCAAACGAAAGACCGAAGCGTTGTTTTAATATAGCTCGCGCCGCGCCGTATTGCAAACGCAAATCCCTTATTGATTCGGTCCTATATTTTTATTTTAATTCGGCCACGCATTAAGAATAAAAACATTCTGCGCGGCGACTGCGTCGAAATCCGCAATCCGATGATTGCGCTTTCAGTGCGGGCGCCCCTCCCACCGTTGTTTAACATTTAAAATTGATTCTTCCGCGCCACGATTCTCGCAACACCGCATCCCATCGCGCTGAAAACTTTCGCCGATTTCATCCGAGCTGACGTTATGTACCGATAAATTTATTTGCGGTTTCCCGGCGTTCGTTCCGCGGTCTCGGCGTTTTCGCCGTCGCCGCCGCTAACGCAAAACAAAAGTTTCGGATCATAGGCGAGAACTCTTTCGAAAGTTTCGAGAGCGAAAGCAGCGGCTAATTTAGTTTCCCCGGAATGGCGACGCTTCTGCAGTTTAATTTTTTCCGGCACCGTCGCGCCGTCACCTTTTCACCCCCGCACTATTACTCTCTGTCTGCAAGCCCACAAGTAACAGCGTTACAGGGTGCGCAAGCTCTCGAGTAGACTCGAGTTAAAACTTTGACTGGCATCAAGTTAGACGCATTTCTTCGAACGTAATTACCACGAAGAAATTCAAGCGAAGAAAATGCCCGCCGCGAGAATACGCAGACGGCATTGTGCACAATATTTATTGTCTTGGACCGTCGCGAAAATAGCAGCCGCAGAAATTCATTTTTGATCATTGAATGGAAACACGATTTCATTTATTATAAATTGATTTGTTACTATCGAAACTGCATAAAATCCACCGATCATCGGAATGCTTCGCAAAGCATAACAGAATACTGGAACAATTCCACTCGCGTATGTGTATTGATTGTTCCAGGTTACCAGGCCCGAGCTCATTTCTCTTGCTAACAATCCAAATAGAATCATCATCGAGTCGGCCCAATCGGAAATTCAGACAGCACACGGAAATAAAATATTGAACCACGCAATTCCCAGTAATTTTTCCGGTAATGATCGGAGAAGAAAATAAAATCGACCAGCGTTGCGCTCGCAATTTTTGGTCGACCATGCCACAATCGAAGATAATCTGCGACTGCGAATCCGATTTGCTCGTCGCGGAACGGATTCATAAATATTCTGCAGCGTTAAATCGTTCAATGACGGGGTTTTTAAAAGGTGGAATCCGCTGTGCAAAATGGTTCAGACCGAAAGAGAGAGAGAGAAAGGGAGCATGAGTTACGTATACAGGAGAGAACGAATTTTTCAGGGGAACCGTAAATTGTCCAACGATATTACAGCTTACACCGTGATTCTTCTGCCGGCATTATGGGAACGCAGTCGGCCGATTGGAGCAGCTTAGAAAAATGTTTCCAGCGCGATGGCCGCGGTAATATGAATTATATCCGGGGAGCTGGATTTTTTACGGTGCCGAGCGGTGTTATACGTAATACGTCTATCAAAGCACCCGGCGAATCGATCATGTTCGCTCAACCCGGCCCGGTCCGGTTCGCGGCAATAGCGAATTTATCGAAAATGCGTAACGCGATTCGGAGTTTACCGTGCGCACTAACGGTAATTAAAATCGGACGACGCCACGGGGCCGATGAAAATTTTCTGTAAAACTCGGGTGCCGATCTATCGATCCCTCTCCAGTACTGGTTGGTTGGTCGGTCTTTTTCCAGCGTAAACGGGGCTTCAAACGTCTCGTCCCTATCCGCTTGCAAATTTAATGGATCGGCCAGCGATCCCCAATCCTTTTTATCGATTGATCGAGACGTCGGATGCGCGGGAAATGCGATTGCTTCCGCGAGCGATGCTCGATCCCCAGATTGCCCCGCTGTCTAATTTAGAAATTGACCTCGTTAAGTCCCTCTCAACATTAATCGAGTAAACGTCTTCCACAGCTCGTGTTCACGATGAAAAGATCGGCCATTGGCGTTGCTTTCATTTTATACAGCCCTTCTCCACTTTTCCATCTGTTTTCTCCCTTTCTCTCGCTCTTTCGCTCTTTTTTTTTTCGTCGATCCGCTTGACCGTTTGACGGTTGGCATGTCGAAGAGCGAAACACGAGCGGTTTTCAACGTGATTGGTACTCGCGGTAACATTTCCCCGATGATCCAATACTTCAGCCCTATTTTTATTCAAAACATTCGGTACAGAAATTCCCGATCGACCGGCTTCGAATGCCTCGCTTTATTCCCCCTTTGTAATGGAAAGTAAATTATTATTATTTAGCGGTGGGTGAAATCAAATTTTTTCCGTACAGATTCGATCCTATTCTACCTGTTCGACTTCCATCTCCAATTGGTTTATCACATTCACCGTTCGGTATTATTTTGATTGATTGTTCAGGAGTTACTTCACTTGGATGACCATGCAGGTTTTGTTCCATTTGTCTGACCATTCGCGTACTATTCTACTCGTAACTATAGTGAATACTGAATAGTCAGGACAGAAAATTTTCACTAATTAATCGTTTTCACAGCATTTGGGGGTTGGCATTTTTGAGTTAAACCAAAAGGTCTGCGTTTACGTTTTCCAATCGGCCAGGAGCGACGGTGTTCGGAATTCGTTATGGGAGAATGGAAAATGGTGGAGCGAGCGGTACCGAATCCCGATGGTGACAACGGGGTAGAAGCAAGACGGAAATCAAATGTGAAACTTGATCCGGGGCGACGCGTTTTACAGGGGTCGATAAAACCGGAAGCGTGGGGAGGGGGGCGGGGGTTCGGCAGCGCGCGGAGGAAAAGAAAATCCATCGATGTCGAGTGACCAGCACTTTTCGATAGTGCTCCGCATACATTTCGTAACTTTCCGTTTTACAGGACGCATCACAATCCATTTCCGCTCGGATCAAGCGGAACGCTTCATCCCCTGTCGCGAGGGCGGGTCACGAACCGCCACTGTATTCGTGTCAATGATCTGAGGGGATGTGCTCGAGTTCTATGGCCGTTCCGAGTTTTAATTATGCCGCTTTCCACCGATTCGGCTCGATCGAACGGTTCCCGATCATACCCCGCTTAAAAACTGTCCGATAACATTTTTATGAAAATTTTCATTTCATTTGAACCTCGTCCAACGAACGTTTTAAGAAAACATTCCCGTTTCCGGTGGCTAATAGATATTCTTTGCCTGCTGTTTGACCCATGTCCCTCTTTCCGACCGATGGAAATTTCTCATTATTTTCTATCTCGTTTGTATAATTAGTCACTGTCACATTTCACTGGGAATATGTCCAATAAAAAATTTTCATCAACATGTCCTTAATTTATTTTGATGCGTTCTAATTCGCTTGTTCGATGACAGTATTAATACTACTTGTCTGTCACATTGCTGTCTGTCACGCTGCAGATTTTAATCCGTAAAAATTGAAAAGCCCGAAAGTTCAGTAATCACCGTGATAATTCTTCGTCCCTTCGCGTGATAAATTTTGATATTTTCTCCGAATTTGTTCACGGGCTCGTATCGAAAAAGCAATCGCCCCTTTACGTCAGTTTTCCACAGCAGTTTGATGGAAACTTAAGCTTATTTTCCGGGACGAGTTTCCAGCAAATGGTCTGCTTTCCAGGAACATCTTCTACCAATTCCACGGACGTTTTTAGACTCTACCAAATTATTTGATCGTGTGTAGCAATGCGCCATAAAATTTTCAAAGTTGAATTCACGTTGTAACTCGCAGAGTAAAAATTTGTTTTTTGCACAAGGATACGCAGCCTGTTACTAACTACGTACATATAACAAATTCGGAATCCTTTGGTTTCGTTCCCTGCAATAAATGACTTCCACTTTGTGGTATTTTTCCGGCCACTGGTTCCGGATTGAACGTGTTAACTGTGAACCCTGAACTTCTAAATGGCATTAAACGGTCGTAAACGTGTTGGAAATAGCACTTTAACTACGCCCGTTGTTTTATAATGACAGTATTTGTTATAGCCCCGTTTTAGAAGTTCCGTTTTTCTCGGCGATTCTTCGCGGCCGTTTGCAGAAACGTTCATCCCTCGCAATTTAGCTGCGGAAAGTGTGCCCCGTTCAATAACGAAAGGCACTTCATTCATCCCCGGTAAATTACACTGTTCGTTGGAGGCTATTACGTGATTTCCATCAGTTCGAGTCCGACTCGGGCTGTTTCACTTTGTCGGAATCACGTTGGAAGTTAAATGAACCCAGAATAAGAACGATACACGAACCATTAATTCTTGGCTTGTTCGTTTCGAACAAGGGTGAAAGAGAGAAAGGGAGAAAAAGAGAGAACACGGCTCACGGAAATATTTGATATCCACTTGACGTTGTAGCGAGCGACAAAGGAAACAATTCGAGAATCGTGTCCCGTTCCCTTCGCTTGCTAGCGCGGAACGAATTAAATCCGAAGAAAGAAATTGAAATTTCCTGGCGCCGAGCTAGAAACCGGTGAAACAATGAATCGATGGGATCCATTGTTTCGTTAATTAACAACCTACGCCTCGGTAGACGGTCGAAAATTTGATGCAAGTTGATAGGCAAACATTGACCCTGTCATAAATTATAATTCTTTCGATTAATACTTCTATCAGTATTGTAAATCTTCTATCGCAGTAACAATAAATGTCTTTCATACAAAATGCTGTTTAAACTTTTTACATTGTAAAACAAAGATAACTTTTTAAAAATAATTGTATTTAAATTAGTTAGACACTTTTGAAAATTCAATAATTGCGTCAGAAGTTGACGTGTACACACGAACAATATATTCTTTATACAAATTTTTCAGACATTTGCACACAACGCCCAAACATTTAACTAAAATCACAATTTAATAATGCATACCTCCGTTCCACCATGTGCCAAGACTCTCCCGATCCAGCCACCCTCTGCATCCTGGAAAATCACCCGCACAAATTCCTCCGGCTATTCGCACTCCCATTACCCTCGAAACAGACAGTTCTCCAACGCCAATAAAACGAGCAATGACAGAAAGAGATCCAGCCATAGAAGAAGACCAAGAAGAAGAAGAAGGCGACCATTCGCATTATCAAATATCGACGAACCGAGAGAGCAGATCATCGAGAGCCAGGCTAAAGTGGAACATACCGTCGAGCGGACAAAGACGGCGGGAGGAAAACAGTACTTTGATACGTCCATGATCCCGAAGGAGCCGGGCTCGATTAGCAGAAGCGTTACTTCCACGGAACGAGCTTCATTCCCTGGGAACCGGAAGTTACGATGACAGAGACGACGCCGTGGCAACACTGCCTCGGTACGCTATCGGTCCTTTCATCCCTTTGCTCTTCCTGTGTTTCCCTCGATGTCGACGGAACCGAGGAAAGACGAGACTGGGAAGCAAGACACAGAGACGGAGAGAGCAGAGGTTCTAGATATTAGAGAGAGAGAGAGAGATGAAGAGCAGAGGTTCTGGGCTTGAGAGAGAGAGAGATAGAGAGAGAGAGAGAGAGAGAGTGGTTGGAAAGGTGTGAAAGGTTAGAACGGCGAGTTGCAAGGACTGTCTGGATGCCACGGATTATGGGGAAAGAGCGACGTCGAACGACTGGAGAACATCGGTATGGAGTAACGAGCCCCAGGAGCGATCTCGTTACGCCGGGAACTCGATTTGAAAGCGGCGTGGGGCGTGGGTGGGACACCAAACGGAAAGTATAGTTCGCCCGGAGGGCTGTTCCGGATCGGAGCCGATGCGTGCGATACGCAACGAGCCTCCACGGGGCTCGGAGCTGGCCGTTGCTCTGCGCTTTAAACGAAACCGTATTCGATTCCAGGCGTCGAGATGCAACTCGCGCGGCGCCATGCAACGCGGTGCAACGCAGAGCGGAGCGGCGTTACGATACGCCGGCACAATGGACCCATTAAGGGACACCAAAAACACGTTCCGTTTCGCTCGGTCCATTATCGGAGATTGTCTCTCGCGGTAACGTGTGCAGCTGCCGGCACGTTGTGTTTTTTAATTCAGTTCCCTTGTCTGAGGCGGTAAAAGAACCGCCGATATGAATACGGTCCACGCAACGCTTCCAACGCCAGAGAACCGCGGAAAAGTGCTCCGATGGATGCCCGGAAAAATCTGTTAACGCGTCCCGTTTTCCATCGCACTCGCTCGCTCCTTCTTCTTCTCGTTCCGGCTTTGATTCGTGCTGGTTGTCTGATCGAGGCGGTCTTGATCTACTTGTCGACGGGTGGAGATTTAAGACCGTTCTACTTAGGAGACGGTGGAAAAGGTGGCCTCCTTCGGGAATTTTTTCACGGCGGATTGATGCAACCAGGATTTAGGGGTGTATTCGGGGATGCTTCCAGTGACGTGCGGTATTTTTGGATTTTGATTCGAGCAGGTTCTTCGAGGCAGAAGTGAGAGAATGTAAAAGGTGATTTTTTTGATAGGACCATTCGCAACAGGCTTACTATCTTACATATTATAGAAATATTCATGAATGGTCGGTAGAAATATATAATCGTGTCTGCCGAGTTTCATACAGATGTGTTATGTAGTTCCTGATAAAAGAAATTCAAAAATATCATTCTCGACTGCGACACAAAGATTTCGAGAACGTTTCTTTGACGTTTAAATTAACAGGGAGAGCAACATTGGAGTTTCCCAGTTTCAGCAGACACTATACAAGCGTAAATGCCCTCAGTCTACTGGCCAGTCACTTTCTACTTGTCGGATAAGTGCCGTCCCTAGCTCACCGGCCCGACCAATGACGTTCCTATGTTAATTGTCTGACTGTAAACGATCCTTTGGTACTCGTACAACCAGAGGATGTCACGCCACACCTGTGAATCTCTATTCTGCTGTGCTTCATCACGGCGATTGCCTCTGTAATCGCAGCGTGTTTGAATTCAGTTTCTCCCTTGCTCTATTTCCCCGTGAATTCAAACGAATCGTCGACAGACACTCATCGAGCAATGTGTTTTCCAGATCAGAAACCTATCAAGCATCTACAATAAACATTGTTAAGGTTAAAACCGTGGAATTCTAGTTGGTTCGAAGCTCGAATATAATTTTTGGCGATCTCGCGGGTAAAAAGGAGCATCGATCTCATCGGAACAAGCAGCGGAACGTTCAAGTGAACAGTCAAAGAGGCGGAAATGTGGAAAAATAATCTGAAAAAACATGTACCGCATGAACTCGGCGCAAACAGAGCAGAATGCCTGGCATTGAGGGGAGCATGTAAATGCTACGCGTACAGCCGCACAAAAATCGAAACTCGCCGAGCAACGATGGATACATGAAACCGGTGACATTGGAACGCATTCTACAATCAGCTCGGTAAACGCTCCGGAAAATATCTGGAGATGCGTCAGGTGGTTCGACTAAAATTGTAAAGAAGATCTTTCGCAAACAAACCGCGTAAAAATCTATAACAATCCAAAAATACAGAATTTTACAGTTTCCTGGAGACAACAGTACTCCGATCAGAAAACTGCTGCACATTATTCTTTGTGCTCATTTGTAAAATGCACAGTTTCGTTTCATCTTTTATTCACTGGGAAAAACAATACTAATTTGTAATCTACACCGGTTCGTTTAATTCTGTTTTTTTACCCGATACAGTAGCGTTGAAGAAACAAAATAATCCACGTATTCCTTGACTTGAGGAGGTGGACATAAACTACGAGGTTGTTGCGTATGAAACGTGTGATTAAAATTTACTGAAAAATAGGAAGGAGGAAGTGTATGTATTTTTCTTAGGCAAATAGAGTAATGAAATGCGAGCATGAAAGAAGATTGAAGTGTCTGAAATCTCGTGGAACTCGTCGCTCATTTGTCGAGGTTGTAACGTCTCGGGAAATTTGAGGACGAGCAGGAAGAGCGGGTGATCGGATCAAGATAGAAACGTAGTAAATCCATTCGTTTGATCCGGGCTCCGTCGGAGGATAAAAATTTCGTTGGGAATGCCAGCGCCGTCGAGACTATAAACTTCGATGAAAGACGGGTCGGCCGGATCCGGCCGTGTCTCTCGCGGATTATTCCTTCTTAATTCCTTGGCTGTGCTGAAAGCACTTCCGAGAAGGTCGGGCCCCTCCGCGCCCCGGGTTTCGTCCATTGAATTTTCTTCGGGGCCGGGGTGTTTCACAATAAAACTCGTGGATTTATTTATCGCTTTGAGCTGGCCCGAGAAACTAAGAGCGTTTCTTTGAAATCGAAGAACAGTGTGGCCTCCCGGGATGCTGCCGTGACAGCTGGAAAGATAGACACGTAAATCCCATTCCATTAGAAGCGAACCGTAGATGCCGAAAGGAGGACGGGGGCACGGAAAAACCAGCCGGAAGAACGACGCTGACCGAAAGGGGACTCTCCAGGATAGAATTGAAATAAAACGCTGGCTCCGTGCAACATTTTCCTAACGATGATCAACTGCTGCCGTCGCCAAGGCAGCCACCGGGATATCCGGGAATTTGATAATTAACGAGAACACAACGACTTTTCTTCTCCCCTGTTCAGTGTAGACGTTTTGTTCCACTGATGAAATGGCTTCTCGAACAATCTCACTAAACGTATAAATTCTCCGTTGAAACATACCCAATCTTTATTCATTACAGTTGTTGTTACGGTTCGTAATGGCAGAAATATTTGGTCAAACTTATGTATACAACATTTATTTAAAATTATTTAGAAGACATTCATACGTTGTGTCCAATTCGTGTGTTCGACTTAACCTATTGCTGTTTCACTGGTCAGACAACACTATGTATCTTGCTTGTCTGATCATACATACTCTCGTTCCACTTGTTTCACAGAAACAATCTTATTTCACTCGTCCAATGAGACAATTTCTTTCGGATTTGTCTGACCAAGCGTATTATTATTCTACTTGTCTGATTGTACATTCGCTGTCTGACTGAAAGTACTCTTATTCTACTAGCTCGACTACATAGTATTCCACTATCTCGTTTGATTAAAAGCATTCTTATTCCACCTGCTCGACTAAACATTGTCTAGCTCCTCCGTCTGACCAAAGAGGTCCCTAATTCACTTGTCTGATCAAAGCCGCTCCCCTGATTCCCTTGTCTGTGCTGAATCGTCCTAGATTCACCCGTCTGACTACAGACATTTCTACCTCCTTCGACCGAGCAGAAATGATCCCGCTCATCACGCTTGTCTGATTAAAGACACTACTACTTGACGTTTCTCCTCGCAGACGAGTTACCAGCTTACATTCCTCGAGCCATAGTCTACCCAACCTCTTTTCACTCACTGTCCTCTTTCCGATGTCCTTTTCTGTTGGTATTCCCTTCTTGTAAGCTCCGAACGTATTATACTTTCCAACAGTAATAAACTTGCCAATTACTTTTTAAAGGCAAAAAGGCGAAGGGAGAGTGACCAGAGTAAATTAGAAGACATTGAAGCTTTAACGTTGAGAAATTATGGTCTGGATGGGATTGTTAGGGAACGCAGCGAACATTTTTCTCGCGATAATTAACACGTTCAGCCTCTTAGTAGTCGGAATATTCGTCGGTCGCAGCAATAAGGGCTGCAATAAGGAAAATGCGACGGCCGTCCTCGTGCTCGTTACTTTGTTTACTCGAGGAAAAATGAAAAAGCATATGTTTAGTAACGCTCGTAATTAAAATACATAACTCAGCCTCGCTGCGGAGGAGAAAGAGATCACGGGTTGATACATATTTATGACCCAATTATGCTCCACGACCAACGGTCGCGCGTGCGAATTTTCTCTCTCTCTCTCTCTCTCTCTCTTTCCTCTCGCCTATCCTTACCCTTCCGAGTTTTATTTCGGGCAAACGAAAAAATAACCGAGAAAAAAAGAAATAGAAAGAACCGGTGTGTACACCATAGAGGAAACAGACCGGGAAATTACTCCTTGCTGCGTTTAATTCATGAAGTGTCCCGCTGAACAAACAGCCTGCCGGCTGCGAATAGTTCACGGCTTCGAACGAATTTCGGAAAGAGTTCCCCTCGAAACTCAATTTCCGGTGATTTCGACCGGACCGTTGGTCACTGTTACCTGGCCACATGGTTTATAATTAACGAAACCGAAAAACGTTACCTTGCGCAAATCTGTGCCAAAGTAAATTAGTACTGAGCCTCCAGAAACATCTCCACTCCCGTTTTAAAATAATGAAAAATAAGGTACAACGTAATCTGTCATGTGTAGTCCACATTTTCATGCAATTTTCTCCAAAAGTATATAGTACTTTTCATAACGCATATATTATATATTTTTAATAACGCAAGGTGAGCAAATTTTATAACAATTCGTTTTATACATTATTCATGAGAATTAATTATGCAAATTTTATGCATTTATGGCAAAGATAGATCATATGTAAAATAGTGAACTGAAGGATTTAAAAATACCGTATCGCGTTCAACTTTATAAATTGTGAAATATTTCGTAGACCGAAAAATGAATGTTGCGTGTAGGTTTGAAGATTCGATGGACACACATCGTGAGGATAGTTTTTGTATTTAGCAAGTTTGCTCGAAGCACGACCTTAAAAATGATGGAAGATTTTATGGTATACCTATGACCTCGATTATCGACCGAAATTTTTCACGGACCGCCGTGACCATCGGGCCACTCGCACTTAAAGTATTTGCAATAGCTCTGCGTAGTTCCCGCGGCGATTACATTCCGGATTTATGGCCGAATAAACTCCCCATAGAAAATTTTCAAGAGGCACGCCTTTGGCCTCCGGATGATCGATCATAACCGCAAAATGGTTTCGTAAAATGATGAAATTCCTGATGGAGTTTTCAAAGTGAATATCCCGCCGCGATTACAAAAGTGCATCCCGCCGCGGGCGCAACAATATCTGTTATTTCGAAAGTTTTAATTTGATTCTCTGGCTCCCGCGAGTGGTCTCTAAAATAATTAGAGCATGGTGTCTGAGACATATTGGTTTGTGTCGCGAGCTACCTAGTGTCCAGTGTATGTTTACGCTGGGCATCAATTGTTTTTGAAATGTTAAAGGGAATGTTGGGTAGCATAATATTTTTTTGCGAAAATATTGTGGATCTAGCGAGTGAATTGTACGGGTTACGACGTCGTAAAATATAGAAGCGAACACGTAATTAGTGTCTCGCGTGACGTTTTTCGTGCCATTAAGTGCAACACGCGAGTCTAATAACTCGTTGTCGCAAAATTTCGGCTGGCAGGGTGTTCTTAAGACGCAGTCTGAATGTAATTAGCCCAGAAATTTCGTGTCGAAGGTATGTTTGCATTTTAAACAAGCTGGTTCCGATGTAGCCCGCAATTCCAGCGACGAACGGTCTCTCGTATAGGATCTCGTTTCGCTGTCTCTGCGGTTCAGACTCACCTGAAACAGACAAAGCGTCGTTCACGTTAAATAGTGAATATAAACGACAATTAATTAATACTTGAACTTCAAATCTTTACGCAAGTACAGACTCTCAGAAATTATTCCGTAAAAACCAGAGTGGGTAACAAACGCATATTGTTCATAGGGAATAAATATAAACATGTTGTTGATTCTTGTTAATACACTTGTTTCCTTGGGTTCTGGGGAATTGGCACACTTGTGAAATACATAAATATTCCTAGTCCATTAATACTTGCTGCGTTCAATGCAATATCGATTACAGATGTAAATTACTCGAATGGTTGATTAACGCTTTACTTGTACTACTGTGGAATTCTGTATCGATCGGAACAGGTGGTAATTAATTCGCATCAGATCCACTCTGTGTTACGCACACGGTTCTCCGGATGAAACGGGAATTTTTTTACAAAACTATAAAAAAAGTTTAATCGATACTGTGAAACCCAATTGTTCAAGCCGTTTAGTAGAAATTCGAGCGAGTTCCAGTTTCATTTTCTATCGAATTATACTCCAATTTCGACCGTTATCGATCTAAGGATAGCGATTTCGTTTCAAAACTAGATACAATACTCGGTTCTGATTGAATTCGATGGCTGTTGTTTTGGTTCTGATGCCGCACAAATGCGGTTAACGAACTGAAATAACTTTCGACGCTGTGAACGAAGCATTATATTGCATTCGATAATTCAAATTCCTTCGTCGGCCGCAACGTATCGAACTATGAAAATTAATTTATCGTGCTCGCAATCATTCAAGAAATCCGAGAGAGAGAAAAAGAGAACGGGAATATTTGCATACCAGCGTTAAAACGTATCGCGATCTACCATGAAAATACAAATGATAATTTTTTATACTTTTAATCCTCGAAAAGAAGAAAAAAATCGATACTCAAGTACCAAAGAACAGCCCTGGAACAAATTACTATTAACGACAGCTCTCTGAATTAGCCCATTACTATAATCCTCGATAATCCATGTCGCTCGATTTCCCCCGAGCAGAACGTGCAAACGACAGATTCCAGGAATTGCCCGGCGCAATCTGCGAGAGAAAAAGGTTGCCATAATTGCGCAGCCTGATTCCCGCTTCGAGAGCACGACGAATAAACGGTTTAACGATAACAAAGACCTCGAAAAGAACGAAACACAAAAAAAAAGAAACAACGGAGAAAGAAGCGGAACAGGTTCCTAAGGACATCGTAAACAGTGAGGCAATAAAAGAAATGGCGGCGAGGATCGCGTGGCAACGCATCAGGTGGCGAAACCTTGGCAGGCCAGCAGTAAGGTATTTTTACGAGGGACTCCTTAAAATCGCGGTAAGCCAGCTCGTCAAGAGCCGTTACGGAATAGAGAGAAAGCGAAAGAGAGAAAGAGTGAGAGGGCTGTTCGTTTCGCAACATCGGTCGGCGAATAAATTACAGCAATTCTCCGTGGCTCCGGAACAAAAGATAAACTCGAGCGTCGGCAGCGAACTCGACCTGTCTAGGAGGCAATAAAGATCTTAAGGGGGGTGCGGGTGTTGTGGACAATCAACGGGGGAAAGACGATTTTCGTTTCCGTTTAAGGGGGTATTCTCCTTTCGATTCCATTTTTATTGCGCCTTCTTAAACCTCGTGGCAATACCCAAAATTTTCTA
The DNA here is from genome assembly GCA_028455595.1 of Lasioglossum vierecki. NCBI lineage: Eukaryota > Metazoa > Arthropoda > Insecta > Hymenoptera > Halictidae > Lasioglossum > Lasioglossum vierecki. The sequence continues at coordinate 15,110,402 of CM052336.1, forward strand.
CGACGTTCGCCAATATTCTAGTCTTTTCTCATATGAATAAATAAACCAGTATTCTTATACTATTTTATTATCAAAGAATAGTCTCATCGATATATTATCATCATGGCTTTAACAAATTATTACTAGTATTTGTACAAACTAACGAGTATACATCGCCAAAGTCGATTTTTAAATGGAAATCTGCCTGTACTGAACTGTTGTTATTTTTTTAATGAAATGTTGGTGTTGGCTAATTGCAAATGTACGTGCCAATACTGTGCATATATACCAACAATCAATGCGTGTTTTATATTGTGGCTCCGATGATTTTTTTCCTCTTGCATATTGTAAATGGCGAAACAAAATTTCTGCCTTGTTTACAATCGGAATCGATCAAAAAAGTCATTAATGAAAATTCCATTCCTCTCTCGAATAAAATTTGCCAACGGTCATGTGCCAATTAATCAGACAAACACGTGATTTTTTAATTGTAGAAACTAGCGAGTACGACGAACTGGGCAGATAATATAGACGCGTTAACAATTCTGGCATAGTGATCATGAAAATCAAGGAAATTATTTAAAATAAAATATCAAAGAGCATATACGAATGCTATAAATTGATACTAAGCATTCTACCCTATATTGGTATAATACATTTTTTAGTGATTCGAAAAACCCATTTACATACCGGCAAAGGAGAAAACCCCGTTAACTGGTGAGTCAGGCTGGAAAATCGGCTGATAGAGAAATCCTCGGTGCAACAGGAGCAGAAAGGAGGTTTCGGTAATCTGCGGGGGTTGGCGGGAGACCTAATCGGGAGCAGGCGAAGTGGCGACCGTAATTTCTGCCCTATCGGCTCCCCTGATACGCGCGAATCCGCGGGGGAACGACGCCGCTTGTCCCGCAGCCGTTTATAACATCGTCGGGGCGTCGCGCCGCTAAAAGTCGTTAAGTCACGACCGCGATAAAGCACTCGCGTGCACGCGGGGTAAACGGGAATTTAAAGCGGCCTGAATGGCTATTAATCCCGATAGGATAGGGGATATTGTTATTAATGCCGGGGTGACACCCCGTGCCGCCGGGATCAAGTCTTGCCGTGACTCGCGCAATTACCCTTCAAATCGACGCTTTGCCGTTTTCACGGTTCGTTGCGGCGACTTGGGAATTAAAGCGGCCAATTGGAACTGATAATTGCCGGGAATAGCTTCGCGGACTTGTGGCTGCCATGGTCGTGGCACGTTGATGGATTCCCGTCGTGTGTTTCATTCAAAAATGGTACAACATCCCTCTCGATCAAGGAACTACCTACTAGCACTTGGCCTGTATGTGTGCAAGTGGAAATTGATTTTTATAGGAATTTGAAATTTTATATAACAAAAAACAACAGAATGAAAAAATTCGATTTTGTTTTGGACCAGTTACACGAGAATCCACCTTGGACAAAGTATTATTCTAGAGTCTGTTCTTTGCATCGGTTACTCGAGGTTTGCTTGCAGGATCACGAACTCCGTCAGGCCGTTCTGGTTTATTCATCGCGCTGTCTTATCGCGGGAGAGGCGCGCGTTCCTTATGGCAGAAAATATTAGGATAATTCACGGGAGGGTGGGATCGACAACCGGCAAGCTGCGCACTCGTTTCTGCCAGCCGTTGCCACGGAGTTTTGATTTGTATTCCGCGGACAATCCTTTCGGATTTCGGTGATAAAACAGAGAGAATGACCGGGGGTCGGTACGCCGACGGGGCACGTCATCATAATCGCACTCGTGAACAACAGCCGGGTCTAAAAACCAGTCCATAATTCACCGGTGCGTGACTTGGACCCCGTCGCTGACGGACGCTGTTGGTTTTCGGTCAATTTATGTACCGCGCCACTACGTCACGTCAATTGATGCGCGAGCACATGCACACCAGCGTAAGCTCACCTGGCACGGCGAGTGAGAGAGAGAGAGAGAGAGAGAGAGAGAGAGAGAGAGAGAGAGGGATGGGTGAATCCTCGAGGAAACGGCTGTCTAATATATCTGTCGAGAATAATCGATCGCCACATCGGACCACGGAGAAGACGCGAGTACATATTTCACCACCGGATCGCCTGACGCCTTCGCAAAAAAGTATACTCTCTCCTTCCCTCTCTCTCTTCGCGGCGACGTATCAATTCTTCTCCCAGAATGGAGATTGTCAACAGCGATCGAATTTATTTCCAACGAATGACGGATCGTCTTCCGGAAGATCTCTCGGAATACCAAGTTTTGTATCGCCGCGAAATTGAACTCGCTGCGCCGGAAAGCATCCTTGAGAATGTCTTTCTGCGCTTCCAACGATCTACGACGACGATGGAGAAGTATTAACAGTGATCTAATTGGAGCGAGCGTCAGTCAAGATCGCATGTACGTTGGAAATATAATATATACAAAATATCCACTATTTCATAATGAAACATTTTAACGATCCAGATAAGCATTGAAATAAATGGTGGTAGCGAACGCGTCGAACAAAAATTGTCGAACGCGCAGAATCAGTTGTCCAAACCAAACAAATCAAAACGATTAATTTGTCAGAAGTTCTTGCGTATTGCGAATGCGACCGATCGCCGATTAACGTGAAATTATTCCAGAGGAGTTTCAAGATGGCCGAGCAGCATATCAGAAGTGTATAAATTGTTGAACGTCGCGGCGTTGTTTGTTCACTGCGATATCTGGACCATTCGGCGACCGAACCCATTGAAACGATATCGGATCGGGGAGCCTACGTTCATCCCAAGATTTACCTTGGTACCTGGGCAAGGTTATGTCACGGCATAATGGAAGACCCATCGAGATCCATCGGATCCTGGCGATCTTCGAATCCCCCTGTCCGTTTCGACGACGTACATGACGGCCTTGCCAGATTTCGTCACGGTTCTATAAACGGTTATCGATGGATGTACCGATCACAGCCGGCGGTAGATAGATGTACCTATCAGCCCTACTCCGCTTGGACACGCGGTTCCTCCTTCTCGTGGCACGGGAATTTACGATCCGAAGATACGTTTCATATCCGTGGAAAAGATTTTGTCTCCTTTCCACGGATAAAACCGCTCGATGGATCCTGGAATACGAGAACTGTTTCCAATTTTTCCGGGCGAATAGTAGTAGCTTGTCAGGTGGCAGCAATCAATTTCAAGGAAGAGAGAACTCGAATAATGACGAGTACGTACAAAATATGTAAAACTCTGCATAGGTTTGTTTGAAGACGACGTGGTTCGATTTGTTCGATAAAAAAGAAGAGCCAGAAGGTGGCATTGAAGAGAATAAGAAACTAGGTGAAAGGAAGAACGAGTTTGCGAAGGTTTGAGAAAGTTTGAGGAAGTTCGAGAAGGTTTGAGCGGAGGAATTATCCGTGATTTTATGTGGGGTTACCGTGGGCGGTTTACGAGCGTTTCGAAAGCGGGCGGGCGAGTCAGGAAGTTCGAAAAGATGCACGTTCCGTTCTTGATCCTGAATTTTTAGCCCGGGGCACGTAACTGCAGTTACATTGGTAGTTTTTCGACGTGAAGCGAGAATTTGTTGGACGGTTGATTTATAGGGCCGCGGTAGGACCTTCCACCTAACCAGGAAAGCTAACTAGAGGCGTGGAAGATGGACCGCGTTTGCTATCTTGCTCGGTCTCCGCGCGGAACCGCGAGCGGAAGAAAGAGGATGGAAGGCCTTGTAATTAGTTCTGGCCTCTCGCCAATGTTTGGGGTCACGTGCCTCCCACGGTCTCGGGCGAGGCTAACCTGGCAACACTGTCGGGAATCTCTGAATCGTGAATTCCGCGCCGCTTGTTATGCCAATTGTCTCATCTTCGACCGTTACGCGATCTCTGCCTCCCGGTTTGCCTCGTTTCCGAGCTTCTACCTAGAATTTCTTTGCTCCGTGCACTTTTCCGGTTCCACGACAACGACGACGAGGCGAAGAACGTTGATCCGTGAAAAGCGGAGTGGCTAATGCGCTTAGCCCCCGCGCCGAATGTAATCTGGACAGAACGCGATTTTTCCCGCGCCTCCCGATTTTTGCATTGTGCATGCCTGACGAGGCTGGAGTATCTGTAATCCATTAGTCCGGGGGATTAGCGCGAAGCTCGTTTCACGGGGGGACGGGGAAGCAAACCGCGCGCGAGATGGCCGAGTACTGCCTTTGAAATATTAAAGCCGACGAAAACGGTTTTTCTCGTTCTACGGGGCACCGATCCGCACGGCTGAGCGAAACCCGCAAATAGAGTCTCTCTCGCGGCAGCCGACGCTATCGCCACCCAACTTTGACTGCGACCTTTTTCCTCGCCGAATCAGATAGCCGGGAAAAGTGAAAATCGGATCTAAATGAAGCCTAGACGGAATTCGGCCGGCGCGACCAAGGCACCGTGGCTGGCTGGAGAACGAAGCTAGCAACACGGTTCTCGACGGACCGGCAAGTAAGTAGAGCAAGGTACGCCACTGATCAGACCATCGATACTCCTTCAACTATATTATTTTGGTTTAAAAAAAGGTTTGATGTTGATTAGAACATCATCATTTTTTTATCATCGCGTACCTTCCAACTACGCGAATGAAATAAAAATAATTAACCACTGGTAGCCAGGAAGGGCTAAATTTGAAGTTTAACGTTTAGCTCTGCTTTTAACATGAGAACGTTGAAAGTGTTTGCTGATCATTATTTCGTCCAAATATTAGCTGTCCCCTGTGGAAATCTGATAGCCCGGAAAAGTGAAAATTTTATGCCGGGCGAGATTGAATTATGATCTTCCTGTAGCCGAGGAGAATCCATAAAGTTGTCAGCGGACGAAACGCGGAGACACGGGACTACGTCTGCAAGCTGCTGAGTCGAGACGTGGAACTTTCGTTTCCGTGGCTGGATGGTGCGCGAACGTGCGCATACGTATGTACATACGTATATACATACGTAGGTAGCATACATAGATAGATAGGGGAGACAGAGACAGAGACAAGAAAATTACGGAGATGGAGCGCGAGAATCCCCGTATGCGCGGCAACCCTCCCCAAAGCTACCCCATCCGCTTCCGGTAACGCGTTCCCGAGTTATAGTCGTGTTGATTTACGCACTCGCCGACGACGACGCGGTTCCGCTGTTTCTCGACTTAGCGGTTTAATCGCGTGCTCGTCGGGATGCGTCGCGCGTTCAAGTTCGAAAACAAAGCAAAGAGCGGCAACGAATACACAGGAGAGTGCCTTTAATCAATTGCAATTCGAATCGAAGCCAACTCTATTGCCGAAAGACGCGAAATTATTCCTTCGAATAATGTTTCCGGCTGTAGAAACACGACCACACCCGTTTCTACCAACAGGAGACCCCTTTTGTTTTCATTCCCAGCTCCATTAGCACTCAAAAGAGCAGCTTGCCGTATTTCAACCGGATACCGTGCAGTTACCGAAAATTCAACAAAAGTTGACTAAAAACCACACATTCTTATTTACATTAATAATTTGATCGTTAAGTTCGAAGACATACACTAAAATGTTCTCTACTCGAGAAATTCATTTTTTAATAAACTACAATTTTTTCCGAGGTACTTACGTGGCTGAGATTTCTCAATTTCTCGTACGAACTATGAGTATTAAAAATCGCACATTGGGCGACGACTCTCATTAAATAATGGGGATCCATCTTTCGAACCGAGGTTATTAGACGTCTGGGAGACAGGTGTGCGATTAATAATCCGCGAGTATCGATCAATGCGCCGTTTCACACAGGATTAATACGGGCCTCGCGCGGAAATTCTAATTACGTCTTCCTGCTCCTTAACCGTGTTTGTCTTCTGGCGGCGCGGCGCGGCGGGCGCAAATAATGCACCGATAAATTTTGGGGGGATCGAGCGGCGCCTAGAGACGCCTCGAAACGCGGCGGGCCGCACGAAAACGGCTGGAAACACGCGCGCCGACAAAAAACGTGTCTTGGAACTCGTACATTCAATTAAAATGCTAATTTAACTCCGACGCCCGTCCGCGAACCTGCGCGTGGCCATCTTCCTTTACCTCCACCCCTTGGTGTCCTCGTTTCCGTCGTGTCTGTTTCCCTAAAGAGCCGGCGGGGCTTCGGATACGATGGTTAAATCGATTCTCGACACGATCGTTTAGTCTTCGATTCGATGTCACCCTAATGACGCGCAGGGTGTCTAACAGTCAACGTACGAGACGGTCCCTGGCATGGCGCTCCGAACACGCGAACTTTCGAGAGACATTTGCAATATTATTTTGTTACGAATTATCGATCGATAGTTCAAAACTCGAAATCGATTAATCGCTTTGAAGTCACTGTACGTTGGGAGTGTTTTTCGCAACGTTGTTCGCCATTTTTCAGGTTTGAAATAAATGTGTAGATTGTGGGGAGGCTTTTTGAAAAACATGTAACACGACTGGAGTTGACAGAACTGTAAAATCGTTGCACGGAAATTGTTCCGGTACACAGAGGTGGAGGTACAATAAAATCTGCTGAATTCTAATGTTACGATAAAACAAGACTTGAAAAATACAAACGACAAAAGCGTGACAGTAAAGGTGCTTAAGGTTGTAAATGGTAAAATGTTCTTTCTATGTTTCTCGCTAAAAATTGATCAGCTTTCTGGACGGAAGAGTATAATAGAATATGAGCAGTGAAGTAGAATTCGTTCGTAGTCAGGCAAGTAGAACAGCAATATTCTATAGTCAGGCAAGTAGAGGGGTACGGCCTATGGTCAGGCAGGTAGAGTGAAAAAAATGTCGTACGTGAAAGTAATGAAAGAAATGTTGATAGTAGAGATTTCAAAATGATTATCAGATGAATGAAAGTAATTAAAATGTTTAAATTTGCGAATTCAAGGCTCGAATATATTGGTAGATGAAAGACCGGCCGATGTTAATCTTCGTGGCGCTTTTATTCGATTGCGTGCACATCCACGTCCCGCTTTAAATTCATAAAATCCGTTATCCAATTAATCTAATTACCAATTTAGGAGTTTAATTCAGACCTTAACATCCGGGCCGGTGTGTTTGAAGCGTGTTATTCGGGCCCGCACGCAGACTACGGTATATAGTAGTTGACTTCAATTAGAACTTTCGAGCACGCGATGTTACATCGGTCGCGTTCTGGTGTTACTACTTAAAGAGGAGTTTCCATTGGCATGGACGAGCCCGGGATGACTATTGTTATCGACGTGACCACCGTAGAGGGTTAACAGGATTCGAGTTCGAGCCGCGGTAGTGTAATATCGAGTGCTCATCGGTGCACGTCACACTCACACTCGGCGTTGTTTCAAACGTGTCACTACACATCCAATTTCCGCGTCAAGATTTCATGCGCTGGATAGCATCGCTCCGCTGGCCATTCGCTGAAACAATCGTCCATACGAAAGTACTGCTGGCTCTCTGGCGGTTTCTTAATTAAATCAGTTCCGAAGTCACGAAACACGGTTCCCGGGCGAATCTCTACGTCGAATAAAATTCATTTAAACACGCCGAGTATATTATTTTCTGTCTTAGCAATCTACAATTTATTTCGTACTCGTTTGTCTCGTAGATTATTAAAATCAGCACGCCTCTCGCACTACAAAATTAATTACTACACTGCGCAATTTCGTGTAGATTACACTCTGTCAGCTGACTGAGAAAAAGCAGAATTTCGTTTGAACGTTCTCTCTTAAAACTTATATTAATTTTAAAATATAATAAAACAAATCGCGATAAAAGTCTTTCAGTTTTCAGCCTTTTTCCACTAGAAGAAGTATCTATGTCATTTCCAGCTGGATTTTGTTATTGCGATTCACGTGTGTTCCGTCGCAAAGGAACCGTACACGCAGATTTATTGTTTATTGTAGCGTTCATTGACTAGTACTTTTTATATTCTTTATTAACGTTGAATAAAGAAAAATAATAATAATTCCATTTTATTTGTGTTCATTTATTTTTGACAATGAAGTATACGGAGCCATTTGGCTATATGTGATTCCTTTAACAATTCCTTTAACAATTTTTTAAATGTTCATTCACTGGTGCTGTTACCCTAGACCTTTCTCGCAGACACCTATTCAAATGTTCTCACTAAGAATTTCAACGAGACCGTGTTCCGTGACAAACGAACCGATCGACTGGATCGAGGACGTCTTATTTAGCGGGTAGCAATGTCCCCGGGAGAGAAGACAATAACTCACGGTGCCATACTTTCTCGGCGCATTGTGTCGCCGTTCGCTCTAGCTCCGTCAAGTCGTCGGGAAGACGTTGCGACTGCGTTTGGGACGCGACACCTGTATACATACATACATATATGTATATGTATATATCGTTGCACACATAGAGACAGGTATCGGAGACGCAGGTAGGACAGTCGGAAGGGTTTGCAGTCGGTACCGGGGGCGATGTAAATTTACGGGGTGACGGTGGACACGGGGACCGAGCGCATAATTCACTCGAGCGCATACGTGCTCGGCCGTGTACACGCGTTTACTCTTCCACACACGCGGATGGGAGACGCGCACGCACGTGCGTGACCGACAATGAGGAGCCGAGCTCTCCAGCTTGCTCTAGAGCCACGGCTGCCTGGTTGGCTGCTGCCTGACTGCCTACTACCGTAACCGGCATTAACCGGTTGATTTATTATCTCCAGAGGGGCGAGTTTGCGAAACGCGGTTTGCACGTTGACGCCTCGAGATCGGCCGTAAGTCTGCGCGGAAACACCGAATTTTCGCGATGCCGGCTAATGCATGGTTCTGCCCAACCTCGCGAGCGTCGAGCATTATGCCCGGTCTTGGGCACGGATTACCTGAAATGTTTGGCGGTTCGCGTAGCACAGGATAATGCGGTAACACGGTCTTGTCGTGCGGATTCTCTAGCAACGAGGAGATCAGCTACGATAAGCCTGCCGGATGATTTCAATCGTAATTTTCCTTTGTCGATGCCATTCGGGTAACTATGTTTGAACTGTGGACTCGATATCTTTGCGGAGGTTTGTCTGATTTTTTGAAGATTGCAAAATTTTGGTTTTATATATTTAAAACTTATAATACTTATGCAGAGTAATTAGCAACAAGCGCACTATGGATGTTCTAGCGGGAATGAAAGTTCCCCACGCGGATACAAAAGAAAGCGCGCATAATCTGCGCATTACACGTTCTAGGTTGTTCTATTTTGGCGCGACATTCAAGTTCGCGTGTCAAATCACATCACAAAATACGGACAGTCTTGGTAGACTGCGGATTTTATGGATTTTTGACAAAAATGCATTGGCGATTTCGATCGAACAGCCAGATTGAATTGTTAGTGTTAATATATAACTGGTTTCGTTACCTTGAAGTCACCGATACGCATGCATCTTACACCGGCATTCCAATATGAGAACATTATGTAACGTATCAATTAAGATCGTGGCAATGATACCATTAACGAACACAATTAACGTTGCGACTATTACATTAATCGTTACTACAGAGACGCGCAGTAGAACACAAGCGTTGCGATGATAATCTTCCGCCCAATTATCAAAGTGAATAGAGAGTGATCATTACATGTCTGTCTTCTCGGTTGATTGAAATTTCCGAGCGACTATAATACACAGGGTCACTGAATTGTCAGTGGTACACGGAGTATCGTTTAATTAAAAATTTCTACGATTCGCTTCTAAGCGAATCACATCGACAGTTCGACAATTTTATCATCGGATCAATTTCAGTTTATATTAGAAGATGTAGCCGGAAGAAAATTGGCTCGAACGTAACGATACCGTCGCGAACCAAGTCCGGCTGATGGTTCTATTGTAGTTGGCAGATTCGCATCGATTACTCGAAACCCGTTGATCACGGCGCGATGGCAATATGCGACACCATTTACGCATCAAATAATTCGCGATCCGAGTCTTTGCAACAATAGTAATACACTTGCATATCGATTCGTGGTTTCTAAAGGCGGAACAACGACCGCCCACGATTCGCTCCCATTGATTTCAACAACTTCTGTTCGTAGTTTGCCAGCGTTCTCCCCATTATAGTGGTCGGGGCGGCTGCTATGCGCGCTTCGGAACCTCCAGGACAGGATGTTTTATTCGCATATAGAAATTCGCATGCAAACGAGGCGATTTGCGAGACTATGCCCGGCACAAAGAGAAACGGACCGAGCCACGGGCCCGATTGTCTTCGATAAGCCTGGGATCGACGATGCACAAACCCTGCCGTATAATTAAACCTATGGTACAATGAACAACAAGTCGGTCCGATGTTCAAGTGAAACGATCATCGTTGCCGTTCGAGATTTACGCAGCAAACCTCCCACCCCAACTCCTTCGTTAACCCTCTTTTGTGCCGCAAACAACTGGCTGATTATTCGACTGAGAAACTTTATGTAAAGCAGCAGTCTTTTGGTTCCGAAGAGACGTTCAATGAAAATTTTATATTACGCTAAGCAGAATAAAGCATGTCTGGGAATGAATTGCAAATATTTTGAAAATTTTTGATGCGGCAGCAAAATTCACGTCCCAGCAGGAGTTTGTGTAACGATTCTATTATTATCCAGAGACAATGGAGTGGCGTTTCGGAGACCAGGTAAAAGAGAGCTTGAGCAGTCTCGGAAGCAGAGGATGATCTTTAAACAGAGGATCCCGGCGAATCTTCATAATTATCTTGAGTCCAACAGTGATCACGTTAACTATCTCGCGAGCATTCCTCTCGAGATTTCCACGCCACTGGATCAACTGCTCGGGGCGATTTTTTAAAATTTTCTTCCTCCTCTGGAACGCGCGTGTACGGGAATGCAAGAGAGTGCAGAAGGTGCAGGAGTACCGCGTAAAAACCGTGAAGTGTGGACACTCGAGAGCGTAAACCGACTCGTTATGCGCCGCGCGCCGAGTAAATAGGTCGGAATCGTTTAATTTCCTTTGCGAGCGCGGGGCAGGGGACACACAGAGGGTGAGAGAGAGAGAGAGAGAGAGAGAGAGAGACTGGTTTGTTCCTTGGACACGGTCCTCTACGAGAGTACCACCGCCTTCCGGATCTTCCCCTGGCGAACGCGAATAACCTCTGAACCGCTGTTTTATCGCCCGGCGAGGGGAAATACGCGTCGGGTGCTAAAAACTTTGAATTGCTAACGTAAGCGCGACGCGGTTACGGAATGGAGCACGCGTTTACGGCAAAGAAACGACGATACTTGTCACAGGGCTGCGGGATACTGTTCGCTCGGTTCCGGCGAGACAGGGCGATACTGAATCGAATGGAAAATATACGATTGCTCGTGCAAAATTCAATAGCGGTATTCATTGAGCAATTTTCTGTTAATGGGATCATCGATGGCTGCCAGAAGGCGGTGAAATTATTATCAGTTGGCCCATCCTTATGCAAATGTACAGTTTTACCAGCTGAGAAATATAGGAAATTAAATTCACGTGATATCTTCTATTTGCTTCACCTGATTAATACACAGTTCAATAATCGTCAACTCTCTTCTTCCGTAATTCTTCATTTCCCTCTCGAACGAATCAATAACTCATTTCATGAATGACAATTGTTATTTCTGTATTTGAAAATTGTTTAATGAACGGATTCAAGCTTTTCGCTTTGTCTCAGCTTCCAGAAAGCAGCTAACGGTAAGTAAAAAACTCAGTTTTACGTATCAACTTTCGCTACGTAGAACGCGGAGCGTCCTAATTATTCCAACGACGGGAATTTTACGTTTTATCCTGGTCTTAAAACGCAACAGAACTGCACCATAATTGCAACTGCGTGTACCCTGTGCCTTAATTGCCAAGTTGTAACTGCATCACGCTTTTATGGGAAGAGTTACATCGTCAGGCGAGAAATATGTTTCTTACAAGGGCGAAACACACGTAAAAAGTTACAAGATGTTTCGAGACGCTAATGAAATTAATTACAACAACGTCGAGAACCTTTTAAATCAAATTAGGGCTTCCAAAATGGAGCTAATCCCATAAATGTAAAATTTCATATAAATTTACAGGAAGTGTGTGCAACAAACCGAACCGTTTCAGCAGCACACATAGAATATACGCATCGCTGTACCTCGCATCGCGGTTTCGAGAGGCTCTCTAAGTATTTCCTCGGCATGCCGGCATTCGATTCCGGAACGTTATACGAACGGGAACAAATGATCGACCGTGGAATACTTTAAATTCGTGGTAGGTTTGTATCGATGGAAAGTTCTCCGGAACAAAGTACGAATCTGACGTGAAAAGCGGAACACGAGGAAAGAAGGGCGGTGAATACGAACTGGATCAACCATTATCTGGCTGAATGAGCCACGCGGCAGAATCTTTCTCGTCGAATACCATTACGTGTTGCTTTTTATACGCTCGCATCCTCCCTGCAACTTTTCCAGCACAAAGAGGTTCGAACTATTTTTCGAAATTCTCTTTTTTATTCCGCGACCAGCAACCTGTCCCGGATTTCGTTCGCCGAAATATTATGATCGGAGAGCGGTACCAACGAAAGGGAAAAAAATGCAGCCGTGCTTCCTTCGCCACGCTTCTGGAATGTAATTTGGATGGTATGCGCCGCACTGCCACCGAATCCAATTGGAACGACCACTGCTTCACTGTTCTTCCCAACTGAATACAACTCCGGCGAGTAAATTTTGTCGTGACTATGCGCGAAACGAAGAACGAGAGTTTGGTAGTGTTCTAATTAAGTTTCCCCACGAAAAAGGCCGAGAGCGGTGGTTCCACGGCCTACCAATTACGTGATACGAAAAATGTACTGTCTCTGTCCAGAATATATTAAATATTATCCACCGGTGAATTTTAATTTAAGCCTCGGCTGCCTACCAATTAGAATATATGAAAAATATAATGGAATATTCTACAAAAATGGAAATTATTCATTCTTGCTCCAATAGGAGAGTCTCGTTTGGATTAACGAAGCTGCAGAAAAGCCTGCCGACTGGAACATATTAAACATTTTCTCCATTCGCGGTATTGTAAAATTTACAAAATTATTCTTACCTGGATAATGTAGGTATTTATTTAAAAATTTAATGGTGTTAGCAACGATCCCTTGTTAACCGAGATAACATAAAGAACTATCAAGTAATAAACCACACATTTAAATAAACTTCCTAAAAAAACATAATCTACCAACTTCTGTTATGTCCATCACAGTGCAAGAGAATATTATTGGGTTACATTCAGACCCGGTGACTATTATTAGGCAGCTCGGTAAAGGTAGTTGAAGCATTTAGTTATTGAAAGCACGGCCCGAAGAATCGCTCGCAACTTCCACAAAGATTATCATACATAAATGAGCATGTGCATAGATAATGTTCCTAGTAACGGGTATAGAACGCAGAGGCTCATGGGATCGATCGATGACGAGACGATCAATTTTTCAATCGAATAATCTGCCGGCGTTCTCTGTGCCTGTCCAGTGTACCCGCGCCGGCTTGCAACAAACAAATCGGAAGATTCCGTCGATAGGTTACATACCGTTCGTTTGCGGAACGTCGCCGACACAGGGTATCGAGCGCGCGCGCGCACGGACCAAAGGGAAAAAGGGAAAAGGTAGTAGAAGGACCGGAGCTGCTCTGCACGTATTTACTCGGAGTGCTCGAGGCTTTCACGTGACATACCCCGGTATAGATACGTGTTCGAGCGGCAAAGCACGTTTTGAACGATTCTTTCGTGCCCTCCCACCCTCTCTCTCCCTCTCTCTCTCCACCACCGCTACCCAGCTAGCACGAGAGCTTCGGTCGCCTCGCTCGAGCGTAAAGCGATATATATGCCCGGGAGTCTGGAAGCCGTAGCCGGGACTCTGACTAAAGGCTGGAAATGATTTGCAGTGATACGAAGGGGTACGTTAGGAGTAAACATCGGCTACCGGACACAGAAAGTGATCCAGAGTAAAGAGACACGTACACGCGGACTCTGGAGACTGATTGGGGTCGGGAAGATGGAATGGAGAGGGAGAGAGAGAGACAGAGAGCGCGCGCCGGTATCCTGTGAATAGTCGGGTCGAATATGGACCGTTCCTGATCAGACACCGGCGACACGACCTGTCTGAGACGGGGAAAGTAGAATGAGAACCGTCAGCTGCACTGTGAAAGCGTTTCCAACTGGTACCCGCAGACATTTTTGCTGCGGGAAGTAGAATAGGACGTCCTATGGTCAGGCGAGTGGAGTAGGGCACGCTGGATGAGAAAGTAGAATAGGATGTGGTGAGATAGGACTCTAAATGATTGGATCACTGAAATAAGATACTCCGTATCTATATATATATATGAAAGTAGAGTGAAATGTATTATTCCAACTAGTGGAACAAGTTAGAATAAAACGTATCAAGCAAACAACAAGTGGAACAAATCAATATATGACCACTGGGATAATGAGACCAGTGGTATAGAGTGCGTATATGGCCAGACAAGGAGAATCAAAGCAACTTATGCTTGCGGAAGTAGAGTGGAGAATTTTTCGGTGACTGATGGCGACATAAAAAGAAAAAGAGTAAAAATTTCGAACGTAATTGGAGTCCCACTTTTCTGTCAATTTGCGAGTACGATTTCTCGTTGCTTTGCACCGAGTTCGCATTCTGCTTGCTGTATGGCTCTGACCCGTATCTTTCCGGCCCAAACAAAATCGTCCGCAGATAAGAAGCTTATCGAAGCGTGCGAGGATACAGAATTGGCGACGTTATTCGATAATACAGCGTCCCCATTCGCGATTACATAAAAGTCAACTCGAACAGCGTCTTGCTTATCGAAACGACACACTGCACGATCTTCCAACCATACGTGCAACTTGTCCGATGATGTCAATGTTGACTATATTTATCATTATTTATCCAGAATGCTGGATGCAGGATTTCCAAATCAAATATACCGGTTGACCAATTAATTCCATCGAGGTTTTAACGGAATCTCTCGTGTACAGTGGGTATGTACAGTATAATGAGGTTCGGGTAATTAGAGTATCGTGAGGGGGCGGCGCGTCGCTCTATGATCTGTTCGAGCGAACCCCCTCTTCCGATCGCGAATGTAAACTTGCTACTTCGTTCCCGGACAAGCCAGCCCCGACCAACTAATCTTAACGCTAACAAGAACACACGTTCTTGTACCTTAT
Organism: Lasioglossum vierecki; assembly: GCA_028455595.1. Lineage (NCBI taxonomy): Eukaryota > Metazoa > Arthropoda > Insecta > Hymenoptera > Halictidae > Lasioglossum > Lasioglossum vierecki. The sequence goes on from CM052336.1 coordinate 15,125,436, forward strand.
CTGGCTGTCCGACATACCGAACGCACACACGCAGTTTAACAAGAGCCCCGGTAATAGTCAAACTTCACGGACTTCGGCCGCGTAACTGGGAACATTGATCATGCAGTTTGTTGGTAAATACTAATCTCTCTTTGTCGACGCGGGCTCGCGCTCGCGAATGCTGCGCCGCCGGCGCATGTTAATTAAACTTACCGAGAACTCCGTTCTGCCGCCATTGTACATGCTCTCTTGCACTCTCCCAACCGCTTCTATCTTTCTCTCTCCCTTTCTCTCTCTTTTTCTCACTGCGCTATTTTTCGATCATCCGCGAGAACTCGGCCTCCCCGTCCACAATTATACATGTAATCGGGGACAATAAAAACTAATTAAAAGATAACCGGTCCGCGGTCGACCGCCCGTCGCAGTTGCATAAAGCGTTATCTCACACGTAATGCGAAGACCCGAAATTAATTAAACCGCTGGCGGACCGGTTTCCAAAGGTCTGGCTTCTGTAATTAAATCCACCGTCGACCTGATATTCCTGTCAGAATGTAATCGGGCTTCTTTGTGCTCCTGCCGCGTGTACACACGCTCTCGATTCTCGAAAATGTTTGGACGAGTGCAACAGTCACTGTCCGACATTCCGAGGTGAATAGAAAGAAGTGTACATCAAGAAAATATTTCTATAACTTCACGAATTCTGATCAAAAACATTTGAAATCCGCCATACTGACGGCTCCGCGGTTCTAGTGTTTATTTTCGTTCTATCTCTCTTTCTTCGAATGCTTCTCTTCCGGCCTGTTACGAAGAGGTAGCTGCGAATTTTTCGACGACGGAGCGAAACGATAACTCGCTCTTTTTTCAATCTGCTATCCTCTCCGGCTATGTTACTTCCTTACGGCATGTTTGCACGATCCATCGACGTCCGCTCTCTCGCTCTCTCTCTCTCTCTCTCTCTCTCTCTCTCTCTCTCTCTCTCTCTTGATACACTATACAACGGCTGCTTAATCCCGACGTTCCATCAAACTCCGCCGCGCAAAGCTCGCAATCGCCTCGGCGAAGGTTAAAGCTTGCCAGGGCTTACAGGTTACGGGGGAGGTTACGTAATCAATCGAACACCGGTAGCCCGGGCTCTTAAGGGACAATACTTCCTCGAACAATCTCCGGAGCTCTGGAGGATCGATTGGGAGGGGGGAGAGGGGAGGAGATTGTCGTCGAGTGGACAAGGCAACGGCGGCGTGGCACGGCGCGGTGCGCGCTTTATATCCGAATCTCGTCTAGTTATTTGCTTACACGGGGCACGTGCTCGGTCGAGAACCCGGGTTATGGATGAGTTACACGTAGCCCGGGTCGGATCGAACACCACGCCGTGCCACCCTCGATGAAGTTATCGTACGCTATGAACGTTCCCCGACTGCGATTCCTATCAGCCGCGCTCGGATCCGCTAACAAATTCAAAATCTCGGGAGTGAATGCCGGTAGATGCGTGCATCTGGAACGTCATTTGCCACTGGTGTCTCTCTTTGAACCGCGGGAACGTTATTCTGTCTGTCGATGTGTTGATTGTTGGAGGATTAACGAAGATAAATGGATTAAACTGTTAGCAGCTACACGGCGCAAAGATGAAGGATTAATATTACTCTAGCCCGTCAGCAAGTAGAACAATCCTTGCAGTAGTCAGACAAGCATAGCTTGTGGAGACTTTTCGGCGGCAGATAGATAATTAAAACAGTCTGTGCTCCACCAAACCGATAATAGAACCGAAATTAATTAACCAGAACAATGTCAGCTGGAAATGTAATTAATTACACGTAATAATATACACATTCGCAATGGGTCAAAGGCAATCGTAAAATACGTTCTCAGAAGAATTAACGAAGCCCGTAAATCCCGCGGCTTTTCGCCCGCTAAATCTCCCATAAAATAGCCGAGTGTGGCTGTTGTTTGAAATTTGTCCGACACGTTCGCGAAATTTGCATGTTATGAGAAGTTACACGTACGTCGTCGACAGGCTGATGCTCTCTTCCGAGCCACGTGCTACGCATTACCATGATGCGCCCATTTTTAGTTTAATGATTCCGGTCTTATATTAGCTGTGGCTCCCGGTTCCCCATATAATTGTCCATTCCCGTTCGTTCGGAAGAGAAAAATGTCTTTAATTAACATTGCGGGGAGTAATGTACCGGTTGCGTTCTACGCCGTTAATCCGATTGTTTGCGTTTGTTTTTGTTTTCTCGGAAGAAATATTAGCTTTAAAAAATCCGTATAGCGAGGAGAATTACGCAGGGAACAACGGAACAGGAGGAAAAACCGCGGTATACAACGCGGGACTGACTGAACCAATGAGCATGGCCTCTGCCCCATGAAACGACCGGGTAAATGGCTCGACATGAGTCCAGTTATAAGTGGCTTACCCGCGCTGCGAACGTAAGCTCCATTATTTGACTTCCAACGAGAGACTTCTCTCGATCGAGCTCGTTCGACTAATACCGTTAATTACTCTCTCGTTGAGGACGTACTCAGTGGCTGGAGCCGCCTAACGAACGCTAATTGAACGCCGCCGTGACATCGTAATGCCAAGAATACCCACCAATCTGTCTGGCCGCCCCTCTTTTCTGGCCCCGACCACGCAGTCAGACGCGGGGGTGTTGCTCCTATTAACAGCCAGTTCAATCGACGATTCATCAACCCGTTCCTTAGCCCCCCTTTTTCGTCGGGGCCTCATTAACCATCGGCTTATCGAGCAACGTGCACCGTATACCCCCGATAAACGCCTCTAGGAATACTCAAATCCTTCGCGACGCCGAGCCTCAAATTAATTAAAAATTTATATTAACGTTTTCTCGGGTCTGGAGCAATACTTCACGCTTGAATTATTCGCGATAATTTTCTGCTGAGAGACGTACATTTTTTACAGTGCTTCCGACGTGGTTTGATCGAGACTCGACGAGAGATCTAGAACCGCGCTTGGCCAGACAACGCGAGGATTATTGGTTACGATGATTTTACCACCGAGTGCAAGATTTACACTATATCAGACTCGTCTGTCACAGTTTCTAGAAACACGTTCCTTCAGTGTTCTAAAGCTGTTGCAATGAAAGATAAATAACCACGGAAATTAAGACAACTATGCACGGGCGAGGAACGCGGTTTCCTCGCAGATGTACTAACACAATGTGTCTCATTTATGATCTAGTACGAAGAATGACATCCGTCACCTGGCAGACGCGTACAATATGAGTTGTCCCAGGCCATGCAAGTAGAACGAGGTCTGTCGCTTGTCAGACTACAGAGATGCGACAAGGGCTATGCTTGATGAAAATACAAGACTGTATTCTCTTGGAAAAATTAATATTATAGTGAATTCTAAAATAGTATACTCGGTTCGTAGTTGTTTCCAATCGAAATGGTTGGTCAGATTAATAATTGAAATAGGGTTGAATAAAAATTTTGAACGGTTTCATTGTCAGCAGTGCTCCGGAGTTAATGGAAGATAAAATTTCGGTGTGGTCGGTTTATAGACGAAACTTCCAGCTCTGCCATCGAGCCTTTTTTCATTTGTTCGACCAGGAACCGTCCGAATCCAGTGGCGTTCAAATAAGTAGCCGGATTACCGGTACATCTGCTGCCTTCATACTTGCCGGTCGGTCTTAATTCGCGGATCGATGGCGAATTTCATCATTTTTTTATACTCCGTGGGACGACGTCAAAGACCCGATCAGCAGGAAAACGAGGATCGTTAAGGAAGAGATTGATGTACGCGATGACGTTTCCAGGGAATATAAAACCATCGTTCCCCGAACGAGGGAGGAGAGCCGAGGACGGGTCCGATAGTTAATGCTTCTCCCAGTAGAATCGATGAACAGAAAAATCTTACTTAGTGATCACTGTTTTATCTCGATCGCCTTCTTTCGGTTGGACCCCACCCCGGGACCAGCAAAAAAGGGACAGAGTAATTTCCTGCTAGCTCGGCAAACGAATAGGCTCGTACCAGTGATGGATCAGTCGTTTAAATCATTTTCTCCGCCGTACGATAAACGGGGAAATAAAATATACAGGGTGAGGCATCTACGAAATGATTAGTCCAGCAGCTAGTTTAATGGTTCAATTAATCATTTTTCGACGTGCACGAGTTAATACTTTCCTATAGAGAATAACAATGATTTTCGAAAATGCTAGATAGCATTCTGCCTATTTTGCGAACACACGATGTAACGGTACCGATGGCCTTGTTCAAGTATTAAATGTCGAGATCGAATGTAACACCACCGTGCTCGCGTCACTTTGTAATTCGTTGATTATTTCAACAGCTCCATCAGTCCCATCCACATGTATCGATAAAATCACGGATTATTATTATATGCGAGAGTGATAATCCGACGAGTGACATGTTAAATATTACACAGTGGAAATTAGGTGATGGTTTCGATTTCTATTTCTGGAAACTGTCGAGTCGAATGTCGACATTTTTCGCGGACCATAATGCAGCATCGAGGAGACAGAATATATTTTTGTTCACGGATGAACTTGTTTACTCTCCGCGATAGAAAATAATGTTTGATCAGTCGATAATGAAGTGGTTCGATGCAGCGCTGCGTCGTTTATATTTATCTGAAACTGAAAATTCGAAATGATATCGTTTTTCTGCGAGTTTACGTACCACTTGAAACCATTTTTAATGAGAGCGTGGCGAAATTGCGAAAGCTCTGGCGCGCTGGAAAAGCTTGGCGATTTTTGCCGGAGGTATTCGTGTTTGTTATGTGATTCAATTATTTCTGCGAGATAATATTGTTTTTGTTGAATGCGCGTGATCCGGGCGTAGATATTTGGATAGAGGTACGCAAAGTTTCGGGTAAATCGAAGACATAGTTTTCGAGTTGTTTCGCGTAGCAGTTTCGAAGAAGTAGGCTTGAAGTTTTGAACGGTAGAACGGTTTCCATAACTTCGTCGAATCGATGAATATTTAAAGAAAATTTTCAGGAAATTCGCTCCAGCGGTGATGCTACTCGATGAAAACATTTTTTTCAGGAAGCAAACGAAAAAAACGCATCAGTAAAGTAGATGTCTACTGAGAGCTATAGTTTCCTCAATTCCGCGAATTTTCTAATGAAATTATCAGGGAGTGTAGCTCGAGGTCAATGCCGAAGGGATGAAATATTTTGGTAAAATTGGTTCTCTCGTCGCTATTTATTCTCCGTCTGAAATGCAATCGGAAAGGGACTGCGATGGAAGGATTACGGGCGAGAGTTGGGTTGCGGGGGTGTAACGCAGTGAATTACGGTTTCTTTGGCTAAAAAGGGAACTACTTTTCCGGTGCGCGGTCGTCGCAATAAGACAAATCGAATTTAAGAATTCCGTGTGGCTGGTTGAGACACCTCCCGATCGGTTCGAACTACTTCGCCAGGGCCGAGAGGAAAATAAAACCTTGGAGAAAGCATCGAGAGACTCAGAGTCTCTCGCAGACCCGAGTCGCTTTTGTTGCATACCGTTTCCTTTTCCCTTCTCTGTCTCTCTCTGTCTCTCTCTCTCTCTCTCTCTCTCTCTCTCTCTCTCTCTCTCTCACCCTCTCCGTATCCTAGGAATCCTCGTATCTAAGCCGGTTCGTCGGCGAGTTCACCGTCATCTTTCTAAGCCGAACTTCCCTTATATATCATTTTCGTGGAACGATTTAAGAAGTTGATAATGCTCTTTGCAGTTCGCTGTAACTGCGACGACGAAACACAACCAGTCGAAAGTTATTTCGCCCGGGATAGTTTCGCGAAGACAGTTTCGCGGATGGAAGAGGAGACCCCGTCGATCATAGATGGAACGCTGCGCCGGCGATTCCGGGATCGACGTAATCGTGAAAGGTAATGAAAACGTTCAAAGGCGCGTTTCACTGTCATAATCTTTTATGACAACTACGAGACGGCGACGCGTCACGCAAATTGCTGAGCGACACGCGAAAGATTTCCTAACTGCCTCGTGCCTTCGCGACTTCTTTGAGGCTCGTGGCATGGAAAAATCTGGCGAGGCAAGACCCTGTCTTCCCATCTGAGTGTTCCCGTTTCGAGTTCCCAATTATAGACTAGAAGGATGGTAGTTAGACTGCTGGCGCAAGGATTCCAAACGGGTACGAAAGATTCGCACGACCGGCGAACCGGATTTTCTATTCTGCTAATTCCACTGGAATTACTCTTGCGAAACGCGGCCTTTTCTACATTCACATTGAGGCTCGGTTACCTTCGAATCAAGTGGGACAAATTGTATCATGAATTGACATTACAGAGATCTAACCCAGAATCTTAAACATGTCAACCATTGAATCATTTCAATCAATCATTTTTTTCTCATTTTCATCAGATTCAACCAAATCAAACAAATCAAAATTACCATCCATCCGGGTTTCCTCTGATTTGTGTATTTGTACCGCATCCGGGAACCTCCGAGAGGATTTTTTTTAAGAATTCAGATTTCCGATTGTTGAATCGCGTGTTATGGTATCGAGCGACAAGCGTGTATCTTGTGTTTTTATATTGGTTCCTCGAAGTCGGAAGACTGGGCGAGAGCGCGTTTGTTTACGTTTTTCAGCTGCCGGTGGCTCCGAGGAAGCATGTTGTGTGTGGCTTTGTGTGTGTATGAGCGGGTAGCGGTCGAGGCTTCCGAAGACGCAGTCTTTTAGTCGATTGTTAGCCCTGGGCTCATTAGCACGTCATTGTATTGTGAAAATCCTCTTTCTTTAATAAACATTAATAATCCCGTTATTTTTTGTGGTTCTACTTGAACATCGATGTTACCAGCCCACACTTGCTCCACTATCGCTACTTCAGGGATTTTCTAATCACAACGTCCTATTTTACGTTCACAAAGGTTCCCCGAAATCGACGAGTCGCGATTCCTCGCCGACAGTATCGAACGAATCGTTGAAACGCGGGTGACGGCGAATTATCAAAGCAGCAGAGATGTATCAATTATTAGCGGCTATAAAAGGTGTATTTCCGCGCAACGCTGCCGATCAATGTCGTTTTCCCGGGGTGAACGAACCCCTGTAAATCCGAAAGAACGACAAAGAGTACGGAACGGAATGGTAACACGCTACTCGTTAAGGCACGCGTGTGTAATTATTTTTTGCTCGCGGCCAGCTCCGTTTAAGAGACGCATTGTCGGCGAACAGTTTTCATATTGGTCACGTACGTCGAATTAAGCGCTTAACGAGCGGTTTTAATGCGTTCCACGTTGCGGCGTGTTTGCGATTACACGGTGGACAGAAACTTCGGAGGCGTTGGTTTGGATCCGGTTAACAAACTGCGACGGACAGGCCCCGCAAACTATTAGAAATTTCATAGCGACCGGGTCGGTACAGTTCAACGGTTGTATGGGAACATTTATTAGAAACACCGGAAAGTATGCTTTTGTACCGGCCCTTGCCGCGCGTCGACGACCAATCGCCGCCGGTGATCAAATTCCAATCAACGCAGTTTATGCGGAATGCGAATTTAAATGTACGGTAAGTGTACCCGACCAGGAAACTTACCTTAATTTGTGTTTCCATACAATGCGCGCGGCTTCGAAAACAAGCTCGCGATCGCCAGGCATCAAACCTCCGAGCAATTACTATAACGAACTCCACCTCGCCGTGGTAATATTAATTGAACCTTTCAATTTCCAGATGCAACGCCGAGGCCGCTATCGTGTCACTCGCATTTTTAATGCCTCTGGAATTATTCTAGATTGCGCAGATTGCGATTTCGACTTGGCTAACGATTAATTGGATTGGGATTGCGCGGACTGTATTTGATTGAGCCTGTATTTTACAGTTGCGCAATGACAATACCGTTTTTACGAAGAAATAAATAGTCGTAGTTAACACTAAACCTACAAAGCATTAAAAATAACTAGTACATGTTCCTTTACAAGACAGAGTTAAATTTATGATATTTACGTTCTACTTAAATTTAAATTGGGCATGTCTGACAAGGGACTGTCGCGACGTGCTTCAGCTTGTTGTTCTTTAATATTTCAATTGTTGAATAGCGATGCCAAGATCACACTTAATCCAGAATTTCGAATACCGCCACCAATTTAGATTCCACTTTGTGGAGTCGTTAAAAATACATTAAACGATACGAATAATAAACACAGAATGCAAATTTTCAGGTGAAACAGTTTCGCGCGACGATACCAGTTACATCACTCTCCGAAAACGTTCTCGGTCAGGATCGTTGGAAAAGAACGAATTATCACGTCTGCGGCGAATAACGTATTAATATTAGACCGACAGCACAATATTTTATACATTTAATCAACCGCTCCAATTCCATTTTAATGGATTTACGCCCTTGCAAAAGAATAACGAGGTCGGCATGTAAAAATTCGAGTGGTCGAATCGAACGGCTGCTACTGCTGCTGCGAGCTCCGTTCTTTTTCACCGATGTTTGCTTTAACGATGGATACATCGTTCCGCGCGAGTATTCGTACAAAGCGGGCAAGGCAGCATCGTGATCGTTAACAAATTGGCTAAATTTAATGAAACCCAACATCGATTCTTAATACGAGCATTTAATGCTGTGCGCGCAGCCACTGACAAAAACGCAAATCGATCGGATACAATTTTCAGAGCGTAACCGCGAGCCAATCACGCGGAACGGCCGAGGAAAACGGGAGAGGAAAAGAAACACGAGCGTCCTTGCGAGAAAAAAATGTTCAGTTTCTTGCTTACGTAACGCGACGCAAAATGCATCCCGAAAGAGAGATAATATTCTTATCGTACCCCGGCGGAGACTTCTTGCGTGTTTAATTACTTGTTCAAGGATGCCTCCACGAGATTACTTTCACGTCTCTAATTTCATAGCGCGATGCGTGCGCGGATTACATAATCGTGAGCTCTACGCCGTTTCCTATCTCAATTTAAATAAACGCGCACGATTTGCACGAGAGCATTGTTTGCTGTTAATCAATTCGGAAGGTAGCAGAGGATTTTTATGCGTTTACGTTCTGGTCGGTAAATTTTGTTTTTTGGTTCTCGTACCTGTTGTGTGACGGAAACCATTGCTGAGCGAGATCAATGAAGCTGCATTTTGTTTTGAGAGCTATACATTGTTGGATACTAATTCATAACAGCGAATGACAAATCCTTTTGACAAGGGTTTCATTGCTAACGGAATTGAGCGAAAATTTCGTTCGATTCAACATATTTTTTCTTTTGGTTATCGTTTTTCAATTTCGCGGATTTCATGTACGTTTTTTTGGTAGTATTCAAAAGAATAAACAGAACAAAGAGGACATGAATAGAATTTACGATTTAATGAGAAAGTACAATCAATTGTTGAATGTTTTAATAGATTTCGAATAAAATGAATGATTGTTTCCAGGTGGCACAGGGTTTCAGAGAATTGTGTACAATGCCGAATACAGACGCAAGACGAGGTACTGCAAATGCATCTATCTCCATCGTTCCCAGAGCAATGAATCCTGTAAGCGATCAAATATTTTCAACTGTCAGCCTTCAAACTCACGCAACAGCTACAAACTTGCTACAAGAATCTCCATGGATCCTTAAAAATACACCCTTCAAAGAGAAACTCATGTCGATCGGAATAACATCGAGTTTCTTTTGTTCCAGCATTTCGAAGTCTGGTATTCCTGCACCCATCGAGAGAAGAAGTCAATTCCTTATAAACTGGATACCCACTTCCGTTGAAACTTGTCATTTTGACTTACACGAATTTCTATATTCAGTTGATTTAAAAGAAAAATTCTCTCGCGTATGGCAGAAAATTAAGAAGCGGGGGTGTATCGATCGAGCCCAGTGTCTTCGAAAAAGCGTCAGGAGTCGGGATAATCGGCGTCGATCGGGAAATGGTCATTTTTTCGGTTAATAAAAGAGCTGCTTTGATCATCGTAATTAAAGCGCGGTCCATGAGCTTCGGGGCTCTGATAATTATAACCATGTCGCGCGCGACGTCGTGCATCCCAGTCAATTCTGTCTGGCTGACATCCGACGAGAATTTCAAACAGTCGGCTCTTTTCCCGCCTCCCTCTGCTTTTCTTCGCCGCGGCGACTGAATCTCCGTGCCCGAGAAGAGAAGGACCGGCGTTATTATCAAACCGGAGCCTCGATTAATGATCCACGCAGTGGAATACATCCGTATTTAATAACGTTCTCTCCTTTCAATTCTATTCATCTCCTCTCCACTCTTCCTACTCCCGCGGAATCGCGGAATCCCACTTCAAAGTCTCCTTTCTTTCCCTGCCACGGGAAAACCATTTTGCTCACTACGGCGAATCTTCTCCAGCTATTTTCATTTGCAGTACCTTTCAGACGCGAAAACTGATCATTAGCGGGTGTACGCCGATTTTATAATCGCAGATCGAGTTCCGTGCTGTTTGATGTGAATTTATTCCGTGTTTGTTACCGTGTTTCCAGTCGGGCTTTAATCGATTATATATTATTTAAGCTCTGCTGATAAGGAGAGCAACAATCTTTCTATGTTTATTGAAACATAGTTATATGATTTATTTTCTGGTGAATTTTATTTTTCTTGCAAGCTTAACCACCTCCACAAAATCTTTTTTAAACATGCCTTGATTAACAGACTTCCAAAAATATCTTCCTAACTTCCTGAACACAGTTTACTAAAATTATCTATCCCGTATGTAGACTTTGAAGTGGTAAATTCAAGTACACTTTTGGATTTTCACCGGCGCCGAACTAATAAATTCACTCCGTTAGCGACCTTACATTGGCTTCATTCAATTTGCCCTTCAGCTGCAACACTATAGTGGTTTCTCTTCGAACTATGTTTTAGAACGAAGTGCTACTATAATAGCTTCCTCCTAAAACATATTTTCTGATAAAGTTCCCGCTTCTATTAATTATAATCGCTCTCCTCACTGCTATTGAATCTCCACGCGAAAACCTCTGCAGACCTGAGGCACGGGGAGCTTGGAAGTTCTTTGTTCCTTAAACAACCTAAATTCAGTGAAAAATTCAGCGGAGCATATTTCGCGGCTGGCTTTCATCTTGGCACGGAGTGAAGATCAGGGGATCAAGGATGTCAGCCGAAAAGGGCGAATAAAACCGGGCAAAGGGGTAGTTACCCTCTTGTCCTTCGATTCCCGATATCCGCTCGTTGGTTCCGGAGGTCGAAACTGTGCGCGAGGAGAGAGAGAGAGGTTGAGTGAGGAAGGTGGGGAGAGAGCGACGGAAATGTATTAGTGAAGCGTACGTGCGGGGAGATCGGCGTACAATTATGCAAAGCGTGGCTCATTTTAAATGTAGAAACGCGAAGTACCATTTATGGCAGCGCCACGCCACCCGGGAATACCCGGCGCGCGCTCCGGGAGCATACGCGCGAACGCCGCGTCGTTTCCGCGTGTATCCCTCGTGCTTTTTCATGGAAATTCGTTCCGCGATCATGAAATTTATTCTGTAGACCCCGCCGGATACGGCCGAAGAAAAGGGCCGGGGCTTAAGCGGGCCGGTGTTTAAAGAAGTTTTGTTAAGTAAGGGAAACGTAATCTCCGATGGTTTTCGACCATAACGAACCTGCCACGGTCTTGCATGCGAATGCTGCGCCGACTGATACCGGGAACTTGCTTAGACACCGAGAATCTTCGGCCAGACAGAATTTTTATCTCCTAAGCACTCGTTTAGAATTTTTATTCTCCATGCGCCACTCAGAATTTTTATCCTCTTTATTTTGTCAGTAAGATTTACCATCGCAACTGTTTTCCACAAAGTGCAGAGTCGGTGACAGTGATCATGTTATACTATAGTATTATTTCCTTTATGAATTTTCACATATTATTCAAGACTAGTAGTTCACTCTAGATGTGTCCTATCAATCTAACAATAATTCCCATTAATTCCTGTCGAAGAGCGATATTAAGTTTCCACAGCGAACAGGATTTAAAACCTTTCAGCAGAAAATCCAGAAATATTCTCTCGCCGATGGAACTTTACACAACAATCGTGCACACATATCTCCTGCTGTACTTAATTAATATCAGGTAGTTTGAGATAGGATAATCTATCCATCATACTCGTAAAGATACATTACTAGGGGCTCGACAAAACCGATCAGCAGGAATATCACGTTCCTCGTGGAATAGCACTCACCTGAAACAGAAAAGAAAGAAAAATTAGTATCCATTCAAATCTGCCATTAAAATGAATATTCGATACTACGAGTAATTTGCTGAAACATTACTCCGAAATTTTGTGAATCAAGCGAGCGTAAAAGCAGCATATTGATGCTCCGTCGATCATAGCGATCGTTAATAATTTCGCATGTTAATCGTCGAAACCGAGGCCTGATGCGCAACGGGCCAATACAGTTACCCGAGAGTTGTCGTTAAATTTTTAGAGGCACTCTATCTTCATAACTCCCCTAAGCTCTGTGTCACGGATGTTTAACGGACGACGGAGATAGAGAGACAGAGAGAGAAAAAAAGGAAACGGGTGAAGTGGCGGTGGGCCCGTAGAAGGGAATTTGATCGACGAGGAAAAGCGTCGTAGTTTCGAAAATGAAATTTCATTACCGGCCGGCGAACTTTCGACATTGCCAGCGGAAGTTTTTGAGAAAGTTTTATGCACTCGACGGGTCCGTGGACCACACGAAACGAGCTACGGACGACGTGCAAAGCGGATATCAAGCAGCACAGGCGAAAACTTCGTTTCCTACCCTGGAGGATTCATCGATGCGAATCCATGCGGATCAACTTTTGTTTCTATTATCCCCGCGGCCAAGCTGAATAAATAAGAAATGTATGCACGGTGAACGACCACCCGCCCACCAAAGAAATTCTGTCGAATATTCGATTAATTTGCAATTCCAATTAATCCTCGGCTGTGGCGCGCTGTCCGAAAAATAGCAGACTGCAGAAATAATTAATCAATGAAATATCGTCGGGCACCACGTCGATATGAAATTTTAATTAATTCTCGATCGCAGGATTTCCTCCGCGAACAAAGACAATATTTTCTTCACATTTCATTATATCAATCTCGAATGTCAGACCGTTTTTTAATATCACATTCCCCGTCTCAAAATAATTTTCTTCTTCATCAAATTAACCCCGGTTAATTTTTAAGGTAGAGTTTGCGCACGAAAGTAATTGTAGAATCTCCTTCGTGGTGTAAAAATAACGAATGAACTTTAGCACACTGCAGGAACATCGTTTTTTAAATAATATGAGTTAATAAGAGCGAGCCAACTTTCTTCAAACTTCGTATATATTTAATAGTAATAAGTACGGCGGAAAGTTTCCACATTTTTCTCAGAAGTTTAACTTCGTTATTCTAGATGATAAGAATTTGATGTAGTTTGCGAAATTGTTTGCGAAATATTTTGCTAGGAACGTAATAAAATGCTGAGACGTTCTACGAATAATTAGGGCGATGGGAATATTATAGAACAATCTCGAATGTTTTACGGTCTAATCTAGTGGCATGACCAAAAATGGTTCACGATCTACTCCAGCTAGGAATTGGTCCCACTTGACCAGTTTAACAAGGATCAGGGTTTCTCTTACATGCTCGACTGGAAACTGATGTGGTTCTGTTGTCTGATTAGTGGCTGGGATTATTCTACTTGTCTGATTCGAGATAGAACTCGTTTCACTTATTTAACCAGAAGTAGCTGCTCCCGGAAACTTTATTCTGAGCAAGTTGCTTCCGAAGATGGGTTTGTAACGTTGGAGTACGCCCCTTAACCGGGATTAGACTTATTATACTAGTCTGGCCAGTGGTTGACTCTTTCCACTTGAATGACCAGTATTGCACTCCATTTTCTTCTTTCCTGGAACGGTGCCTTTTGGAAACGGTAATAAGAATTTCTGGATACCATTCATCGAGGTTTGTACAGCATAAAATCAATTATATTTAAATAACCCTAAAGGAGCATCAATGAGGACTAACGATTCGTAACAGATGAATATCTTGACAATAGTTGAGTTAATTAAAATCTTCGGAAATCCCGTACAACATTGTACGGGTCGTCGCGGAACCGAACGGCCCTAGCAAAACAATTTAATTTAGTTTCACGTGCGTAGAATTTCGCCGCACTTACTTCGAGTTTCATTGTCGGCTCAGAGCACGGTCAGGAGTCCCGCCGTGGAGAATTCACTGGATAAAATGGTTAGTTTGTGAGCGTAGGCCAGCGTTTCCGTCAAAAACTGCTGCACCTCGAGCGCGGAATATCCGAACGGGCACGTACAGTCCGCAAACTGTGCAGGAAGTCGCGCGGATACGTTAGGACCCCTTCCCGAGATGATTACACTAGCATTCATCCTCGATCCTTGACCGCCGATGATCAAAATGCCCTTTAAACCAATTCGCACACCTTCTCCCATCGTAAACTATTACATTATTCATCCGTTCATTGAAAACGAACGCAATTATTCGGCTCACCAGTTTCAATTAGGCTATCCGTCATGTGATTTTAATGAAACTTTTTGTGGTGTTTCTTCGGGCAATATAAGCGAACACGTGTCCGAGTTATTTTACTGAATCTCATTACTTACGAAGATATTTTATATATAATTTTTGGATTTCTCTGTGTACAGGGTGTGGTCGAACGGGTGGTACAAATGAATGTACATTTAAAAATACGTGGATAAAATGGAAAAACATGTTTTCGTTTGATAAGCCTCGTTTACGAGAAAACCGATTTTGATAGGAATCGTCTGACGCGTCTGATCATGGTCAACCAATTCTACTTTCTGTGTATTGTCCGATTCCTGTGTGAAACCTAGAATTCAGTGATCTCTTACAAGCTGCAATTTTGTCACGGTATATTCATTACATCGTCTGACCGGCAATAAACGCCGGATAGCGCAAAAATTCCGATGAAAGAAAACGAGATGGCGGTAAGAAGAAATTACTGGAATCGCGACAGCAGAGAGAAGAGCAGAAAGTTCAGTTTGAACGTTGGCGCTCTCGGATCCCGTCGGAACCATCCGAGAAATAGAAAACTTCTCCCTGAAGATTTCATGGTTGTCGCATTCCCTTCTTTCAGTGGGTTCTCGGGGGTTTGTTCGAACGTCGCTCGGCAAGGAGAAATTGCGAGCGGAGCGGAGCTAGGAAACTGCACACGGCGCTGTAATATTCGCAGAGACATCGACCCGATTTCCCTCATTTGTCCTCTCCGACGGTCCCCGCGATCATCCTTCACCGAACAAGCGGAAAAGTAGCTTCTTACGGCTCGTTTCGTGCATCAGTACTCTAAATATGTCGAATTAAGTCGACCCTCGAGCGGGCCATTCAATGCCGGAATCGTTCGCCCATCGTGTCCCAATTTCTATCCACGACGCGGACACACAGGCAAACGAAAGTGGTGCTTCTTCATTTCACGCATCGATCCACCTGTTAATTTCTTCCTCGAGTAAATTCGTTCCTCTGTCGGACGTTTCCAACTTTTAGGAGAGAATAGAGACCGGATGGAACTCGTTCGGTCTCTTCGGGGTTTCTGGATCGTTACACTCTCCTGTTTCGTGATTTGCTGCAACGGACCTGTTTGACTACCTCCAAAAATTAATTTTCGCTGTGACGTACCTCCACGTTTCGGGGCCATGGATTTTGTTACACAAACCTACCGCTGTCAGTCAAACTTCAAAGTTGCCTTCGGTGGAAATGATTGAATGAATATGTAATATAAAATTATGATAAATTTTGGGCTGATTACTGAAGAATTTTGCTAACGAGTACCTGTGAACAGTCGGATCGCATTTCGCGAACAGTGCAGAAATGCAAGCGGTTCCCTGGCAGTGAATTAATGAAATACGCGGCGACAAACAAGTGCCTCGGCCACGGGGCTTTGAAACGTCGGCTTCAGAGGAATCGGGGCTCGGGTTTACCGTGTAAACGATACTTAAGTGTGCTCTTCGATCACAGCGATACGCACACACTATCGAAAGAAAAATACAGTAGACCGGTCTCCTACTGCTTTAACATTCCGATTGATAACCGAGCCGACGAGACTAATTACACAGGAGTTTTGTTTCCAACTCGTTAATGGCAATTTCTGAACCGCGAAACCTGCAACGTAACTAAGGGAAGTCCACAAATTAAAATTTCGTGCGGCTTCTTTTGGACTTTATTTAACGTTAGCTGTTTTCGACTAGTTCACTCGTTTAAATATGAAACCGTAAGTTCACGTAGAAGAGTTTTAACAACACTGTTAAGTAATAGAATTGCGTAACAGTTGAATAAAATTTTACTTCGCCAGTTTCCAGAGCTTCAAAATTTTTTACTTCATTTTCTATATTAATGGTCTCAAATAGTTTAGCTAGAACTTTTGCAAAAATGAATGAAGCTTGCTATGCTGCATTTTATTTCGAACTAAACCAGCTGAACAATTTTCACAGTTCACAGAAAACTAATTGTGTATTTTTATAACATATTGTTTACGGTTGCAGAGACAGAATGAACTGCATCCAACAAGCAATGCAATTTTACATGGCGCCACACAAAAGATTTTAAAAACATGTGTGTCGAGCGTGACAATAGCAGAATTCGTTCGAAAACCGGGATTGTTCGCGGGCAGAACATCGCGAATTGAACCAGCCGCGCCGCGTCGAAAAGCGTGCAGAATTAGCCACTTAGCTGTGTTTTAACTTCGTTAGCTGCCCCTTTTGTTTCTCCGCCGCTTCCGGGCCAAACTGTTCATTAAAAACGCGCTACTCGAACCGCCTCGCCGTCAATAGTAATAAAGTTCCTTGAGCTAAGTACACTTCCCCGCAATCCTTTGAAGCCACGAACGATCGCTGTTTACTTAACAAAAGAACCTCGAACTAGGTGAAAGCCGTCCGGGAAACGCCTTCTGCTTTTTTGATTTTTAGTCTTCGAAAAATCGGTAAGCCGGTCGGTTGACAGCGATCTTTCTTTCTGTCAAACAAACCTTAACCTTTACTTTTTACTTAAATCTGGTTCGATAACCAGTATATTATTCGCAAAGATTTCAAAAGTCGCTCACCTCCAACAAAATACAATTGCACAAAGTTAGAGGATGATAGAGAAAAACTACTTTCTCATTTGAAAAAGTAAAGCAGGCCGAGTTTACCCGAATAGCGTTTCACATCGGAGCGTGATGGATCACATCTATTCACTTTTTCACTTGAAAAATTTATTAGACTTTAGTATTGCTTACTGCAGCAGAAAATTATTATTGGTGAGTGGAATTAGTGTTTTTTTCTCGGACCAGATTATCAAGCAACATTTCAGAGAAGATAAATGTGAAAATCAGCGATCCGAGTTTATAATTACAGAACGTGGAATGCCACGAGAAAGAGATCGAATACTAAGAGGTTAGTTCAAATAGAAACGAATGAAATAATTATCCTTGGGCAACGCAGAAATTCGGCTCGGCCCCTTGTATTTGCATATCAGCCGTGCTCCGTGTGTTATTAGATCCTACTCCACGCCAATTCCCTCAGGCTCGGTGTTATTAGGAGGAATTCCGTGGTCGTAACATTTTTGCTTGTTTCACATTCCACAGTGTAAGCCCTCCTTCCCTTACTTGTTTTACTCGAATTTTATGTCTGTTTGAGGCTGATTTTACCGTGCCGCTGATAATGAGTGGCGCGAATGTTTGGCCGGCCTCTCATGTACTCCAGCTTCGTTTATTTAACTAGAATTTTATGTAGTACGCGTGAGAATTAATATTCCTTTTTATAGAAATGTTCCTACAAGAATCATTACCCAAATTGAGATACGCGCCGATTTTAATGAAATACGTACAGGATACAATTCGGTGAAAAATATTTTATATGTATTTTTGAGCTGCCAACATTCATGTTACGGGGGTGAAAATGGCAATCAAAGGTAAAAATCCTATTTGTGCTAATAGCTTGGCAAGTAGAGGGTCTAGGACGTAAAAAGCATCATGTAAAAAGCACATATTGCAAAATTTTATTGTAATATTTCGTATTAATTATTAATCGTCATTAATGTAACTTTGTGTACGTAATTTATGGACCAAAATAAGGAATATGCGTCTTTGGAATTTTTTTTGATTTTGTCATTCATCAACAATTATTAAATGTATAACATTTTCCGACGCATTTTTTCTGAAATTTTTTTATTTGACTACGTATCTTGATCCAACATCCTCTAGTTCCCGAGATATTAGCAAATATAGGGTTTTCACCGGCGAAATGGAGGGCTTGTCGCTTCTTAGCCGGTAGCAAATGATAATTCTTCATATTTTAAAGTTCGTTGTGAAATTGAGAAGTGGCGTAGGTGCTCGAGTTGAGTTTTTCGCACGGTACCGCGAGATGCGCGTGGACTTTGCCATTTGGAACCACAGTTCCGCGGTCTGTAGGTACGCTATTACAGAGCGTGTAGCCATCGGGTGGTCGAAAAGAGTGGAGGATTCGAATCTTGCCGCAAATCGAGCCGCAAACGGTTCGCGGGCGTTCAGCGGACGCCTGGGAAAGTATATAGAGGTGTAATTCCGCGCTGGCATCGTTCCCGGCGGGCTGCGTATGGAAATTCCGCGACAATCCTCCTCGGGTGCGTTACAGGGACATATAGGATAGTAGAGGGATAGCAAGAGGGTGGTAGTTGCAGGGGTGGAAGGTGGAGGGGGCGTGGAGTCGCGCGGAAATACTGGGAAATACGACAAACCGACGAAGCAATAAGACCGCTTCGCTCCCAGCCAGTAAGTTACAACGCTACCGTCGTATTTCATAGCTACAAATTGCTCGCAGCTACCACGCGTTCTAGCTACCTGGCACAAGTGGACAGGTGCGCGATGAGAAAGCTGCGGAACACAGATTGGAACGCCCGGAAACAAAGAAGAAACGGCGGAGGCGTGGGTGTCGATCCGCAACGAATTACACCCGAGCCCCGTGTGCGTGAGAGCTCGATTTCGTAAATCTTCTCGGACCATAAATCGTTGGTCGAATAATCTTCAGAGTGATCTATGCTTGCCGAATGTCCAACCGAATCAAATGAATACGCTGCTGGAAAATAAATGTTAGCCAGCTGTATTCTAAATGAGGTCTTTCGTTCGTGTCTTGTTCGAGAGGTAATCTAGTTTAAGTTGTCATAACTTCCCGAAAAAAAATCGAAGGATCATCTGTCTAGGCTCATTTTAAAGAACGAAGCTTCTACTTTGATCGCGCTAACTTGTTTTCAAGAAATTCTTTCACACCACGAGACACTGTATATTTCTGGCGACAGTGAAAATAAAAGTGAGCGTAGAAATTCGCAGTGGTGTACGGGGCAGAAAGAGAATTTCTTTCGGTGAGCCAGGGTTGCAAAATGGCAGGAGGTCAGCAAAGAAGTATTGCCAATTCATAAGAAATACTTGACGCCGTGGGCTAAATGAATTTAGCTCCGTCCATCGCCGCGAGGACTAACTTTCCGAGTTGTCGCCGTCACGTACACACCGCGCGTTAAATGTAATAGAAAGTCAGAAGCTTCTTGAAAAGTTCGAGCGGGCCGCTCTTTCGACGAGTTCCCAGCACCCATTGCTATCGATTTAACCACTTGCCGTAACGTGTACTTGCCGGTCTGGAAACTCGATATAAGAGGGAAGAGAGACGATGCAAGAGCAGCACGAACGGAAGGAAGGAACGAATGGAGAGAGAGAGAGAGAGAGAGGGACACCCGCAGCCACTTAAACTGTAAAGACCCATGAACTTCAAATTAATCTGAATGCGCGTGAACGTGTGGCCCGGGAACGTCTTGAACGACAGGTGTGCTCCCAGGACGACTCCGGCAACGCCAAGGCTGTACGCTTCGCGAATTTCCCGGCAGCCTCGTTTCACGCCAATCCTTTTGAGGGCCGCATAAGTAACGCTGATGCGGATCGACAACCGGAAACTTCCAGACACGTCGGGACCGGGAAAGAAACGTTCAGCGGAAGCTGACTTTCAGAATCGTCTCTTTTCTTCGAACCGCTGAAATTATGAATGTGCTGCAATCAATCGCAATCTAATAAAGCTGCGTAATTAAACCAAGGTAAGAACCAAACAGTTTTCAATCGGATAAACAGAATGCTTTGGACGCTCTTGAATGGGCTTTATCTGATCGTAAACGTCGGAAAAGCGAACGAACAGCACCGTTAATATGCGTCTGACGCAGTTTCAGAGATTTTCGCAGGAATATGAGATCCTAGGGAAGCGAGTCTTTCATCGAGGCTGAGAAGCAAGTTGAAGCGGAATAGTCGTCTGGTTTTGCAGTCGGTTTGCCCCGGCAGCGAAGCCCTTGGTCTCGCCGGCGGAATTGTCGTGCAAAGACGGGTTTCCTTGAATTGGTTACGTCGGACGCGGAATACGTCGGTTCTTGTGAATCTGTCGCAGAAAAGGGATGCACGTGGCTTGACGCATCGACGGCCGCTGTGTCTTTCACGGTGCCCCGTCGACAACGAAAAATTTCAATCGCTGCGTGCGCGTGACAGCGGACCGATCGAACGGAATCGCGTCCTGATAAATTCTCAAAGTACATACATCGGTTCTGAGAACCGGCTGGTCGGCTGTTCCGAATCTACGGATACGCCGGCCATCCACGATAAAAACAGAAAAATCGTCGTCGTTCACGTGATTCAAAGTCCATTTCCGATATTCGTTCGACGAGACCCGTTTAAGGGGCTTGCCTGTCGAAAAATGAATTTTATTTCTCGTCCGAAGCTTCCTTGGACTACCCAACATGCACCAGCGTATGCAGTTTTTCAAACGGAAGGGATACAGATTTTTTCTCGTGTGATTCTTGTCGAGAGGGGTTACGGTGAGCGATTAGCAGAGTTCCATGGAATGATTATAAATCCTGAAATTCGGAGAATCGTATATAGCAAGCAAATATGAAAACGGGAAAACGATGACTGAAAGTTCCACTAATTTTGCGTGGACCGCGTCGCAGAGGATTTTGAATAAAATCTCGGGAACAAAAGTATTTAAACCTAGACTCGCGGGACCGTGGTGTTATTTTTTGTTCTTTTCGCGTTTTGATATCTTGTTTGCAAAACTCGAGCAGTCGTTTCTGACGCGAGACCGATTGAATCCAGAGAGGAACTCTCGCGTGCTCTCGCGAGTTCGGATGTCGCGTGGAATACCGACCGACAAAGTTTCCATCATTTCCATAACATCCGACCGGATGCTGGGTCGGTCCGCGGATTTTATGCAAACGAATCACGCGACGATGATGTTCTTTGAAAGATTTCATTCGGGGAAGCCCGACAGGATTGCGGCGCGAGAGGTAGAGAGAGAGAGAGAGAGAGAGAGAGAGAGAGAGAAAGCCTGACATAAAAGCGTGTCGTTTCAGAAATCTAGCTCGAGGCAACTGTAATATTTAAGCACTTCTTGCTTTTCAAACGCGATGACGATAGATTCATGTAAATTCATAGCTCCCAGCCCTGAATGCTCTTCGTCTAGAGGAGAAATTCTGGCAGATTTTTCACGATTCACGGGGAACGTTAGCCCCCAGGTATTACACGGGAAATTTTATATTTATTTTTCAACTAGAGAACTTTCGACAAGAAACTCCTTACAAAATCCATTTTCAAAAGGGTGCTTTCTTTCTCTTCTCGCTGCTTTCCCCCGGCTGGATAAATAGGATTTAAGAAAGCCCGACACGCTCTCTATTAAAGTTACAGAAAAATTTATTCTACTCAGCCCGCTGTGACTCCGCGCAAAAAAAAATCACACCGCAATCCTCCCGGTCTTATTCCATAGGATAAAGTCTTTACTTTTACACATCTGAATTGTTCCTTTTTCGAACAAGATTTTCGCACAATAAACAGGGCGAGATAATGGAAACGCGATTTTCCTTTAACTATAAACACCTGTCCAAAGGTATTCCTTTTTTTTACCGATTTAAAAATTAAAGTCACTGCTTCGCGATTTTTTTTTCGACGATTTATGAACATTTGAAGGATTACTGCGGAATTTGATTACTGTATTGCAACGTTGCTGCACAATGTAAAAATTTTTTCGCAAAAATGGAAAACCATATAGAGAAAGAACAAGCTTCAAGCTTTAAAATGAATACTGGTAGATCGTCGTCTGATCTTTTTTCGCCGAGTTATAGCCGGAGGAATTTTTCACGGAAGATTTCGCGATGGTTTAATTTTGACACGGAGTGCGTCTGATAGCTTCCAGTGCATTCAGGCCGACCAATTATGGTTACGAATGTCGCGATACTGTTATTTGGTTCGCCGGTGGACGAGGTTCGAGGTAAACCTCTCGCGGCCTTCAGGCTTTGGTAGGTAAGCCGGCATTTTCTCGAGGAAATTATTTCACAATGCCCGAAAGAGCCAGCAATTAATTTCTATGATTGCTCGGTGCATTTGACATCGGGGATCCACTCATTCTGCTGCACTCGACGCTGACTGTGGCCTGGAAGGGAAACATTGTTAGTAATATTCGACCGGGACTTAGGCTATTCAGTGTTGAAAAGCGTTTGATGGAAATTATAATTCGAAATCGCCTATTGAAATCGGGGTGAGACCGACCGAGTGCATTCACGATGCGTTTCTCTCGTATGCATTTTTAAGCCACGTTCCCTTTCCAGTTCCTCTGTCAACGGTGTAAGCACCTATTAGCGCTATTACTTTTTAAAAAGCTTTCCAATAAAAGCGGCCCTCACGGAACATTAAAAACCGACTGCAATTAAGCTGAAAGCGTCCGCCGCCATTTCTTATTTCTTCTCTGTCGCAATAAGATTCCGCAGCGCCGATACACGCGACCCTTTTAATTATAATTAGCGATAGTACTAACGAGCCGCTCGTCGTTTCGACGTTATGAGAGACCTTTACCACTCGAGAAGCAAATATTAATAATTACAAAAAAAGCGCCCACGAGGAGACACTTTCGAAGTTCACTGTTTTTGAAACGTTGCGCCTGTCCGGACAATTGAAACTAGTATAAACGTAGAAGCGAAGGAAAATGGTAGCGAAATTATAACTTCCTGAGTTCACGGGAATTAAACGATTTTTTTATTTATTTCACCATTAGCGATTATATCCTATATCAACTTCAGTGTCCGGTCTCTCAAAAAATTTGTTGTGAGACACCCGTGTTAATAAATTGTTTTAATTATTGTTCTCTTGGCTTCTGAATTAATTGAACTATGGCAGATTATATTTAGAATCACGATTAGCGTAAAATAAATTTAGGAAGGACAATGAATTGATTTCTATACCGTTTGTTAGCAGCATAAATAAATTTCGCGGTCCGCTGAGCCCGAGTTCTGTCGGGCGATGTTTCTTTATACAATTTGCGTTATGATAACGGCTAATATTAAACGGTTTCCCGTCGACTAAATGAAAATTGAATTAAAAACGTAATTTCCCGCCGGTAATTTCTGCTCATAGCGATTCGCGAGTATGAATCAGCCACCGTGGTTTTGCACGGAGACACATCGTCGAAAACTAGCCGGTGTTATATAAGGGAATTAAACGGACCGGAGAAAATAACGCGGCCGGCGCTTTCTGATGGCCGCGATGACTCGGAAAGTGCCATAATCGTGCATCGTTGTCTAACGCTAATTAATCGACCGGGGGTGGGGGGGGGGGGGCGTAACTTAACGCCTCGCCGATGTAATAACACGTAAATTTATGCGATGCGGGGGAGATATATTCCTAAATAATGCAAGGTTTTCGCATAGCGTTAACAGACCGCCGTTGTGTGTCCCTTCCCCTCTTTCTCCCTCTCCCTCTCTATCTCTCTCTCTGTCTCGCTCTCTCGTGGTGTTGCTTTGAAACTCGAATTTGCATTTCGAAATTTCGACTATGTGGCAAGTATTTTTTTGTGTGCGTCGTATAATATCGATGGAAATTGTCGGTCAATAGTCGAGAGGTCGATATTGGCTCCCGACCCAAAACGGTTTTGAGGAATAGAAATGATAATACAACGCTTCGATTTGAATTTTATATTTCTTCTATAAATACAGTGCATTCGCTGGCGTGCATGTATGAATGTTATTTCCGGCCGGTATTTACAATGTGTGCTCCCGTCAAACAGACAGTAGTTTGTACTTTTATAAACGAACAGGTGTATTTACGAAATTTAATCGAATTCCACGTTTCGTTCAATTTTATTATATTATTTGTTTAATCACTTTTTCGGAGATTTTTCTTCTGACCCAAACACCGTCGCAACCGTTTCAATCATGCTCGAAGAATTTTTCTGGCACTGGAGGGAAACTGAATTTTCGGGCGAACATAATCACGATGTCATTTGAAAGATAGGACAGCCGCGTATCAAGGGAGAAGGCAGCCAACAGTGCCGGCCGTTACGTCCGCAAATTATCCAAGCTCGAACGACGACACGTATCCCCGAATTTCCCGCGGAATCCGCTTCGACGTCGACTCAGCCCCCGCGACGATTAATACGTGTCATCCGGGGCGTGTTTAAATTCCGTCCGAATTTCGTAATTTTCCTCCGTCAGCGCTACGTGTAACGTTCGGTGACCCGCGGCTAGCAATTCGTCGGACGTATGTATGATGAAACGATGGGACACACCGTGATGTTCCTCGATATCCGCAGGAAAACGCTAATGCGACCCTCGAGCACCTAGCAGAAAGCTCAACCGTTCGATGCAAATATTTGCCATGGCCGCCGTACCGCGCCATTTCATGAGCCCCGTGTCCCGCGAGGTGTTCCGAAAACGTCGTCGCTTTCTTCGTATAGGAACGAAAACCGCAGTCCCCATGTTTTTGATTACAACTTTTTCATAGTGACAGCTTTCGCAATCTGATTATTCAATGTTTTTTCAGGGTCCCATGGAAATCACCGACACAAATTTCCCCGACACGGTTTTCATCGACAACATTTCACCGACACCAGATTTGGTAATTACTGTAAACCCTGGCAAGTTGTCCCAGGTTGGACGACTTGATTCTTGTCCATGCCTACTCACTCCACTATCCGTCACCGCTATTGTTCTCGGCCCGGGTATATCGGTGTGAACACTACTACATTAACACAACGAATCGAATGTTCAAACATCTTAATGTTCATTACTTTTTAATGAGATTTTACTGACTTATTCCTGGCATTTTGCTGATTACAACAAGACCAAACACGATATAATTTCAATTTTATTTAGTGGTGTATGTATAAAGTTTCGTATGGGAAAAAGAAATTTATTTAAACATAAGCTACAGCATATGTTGAAGGTATCATAAATTATAAATTATGCTTCACAAGTAGAGTAAATATGGGCCAAATTATATCGTGTTTGGTCTTGTTTTAATCAGAATAATGCCAGAAACAAGCCAATAAAATTCTCATAAAAAAATAATGCAAAATAAACCATTTAGAACTGGCATTACATTGTGAGAACACGTGGGCCTTTAAACTGTGCCGGCGACAGCGACACTCTGCGGCCCCACGCTGCGCGTAGCCGTCGCCGAAACAGTTGCTCTATTGTAGTCTCGTTCAGCGCGATCGGAGCGATAGACCCAGCCGTAAATCAAAATTACAAATTATCACCGCGATTCTTGTCCGCTCCAGGAACAGTCCCTTGGATAAGAATCAAGGGATTACTGTATATAGAAAAGTACTGCCCTCTCCGATTTTGATGAAATTTAAATATGTTATGCAGCAACACATTCTGAACAGCTTTTTTCTGTTCCAATATTGGGGGTCGCTTTTAGTTTTCGAGATATTTGCAAAAAACTATCGTGAATACTGTATTGAATATTTCGTATTCCTGAACGCTCCGCTGCGACGTAGACCTGTTTCGGTGCGGCATTTGTTTACATTTTGACGCTGTAGAGATAAAAGAGAAAACAGGGAGGGGCGGAAAGGGCTAGTCTGACACCACGCACACCCAACCAGTGCTTAACACGCACCCAGTGTTTCTAAAAAGAAAGTTTCCGTTAAGAAATTAACATTTGCGCAAATTTTCAATATCATATTCGTGATAAGCACGTGAAAATACGTAAGAATCTAGAGTATAATTTAGAAACAGTGTTGCTGCATAACATATGTAAGATGTAAGAATGATGTAAATGTGCATGTTATATTTAAGTGTTATATATGTTTTTATCGATTTGAATGTCATATATATTTTTATTGATTTGCACGTTGCGGTAATGATTTGTTAACAAATGTATGTTTTACGTTGTGATTTTGTCAAAATAAAATAGTCTCCTGCGAGGGATCGGCGAAGCATCACGTTGTGTCAAACTGTCAAACCTTTACGATTTCCGTGTCAAGCCTCCTTATACATATTTAAATTTCATCAAAATCGGAGAGGGTAGTACTTTTCTATATAATTACCCCAGATTTAACCGACGCCTACTTTGGCTGACAACGATTTTGACCGACAACGATTTCAGATTTGTTGTCGGTTAAAGGCGTCGTCGGTGAAAACCGTATCGGGGAAATTTGTGCCGGTGATTTCCATGGAACCCGTTTTTTCAATCTGTATTAATCTGTCGCCTAAATCCATTCATATAACAATCAATGCCTCGGCTCATTATGTCTAGCTGACCCAGGTATGAATAATACATGCGCCTGGCTAATCCAGGTACAATAATACTCATTTATATTATTGTATCGATCAAAGCTAGCAATTAAAACACTATCACACATGCTACTGCGTCGACCAAATCCTACACAGAAATATTAAAAAAGATCTCTTGCTAACAGCAAGCCTACCGAGCACTAAAAGCGTTTTACGTGCAATGGTTACTTTCGGTGGGTCTCGTATAAAAACGGTGTTCTGTTCAGCCATGAAAAAAAAATGGAGAACTTGGTCGGGTATACAGGAAATGATACCATGAAATTTTATGTTGACAGCGGTAATTGGTTTCTCACAAAAAATTCAAGAAAGTGGTTACTCTTTAACCGTTTAAGAGCAAAAACAAAAAAGAATAGACTAATACTACGCGCATAAGACCGCACGACCGAAGTGGAAACTTCTATGGCGATTGCACACCCGAATAGCAAATCATCTCGGAGCGTGATGGATCAGACTCATTCACCGTCCAAAATTATATTTGGACGCTTATACGAGTTTAGAAACTAATATGCCGAAATATGTTTGGACGAAGTACTCTATTTCCAGTGGAAGTGTGTAATAGGAATGGTCGTAGAATAGGAAATCAGATATCGGTCATTTGAGGGTTGGCGTCGGGTTCAACGTGGAAAAAAGCGAATTCGGAATTCCAGCCGGGATTGCCTTTGATCACGATGTTTCCTTTCGAAGCGGCCCGATGGAGTTTTTCCCGGCGGGCGAGCTTTCCGTGCGAGCATTCAGAAATTATTCCCGGTACTGAAGTGCGTGCGCGGAAACGGCCGGAAGCGGGAACCGTGCGACGGCTTGGAAATTCATTTTCAGCCATCACGACCACTGCCACGATGGCAGCGGTGTTGGTGGTGGTGCTGCTGCTGTTGCCGTTGCCGGTGGTGCTAGCGGTTCTGGCCTCCCTCGATATATAACGTTACGGGAACCGGATTAATAATAAAAAAGGCGTCGGTGTTCCCGAGGCCACGCGAGCCGGCGTTTTTACGAGCAAAATCATTCGGTCGCATAACGAGATTACGGCCGGCGCGCACCGCCGTCTCTCGTAACGTGATTAAGTGAACCGTGGAAAGATGGGGAAAATGTTGAGCACGCGGAGTTCTTCGGGGTCGGGCGCACACCCGAGTGTGATATATAGTATATTTCGAACGTGAAAGCGATTCCACGGCTCCAGAAATAATCGCGAACATACCTCGATGCACCGCATGACGGATCGCCGATGCACCTGGACGAAAGTCATTTCGCGACGATCGTCGTGAAATTTCTCGATTTTTATCCCGCTTTGCTGAAGAAGTTGTCTGCACTGACCGGAAATACGTCTCTACATCGACGCGTACCGTGATCAATCGCTTCTTTACTTCCACAAAAATTCTTTCATCGATTCAAGTTTTATTCGCACTTTACCGAAGAACGTCTGCAACTGTCAGTTCTTTAATTTAATTAATTTTTATTTCTCCTCAAGCTTTGATCGTCGTTCGAAAACCGTATAAAAATCGTGTATGTGGAATGACGCGTGTTTTGGGAATCGTTCGGTGAATTGTTCGGAGGATTCGGCCACTTGATACGCATGGAGAGCAACGTCCGCGAACCTCGAGATCGCTTTAACCTTTAAAAACTACTTTTCTTGCGGAGGAATATTTACGATCGGATTACGCAACTTTCACCCGGAGTTCCGGCCGAGTTCTACCAATTTCCGGAGCGTGTGTAATATTTTTAACAAAATAAGAATGCGTCCCCCGGCAAGTTCCGTTCATCCGCTGGCTCCTCGAAAGTTTTAAGTGGCAATATAACTTCAATGGCACTCACGCGTTTTCGTTTGCGATTCCAGCCTTATTTCTCGTCGATAGAATCTGCGTGAGCTCTGTGCCTCGGACTCTATTGTAATTTACCGCTTGATTGTTTCTGCTATGTGTTTAATGAAACACGCCGCGGACTGGACAGAATAGAAACGATGAAATTCAATGTTAATTGAGAATGTCAATTATTAACACGTTCCCTGCCGCGTGAGTTTTGTGTGCTTGACACGGGTCTTGCTTATTTTATTCGAATAAAAGACCCGAATTGTTAATAATTAATATTAATTACGTGGTAATGAATATTCCACTTTGCTTTGTGTGCATTACAATCGACGTAGGAATGGGATTCGACGAAAGTGGCTAACGCGTATTGTATTATAAAAGTAACAAGACCAAATTTATTTATATCTCGTACCATTTTTATTATGGCATAAAAAAATGTATTGAATCAATTCCCATGAAAACACCTGTCTACAATTATAAACGAACAAATTTGACCGGCGGTGGTAGGTTTAGTGATAAATATATTTACGAAAATAGTTCACTATCACTGTCGCGCGCGCGCGTGCGTTACGATGATCAACTTACTACCAATGTTTGTGGTCTACGACCCTCCTTTGAAGTACATAAAGTGGGGGAAATAGTCCCCCCTTTGTTCGGCGTTCATGCGAAAAATCTTTCGCGCTTCTTCCTGTTGTCATATTTAACCTCCGGTAGCCAGTGTCAGTAGGTAGATGGTAACAGCAGTGTTCAGCATGAAATGTTCTACATTAGCATTTTGCATAGACTCAGCGACGTAAAATTAATGGGGATAAAACTGCTTGAATTTCTCGAAATATTTGAGTACATAAATAAAATAATCACAGGTCGGTCGCAATATTTGTCTCGTCAAACAGCCGAGAAATTCTCGAGCGGGATAAAAAGCCAATAGAAACAGCGATAACATTAAATTTCCCGTTCGTCCTTATCGCATAAAATTTTCGCGATCCCCGCAACGCGTCGCGTCACGACTGATCGCGATTCACTCCAGCAAACAATCGAAACGAATCGTCGCCCGTTTAATTATCAACAATACTTGGACAGCTGACACATTAGCACGCAACGGGTTCGCGAAAGGCATCTCTCATTGCGACAGCAACGGATTGCCACGATTATCATTATAATTTATCGAAGCGTTGAAAAGTACGAGCACCGGCTGTCTTCCATTTATCTGTCAACGAGAGATCACGTCGTACGCCCCGTCGATCGATCGATCTCGAAAATCGTTGTCCACCACGGACGTAGATACGTCGATTCGTCAACGATGCTCGTTTTCTGTTCAATATACCGCTTAAACCGGTAATTATCGTAATGATCATTACGCGCGCGAACAAATAACGTTCGTTATCGGGATTTCAGCACACGTGTATCGGCCGGCGGTGATACAACATTAGACTGGCTCGACAATTTCCGTGTTCTGTTTACGTAATGATCGTGCCTGACGTCTCTCGGGCTGAGCCGCGTTACGAAACAAACTCACCGTCGATGCTCGTTAAAAGATACTCAGTTTTTAATAACGATCCAACGGTATTCTAATTATAACGTCTTGTTATATTTCTGGACCGACGATCCCGGAATTCACCGGGAAAGATATCACTCGGTGTTGCTACTTTAAATTGCATAAAACACAGTCTATCTAATATTCATTTTCTTTTCAAGATGTCTGTTGTCTTCGTCAGTGATATTTGAGTACTAAAGATATTTATTATATAATACAATAAGAATTTTCCTGATTAATTTTGTAATTGTTTTCCTCAGAGGCATTTTATTTCAGGATCAGCAGATAAGTTTCGAACATATTATCTAGCTGTGCTCGTTTACTGAAATCGCTGCAGCTTATCTGCTTGTCCCAGGCAATGGAAGTCCTAATATTTGAAAGATTGATCAGCCTTCTTGCGTGGCTGTTGACAAACGCGAACGTGTTAAGATGAACAGCGATGGCAGCATACAATAAAGCGGAAACGGAATCCTTTGTGAGTGGTGACCAGACGCGGCAGCACAGCTTTGCCGACCTTGCGAGTATATTCGAGTAATCGAGCAGGTGAACGAGCACGTACTGAATAACTCGGCGGCCCCGCTTAGTCTGGCAGGCGCAACAGGTTCGGTGTTCGGTTGCACAAAGGTTTGCTTAAACGCATATTCGTTCCAATTAATCACAAAATTTTGCTGATTTAAAGCGAATTCAACTCTATCTGCTCGATGATCCCTACGGGCGCTGTTATCAGCCCCTTGCCGATTTTGCCCAATCGCTCTCACAGCAAAATCTCCCTCTCTCATACTCTCAATGGCTGCGAGAGAACGTTTTCAGTTTTCCAAACTGCGGGAACAACCACACGTTTTCGCGATACGCCACGAGAAAACTTTGTGCCTGGTCGGTGAGCCAGAAACATTTAGGCGAATTCGACCGTAGATAAATCGAACGGAAATGCTTTTCAATCGTCAGACGCTTTGCGGGTCTCTCTCTTTCTTCCTCTGTGGATCGAAGAATCATGATTTCATGACTGAGATGCGGTTGCAATTTATTCAGCGGAGACGCGATCGACCGGTTCACTAGCTCTTTGTGTGCGAGCTGAACTTTTTAAAGGAAGTAGGAGACACAGGAGTTGGAAGTTTGGCGTTTTTCTTTCGGATTTTGATAAAGTGATTGGAAATCGGGCGATTTCTGTCGTTCCATTTTGTTTCGCGTTTTCATGTCTGAATCATTCTTTATGAATTGTGTATCTACAACGCCCATGACCACTAAAAATAAGATTCTATTCGATTCCACCTCCTCAAAATTTGTTTCCAAAAATTACAAATTACATAAACACTCGTAGCCTAGTGATAATCGTTCTGGGTAAAATTTTGGAAGTCTGATCATTCTATGTTAAATTTGAACAATTTGTTAGTATGTTCGCAAACAGAGTCTGAAGATACCAATGTTTCTCAAAGAGACTAGAACTCGAAAAAATGAAGACTCGCAAATAGACGCAGTTTGCACCGCGAATTGCATCCCCGGGAGCGTTCAAATATTTACCGCCCTTCGCGGTGCAGCGATTATTTAATCGAGCAGCGTCATAAATCGTTCCGCGCAGGTAAACAAGCAACAAGGCGCGGTTAATACCGGCGGCCAATAAACCGTCCGATGAAATTAAGCCGAAAGCAGTTCGACGATGGTGTACGAGAGAGTTGGCGGGGATCGGATTATCGTAGGGGGAGAACGTAACACACGAGGGTGGCAAAAGGGGTGGGTTCGATGCGAAGGCGTCGCGACGCGAAGAATCGCGCGATCGAGTGAAAATTGCGGAATTGCCCTTCCAATCTGGCCACAATCCCCGGCTCCGGAGATCGTGTTTTATGTAGAGAGGGTGTCGCCCCCTCCCTTTGGTTGTCCTGGCTACGAGTCGCCTCCCCCCATGAGGTCGTTCGCGAAAGGGATGAAACGAGACAGAGCAACAGGCGGCGGATATCGACTTCTGCGAAAACACTGGAGGGATGAAGACTCCGAGAAGAAAGAGGGTGGAACACAGGGGGCGAGTTCCTTCGGGAGAGGTTCACCCCGTGGATTGAGTTTCGCGTTGAATCACAGTGGACACTCATTACTTCGGAACAATATCGGATGGTACGACTTGTGTGGAGAAAGTGGATCGAACTGTACTCTAAATGGTGCTGGTAACTCGCTTGAACATCGATAGGGGTGAGTTATTGTTCTTCAAGCACTTAAGGAATTTTTAGCACGTTGCACCGTAACGTCGAAATAATTTCATTTAATGCATCCTCGCAATTAACACGTAGACCCTGAACAACAATTCCTCATGCAGGAATATCAACGCAAGTTCACAGAACCGAGACGAAGAATTCTCAAAAATTCTGCGCAGCATCCCTCCGAAACTAATCTATCAGAGGGATCCTCAAGAGCCCGTGCCCCATCAGTAGCTTTCATCAACGGTAACGCTATACCCCAGCCACGTTCATTCGATAAAGCTCTCCGGGAACCGAATAACTCACGATACAGAACACCGAAAGCATCTTCCCCTTGCAAGATACTCGGAGGGAAAGGTACGAACCTTATCCCTGGAGGTGTAAGAAGCCAACGAGAAGCAGAGACCGTCTAACAGGTAACATCGCGGAACAAAGTGTGCGCTGTGCAAGAGAGTCAGAAGATATTCTGCCGTATGGAAGAAGCAACCGAATTTAACCGCCGATGGGATGTCAAAGCATATCGAATTATACGGATCGGATGTTACGCAAGGAAACGCGATATGGTTGCCAGCAATAATTGCCAGCTGCGGCTCAGGCTCCAAATCCACGCTCGTAGACACAGAGGAATCCAATAGCCGCAACCCACTCGTCCGTTTCGAGTACCAACCCTGTCTTTTATAGAAACCGCGCGCAAGCAACGAATCTAAGATCGCGAACCTCTCGCCTTTGACGGTGTCCCATGTTTCGCCTCGTGCAATAACTGTCATAGTGCCCCTTTGTTATGTGACCTCGCAACCAGACACCCTCTAACGCGACGGGTTGATCGGGTAAATTAACGTGCCGGGTGCCTTAAGTCCTTCGGCATTGTCGCGCGAGCCAATCGCCTTCGGAGGAACTTGCTCTGTTTTGTTCAACTCGCTCCATCGTGCACAGACTACGGATAAATATACGCGATGCTGAAATTTCATTTCTTTCTTAGCATGTTTGCTGGTAAGTACGTTATTGGTAAGAGTGAC
The DNA here is from genome assembly GCA_028455595.1 of Lasioglossum vierecki. Classification (NCBI taxonomy): domain Eukaryota; kingdom Metazoa; phylum Arthropoda; class Insecta; order Hymenoptera; family Halictidae; genus Lasioglossum; species Lasioglossum vierecki. Next base: position 15,158,405 of record CM052336.1, read on the forward strand.
TTTGTATAATAATGAAGTAATAATGAACGAATCGATGATTAATAGATTGTGAATTCTATGCATTCATTTACAAAAAACAGATAGACTTTAAAAAAAAATTTTTAATAATGCATTGTCATACAGTTTTGCGCCATGTATTTAATTTCAAGTCTTTAACTCATCAGGAAGTTAGTTTAAAATCAATTGCAAAATTTGCCACCGAACAGACAGACAGACAGACAGACAAACAAGAAAGCGAGCTAATAAAAACGTGGTAAAATGGATAGATGCAAATTAAAAAATATCATCTTTACCTCATTGAAATTATGAAAGGAAGAACATCTATTTTATTTCATTTGTGTTTCATACAATCGACACGAACAATTTTTATTTCGCTTAAAGGTCCGTAGTCTGGAGATTGATTATTGAATCGAGAGATTGAAACGTGGAAGGGAGGGGTGAAGAATTTGTTCACGGTCAGATGAGACCGGTTTTCCCCGAAATCGCCACGCAAACCATTGCACAACAGGATTATGCTCGATGCTACCCTTTTATCACCGGAAACTCGGTTGTATCTGATCGACACGGTCCCGGGGAAAGCAAGAGCCCCTCAGCCAGAAGAGCAACAGGTTCGGTAGATTCTTCCTAAAAGAAGGTACATCCCTCAAGGAATAACTATTACTTAGAAAGACGTCTGCGCCCCGGTCTGAGGAGGGTCTCGAAATCTCGGGTCAAAAATCTCTTTCAACCGAGGGTGAAACTCGTCGAGACTTATTCCCGTGATCATCAATAACCCCTGTCATTGTGATTCGCCTAGCATCCACTCAGACACGCCGGGAAACTTCTCTGAACCCTTTCACTAGGTAAAACCTCGTTTAACAAGTCAAAATGCCAATCGAAGACCTTCCAAATTGGCAGCGAATAAAATGTGATCGATGAGCTCGATTACAGCGAAGATTTAGAATCTCTTGCAATTTTTCTATTTACATAGAACAAGGATCTGTTGATGAATTTTGTTGGTTCATTCCTGACATTTACGAGACTAGTTTAATGTTGATAGATATTTATTCAATCTACTGTTTCTCCCGCAGTTTTCTTAATAACATCATCGTAATAAGCAATAACGTGTCGGCCATTAATTTGGAACGGTGTCCAACTACGCGCGGGAAAACTATTAGAATCGGTGTTTGAGTTGAAATCTCCCGGGGCGGCAGCCGCGGCGGTTGGAAATCACGACAAGGAGGGTAAGTTGAATTTTTATTACGTCCGGAGCAGCACTGACGTCGTAAGTGGCGCGAGACCTTAAGATGTAGGACGTGGGACTTTTCTACTTTCCCGGTGACCCCTTTTAGCCACGCGATTTCTATACGGGGCGATCCACTCGAAAGGTACCACCTGACACAGCTTCCTACAACCCTTCTGATCTCCAAAAAAAGTACCAACCCTTGCACTTGAAGGCGCTCCCTCGCTTCTAGAGAACTACCACTTCGAACCACTTCGTACCACTTCGTTTTCCACCGAATCCATGAAAGTTTTTGACACTAACATTGAAATTATACCACGCCGGGTTTCGTACCAGCAGCTACACAACCCGAACAACCATGAACGTGTATAATACTTTTCTAGAGTGATGTCTTTATTTATAAATTGAAAATGATTTCTTCAACGTTAACCCAGAATATTTTTTTAAAATTGTTTGTTGTCGATCGTGACTCTGAAGGTCTCTACTTTGAATGGCAAAATGTAATTGTTTGAACAACTCCCCCTGGAAGCGCAGGAGGAGTCTGTTTATTGTATCTAGGTTAACATGTTTGCCCGTGGTGCTTGCCTTGCGACGCACCCAGTATATTGTGAAATACTTTAAGCTTTACTCGAGGCAAGACAGCTCCCTTCAACCCCTAAGTTGCTTAGTTTACGATGCATCAGCTAACCATGGTTTTCCTCGTTGAAAAATCGAGCATTGGGAAGGATTTCTGTCATCGGGAAATTTTGGATCAGCCTTGAAGGGCGTGGCGACGTGGGGCAAGCCCGGTGACGTGCGGGAAATTTTCCGTGGAACGCGGAAAAATTCGTGACGCCCTCGCAATCGCGGAACGGAAATGGGTTGAATTCCATCGTGCTCCTTTGGGGGTGGTTTATCGAAATCAAAACTTGATTCGATCACCCTAGATCGCTGAATGTATTTGTTTTAGTACATGCAATATTTTATCGTTCCGTGGAACTGTTATCTTTAGATTGCAGATATTTCTGGAAATTTTAATTTCAACACTATGTGCGACACAAATGAAACTGCATTTCATTAGTTACGTAAAAGGAAAAACTGATTAAATCCTTGTTAAAGTTTCTGCTTTATTGTGCCAGACGCACTCGGAGGTTTTTTGGAAAATATCAGTACACGCGCGAAAACCAATTTCAATTAAATCTAGAGACCCTTTTGAATGTGTCTATGAAATCGTAAATTTAAATAAAATTCCCAGTGAACAGTTTTCGAAGCAATTGTCGAAACACCCGTACCACCAGTGAATTCCTTTGACGGTGCTTTTCCATTTTAATTATATCCAATTTTAATGATGCATCAGCAATCCATGTGGGTATAGTTCAAGTACTAGGTTCTTTGCTAAAACATAGTGCGAAAAGGGTCAAGGACATCGTTAAATCTTTAGTGGATTGTCAAAAAGATAAAAACGCTTCACTGGTTGAAGCATAAAACAAACTAAAATTTAATTAACTGGGAACGAAATCAACGTGTACGTACCAACAAAATACACATTCCTGTTGCTATAATCATTGTATTACTTAGACGACACTATTCGAACGCGAATAATTCATTTATTCATTGTCCACGTACGAAAGGAAAACTTTAAGTTCTGATTATCGTAATAACTCTTCCAGTTTCTCAGCTAAATTTCTATCCAGTTCCGTATCGGTCACTTCATTTTTCAGATCGGTCAGTTCCCCGCTGGCCGTAAAAGTATCATGCACCCTCGGCGTTCCCATTTACTTTATCCGGCGATATAAATCACGGAGCAAAATTTCGCTGTAAAACAAAAAGGCGTTCGCCGTGTAAATTTTACGGGAACTAAAAATCCCGAGCTATTCTTATCGAATGAGGTCGAATTATTTTTTTTCTTTTTTTTTTAAAAATTCGTAACTCCATCACTGAATGGAAGCCTTGCGTCGTAATCCGGACTGTAATTCAACGTGGTATCCAGAAATAAAAAGTTCGTTATCGGCGGAGGCCGAGGAAGCACGAGCCTCCTTCGAATAAATAAAGTCATTCGAAGCCCAGTTATGGGGATCGGTTAAAACCAGAACCGTTCCGAGCTTTCTCTCTCTCTCTCTCTCTCTCTCTCTCTCTCTCTCTCTCTGCAAACTTTGAAATAATGCCACGGATACACACTCAGCCACGGTATTCAATAAAGGAAAAAGAAGAAGAAGGTGATGTAAAAAAAAAGAAAACTACCGGAGCTCGTTTCTTCCTTTGTACATTACAAAACTTTGTAATTTCCGTCGTAATACGCAACGCAGACTTCATTCCACCGAATAATGTTTCAGATGGAAACTGCCCTGTCGTCGCGGGAAAACCAAGAAAAACGTCCGTTCCGTTTTACCCCTATTCCCCTCGTTTTTCTTTCTTTCCTCCTTTTAACGCCACCGACCGAAGTTTCGAATTACTCCCAGAGATTTCTCGGATATCGTAAAACCTACTAATAATTCCACCGTTCGCATTTGGATGAAAACGCCGCTCTAACGCGAGCTATGGTTACTTCGAGTTTTTCTTGTTACCGATCTGCCATTACCCTCGGGCTTTCTATGCATTTTTTAGAAACCAGTGCAGATTTTTTGAACGCCGTGTCGACCATCGGTGATCGCTAAAATATTTTTTTGCGCAATGCATCGATCATCAGAGATTATTGGTCACTTCGATCAGCAAAGAATTTTTTTTAGAGGTATGACAGCCATTAATTTTTATTTTGCACGAAGATTTACAGTATAGTGATCAATTACTTGCACCCGATCAAGTTTCAACGTTTAACAATAACGAGACAGCCTTAAATCATATATAATTAAAACTGGTGTAAGGTATGCAAAGACTCGACGAAAACAAAGTTCAATTATACTTGGTACGGTTTCATTTAATTGTTAATTTACTAAACTCTGCCACGAAGGAAAACAGTTTTGTTTTCCCAGGAATAATTCTTCGCGATAACGTACGGACAAATGAAAAGTTTATAGAATGTTTCCGAGAGTAATATCGTTAATAATGCACGCGATTGTATTAAGATGCAATGATTTACTGATCGATGATAGAAGTTTTACGACCATCGATCATCACGCTGTCGCGATATCCAAACTCCTGCGAATTAAATATTTCTGTACCGAGGTAAAAGTTCTGGATCGATCCGACGAAACTTTTAACCAAACATTTTAATCTTTGATGAAACAAGCGGAACGATTTATTTATAGTTAATTCGTCTGGAATTAGATCTTCCAAAAAAGTGGTTTGCTTTTACCACAATACTGCGTCGTTTAATTAAAATTTAAAACAAGTACTTGAATCCTTTTACCGCAATAACTTTTACAGCGAACATAGTCGAATTTTTATTACACACAGTTTTCTCCGTTATTATGTTTCCCTCGCCACTGTAACCTCAGTATTTCTACAAAAATTGTTACAAACCGTGTTAATGAAACCAACTACTACACATTATAAAATCTTCAAATTATTTTTCATACACAATGTCATAGTTTAATTAAAAATATGTAAATTTAATTATAGAACCTAGAATGAAGAGAGTGATTGCATCCTGTGTAAATTCTTCCAACGAATTAGCAGCCGTGTAAGAGCACAACAAGTGAAAAATAAATCTACAGCGGTATCAAGACTTACGCAACGGCGATCATACATTTGCGGAACCAATAGCCAGCGCGAATTACCAATTCAAAACCACGCTAGGTTCTACAAAATAGTGAATTCCGTTGATTTGCCAACACTCCTGCTACATCTGAACACATATCCTCAATCTAATTGCTGTGGCGCATGCAACACGGAACCGAGGATGCACTCAGCCGCAAGATCAAGCATAATTCCCATCGATTAAAGCCCGTCGAAGGCCACGAAATTACTCTCCAAGGTAACCAGAGAAAAATATGTTTCGAACGGAACATCCTCGTAACGTTCGAACGTAAACACCGTTGTCGAACGCAAATGAAACGCATAAAATGAAGATTAATTTGAAAGATATCCTGACTATCGCATATATACATATTATATATATATACACATAGAGGAAGAACCAGACAATTCCCAAGTGTGATAAATCATTTTAATAGAAGGCTCATGAATCACCGTCCGAGGAGAGTCACGCTATCCAGCAGCCGCTCGCGACTCGAAAAATGAATTTTTTCCTGGCCGCGGATTCCATCGCATTTTGTTTCCTCATTATCCTGGCATCGATATGGGTCCTGGGGAAATGGGGCCGCGGGACGAAAAGAAGAGCTTCCGTGAGCTACGACATCGAGCAATTAATCAACCGCAACCCCGCCGCCGTTTATCAGAAAAACCGGCGCCCTTTTTCTGTTCCTGTATCTTCGAGTGTTTTATTCGCCGTGATAAGGCGCGGCTCATTAGTTGTCTATTTATCATTTCGTACTTTCAACTCTGTCTATTCTCTGGACCGTCCCGTGTAATCACGCAGGACGATTTTTATGCGGTCTGTCTCGCAAAACCGCACTGTTCATATCTCTGGAATTATTAACCCTTTGCAGTCGGAGGTATTTCAACTCGAAAATTAAACATTTCTTCCGACCTAGAATAATTAGATATGAAATTGATATAATACCTCGTACAATACTTGATCACCCCTCGACTGCTAACCGTTAACTTTAAACTTTGCAGTATAAACTCCGTCTCTTTAGAAGTATACTTTATTTGTTTTTATTAGATTGAAATTGATACACGCTTGTCAACAAAGATTGGCTTATTATCTCAGCATTTATCGCTTATCGTTAGCATCACTCTCGTATCTTTCTGATAACGCACACAAGGAGACGAGCCGCGGTTCGACACATGTTTTCAATAAAAATACACGGTTAAAAACACGGCCGGCTTTCGTTCCTTCACTGAAAACTCCATGGCTGGCTAATACTTCCCTTTATTTATTTTTCTGTTAGCATCAACAGGCATTATCAGCTGCCTGTTTCATTCTCCCCCTTTGTTGTTCCCTGAGTTCTGTTTTCGTTCCATTTACCGTTACGTTTTCTCTCGCTCGCTCTTTCGAGGAAAAGTTGAAACTCATTTTCAACGAAAAAATTCAAATAACCGTATAACATAAAAATTTCAAAGGGATCATTGAATACTTCCGGGGACGATTCGAAAATTGCACGTGATTGACCATTTCCCCAGGGCTGCAAATAATTTGCGGAAAAATCACATAGGCCGGAATGAAAAGCGTGAAAGGACAAGTCCTATAACACTACAGGAAAATTCACCACCTGCGAATTGAAATCGCACGGTTGCCTAAAGCCCCAGTGATTTTTCACAATGATCCGTTCCATCGGCCGACGATCCGTTGTATAATGGCTGGTGTCACTATATCGGCGTTACGGTAATGGTTACGAGCCTCGTCACGGGCCGCGATTTTTCTGAATTTCCTTAACGATACTCTTACCCAGAGCAATTTATGGAAAGTTGGTTTTCTGCGGGAGAACGCTAATGCACCGTGAAATCAACATTTAGAATTAGTTGGCCAGATTACGTTGAATATTAGTGACAGCTTTTGGATAATTAAATATGTTGCTGTTTAACCAATTACTAAACGTTTAAGTTGTGTAGGAGATATTGTATCAATTTCATATCTATAAAATGACAAAAATCATACACAATGTAATTATTTTATTCTTCTCCGACTGCAAAGGGTTAAGGTTTCGTATAAAAAGAATTAATATTAATATCGTACATTTGCCGTCTCCTTTCGACAATAGCGTTAATTGCAAAGCCTCCGAAAGGCTAGTGCATGCTTGAAAAGATGATTTCGAAGAGTCAACATCGTCCATTGTGAAATTCGTCGAGGGACGTTCGTCGGATTGCGGCAACGGTGATTGAGATGTTCGAAGGAATGTGACAGTGACTGGCACGACTAAAAAGAGGTCCTTCGTGTGTTTAAAGACCTCTAAATGCATCGCAGAGGGGAACAAGACTTCCGATTGCATAGAACGCGCGCGCGCGCGCGGGGAAACGTTCCGAGGGAATAATGCGCGGCGCAGCGCACGGTAGCAGTCGTTGAAGTTGTTGCACGCCGCTCGGTATTACGTACGATGCACACAATAATGGGACAGTTACGCAGTTTGATAACAGTGAAAATCCGGCAACAGATATACACTTGTTGCCCAATGCGGCGACGAGTTGCGTTAGACAACCGAGCACATTTTGCTGGGAACGCGGCCATAACGTTACAGGCTTCATTGCTCGCCTTAATTAAGAGTATTCCGTACGGTATTATGATATTCAACGGCGCGGACCATTAAACACGATCTAATAACCACGGTAACTCACCTGTAAACGCAACAAAATCAAAGGCCAGTCTTGCTATCGCAGTTTGCTGACTGATAGCCACGGTATCTTGCAACCTAACCTTCTTTCTGTTTAACGGCCAACGGAAACAATAAACAAATATTTGCCATATCCACCGGCACGGTCAACAGGTGCAATAAAAAAATGAGATATTATGCTCCACACTTCTCGGAAAAGATATTTGCGGATTCGTGTCCGATAAAAAAGGAGCATCTCTATCGCGAGTTTCGAGGCGATACCGCGACGGGGAGCTCACGTGAATTTTCGAGCGTTCGCAAATCCAGCGGGCAAACAGGCAAACTTTTGCAGAAGATTTAAGTCCCGGGTTGTACAAGTAAATTCGAACGAGTCGCGTGTCTCGCACGCGGAACGAAATCTAAACGCTCGGGAGGAACGAAGTGCCCTCGTCGCGACACAAAGGCGGGCGCACAACATTCAAGCAAGAAGTCATACACGGCTTCCGCCATGCTCGTAGACGACGTCCTGGTAACAAGCGTCGCTTAATTCTTTTTCCTTTTCGTTTTCTTTTTTTTTTCTTTTTCGCCGTCGACGAAAAGTGTATCTACGCGCGTAAACCGGCGCCGGGCCCGAATGACACTTCACCGTTTCCTACGCACCAGCCGGCCGTAATTATCGCGTGGCTCCATTTTCAACGAGGCTCCGGAGCTTTCTGCATTCTTTGCGTTTTCGCCCTGTCTTTCTTTCCATCACACTCTTTTCTCTTTCCACGCCTATTTATTTATTTCCTTTCTTTTAGGGTTTCGTTTCTTTCCTTTTTGCTCGGTTTCGCATGCCTTTGTCCTCAGAAGTTTTGGACGTACTTCTTCTTTGTAGACGTACTCTCTAATTTCTTTACGTTTCTGTTCATTCCAGTCACGTCGTATATGCTTCTGTTATCTTTCTGACTGTTCCCATAATTTTTAATGCATTTTCGTTTCTTATTTTTCCCATTTCCTTGATACGTCTTCGTTCCATACCCTTCCTCTGGACTCTCCTTTTCTTCCCCTTTATTTTTCTCCCTCTTACTCTCTCTCTAGCACCGTCCTTCAAAAAAAAACCGCATTACCCTCGGAACCCCGCGGTCGTAAAATTCCGACGGATGCAGAAAATTGCATGCGACGAGGAACAAGAAAACCCTTGCTACGCGAAAAGGACACGGAAGAGGAAACGATGTTACGTCTGGAAACATGTAATGGCGACCGTCCTCCACCTTCTCTCACTCTCTCCGTTTCTCATTCTGTTTCTCCTTCGGTTACCCCTTGGGGAAACTTCCGCGAAACTGTACCTTTTACATTGCATTCTTTGGCCCCGCGCTCGCCTGCCTTATGTTTAGGGAAACCTTTCTACTTGTGGCTCGACCATTAGTATCGTTCTCGACGATGTGACACGGAGCAACGGCGTTCTACGCGCGAGATAAAACGATTTCGATAGAAATTGTCGCGGTGAGGATTACTGCAGCTTAAATCTTAAGAATCGTATAATTCCTACGTCTTCGGTGTATAACATTTTTGGTACAAGCATTTCTAAATGTTCTGTACCGTTGAAGTTTTTATTGCAGCTGACGCTGTTCTTTGGAGGAAAAAACTGAAATTAACCGCACCTTTCTTATGTTTTCAATCTACAACATATTTAGCATACGTATTTATAAATGTTTGTCATTGTTGAACTTTTTGTTGGAGTTGAAACTTTTATTTGGAGACAATCACTGAAATTAGCCGCATCTTTCTTACGTCTACAATCTACAACATTTTTAGCAGACGTATTTATAAATGTTCTTCGTCGTTGAACATTTTATTGGAGCTAAAACTGTTCTTTGGTAGAAAAAAACTGAAATTAACCGCAACTTTCTTAAGTCTTCAATCTACAACATATTTAGCAGACGTATTTATAAATGTTCTTCGTCGTTGAACATTTTATTGGAGCTAAAACTGTTCTTTGGTAGAAAAAAACTGAAATTAACCGCATATTTTTTACGTCTCCAATCTACAACATTTTTAGCACGTGTATTTCTAAATGTTCTCCATCTCTTCTTTGGAAGAACGAACTGAAATGAACTAAACAGAATTAGTGTTCAGTTCGAAATGCAACAAACCGCTTAGTGTTGAGTCTGGCTCGATGTAGGAAAGGGCTGATAATCCGGAGTAATGAGAATTCTCCCACGGAGAAGATCGATGGTAGAATTTCGCGGGGAAAGTTTTCCGGATGCAAAGTGTCTCGTTCGTGATTCGCGAGGCGCGTGGTAGGATCAGCGGGAGCAAACAGTAGTTAGGAGTTCATCGTGAAAACAGATGTGAACGCCGCAGGGCGGTAAACACGGGGCTCCAATCCGTCGGCAATTTTCTTTACAGTGTTGCCCTCAGGTTTTCCATCGGGACTTACAGTTGAATTTATCGTCCCGCCACAGGTCGGCCGTCAACGTAAATCCTGTCTCAATGACCGAAAATAAACTTTGCCGGGGCGAGAAGGAGGCGGACCGTTGTCTACCGCGTCGGTGGCCGTAATTTAACGGTAACCAATATCGTTGTTCGACCACGGCCGAGAAGGAAGAGCGGCTTAAAAATTCCGCTGCTAAGATAACGCGGAAAATTTGTAAGCCACCCCGGAAATTCTTCCGTTATCGGCCGCGTTACACTCGTTATCTCTCTGTCGAGCGCTCTCGTAGCGTTCTCTATTTTCACGGGAACCTTCAATTATGTTGGACGAGAGAAAAATTTCTGAACGCGAAGTGTTTTAACAGCTACCGAGCTGTCTTTCGATATTGAAGACGGTAGAAAGTTAATATTCGATTGAAAAATGAACGAGAGGTTTTATTAATATTTGAGAGATTGAGGGTGAAGCATAGCTGCGCTCAGCTGACGATAATTGGGCTTGTTTACGCCTAAATTGCTTCACAGCATTTTTAAATAGATTCTTGAAATTATTTTTACCGTGTACATACATGTTTTTATTAATTCCAATTGCTTGCCTAGCAATCCAGCTTAGTTTCTGTTTCATGACACGGGAACTAATTTGATTGTGTTGCAGCAAACAGAATGGTCGGAAGCTTTTGCAACGTTGGATTTAAATGAACCCGAGCACCGGTGGTCCAAGGGTTATGAAACTTCAATGTTGTTAGCGTATAAAATCAAGGATTCAGGTAACCCTTCGATACAGATTATAAATAATTAGCAATGTTGGCTGTAATCTACATGCAATCTACAGCAACGCTCGTTACATTTGTAATTGCAGCGTACAGTGCGTGCATGTAAACATCGTTTCCGATTGATGACATCATGCAAATACAGTAATATATTTTATTATCATTACTATTATTAATATAACTATTAATTTATGCATGGCAAAGTTATGGTAATGCGGGCGATAGAATATACAATAAGGGATCTATACGAACAATAAAAAATAGGTTAATATACAGAGGCGTTCAATATTGGAATGACATTTGCACTGAACCGATATATTTTCACTATACATTTATGGTCTTAAGCAACTTATGTATTCTGCAATATTCATTTTATTATTACTAGTTGATAGAAGAAGAATTTCGACACTCGACAAATCGTAAAAAATTCCAGAACCCTCTCCCGACTCACCAGCATCGTTTAGCAACACATTCCGGCGAAAGAACGCAAGTTATCCAACTCGGCCAATTTCATTTCGATCCTCGGTGAAGCTCGCAGAAGCGGCCGGTGGTAACCGCGGATGTTGCTTTAAACGCTTTAAAATATCCATTCTAGCCGAAAGCACCGGGCAGAGGGGGGTTCGGTAGCAGATGTGGAAACGAAAAAACGTCAATTACGTCGGGCACAGGGAAGCCGAAAGACCCGTTTTGCCTGGCTAATTCGTGGGATGCCGGCGATCTTCTCTGAAATTTGATGTGATTTACAGCGGCTGCGCGCCGTTTTCCTATTTACACGGCTGGGGAAACTATTTGCGAAAGCGAGAAAACCGGCGTTCGACTATAAACGCAGACGGCAGTAAAGAGGAAACGGACGGCAGAGAAAATAGGAGAAAATAGGAGAAGAGAGGAGAGGAAACCGCGGAGCGGAAGGAAAACAAGCCGAGCCGGAAAAGCGGAGGAAACAGAACCGTGAAGGAGAATGAAACAGAGAGGACGGATAATGAGCGAGAATAAGGTTGGGGAACGTCGGAGGCACCGGGGGGAAAAAAAGGATGAAGAGGCACAGGGTTGGATAGGGACACACACACACACACACACACATGCACACACAGACACAGAGAGAACGAGAAGACAGAGAAAGAGCCGCGCTTTTTCCCCAAGGTGCGCATCGGACGTGTGTCGAATGCAAAACACGGCGAAACGTCCGTCTCCTCTCACCATCCACGGGTTAATTGGCTTTCTTGGAGCTTCCTCTTCCCTTCCGTGGCTAAAAAGATCCGCGTAATGGATCCGACCCTTTTCCCGCAGGTCCCACCACTCCTTCACTTGGGCGCCACTCGATTCCGGCCCGAGAACCTGGGAAATAACCGACCGTGCATTGTCCTGGATCGATACGCGTGTGATTAACCCTCAGGTGGGTGTCACGTGCGGAGATTTGTGTGATAGAGTCCGCGGAGATGCTGGCGAGAGAAGGGAAATTTAATAATCGGGATAAAATCAGTTTTCGATACCGTTCCGCGGATATTTTTGAACTATTAATATCGCAAATTAAATACATCCACCTACACTTAACAGGTAATCTATATCTGGCGCCGATAATTGAAGAATATCGATGAATTTCCTAGAGGATTTTAACAAAGGAATTAAAAGGTTTTGTTTGTCGCTCAGGAAATTTTACGGAGGCTGGACGTCTCTAAATTGGCAATTTTGTGTAGGACAGTGTCAAGAGATATTCGGAAAATCGACTTAGCAATTTACCGAGTTGCAGCGCAGCTACTTGTCTGCCCATGAAAGAGGATAATCTACTTGGCTGACCAGCTGGGGATGTTGTTAAGTTCGTCTGGCCAAGGACGTGTGTCATTCTACTAGTTTAAGTGGACACTGGGCTGGTTCTGCTTGTCTGACCAGGGACAGTCGTAATCCACTCAGGTATTTAGGAAGTAGGTACTCGTGTCCTACTTGGATTTTCTGGTGGGCTCCCAATTATTGCAATTACAGGGTCGTTTCTACTCCACTTATGCAATCAGAAGTTGCAGAAAAATCTAAAAGTAAAAGCAACGAGAATACGTCATTCGATAATTTAATATAATAAAATACAAGCTCTCCGTTTTCCAATTTAAACTTCACGAAAACTGCACCAAGAGTAATTGATTTCTGTTCTAACAGAAACATATCTCGCTCGATTTATCTGATTAATAAACTGAAAAATTTAGTGCACTTGTGACTCTATAAAAGACTTAATAGAATTGTAAAATACGACTTCAACTAAATTTAGTTCTGCTTGATTTTAGTTTTAACGTATTACCATTGAAACGAGCGGATCCGCGAAGAAAGTAGAATCTCATTTAATATTTCAGTTTCTTCGCGCCGCGCCGGTCCGCGAAAATGTGAATTCGCATAATTCTCTGCGGTCCAGCGATCAAGAACCCGTATCATTCTACTCGTATGAATATAGACTACTTGCTTCTGCTCGTTTGACCGCGGAGAGTACAGCGGGGGGATAAAAAGAACCATTCGCCTGTCTACCTTGCAACGGGGAACGTTTCCGTTCCAGCTGTGTTATCAGAAACCGACTATTCATTTAATAAAATATCCACTTCGTTGAACAATTAAACGTAACGCTGAGATACGCGCCAGCTGAAAGAATTTCCACCGTCATACATGCGATATCTCGCCCATTGCTCGAAACGGCGTTTGATTAAAAAATTCCTCTGAAATATATTCCTCTCGTATGAGCAAAGGAGCACATTGTGCTTATGAAATAGTTCACATTCTTACATGCGAAATAAAGGTGCGAGAGAGGCGACCTCGCCGAACTTTTTATGCCGACACTGACCTCGAGAAGCCTATTAATAAACTTCTGAAAATCATTTAACAATTCTCCAGTGATAATCCCAAAACAATTTACTATATTATCCGAAGGGGCTACCGTTTCCCAAAAAATGATTTATATTGAAAATCACGCGGAGAATCGCGGAGCTTAATTTTTCATTGAAATTGCAAGAATACTCGTTGAAGATGGATACGAGTTCAAATTGTAGCATTCGCGCGAAGAAACGAACGTGTTTAATCATTATTTACGAAACAGTCTGAAATAGATTTACTCTGGCGGCGCTTATGAAATCCTCAGCTATCAATTATTAATCTATAAAACGCTATTAAGCACCAAGCATTAAGCAAAGCGGGAATACAATTTCAGCTAGAAGTTCTCCCGTGCAAAATTCATTTGCCGTTCAATTAACAATAAAATCCAATCGCTTAGCACGCTCGCCGCGAGCGTTAAACACATCTATCGATCACTACCTCGTATTTGACATGAAAACTTCAAATAATACGTTTTCATTGAAACCTGCAATAAATTAATTCGTCTTGACATCGATTGCAACGTAGCGCATTCAAAACTTCCATACACGAATTACTGTGACTTCGTGAAAAGCATTGCACAACCATGTAATGTGATTCGTTTTGAAGCTTGAACATTCTACTTTCAGAATTCTCAGTTCATTTCTCTGACAGGTAATTTTAGATCGTACAGCAACCGTAGAATCTCGCGGTGTGCCTAGAGTCAGCATTGTATTGGTACGGTTTCATTGAATGTTCAATAAAATGGCGAGAAAAAATCGTAGATCAACTTTTGAGAGCTTGTTTCAAAGGGGAGGTTTCAATCTTCAAATTCCTATTGGTTTTAGTACCAGGAAGAAATTTTTTAATGTAGAGGCGTTTGAATTTGAAAATTTAAAAGATCTTTTTACTTACTGTATGGCGTTAAGTAATCGATCGGATAGACTTGAGAACGCGAGACGAGAAATATTGTTTAGGAATTCGGGCCGGAGCGTTTGCGTTGCATAAAATCGCAAAGTGGCGCAATGTGCATTGATTCGTGCACCGCAGGCGTGCAAGGGGCCGTCGGTATGTCGGTGCATACCCTAGGCACGCGTATCGATCATTCCTGGAGGTGTCCTCGTTATTGTGTGACGCCAGTCTTCGAAATTGACCGGCTCGTTCGTACATGCTCCTCCTATCCACGCTTGGCGAACGTTCGAATAACGTGGGAGCGCGCACACCGAGACTGTCTTTTGTCTTGAAACCGCTTTCAACGGCGCGGCCTGGGAACGTTCTCGAAAACAATTGTCGTCTTACGCGGCCCTGCCACGGCACCGTTCGCAGATTCGTTTCCCCGATAATTATTTTTCATTATCCCCATTGGAAAAGAGGAAACCATGACGCGGGACACACTACTCCGCTCCACTTCTCTCTTCGACGGCCGCGAGAAGAAAAGCTGTTGCTTAACTTCGACGTTTCCGACTCGCTTAAAAAATTCCGGCTTCTAGATTGTCGTCGCAACGATGTGGGACGCGTATTAATACGCTGGCATACTTCGCAACAAGCTGGTTTTGTTCGGTACGACGGAATGGGACTGCGAAACCGATCTGACTTTGCCATCAAATTAGTGCACAATGAGACACGACCTTTCGCCAATCGAAATTCTGCAATTTGAATATTTTTAAAATATATTCTTATGGGAAATAATTTTAGTTCTGTTACATCCCGTGAAAAAAATTGTAAAATATTTTACCTGTACGAACTTCTGTGGTTTTACGGGGAAACACAGCATGTTACAATTTCAAACAATTTAAATTCATGTATTAATTGAGATTTATCTTTTGTTACTATGATCACTTCATACGCATCGAGACCTTGAACAGCAATATGTCGAAAGTGAGAGTATGCGACATGCGGTGTTCTTCATTACAACCACAGAATTAAGCATGGTTGAACAATAAGCAGACGAGTCAGAATGGTCTACAACGTCTGGCATGTCTGGCAATTCCCAAACCGATTGTTAGCACTCGATTTCCACCGGACCCGCTTAAATTATTTAAGCAACGCGTCGAACCCTGCTCTGCGGATGGTATACCATTTCTCTCTCTCTCTCTCTCTCTCTCTCTCTCTCTCTCTCTCTCTCTCTCTCTCTTCCTTTCTGCTTCTCTCTAACGCTCTCTCACTTTATCGGTATCTCAAGAAACACTGCGAATCCCCGAGTCCCCGGTATTTACCGTGACAATTCCGGCGGGAGTGGGAATTTGCGTAAGGTATACATTTAAAACGAGTCAGTTCCCAGAGACTCGCGGCTCGCGCGCCGCGCCGTTAGCCCGTTATTCAAATCGCCGCGATAACACTGGTGTATCCCTTACTTACCATTCATATTGTATCAGGATTACGCGGCTACGTCGCCGGAACACCGGTCCGCGCAATAAGCTGCGAGACGCACCAGAGAGATCACCGGCTTCGCTAATTGTAACTACGAATATTCATCCGGAACCATTATACTGCGCCTGCACTCGGTGCTGGCCGCAATTCATCGTTAGAATATTTTTTTAACATTACGCTGTTGCATCTAAAAAGATTCTCTCCTTGCAAAATCGTGTCGTTTCAAATTTCATAAAATCGACAATTATTGAGATGTGCTTGGGTACGACCGACACGAGCGTTCGATTTTAAACGATGCCTTTCTTGAGAGCCCTTTCAGTACCTCTTTCATAAGTTTATTGGTCTGTAACTCGGATACAGCTGCAGTGTTTCAATTGACACCCTTGGAAAAACCGCTCTGGCCATACCGCTCTCGGTGGTGCTTGATGCAGCGTTGGTCGAGCACAAACATGACACAACAACAATTTCAATACAAATTTTATTCGTGGCGCAAAGGTTCGATCATTTACAACAACAAATTTATGAGATACTAAACACCTCCTTTCTTTTAAAAACTGATTAAAACATTTTTAATAGCTAACGTGGTTCTCGAACCTGAAGATTCAAATCCGAATCCAGCGTTTAGTATCTCACAAATTGGCTATTTGTTGTTGTAAATGATCTAAAAAATTTGTAATATCCTGAAGATAAATTACGATCGATAACCAAATCAATTAATTATTTAAATACATATTGTTGAGGGATGTGATTTCAGTGGAATCAACCAGTTTAGTGAAATAGGTAATTTGGGGAAAAAAGTTTATTATAAAACGGCTAACGGATGTAAGAGTTGTAAAGGATTAGAGTAACCGTGGCCCATGCGGGTCGCAGTAGGGTGCTTGTCAGGGGCGCAGTTTATGGTTACGGTGCGGATGTGACTTCAGGATATTTTTAGGATTTAGTGGAACTTTCTGTTTTGCGGTAATTTATTAGGGACTTCGTATTTTAGCTAAAGGTCTCAATAGCTGTTGACGTCCCGTATAAGCATCTACAGACTAAGTGCGACCCCTTGCCTTTTCATATGTATATACTAATAATTTTTTTAAAGTATGCGGGGTGTTCAAGCTATCAAATTTCGTCGAAAAGGTTACGTTACAAATTGTTGGCACAATCGGAACACTGGCCTAAACCGACTCTCGCAGTGATGCCAGAATCGGAGGAATCGAGGAGCTTGCTCCTCTGACTGAGCCCCCTACTCTTACTTCTACTGTGCACGCGCTATACACGAACGTAAATACCTCTGCTTTGCCCGTGTGAGTTTCACGATGAGTAGAGGGACGTTCGTGTGTAGCGCGTGCGCAGTAGAAGTAAGAGTGGGGGCCCAGCCGGAGGGGCAAGTTTCTCCTAGTTCCTCCTTCTAGCATCACTAGTCCAGTGTTCCGATTGAAGCCCCATTTTTTCGCGCATGCGCGGCAATTTCAGCCTCAGTAACGTAACCTTTTCGAAAAAAGGTCATCTCGTCAACAACACCGGTAACCTCCCGCCAATATAACTACTGCGTCCTAAGTGTGGCTCTTCTCCTTTTCTAGAAGAAAATCTAGAAAAATCTGCAAAAAAGTTCTAAGCACTGAAACCGTAAAATAAATCGTAGGACAAGGAGTTAATAAATAGTTTAGTAATTATAACTGCTGCGTCATTTTAGATACGCTCCTGTTTCTTCAATCACAACGCTGCTCGCGTCTTGATCGTCTTCTTGACCGTCAATAGTCACTTCGACGTGACGCAGGTCATCACACGCCACTGGTTACATTGTAACAGCATTCTTTAGTTCTCGTTACAAAACAGTTTCACTTCAACACGTATGAAATAAGAAGCTCTGTGAAATAGCTCGGTAAGTAACACGAAACACAGAGCCGCGATTGCGAAACTGCAGAGAGCCGGGTAACAATCGTCGCGAAAAATCTGCGCTAAGCTCCTGGCTGGAATTTCGGCGGTGGTACCCGGGTTGTCGATCTATGCAAAGCGCGGTGGAAACCTTGGCAGCCGGAAATGTATACGACCGAATAAAATATGTATATACGTCGCGGGGGTGCAGCGAAGGTTTTAGCCACGGTGAACTTTAAAGCCGTCTTACGCGGCGGCGTCGGCGGCTGTGAGTTCCTACAAGGGAGCTCCTTCGCAAAATAGGGTCGGAATGGGCGGTTTGAAAGTGAACGGAGAGCCTTGGAAAGAGAGAGAGACAAATAAAGCGAGAAGGTTAGAAAGAGAGAGGGACGGAGAGTTCGGAACTCTTAACTGGAAGAGGCCGGCACGATCGACCCGCGAAAAAGAAGTTCCGTAACGCGAAACGAAACTCGCCAGACCGGAAGCATCGATCGCGTCCCAAGCCGCGCGAGAAAAACGTTTACGAAGCTATGCTCTCTATCCCTCTCTTGCACGGAGAGTTTAGGCGAAGTTTCAACGAGCTACCGTGCATCCCGGGATTAACGAAAAGGCACGCTCCGCGTCTTTTCAGCTCTACATATTTCCCGGGACACCCAACCCTCGCCTCCTCGTTCCTCGCTCTAGCCTTGGTACCGCCAACGACGCTGCTTTCCATCGATTTCCCGTCACGTCGCGATCTTCGCCTTTGTCTGTCTCGAAAAGTTAGGCGGACGAGTGTCCAGCCGCCGCAAAACAACCGAGATTGCGAGACGCTTCTCGTGGATTGTTGCTGGGACGACGTTTTTTCGCTTTGTCAGACCGGATTGCAGAGAGATTGCATCGTGGAATTTTTGTCTCGTTTGTGTACCTGCCAGGGGTCGTTGTGATTGATTTAAATGGTGTGGTGTCGCGTCGATCCCGGAATTAAGAGATCGAATCACGGTTGGATTAACGACGAGTCGTTCTATAGTCAAAATCCGGAGAACAATTTTCTTTATTATACAAGATACAAGACTTGGCTTGCTGTTTTCAAGTCAGACTCGACTGTGCTTCGAGTTGGTAGTGGCTTGGTAGTCGAAACTTATTGATCTTCTTTTTTTATTGAGCTTAATGTAACTCCCCTTGGGGGGTTATGAAGCTTTACATTTGAGTTAATATAAATACATCGTATTTGACATATACATTAGGATCAATAGGAAAGCAGCGTGTTTGACATGTATATAATTTCAAATTTGTAGATTACATTGTTCGAAGAAATTCAAAAGAAGATGACACGTTTGAATGTTCGGTTTATAGAGCAACATAAGACCAACTCGTTGTGATTCCAATAGGATACATTGCCAAATAATATGGTTAAGATCTTGAACCTCGTAGCCGCAGTGACATTTGGAATCATTTACAATATTTATTCGTGAAAGAGATGCTGCAAGATGGTAGTGATCTGATCTACAACAAATTATCGGTCTTGTTGTGATCGCGTAGAAAGTAGAAGAGCTCGGAGGTAGGTGTGGTCTTGGAAAATTGTATTTTATTGGAGGGCGTATTTCATTAGGTAGTGGAAGTAGTGGAAAATTAGTAGAAGTAGAGTGGTAAAGCCAAGAACAGGTTGTGGCGTACCTCGGACAAGATGGCGACAAGTGAATCGACGAAAGGGTCCTTGTCTACATTCCGAGTACATTCCTTCCTTTGGGAAGGGAAAAAAGTAGAAGTAAAGTGAATTGTATAAATCTCGGTGCGCTAACGGTTGAAAAGGTTTGGTAATCTACTTGACCTTTACGTGTTGGATATTTGTATTGCAAGAGTTCGATTGTGAGCTGTAACGATCTTAACCTTCGTAAGGTAATGTTCAGGTTTGCTTCAGATTTTTGAAAATAACTTTTATATGAATAAAATTAAATATGTTTTTTAGTTTTTATCCTGTGTTATTCTTTATCACAAATTGATTAAAAATGAGGCTATTAAGAGACTCCACCTTACTATTTATTCTATTATATTTGCGAGGGTTAAAGGTTCGCCGGCAGACCTCTAATTGCATCCCCAGTCGACGATCGAATTCGTTGCACGATCGATCAACATTAAATCATCCACGAATAATTTTCCGTATTCGTCCGATGTCTGTTACCCGAGATTGCAGTGTACGTTCCTGGGTTCGCACGGCCCTGCACGACGATAAAAAAAGGTTTCCCAACGTCGACAAGCAGCGGAGTAAAGTAAATCCCGGCGATAGGTCGACACGGCCGGTTAGCTCTATCGCGGACCCGCTTTGGATCCGTGAATTTCGTCACATCCCCGGCAGTGGTCCCTGAAAAATTCAACGGCATGGCAGCGCGACGCGAGGCAGTTGAAATTTACGTGAGTCGAGTGACGCGTCTCTGTGTACACAGACGTCCGTCCGGAACAATGGAGTCACTCGTATGCGGGTAGACGTCTCGAGTCTGCTTCCCGTATCCGCCACTTTTCGAACGAATCGCGAGGCAGATTATCCACCCTCCTTCGCTCTTACTACTGCATCTTCTTTAAACCCTTCTTCTTGGGAATTCTTGTGTTAACGCTCTGCCATTACGACCGGAGAAATGTATTGAAGTAATGCCGTTTCTTGGTTTTAGAAGCTACTCGAGCTGGAATTTCTGGGAAATGGTATTTCTGAAGCGGCATTAGCTGTACAAATTGGGGATGTTAATGAGAATTATTACCATTTGCTAGATATTAAGGTTGTCTTGAGATTATTTTGATTGTTGGATTCAATTGGTGCAGAAGGAAAAGAGACAGATGGTTACACAGAGACATGGAACATTGTTTCAGGTCAGTCGTTCAATAAATAGTATAAAATATCTACACCTAGTTATTGTGGAGGTAGAATAAATCGTGGGTGCAATTTCCGGACGATTTCCTCGTGGAACTAATAAAAGAATTACTATTTCCGTATAAGACTAGGCTCAGGCTGTCACTCAATAATGCATGCACATTCAGTGAGTCATGAAGTAGAATACTGCCGCACGAGACAGACACTAAGGTCATTTAACCCAGACGTCGATCATTAACCTCGATCGTGTGTAGTAAATGTATTATTAAAATTGAATAAGATAGAGATTTCGTGTTGGAGTTCGAATAGTGATTGGATTATCAAGATCATATATTTCACAGGGCTTGCGACTGTACAAAAAGGGATCTAATGCAGCTCTGTCATTTCTTATAATCCAGCGGAGTGGAACAGGCACTCCACAAATTACAAATCCAGCTCTCAGAGAAATTGCACACAGAAAACGACTTAACACGCTCGCTTTCGTCATTTGTTTAGCCAGCAGTCGTGGCTGCAATATTTTATTAAATACAAAGCGTCCGCCGTGCACAAAACGCGAAACATATTTCACAAAAGAGTGGCTTACACTCTGTGAATGTTACAATGTTGACGGGTATGCGTCTTCATTTCGAGAAATGGGAACCCAATACCAAAATGGAAATACTAATTCCCTGTTACAACGGTTTTAATCTGGTGTTCGTTGCGTGAGAGAAAACATTCTGCTAGAAAACTGTTTCAATATTCCTCTCCACACATTGAAATTTTAATCCGGGGATTTTTAACACTAAACCTACCGACCACTAACAGCGAATGAAATGTTCTAACATTCAAAAATGACAAGCCTCTATTTATTTAGATTTTCTGAAATTTTTCCATGCAAGAAACTTCATAATTTCAATAATCGTAAGATGTAAAATGTAAAACTGGTCATTTGTTCTATTTCGATCGTTCATGGTTTCAACACTACAAAAATGATTGTAAAGAGTGTATCACTTTAATTACAACTGCATTCATGAAAACATGATTTCGAATGTGATTTCAGACGAAACGGTTCACGGATCTTAGAGGCGAACGCTTAAAAATATCGAATCACCGCGCGATTCATCCGAATCGTGATAAACATTGAAACCTCGATCATTCGGTTAATTGCAAACGAGACTCTCTATCCGGTAATTCTCGAAGTGCGGCGGCGTTGTACGGAACGACTCGGTAATTCCTGGGAAATCCTATTGTTCCGGCGGAGCACTTGCCGGCGCCAATTGATCACTTATGGAAATCAATGTACCCGGCAGTGAAACGCGACTGCCATGCTCAGGCGGCTAAACAACGAACGAGAATGAGATCGAATGTGTGTGAGAGAGAGATGGCAGTTGGGCGCGCGGCGCGTTGTCCCGAAGAATCCTAATTTCCGTCGGAATCAGCATTTATGCAAAACGCACGGTCGCCTCGAGCCTCGAAATTCGAGCCGATCGTTCCGGGCAGGTATCGTCACCGAGCGCGAATGCAACGCGTGTGCATGCGTTGCACCAGATAGGGAAACACGGGTCGACAGCGTCGACCGTTTGACGTTGATGTTAACTGCCGTTGCACACCGGTGTGCGACCTACAGCGACGAGAAACGGTGCGCCACGCACCACCGACAATACGGATCGATCCCTCTTATATCCGGAAGAATGAAATATATAACGTGGTGACGGCGCGGCGCGGCAGGGGTCGAGCCACTCGGGAATTGATAACTCCGTGTTTAGCTGCTCTATTCGATGGAAACTGGAGTACCCAGTCAGCGTTCCGAGCACGCACCACGTGGCGCGAGTAAGCGCCAGTTAAATGACGTTTGCCGTGGAATTAGAGGTACGCTATACCAGCTGTAGCGGACATCGGCACCAAGAAAAACTTCCAGCGAAAGTAGTCCCCGATGAAATGCTAACTTCCAACTGCGTCCGACGATTCGAAACGATTCCTCATTTCGCGTGGAGGTTATAAAGGTCGTTTCATAAATGTTCTTCTTTCGTTGTTGCATCGGTTCTTTGATCTTTCCGGTGTTACGTGGCTCATATATGCGGTGTGCACTTTGTTCGCGCAATTTCGTACGAAAGGGGATGTAGATGTATGATTTAATTAGTAGCAGTAGTAGTAAGTTTAATTTCTTGACACTAAACCGATCACCACCGGTAAAATTTATATTTTATAATTATTGAGATAATGAAAATGATTTCAAAAGAAATAATTGTATAGATAAGTTGTTTTAAAGACTCGGTAGGTTCAACGTTGATTCATTGATGCGCATTATGCTTTTGAAAATATTCTCCGTCACCTGAACAAATACAAGAGTAGTTCTGAATTGTTGGTATATATTCACTGTTCTGAATTTGATCTCGTTTCTTGTCATAAATGCATAGAATCTGCAGTCTAGGTATAACATGGAGGAGCTAGTTTCCACGAAAATCGTATAAAATTATGAATATTGGAGAGCTTTTCCACGGAAACGCTGGACCGTGCGCAGCCTCGATCTTATTACAGAAATGGCACTAATAACAGCTCGGGAATCGCGGTTGGGAGCAGAAAATTAGTATGAAGTAATGTACACGGTCCTAAACAGAGAAACGGTAGCCGTCATGGCTGGGAAAAGAAGCTTCTCAAGGAGAGGTGGTTCAATTTCGCTGATGATTGCCGGTAGCAGCTTACATTCCGCTTCGCGCGACATATAGAAGAGGAAAGTTTTCCCCACAGGAAATTGAAAAAGGGTGGTCCTCGAGGGGGTGGGGGTTGAAGGAGAGATGGTAGAGAAGCTTAAGTAATTAATTGCGGGCCCGCGAAAGAACGGAGAAATAAAGTATCATCGTTTTCTATGACAAGCGGAAAAAGGAAGACAACGGGACCGGCCAGGCCGGAGCAAAAAAACCCGGCCAGATGGATTTATGACTCGGGAAACACTTTGCGCCGGGCAATCGGAAACGATGCTAGACAGTTGGGAGAAGCAAAAGAACCAACCCGGGAGAATGTTTCAAGAATGCTTCGCCCGCGGATTTCGAGACGATGCTCGTGCTCGCTCACTCTTTCGCGGAACTTTGTCGTGCAACATTTATTACCGCCCCTTCTGCACACCTTAAGGAGGAAGGGGAAACTGTTCTTAACCCTTAGCACCGCTAAAAACTGTTGTACCATTATTCGTAATGTTGTTTACATTATTAAATATATTGGTAACTAATCGATTACTAGACATCTCTCCAAGTATTGTATTATATCAACTTCCTATTCATAAAATGAAAAAACTCATATACAATGAAATTATTCTGGGTCGGAAAGAATGTTTAATTTTGAAGTTAAAATAGCTCAGGTTCATTGTTAGACTGTAGATTTTTGATTGATTCTGTAATTGGAGAATCTAAATTTCCATATATCTAGCCGCGATTTTCAACGTTTTTGTGTTTTCAATGAATCGGCGTTGGCGGAGTTCATTTGCATCGTAGACATGATTATACGATGGATTTCCGTGCAGAATAAAAATGGTCTGCATGAGAATATACAGAATCTTCGGCACAGTAGAAAAATGTTGACCTTCCGCAATGAATGTCGGACACCCTTGCACCCCAATACCTCAACAGAAGCCAATTTGCATCTCGCCGGCAGATTTCAAATAACCTGATCCAATTCCTCTTAATACCGGAACCCCGCTCGCCGTCGATTCTCATCGAGATCGTGGAGAGCGGCAAAGAGCGAGGTCGGTCGAATCGAAACCGAAAGACGAAGAAAGGAAAATAATAATTTCCTTTCCAATTCCCGGGGAGGTTCGCGAGCGTGCCACTCGAACGAAGAATTTTGCTATAACCATGCTGCAAGGAAAGAACGGAAGAGAGTAGATCCTAGACTCGGCCCTCGAGAGGTAAAATGAAAATAAGGGGCGGGGGCCAAAAAAGAGGAGTGAGGGACGTGAAGATCACGAGAAACATAAACAGTCAGGGACGAAGAGAGGGGAAGAGAGACTGGAAAAAGGAGAAAAGAACCACAGGAGCTAACAGGAAGAGCGTCGAGTGCCAGGGAAAAGTTTCGCGAGCGAAATGACAACGAAGAAACGGAGCGAAACTGCCGTGCGAAGCACAGAGGAACCAGCAAAAAGATCGAGAGAACAAGGAATGGAGAAGAGAGAGAGATAGAGAGAGAGGGGAGAGAGAGAGGCTCTATAGAGGAGAGAGATGTTATAGAGAGGTGAGAGGAGAGCGTGTAGAATCCGGGAAATGAGAAGGAGCGAAAAGTGGGACCGCGAAGAAAGCTGAAGGTTGAAGAAGCTGGCAACACTTGAAGCCGGGGCTCTCTTAGCATACTCGCCGGCTTTTCAAACTCATTTTTCGCATAACCCTTGCACACCGGACCAGAGACCAAGCCGCGGCGTTCCACGCAACGGTACACTGCTCAGCTGTAAGCTGAAAGCTTCAAAAGAGGCAAGACTTTCGCGATTTTCTTTTATTAAGAGCCTGCGTGCGCCTCGCCTTCAACGATTTACAGTTTTCGTTCTCTCTCCCTCTCTCTACTCGACACTCTTCCTCTCTCTCTCTATTTCGGTTTCTCGCTCTTCTCCTCGCATCTCCGTCTCTGTCGTTTGGCCGTGTACTCTGCCGGATGAAGAGACTCGAGAGATGCTCTTTTCTTTTCTTTCTCCGCCACCGTTTCCGGCCTCCCACGCCCCCGCAGCCCCGGGTGTGCAGTCTCTCCAGCTGGAAACCTTAATCATGCCCGGAAAGCCGCGCAACACGGTGTACGTAATGCACGGAGGACGTCGTGACGGATCGTTGTTGTCGGCGTCGTTTCCTTCCGTCGACGACAACAACCCACCCCGCACCACACCCCCTTTCGAAGACAGTGACGAGCTTCGCGGTTATCTTCTCGCGACGACGATGCGCGAGGATACACGTTCAGACAAAGCCGTTTATTGCGAGACTTTTCATAAAGGGATATTCGATGCGTCGATTAAGGACGCAATTTAATTTGAAATGCTTACGCAGTCTAATTACAATGCAACATGGGACTCTGAATGCCAACGAGCATAACATCGAGTTCAGTGTTTCTTGAGAAGAATCAATGATTGTGATACCGGTTGCTAACATGCTAATGGAACGAGGTTGTATAAGAAGGACAACACTGCAGATGAGTAACTAGAACGCACGTCCTCCAGCGAGTAGAACGGCCAGTCAAGTAGTAAAACCTGCTGTTAGCCAGACAACTAGAGTAGCAACCCGTATGTTGGCTAGATTAGTAGAACGAGAACGCACGCAGTCGGACCAGGAAAATGGGGATGTTACTTATAATAGCCAGACTTCAGTTCACGAGTTTTGGCCTCTCCCGGTCATTTCGGCGACAGCGTTTAGGGGGAAATTGCTTCCCCTCCCTGGCCTGATATCTTCGGGGTGCCATGAGATAAGAGAAATGCTTCTCGACTATGCTCGTGGAACATCGCCTCCCGTATGTTTCGGTGTGTGAGTGTGTAAATTGCACCGGGTCACTCGATGTCATTTCCCGCTGCTATTCAGTTCGGAAATATTACTAAATTTATTTTCGACAAGCCAGATGTTGGTTTTATCGAGTTTTGCAAGTACTGGTTAATCTTCGAACTTTAAATTAAACGATCTCGTCACTGCTGATTGGTCAAATATGTATTTTATAAATTGATCTCACTGTAATTTTAAAAATGTCGAGGATTGATCGTATTTTTTCATCGAGCTTAAATTAGTTTCAATGTTTTCTAACTGTGTCGAGAAGCATTTTTCCCGAGATGTGAATCTTTAGGAGACCGTTTCGAAGGGTTGAAAAAGATGCGAGAAGTCATTAGCTAGTACAAACACGTGGTTAGTTATCTTCAGAAGTCCACAAGATTAGTCGTATTCAGTTGCGATAGTTGGCTGGCGCTAAATATCAATTACAATTGTAAATGAACTCGAATGTAACTCTGAATACAGTCTAGTTAGGCAAACACAGTAGTTGCTAAATTATTTCGCCCCGAAGCACGTTGTATTAGGAGCTAACTGTTTCGTGTCAGTAAAATCAGTAGAATAAGGTGCGTATATACTCAGACGAGTGGAGAACGAAACTGTAATATAATTTGGTCCCTCTGGTGCTTCGATGTCATAGAAATTGAAACACGTATAAAATTACTTCACACATTTTACGATACACCAAATAAGTTATCTGAAACATTTTAAAAAAAACTTCCTGTAAATATTCTGAATTAAAAAGGACGAACTTTTTCTTTCAACGAAATAGTTACACACGATTTGGTCCAGTAGAGGAGTACACCCAGAAATAAACTAAAAAATGCATATAAACTGTCGCAGTACATTACACAACACCATCACACAGTTCGGAGAAAATATGAGGCGCTAAAAGGGGATACAGGTGTAATAGGGAACGTCGTGTGCGCGGAGCACTCGTCGACTATTTTCCAGCGGACATTCGTAATTAATCGTGTGGCAAACGCTCGTTTACATGTCGATTTACAAGGGCACCGAGTCGTTTAGCCAACGAAAAGCGTATACGCATACGAGCATACTAGTGCACAGGTATACAAATATACCCATACACACTGGGACACGGCGGGGTGTAGAAATAATTTAGCGGCGTCGGGTAACGTCGATTAGGAATTCTCTTGCTCTCGTTCTAGCTAGCAATACAGGCTCTCTGTGTAATCAATCCCTAAGCAGACGAGACGTATTCACTGAAGGAATCGGTACGCGACTACCGGCGCAACGGGATTGACAGTGTAACATCTGTTAATTCGATTTGGGCCGCGTAACTGGAAACCACCGGCGTAACCGATACACGTAGCTTGCGTTTCCGTCATCTGATTATAGATTGTCATTCATACGCAATGACGTTGCGTTATGTTCTACAACCCAGTTTTCCAGTCGCGGAACCCACGACTTCCGAAACGAAATTAACCTCCTTCGGAAATTGGATCGGTTCTACTCCCAGCGGAATGCTGCGTTGGTGAAACATATTTTCATATTTTAATTGGGAACGGTATTCGTCAGTATTCGTAGAACTTCTTTGTAAATATAAAATATGATGAGTAGGAGACAATACACTGGACAGAAGTTGTAATCAGCTTAGAAAATAATTTTTTAACAGGTTGCATTTTCAGGGTGAATAAATTAACCCTTAGATTATCAAATATGTTGGCATCTAATCAATTACGGTAAGCCCTTGATTTAAGTGTTTGCTTATGTACAGCGTAGGCATTCAGCTATTTGTGCGAGTTATATAGTTGGTTCATTTGAATTTTTCTTTCAAACGAGTACTTACATTCAGTACGAAACGAATTGACCGCATAAGTCGAAAACTTACTGTACTAAACAATTACGTATTATATCAATTTCATATCCATAAAATGACACAAATCATATGGAATTATTCTAGGTCGGAAGAACGGTTCAAGTTTCAAGTTAAAATAGCTTCGAATGCGAAGGGTTAATTAGAAACGGAGTTGTTGGCCAGTATTCGAGGTCTTTTTTTAATGTAGAAAGATGACAGTGAAATAAGTGTGTAAATCGCAGAAAAAGTAACACAACAACCAATCGCAAAGAATATTTGCATCGTGGACGGCGTCGCAAAAATATTTCCCGCGACCGCAGTAATTAAAGTACCGGCCGCGCTCGAACTGACAAGTAAGTCCGCCATTAAACCGGTTTCCCGGAGTGCTTATTGTAAACGATGGAAATTAAAGATCGTGGAAACGACGCAGCCCCACGCGAACAATGGGAAACGGACGTGGAACGGGGAACGGTGTCTCTCCCGTGCATTCGATACGAAGGGAAATTGCGTGGGAGACCCTCGAAACGGGAGTTTCCAATGTCTTTGCTCGTCCGCGACTTTCTCATGACTATTTCCCTGACTGACACCGCCGATTCCATTATGCGCAATCCACCGAAAATTTATTAAATCGTAACTCCCCGGACCCTTCGTACCGTTTCGTATAACCTGCCTACATTTGCGAAAAGAATCGTTTCTCCCTCTGACATTAAATATCATTTAAACACCGCACTCGTTTCAGCAAAATCTCTGTTTATTCGGGCTAATATATTATTACTAGGTGGCGCGGGGTGCGCAAATTTGTAAAAAATCTGCGGTAATAAATCGAGTGCGGAGGTTCATGCAAATTCATGCTTTTGCAAATTAGAGGATCCAGGAATTAAATAAATTCCGTGAATCTCGTGAGCGGACCCAGGATAATGGCAGATAAAACAAAATTGTATCCGGTTTTACTACATTTTTCATTTCACCAGTATTTAAATCCTATTATATAACAAGCGTGCGGTCAGAGACGGCAGGCTAGTTGTAAATTAGCTTTCAATTAGCAAATTCCAGGATCATTATTATGGGAGCTTTAATTCACACCCAAGCTTGAATGTTCAATTGAAAATTCTGAATTGTCAATTTTCAAGAAAATATGAAGGTCGTGAATTTAGTTATCAGCCTGAAACAGATGGATCTACTATCACACAGCCAACTTCCCATCCGACGAAAATCCACAGCAACAGAAACTCAGCCACAGTTTCGCTGATCGAGAAAAAGGCAGTCTTCGGCGTCTCGTCGAATTACCTGTTACTTTAGGTAGTTTCTCAGCGAGTCACTGAATCAGAATCAAGCCGGGCGATTTCGATTGAGTATTCAAGAGCTCGGTGATACAAACTTGCTTGTCCCGGGGCGATGTTCGTTGTTCCCGGTGGGGGGCCAAGGTGGGCGGAGTGAGACAGCGAGAGAGAGGGGGGATAGAGAGGATTCACGAGCGAAAATCGCGGACGAAGGAGAAAGCAGGAGCATAAAGATCCCCGCAGGATCGAAGTATCGCGATCGTAGTCGACAGACAAGACAAAGAAAAATCGAGCAGACGAAGAAGAGTGAGAAAGAAAGTACGCGTGTTCGTTGAACAAACGACGAGCCCAGTTTGAAGCGCGGTGTGGTGGGGTTTCTTACGATGCTGTTAAATTAAATTACATGCAGTCGCCACGCAGTCACGAGGACACACTTGGCACGAGCACCGAGTTGCCCCCATGCATAATGCATACGGTATTTTGCTACAGTAGACGCGACTCCAACCTCTGCCCTCCTTTTCTCCGTTCGGCTCTGCGAATTCGTGAGACGTGCCGCTGCGAACCCTCTCCTCGAAGGTACCCGACGACTCAGGTAAGTAGACAGAGAGAGAGAGAGAGAGAGAGAGAGAGAGCAAGGGAGAGAAACGGTGAAGTAGAGTGAGTGCTCGTGCAATCTTCATTCTGTCCGTGGAGCGGGGCTCGGGGAGGATAGGGCCGAAGGGTCGCTAATAGAACCGCAAATACTGGCGATTCCGAGAGGAGGGTGGAAAATTTTTCTTGACAGTACCAGCCGGGTCCGGCGTCGAAGTCAGTCCGGGATCTCCGCTGGATTCCACGGGAAAGTAAACTCGGCTTGCCTCGTCCGTCGAGCACCTTTTTTCCGAAAAAGAAGCATGGATGTCGGACCGGACCGTTTCGGGGATCGACGGAACCCGAAGATAAATAATGCTACGCGGGAGCAGCAAAGTTCTCAACTATTTCGCTGGTATCAGGCGGTATCCTGGAGCTCCTATGAAATTTGTATCGTGGTAATTTTTTTATGCTCACGGAAATGTGCTGCGAAGTTGGGCTGTTCGTGGGATTGTCAGAATGTATTTGGGACATGGAAATTTGAGGATATTTTCGGGATGTCGGAGATTTGGTGGGACTCGGAACGCAGCTGAGCTCCTGGCTTGTGGGCGTCTTTGGACTACGCAAGTAATATGAGATCAGCCATTGGTCAGCCAATTAGAATTGAGGACACTCAATCATGAAACGGACGTAGAATATAGACATTCGCTGATCAGACATGCATAGATAATGGTCATACGAGTCGAGTAAGGACATGCTTAGTTTACGGTCACACGAATAGATTAGGAAGGATGAAGGAACAGGAGCAAGTAGAATGTGGAGACTCGGTAATCAAATAACGGGAACACAGGGATTCTGTGATCAACCGGGTAGAATCAGGTTACAGTATGGGCAAATTACGGTCAAACGAGTATATTAGTGACGGCCAATGAATATGGGCATGCTTATTAAGCAGCCGTGCATCGACTAAGTAGAGGAAGATAGTTCTACGATCTATTTACAGCCATCGGGCACGTTAAGTTCGACCAATGATCGCTATCAAGTAAGAACAGTGAGCGGTTGATGAGCAGATCAAGCACGATTAACGATCGCGATCGAGTAGACCGTGGATAACCACTGATCGGATAATCGGAGCACAGCAGATTCTCCGACGAATTGACAGTAGCATAAGTAGATTAAGTGCACCAAACGATCAGAATCGAGTAGAATATGCACATCCACTTGTCAGACAAGTACACACAGTCGACGATCGCCCAGGCTGAATAAGCTAATTCTACGGTCAATTTACGATCGTATCGGTAGATCGGAGCCGGGCGCGGCCGGTGTCCAGGAACGAGTAGAATGGACAGCCATAGATCAGCCAAGTAGTAACACAGCTCGTTAGGGCAGTTTGAGCGTTAAGCAGGGAATCGCGAGCGCCGGCGATGATTAATATCCGTGCAGAACGTGGTATCGGTTTTCAACGCACGTCTCCCAACAGAAAGATACCGTGGGGGATATTATCCTGCTAATGAGAGGGGGGGGGGGGTAGTAGTGTCGGCTGCCTTTGACCATTCCTGTGGCGTGTCCGCGGGACATGGCACGCGTTGACAACGGGCCGCGTGCGGGTACGCTCGGGGACCATCGAATAAAAGCAAATCCCGAGCAATCCGATCGCAAATTCAGGCACGTAGCGCGGCCGCTGATGCTCGTAATCGCGGGAAATTTGCAATTACAGTGGCTATAATGCGAGTACGTCACAATATCCCGTAACGCATAACGATACGGTTATGTTTCCGCGTTTGGTACATCCCCCGCGGGCGTTTTTGGGGGCGGCCGGTTACCCGACAGAGAGTAGCATTGCGAGGACGGTGTTATCGGGAGAGAGAGCCAGGGCTAAGCCCGGACAGGAAGTTGCCTGTGTAAACCCGGGCGATTAAAGGTTACTCGACGAGCACAGCCGCCCCGCACCTCGCCGCGCCGGATTCATTCTGCCAGGAAAATAACGGCACCCTGACCACCCCGGTGAATGCGGATGAAGCGATAACGGGCTAACAAACTTTATTTCCACCTTCGCGATACACACAACTGCCACCTGCAAAACACCCCGAACACCCCTTCAACCGTGCACACACATACGCGTATATTGGTACATGTACGACAGTGACTGCCTCGGCGACGTTGCCAGATTTTTATCGGGAAACGTTCGTCCCCGGGATCATTACCTCGCTGTTATCTTTACGGCGAGACCGTTTCCGCGCGAATGTCGCGGAACGATGCGAACACACGCGGATTCTCTCTCTTCCTCTCGCCCTGTCTCGCCTCGATTAACCGTTTTAGCAGGGATCTTTTCGATCCCATCGCTACGGCAAATGATCCTTCGCGATCCCACCGACTTACGCTGATTTCGTCGGATTCCAGCTGAGTTTAAAGCTCCTCGGTTTGACGTCGACGAGGCAATGCACGCTTCACGACCGAGATTCTTGTAAAAGTGGCCACCGGCGTTTTCGTTGCACGAGTCAAAATACAAGTCTACTATTGTTTATACCGGTTTCGTAGTCTGTAGATTGGTTTCGAACTGAAAAAGCTATTTCAAGGGTGAAACAGGGAACGAAGAGCACGAAAGAAGTTCCGGTGGCGAAATAAACCGTCCGGTCGTGTTGTTCGCGGGCTCGCAATCCCCCCTTTAAGCTATCCAGCTCCCTAACCGAGAATCCCTCGGGACTCGGGACGCAAGTTTCGCGTAAACTCGATTTTCACGGAGCGGGCCGGTCGACGGCGTCTCGGAACCGCGAACGCATGCTGTTCGTGACCGGAATCGTTTCAACCCGCTCGGTTTAGCATAATTCGGGACAGCCACCGCGTGGCTTTATCTGCTTTAAATCGCATCATCATGGAGCTCGCGCTTTCAATCGGCGAACGAGCGCTTTTACACCGAAACTACTCGCTCTTTCTCTTTCCAGATCTTTCTCCCCGTTTCTTACTTTACGTCTTCTCTTTCGCTCTCTATCTGCGTCTATGTAGCCGCAGCAGCCGATGGGAAGTAGTAAAAGTGCAGTTGAATTCGATGCCCGGCTCTGCCGTAAAACGGTTTTCGGTGTACCGCCGCCATCCGCCGAGTTGGATTCGAACGGGAACGTCTGAGCACGCTTAACTACGTGTTCCAACGAATGCCACGAGGAAACTGGCCGATTCGGACCCATGTTTCTTTATTAAAGGCCTTCGTTCACCTTTTTATGAGAACCCTCTCTCCTCGCGTCAACCTGTCTCGAACCACGCGATTTATGATTATTCTACGTGCAAGATGAACGCGCCACGACCTGCTTTCCCACACGAACAGAAATTCCGCTCTGTCGGTACGAAGATGCTCGTATTTTTCAACAGAAATTTTTTTTCTAACGAACAACCTTTAACCAATATCTCGGTGAAGTTGTTTCCGGAAATTATTCTGATTTCAGGGAATTCGTGTCTAAACTCAGCGTGGCTTTCATTTTAGAACGGACATGAATGTATCAGCTGATTCGATAATATTCCGCTGCCATGATGTCACTGGCGACAGAATAACTTTGAAATGTCGACGCTCTTTGAAACAGCAATTTCTGTGAAATTGGCAGGTGTGAGATATTATATTAATCGAATAGTAAAGCGACTCTTATACGATTCAACTACGTTTTAGTTTTAATTATATCGTCAAACGCGACGGTCCACGCTACGAAACAACAATTAAAATTAATTTAGACCTTCAGCGTACAGTTGAATAATGTACGATCATCAACGCGCAACCGAGTGCGTGAATCATTGAAATTGGAAATTAGATTTAATGCGATCGGATTGTATAGAATTACCGGTGGTGACTAAGAAAAATTGGTGGATGACCGGGGGAAATTGATAACAGCTGCCGGACCGAGCAAATTGGTAAAAGTTGTTCGGCGAATACAAATTTTGTGATGGGAAAGGAGGAACAATCAGCGATTGAATGAAAGCTTGTCAATTCATATTTCACGGTGGCGAAATAAAAATAACTTCGTCCGCCGGGCGAAAAATCGTCGAACAGCGTTATTTAGCGACACAAAAGTCCATCGCTCGTAAATACAAATCACACGGGTCGTATAACTGTCGCACGAAACTGTTTAATTCCGGGAGGTTGAAGCGATTTCGCCCGATAGAATGTTAATCCCTTAATTGCTAAGCTTTTTTCTACCATATTTTTCATCGTGATATACACACCTGTTGTATCGAACACTTCGAGGAGTCGAACTCGCCTACTCTGTCATTCTAAATGTTTGTTCACACGTTACACGTCATTAACGTCCTGTCAGGTCAACATAAATGAATTGCTGGCCGAAGCAACGTTGGTTGAGAGATTTCTCCCATCGAATCCCGCTCTCCTGCAAAATTTGCACTTTCTATCATCCAACGTTGTTCCAGCCAACGATGCAACAATTAAATTGTCTCCGCTTCGTGTCCACATGACAGGGTGGAAATAAAGAAAAGAATTGTAAAAGGAACGGAATCTCTTTGTGTTCCATAAGGGAACAGGTATACATAGATACAATAATTAAATTGTTGGCTGGAACAACGTTGCATGATATAAAGTGCAAATTGTTCAGGAGAGGTAAATTTTAAGGAAATCTCACATCCAACGAGTCCGTATCATTTTCCGAAACTAAATGTTGAAAGTCCCAGTAAAGCGAATGTCTTCCGACAACGCAATTGTAAAATTTGTTTAAACAAAACCGGGGAATCGTAGCCACTGTGTCGGGGTAGATAAGGTTGTTTACCAAAGCGAGAAGGGTTTAATCAAGTTGGGAACCGGCGGTCCTAACGACAGAGGCGAGGAATTACCCGAAGGTGTTTTCGAGGATCGCTTCCTGGATAAGATCGTTCGAGGTAGTATCTCATCTACTGCTTGAATTCTCCAAGTTCGGTTACATTCCGGCAACCAATCAGCTCCGCCGAACCTCATGTATTCGAAGACACGTTCGCGGGAAGTGATAACAAGTAAACAAGTCAAATTTAGAAAGTCTCGCAATCTCGCCCGGCAACTCAGCGCGCACTCCGCTGACACGTTTCTAACTCAACTGCCCCGAACCTCAACTTCTACGGCCGCGTTGAATGAATTCGCGAGAAGAAAACGTCGCATCTTCCGCGAGAACTTTCGGATAAGTGGAACGAGGTTTGTCCGACCCGAGTGGAACAGGTCCGGCGCGAAAGAAAATTCCTCGATCCGGAACAGGAGATCCACCAGGGAAAAATCGAGACGGTGATCAGACCGGGTGAGACTTTTTTAATCCAAGCTTAATGGTTTCACTGTGAGAACAACATCCTATTCTTCTTTCTTTATTCTTGTTCCTTTCTTCGTAATACCGTTCTTCAATTTCATTTTATGTTTGCTAAAGATTCTCAACTTTTTATTCCTCCAGTAATCTGATTACGGCATTATTGTAAAATTTGTTTTTGACAAGACATCGCAGTGTCTTATTGCACCGTCTTTCGCTCGAGTCCCAACAAATTAGCAAACTAACCAATTAATTGGTACACCTAATTAGCCCGCGACTCTATCATTTACCATTATTTTCTTTGATTACGGTTCGAAATACGAGTAGCAATAATTACTTACAGAACAGAGAGCACGGATTCGCTAGTAGCAGATTGTAACGAGATGCATACCTGAAACAAAATTCAGAGAAAATCGTGATATTACTTTCCCAGTTTCGAGTTCCTGACGGGTAAATTTTAAGTTATAATTGGACCGTGGAATCTTTATAGATCTTCAGCACATAAAGATCCCCCATAAAAGAATGGAGTGGAAGTTTGAATAGAATTTAATTCTCTTTTCACCACGGCATTCTTAACTTACTGATTGTAAGGACTATTAACACGACTGAAGAGAAAAGATTCCACCTTAGATCCGCAATCCAGCTGTAACATAATAATTAGCCAAACTGGTTTTATGCAGTTCTTTCATTTCTACGTTATTCGAAAAATCTTCCGAATCATTTTGAATATAATTAAGTGGATGCTTGTTGCAGAAGAGAGTTGGTCTCGTTAGACAAGGAAGAAAATTGAATCTTCGTAAACTTTTGATAATCCTTCCGCTCCTTATTCGATGAAATTTTTACTAAATTCATGGAGAATGGATGATAGCGTAATTAGCGGTGTTTACACGTGTTCACCAATTTGTGACGAGCGGAAAGCAGAAAAGTGAGACGCAAGGGGATGTATGTAGATGCATATAGCTTGTTATACATATGTCATTTCCTGACGTTGTAAATTTGCATGAATATTCGCGTGAAGAAGAAAGGATGCAGAGAGGCAGCATAAAATTAAAAATAAACACATTAAATTCTTATAATACAGGAACAAAATTATGTTTGTTCTCCTTCTTTTCAGCTTATTTTCTGGCATGGCAAATTTGCATGGGCGCGTCCGTAAAGGGAGGATGCGAGGAACGACATAAAATTTAAAAACAGACACAATAAAATCTTCGTAGCAGTGGAAAAAACATGAGGTTCCTCTTCCATCTTTCGTGCTTATATTCCGGCATTATTTCGTATAAAGATACACACAAATGGAGACATCGGGCTTCGAATAAACAGAGCCTATGGAGGAACGTAATCGATAATTCAAAGTTTCCCATGAATTCCAGCGGTTATTTAGACCGCTTCGTTTAATTACCTAACGCCGGGGTTGCGTAATTGCTCGAGGAAGCGAGGGTGCAAGTCGCAGAACGTTGTTTCTCGGGGAATCCGGAGTCGCGACAAGGTGCATAGGCGAGATCGCGATCCATTCGTCCGAATAAAGCGATTCCAATCCGCTCCTCGGTCCGCCGTCGAAGATCTCCAGACGAATGGGTGAACGGTGCCCGCATAGTTCCGAAAGAATCCTTAAACTATCCCTCCACGGAAAGCGGAACTGTTTTCCCTCCTGCTTCGGGGTCTCTGTCCTCGTTCTCTTGGGGAGTTCGCAATTTTCGTTGGAATTTAGCCGTACACCGGAAGTGGATCGAAACCCCGTGGCCAATGATACGGTGAAAGTTTTCGGCCGATCCGAACCGGGGAACGATTCATTTGTCGCCGAGCCGCACCGCCGGAGGGACGATACCCCGCTGGATGAAGAATTTATAGGGTTAGGGGATCGCAGGGATTTATCACGGCCAATTGAGGACTGTTGTTTGGATGGTGCGAACCAATGGCCCGGCTGAAGGCGTCCGGTTTAGCTCTGGGTGTCCGTGGTGGTCGTAACATGGGCCTCGTTGCGATTCAAGTTCAATTGGGGTATGCAACATATGCATTTCTACAGGGTGTCCCAAAATTCGTGTACTTCCCGGAAATGGGGGGTTCCTTGGGTCATTTGAAGCGACATTTTCCTTTACAAAAATGACGCCAGCGGCTTTGTTTAGGAGTTATTAACAAAAAACACGGACCAATCAGAGCGCGGCTACAGCGGATTCTGTTTGCTCTAGCCGCGCTCTGATTGGTCTGTGTTTTTTGTTAATAACTCTTAAACAAAGACGCTGGCGTCATTTTTGTAAAGGAAAATGTTGCTTCAAATGACCCAAGGAACCTCCCATTTCCGGGAAGTACACGAATTTTGGGACACCCTGTAGAAATTTTCAAATAGATGCCCTTAACATTTATAACACCGATAATTTTAACAGAAAAGATAGACCGCTTGCACTTCTTACGAAAATGATTTGCTCTAATCAGAAGTTCAATTGGGGTGAGCGAAGTGTGCACTTCTATTAAATCCTTAAAATTCATAACATCGAGGCAATAGAGAGTAAAGTTTGTCCAAAAGATCTCTCGCACTTCGTACAAAACCGAATCAATTACGCGTATAAGAAAGTAGTTAGCCGTATTTGCCATAATCTAGGCCGTTGAATCCGCACGGTTGACTCAGTTAATATTCCTCGTTAATAGAGTACACCGTAGCACGGGACGAGTTTTGACCGGTTCGCGGGGCACAAGCGGAGCTACGCTTCACCGGGGATGAAAAACTGAATTAGTAATTAACCCTATTAACCGACGAGGGTGGTAGCACGGTTGTTCCCGCGGTGTTTGTTCTATCCCGGTGCTTCCAACGGGATCCGACTGCGGTCCCGCGATTAATCTTCCCTCTTTATCCCGCTCGTATTCCCGTTGCCTTTCTTCCAGAAAAATATTCCACGCGATGCAGCTCACTCGGCCGCGACTAATTCATTTATATGGACCGCCTAATACCGGGGCTCGTGTACTCGACCAAGAACATGGGCCAACCTCCGATAAATTCTACCCCAGGCTCGGATACCCGCATGATTGAATGAGCATTCGATTTATGTTTGTTTTTCTGCTCGACGACCGAACAAACATACCGCGAAAGCCCTTTTCCCGCGAGGTCGCTCGAAAAAGCGAGCCCTTCGCAAGAACATTTTTGATACGAGTCGGAATGATTTCAGTCTCGGTTATGCTGGGCAAAAAAAAATTGGCAAGTAGACTTCTCCAATCAGCGTACAATGAGGAAGTCAAATCGGAGCAATATTTTAATCACGATCAGATGGCACACTATCACGGAAATGATTCAGTGGACGCGATTTCGAGAGCACGTTCGAGGCACCTCGTAATTCACGTTGGAACAGGAAGGGAATCTCTCTCTCTCTCTCTCTCTCTCTCTCTCTTACGCTCCTGTCATTTAATTTTTTTGTTTCAAGGATCCGGTCTATTTTCGGAAGCGACGTGAACGCTCGGAGAATCCAGTTAGCGACTAACAATTAGGTCGGAATGGATTAAAAGATAATACGAGAAATCTTTTCGCCGTGTTCCGGCGATGAATAATGGCGGTGTCATTCGCCAGAAAATTTGCCCGCAAGAGAGAGACAGAGAGGGAGCGTTTCTTTTCGCGTTTCCACCCTGTCCCCCACTCGTGGAAAATTCAATTTCCCCTCCTTTTTAATAATCTCCGTGTGCCCCTACCCCCGCCCTAAAGCGAACAGGATCGGAAATTAAGCACCGTGTTTCCATGAAAGTTCATTAAAATTTTGAACGTCGACGATTATTATATCCACCGCGCGTCGTAATTCTTTCCGCGGATCGCTTGATCACTCGCTACCGACTACATCTCTCTCTTTTCTTTTTCCGATTTTTGTCTCTGCGGATTAATTAACGGGACTCTCGATATCGTTTGCGCGACACGCGGCGTCGAACCGGTTCCGCGTTTTCATTTATATAATTATCGGCCGACTTCGACGACATTAATAGATATTTTTCCATTGCGTCAACCCGATGCTCCGATGCGCTGCTCCTGCTCGTTACGCCGTGTTATATTTCCTGTAAATGAACGCGCGTTTGATGCGTGACATTAAATATTCGATGCTCGCGCAACGGCATTTAATGATCGCGAACCCGGACTCTTGTTATCACACCGTGAATCTTCTTTGCGGCGATCCGATACGACCGGTTCCTCTTACAACGCGATCGAATCGGATCACGCGAAGTTGTCCACATTCTTCCTTTTGCGATTGTAAAATAAATTTGTTTGTAATTAAATATGAAGCAGATTAGAAGCGAAAATTATGTAAATAAAAATAAATTTTTTAAAAATACCACGTTTTTAAAAACGGACTGAAAAGTATAAAATAATTTTTCCTAGTCGCCTACCGATTCCTAACTTCGTACAGACAGTGGTGCAAAATTTGTGATTGTGAATTTTGAATTGCTATGAAAATACTTGTAAGATTTAAAACGAAAAACGTGGGGGGCATGAAATATATAATCGATACATCTTAAATATTTAATTGGTATTTCTTTGAAACAGATAGACTTAAAAAAAATTTTTTTTAATAATGCATTGTCATTCAGTTCTGAGCCATGTATCCGATTTCAAGTCTCTAGCTCATCAGGAAGTTAGTCACCGAACAGACAGACAAACAAACAAACAAGAAAGCGAGCTAATTAAATTCTATTTCACTCACAAAAGTGTCGAATTTTAAATGTTAAATATCTACTGTCTATAACAATATACTTGGATTTTAATATTACTAAAAATCTCGATATTTTCCGTAAATTTTCAAATTTTCGACTGAAGGTGTAACCTGAATCATTAGGACGTCGAACCACAACTTCCCTCGTACAGGGCGTTTTCTATTTCGAGGAGAAGTTTTAGATTCGGTCTAACGCACATAATAGAACGTGGAACTTGAAAAATCACGTTCTCAACAGGTCAAACACAGAACGCCTCTGACAAAGGGTAAAAATTCGAAGACGTCGGCGAACCTGCAAAAACGTTGCAGATCAAGTTTCCGAGGTTATTCTTCGATTCCAGGCGCTTCCACCTTGAAAAGCGTGGTCTCGCAGGAGTCTGCATCCAGATGGACAAAGGTGAAAGAGTGATTGTGAGGAGTTAGTGTCGCGTGGGCGTGTGTAGCGTCGTCTGGCGCCGCGTTTATCCGCTATCAGCCAATTGGCCGACCCTTTCAGTCAACTTTCTTGACCTGTTCGCCCTTGCGAGAGCATCACGGGATAGCCGAAACTCGAGATCCACGTCCACGAGAGAGAGAGAGAGAGTGTGTACCATAAATCTCGGTGGTCGGTGTTTCGACCTCGTAAAGCAAACGCCTCGGTTTCCGAGACGTTTCCCTCCGTGTGGATACAGGGTAGAGGACCATGTATAATCGAAATTATTTTTCGTACGCGAGATACAGAAACCCCCGTCTAATATCTACGACTGGACGCCGAGATGGCTCGGATGAAACCGAGCACCCGGGATTCTGCGGTTTCCTCGACCGCGGACACGGTTAATCCCAGCGAAACTAATTCGCACCGTTGCTTGTGTTTACCTTCTGCGGAAGAACCGCCGCTTGAAACGAATTATTGATAGCAAGCTGCGGCTTTTCGCTATATCAGAATACCCATTTTTGGACGACTATGAAGCCTCTGCCAGTGGAAATAGAAGTAAAGCCAACACGGATATCTACGGTTGTTTCGCTACATTTTAATCACCCTGTACGCAAGACAACCCCATTGCAGACAACCTCCTCCCACAGTCCTTTCCGAGAACCTCTCCAGTGTC
This sequence comes from Lasioglossum vierecki, assembly GCA_028455595.1. Lineage (NCBI taxonomy): Eukaryota > Metazoa > Arthropoda > Insecta > Hymenoptera > Halictidae > Lasioglossum > Lasioglossum vierecki. The sequence goes on from CM052336.1 coordinate 15,199,165, forward strand.
TGGTGTCCATTTCTTCTCAAATGAACCCTCTACTTATCTTTTGCAGAGGGTTGGAAACCACCCCTCGTTACAACATGCCCTTCTAAACGATCAATTAGACCCAGGTACAATATTTCTTGGTTGCTTCTTAAATAAATTCCTGGCTGAATTATGAACTCATGTTCGAGATCGTATGATTCGACGAAAAGGAAAGTTTACGGTTTGTTGTTCGCAGAGATACAATGGCGGGTTTATTGTTCCTGAAAAGTCCGTCTCTAAATAGACACAGGTGGAAGGGTCTTGTTCGCGGTGGCCACGTAACATAAGGCAGAGTCCAGAACAAGGATCAACGAAAAAGGGTAGACAACATCCGGCTTGGAGCCGGAAAGAATCGCGGGGGCCTCCGGACGAAAAGAATAGAAAAAGAAAACGGTCGAGATGAAAGGGCTCCTGGTGGAAGGAGGCGAGGGGCGAGGTGCAAATTAAAGAGCCCTCGTTAGACTGTTTTAATAATTAGTACGGGGTTCTCGGTTTGAAACCCCGTGGACAATCCTCGACGCCGAGAGGAAAATGCGAAAAGTTTTCGCTACGTTTGTAACGAGGAGACGACGGTGCCGCGCGGCGGTCGTGGGAAAGGGTGCGAGGGTTTTTAACCCTTTCGAGTGAGAGGAGACATAGGCAGTGTCTAAAACGGCGATGGATTCATCCACCGTATACCATGAATCCCTCCATGTGTTTGTTCCTCTTTACAGAACTGCGGCAGCCCATGAAATTTTCAATTTTTGAAAGCGCCCTTCCTACACAGTTGATTTTATGCATTTATGGAAAAACGAGTGGGCGAAAATTAAAGCAGTAGAAACATTCTGCGAATAAAGAAGATTCTGAGGAATCCGAAAAATTTATTTCACCGGCAGGATTCTACATTTAAATGAGCTCTCGACCGGGAAGCAATTAAAAGGGGCCACGCAAATGCCGATAGGAAATTATAGTTGTTTTTCCCGGATCAGAAACGCCTACAGATGCGTAGCTCGCAGAAAAACAAACTGATAAATTCTTCGATGAAGTCGCTCGCGTTGTCTAAGGATCCTCGATAATTGTCCTAGAGCAAAGGACGACAAGGAGATGCTTATTACGATTATTATTTGTTGTATATATAATGGTTTAATGATGAATATAGAGTACATGGAATACATTGAAATATGATACTTGATTAACACGTCGTATTATCTTAATGACTATGGAGCGACTGACGAAATCCTGCGGAAAACTATGGAAGCTCATACTCATGCTTACATGTGCACCTATACGTGTATAATTGTCTACGTTATTTCAGAAGAAATTATTATGCTGCTTAGCATTAGCAATTTTGTCCAGTGATCATCAAGACGACTCGAATAAAATAATCCAGTAATTTCCGTTGAGATTATTACTCGAATGAAAATGGTCGAGCCTCGACGGTCGTCAAAAATCGCGGCAATAAGCTGCCGGAAGTGTCAATTTCGTCGAAATCCAACAAGTTACAACCTGATTAAATAGGAACGATCTACTTTCCGGTATCCGGACTCCGAAATGGCGGAACTGTCAGCGAAGGGGCCTACTAGGGTTAATAAACGCAATAGATTTAATTGATCGTAAACCGGCGAGGCCGCCGTAAATGTCGGTTTTAGCGAGTCTTTGGTCAGTTAAAGAGGCAGATCTCTAATCCCATGAAAGTCCTATAGAGACTGATTTGGCATTCGAAGTGCCGCGAAGTTTCTTAATGGCTGCCGGAGCTAAGTACTTTCGGGGAACGTCTTCCATTATAATGCTGAAACAGTGGCTTCTCGTCGACGACTTATCGCGGCAACGGACCTTTTATTTTAATATTTATTAACGTCACAAAAATAAAAATAAAACGCCGGTTTTGATTAAGTCGAGGGCGACCGTTCCCGAAAGGAGAAACACTTCGTAACTGTTCCTCGAATGCTTTTCCTCGCGAATTTTATTGAGAGACTGAAGCGAGTCTCTCCTCCTGTGTGCCACATTTTAAGCTATATTTCAGTATTTATGAATGAAACCTTGTCGTTCAAGCGGTCGACTGGTAACTATTGCATGTCACGTAGCCTGCGAATGCCATTACTTTAGCCGGCGCTCGTTGCAAAGTAGCGAACTTTATAAATAAGAAGATACGGCGCATTATGTAAAAACGTGCGAAACAGCTCCTCGCCGCCGATCGATGTTTCCCGGTGTGTTTATGGAAGACGTCTCGTTGTTTAATGCGGGAAACATAGCTATTATGCCTCCGCGCTCCTTCGAACTTTTACCCAAGCCGCAGGTAAAACGAAAAATTCTGCTCCAGGAGCTTTACGGTTCCTTAAACAACCGAGAAACACGGGGTCGTCAATTTTTCTCTTCAAATTACGACTCGCAATTCTTTAATCTTTCCCGCCTCCTGCAGCGGCAGTGATAACTACATTCTTCTAAAATAGAAAAATGCTTTTATCTCACTTTGAGTGAGAAAAGTTGATAGATCAGAACAAAAGAAAAAAAAGATAACTATCTCTATAGTCACCAAACATTGACGAATGCGTGTGTAAAGTTTCAAAATATTCGCTCCCTCCGTTCTCTGAGGAAAAATTCCTGTCAAACCTGTTTCTCTATTCTACCCGCTAGCCATCGTACACCTCGGATGTTCGCGTGTTCGTGAAACATTGAAAAATATTACAAAATAATATCGAGCCGAGTTCCATGCGTCTACAATTTCCTATACACAAATGATTTTTTTCAAAAATTCTACGCTATCCGAATTCGTTCGCTCGTGCAAGAGACGAACAATGGTGTTACACGGTCAGGAGCAGAATAATCGAGGCGAACGTCACAGAAGGAGAATCATGGGGTTTTGGTAACACGGTGCACGTACGCCGGGAGCTTTTCTTCGGCTAGAACAATGGCGGCGCTTTTATTTCCGAATGATTGAACTATCGAGGAAACGGGTTGTCTGTTTGATCAACATACAAGCAAGGAAAATATTTATACGTAGCCAGCGTAGCCGATGGCCGGGAAAGCTTTATGAATTTTGCAGAGAGCCGGTGTGTGGCGCACACGAGAACTACTCCATTCGATGCGATGGTAGCCGCGCTCCAAAGATCATCGTTCGTTGATTTATCGGCCGGGGATATTCGAACTCCTCCGCGCCTTAATTATTAATCCCTTAAAAAGCGTGTTTGCGCTCATCGAAACTCGTTCCAACCGAGCCCGCGAGTTTCGGTGTTTGCTGTCCGACGATAAATTATCTTTCGCCCGACGAGATTCGACGTCGATCCGACGCGGTCGCCTATCTGCGAAGCTCATTGAATATTTCAAATTCCAATGTCACCCTGGTTCTAATGCCGTGCTCATCCGCTCACGGTTGATTTATTCAATGGACCCCGTGCGCGCTCTCTCCCTCTCGGATACCGAAGACCCCTTACATGACGCCGCGCCTTTTATTTATTGAGGTTTACTCGTTGTCTCCCTAGCCAGCAATTGGAAAATTGTCCGGGAAATCGGGTAACGCCATCGGCTTTCTGTCGTGCCACGATCCCGCTGCATGCTCGTTTGAATCATTCACGGTATCGCTCGCTCGTTACTGCATTAGAATTACAGCTTCCGCATTAATCTTCGTCAAGCTTTCTATTCCCATCGACACTCCACTGTCTTCGTGTTGTTTCACTCGCTTTGGCTACTCTGAATTTCTGTGTTCTTTCTAAAATTATGTTTCTCGATTGATTTTTTTTGTATTGTGTTTCTCTTATCGTATCAAGTTCATTGATTACCAGTAATGCAGCAAAATCCTTTTGTTCCTCGCTAAAGGAATACGTTCGATTACGTATTGTGAGAATAATTACACGACCGTGTCTCGAAGTTTGTTTAATTAGAACTCGCTCAGTGCAACAGTAGTCGTAGTAAACGCGCGTTGTTGCTGTACGGTAACATAACGATTTAACAATGAACTGGCGCGGTCCATTATAGCGGTCTTTTGTACAAACGAGGATAGATTCGCGAAAGGACATAATAGTGACCTTTAGCAGCGAAACAATTAACAATGACGTGCAATTCCCGATTGGATATATATGTCGACCACTTCCTGCCGGACCAAGCTACCTCGCAATTCGTGGGCCAGGATTAAGCCTATTGAATATTATTCCTTTTTCAATTCTACCTGATGTATTCATTTGTAAAGTAAAAAAAGAACAGACCAATAACTGTGCCCATAACACCGCACGACCGAAGTGAAAACTTCGTGAATAGCGCGTTTCATTGCGGAGCGTAACGGAGCAGACCCATTCATTGGCCAACAATTGTGTACGCGGTGCGCCTAAACAAGTTTTCACTTTAAAATTCAACAAAATAAAGAACTGTTGGCGCAAACGTCAATGTCGAAACTGCCCAACTAGAAATTCAGGTAGGCATGCCTAAAGATGAATGTGGGCCTAATGCGGAAAGAATGATGCCTAAGTTAGTCATACCTAACAGTTGCCATACATCATCCAAATCAGGATGGCCGAGCGGATGCCCAGGTTTGTTTGCAAATGTAATTTAGGAAAACAGTAGCGTGCACTTCTCAAGATATGTCGAGAAAATTGCATTTGAAAATCTGTTTCCAGTCATAATGAGATGGCGTTTATCTATGAACAACAACCGGAATGACCGAGGGCGCAGCGAGAAATATGTACTAGTAATCAGTAGGTCGCTGGTTCGAGTCCCGCTGTCAACATTTTTCTTTTTTTACATTTTTTGAATTTTTTCAATTCAATCCTAACATTTATCACATCTGCCAATAAACAGTTATTTTTCTAATAGAAAATGCGAGTCTTTCTGGTTTGTGGGTATTGAAAAGAAAAGTTTTTGGGAAAACCTAACCTAACCTAACACGGATTTCCTTATGCGGGCCTCATACGGTTTTCCCAATTAGGCATTCGTTGATATTCCGCGTTTCATGCCGCATAAGGACCTAACAGGCAAATTAGGCTAGCCTAATGGTCTCCTAAACTGAATTTCTAGTCGGGTGGCTCGATATAGGACCGAATTAAAATCATTTTCCCACAGGACATCTACCGCTCCTCCAGGAAAAATGCAATAAGACGCGGCCGACCGTGGCGATTGAAAAAAATGTATCCGCAAACAGTCTCAAACGATTGTCCACAGCGCGGCGTTGCTCAAACGGCGAATCTGCAAAGCAAATTCCGTGGGAATCGGCAATTCCCATGCAAGAGCGGCTCGGCGGATAAGAAGAATCACGGGCGTAATGGGACAGAGGGTGGGTTGGTAGACAGGATCGGGGTGCGGGGATCGAAGGATCTCCGAAGGATTCAATTTAGATCGGCTGGTGGTTCGACCGCGTGTGCGTTCAATTTCATTAAGTCGCCGGGAAAACCGAGGCAGCCGCTACCGCCGTCACTATCTCTCTCGTTTCTCCCTCCCTCTCTCTCTCTCTCTCTATACCCGATTTTCCCGACGATGTTCGCGTAACTCCGCGAGCTGTTTAATTGCCGAGATTCGCGGTCGGTGGCTGTATAATTCGGCACGCGTTCCTCGCGGCGCTGCGCTGCTTGGCGGAAAGAAATCGGCGGAGTTGCCACGGGAAAATTCATGAAGATGTACGAGCGCGCGCACGCGAACTTCTCTCTCTTCCGCGAAGTTCGGTTAACGCCGGCCGTTCGCGGAACTTAAGCGCGGATTTTCAGGGCGGAACCCCACAGCTAAGAATTTGCATATCTCCGACCGGGGATAAGGCTGATACGAAATAGCGCGTTATATGTGCAAATAAGACGATAAGCCGCTGGTGTTTTGTCTCCGGGATCCGAGACCGTCTACCTCCGCGAGACCCACCACCTATCTTCTCTCTCTCTCTCTCTCTCTCTCTCTCTCTCTCTCTCTGCCTGTCTGTCTTGCTTGCTTACTCGACTACGACACTGAGTGACGCCCACGATTCGCAGGCTTTTATCTAGATTCTTTCCCAAGGCCGACATAAATTCACAGCCCCCGGGGTCACCGCCGGCAATCATCGCGCGCTTTTTGCCACCCATTCTTCGCCGTAGTTAGCTCCGGATTAGCGAGTAATTACGAGACTGAGCATCTCCCTGCGAACTCGCTCTTTCATGCCACCAGTTTATTAGAATCTTTTTTTATGGATCCGCGGAGCAATGTTTGGACACCGAGAAATTCGCTGACCATCAGTGAAGGCGAATAATGTTTGTTTCGAAGAAATAGATTGTTACGAATCAATCGTTTAAAGTTCAGTTCAGGGATATATGTGTTGCAAATAAATAGCTCAGTTTTAGTTACAGCCAAAATGGCCTTCCATTGTGCGAGATGGCTGTGAGAAATGTAAAAGGCGAGTTATGTGTGTGTATGTGTCTGTACAAATTTTGTAATAAATTGTTACTATACGATACGATGAATAATATCCGACTAGAGCTTTATTTTTAATTTAATTAATAATCATATTGATTGTTCTTCTCTACTTGCGCAAATCAATTTTTATGTACCGGAACGCGAATTGAGAACAAGAGCGGGTTTTCAAATACTTAAAGCGAAATCTACTTATGGATTAATTTATCCAATGAATCGCATAATAACAATATCACTCACTATTTATAACAGTATTGATTTTTTCATTGAATCTTTGGAAAATTTTAAAATGCAACTACGCAGGATTATATGATAATACCTATCGATTGTACCAATAGTATTTTGTTCTTTTTTTTCTCTTTGTATTTGTGCGCATGTCCCTTCTTTCTTATTAGATAAGCAGTCTTGTATCTTTCTCTTTTTTGTTTTTTTTTCTTTACTTTGTAAATACTTATGTAAAAAGGGCTTCTGCCCGTCTATAATAAATAATAATAATAATAATAATAATAATAATAATAATAATATTGTAAACTTGCGTCCGAATAGGGAATAACAAGAATGTCAATCGGTATATGTATAGAGTGTTGTTATGTGTGATTTATGGGCATAAGACGTAAAAGTAAGAAACCTCCCGTCGGCATCGCGTATTGTATGGGGACCACCACATGGTCGGATACTCATTGAGAAGGCCACGGGTAAGGTTGTTATATTGACAACAACCTAGGCCCGGTAGACCGGGAGGGAATGTAACGACCTCCTCCGAAATCAGGTGCACGAGCACGGTAAGACCGCAAGGATCCCCAGCCCAGCCGAAAATACCCCCATTAATGAGAGAGGAAACAGTGGGGCAGGATTGATATGCTGTGTATGGACTGTGCGTGCGTCAGAAGAAACTGTCAGTTTTCTTATCGCGAATCCTTTTTCGGATTATTTTGAAATTTTTGATCCACTCCTGTTTTCTTTTGCAAATGCACAACATAGACCTTTATGTAGGTAATACGATTTTATTTTTAAATTGTTTTTCTTTTCCAGCCTGGTAAAGTGGCACTCAAGCCACTAGGTACAGGCCTCCTGTATTCCTTTATATATATATATATATATATATATATATATATATAAAAAAAAGCGTGCGTCAGAAGAAACTGTAGTCGCTTTAGAGTTCAGACTTTCGTTCGAGAACCATTTGTATGATCTATATCGATTCGGATTGTGAATAAACTGTCACTAACATAGATCGAGTAAGATCGTTTACATAAAGTTATAATTAAACTGCGGATCTTTATGGAAAATTGTATCAGTTGCAAGAAACAACAACCACGCAGAAGCTTCTAGTTAATAAAATTCTTAAAGTCTTTGACATCTTTGGCATATTTTAAATTGCACTATCTCGTGCCAGTTATGCATCAAGCAGATCGTATTACGCATTTTCACAGTTGATTTTCCATAAACTCAGAATCGAATGTCACAAATACCAACTAGAACCAAATTCATACTTAAACATCCCTCGAAGTTGTCTGCCAAGTTGTGAGTAAATCGTGCGATCGGTATCCGAGATATCCGCCGAACTCGGCAAACATCGTTTCGATTAAAATATAAAACTTCGAAATTGCATTTACAGGCTATAAAACAGCGAACGAAGATTGATTTTATGGAGTCACGAAAGTATGAAGATCCCATAAGTACATTGCCAGGCATCATCGCTGCTGTATCTTCATAATCCCAGGTTTCGGCAGTGCACGAAGCAGTAAATGCTTCGGGGAGCCTGTAGATCTGCGCGATAATCGAAAGTATCGAAGACTTATGTCGCGCGTTCGATTCGAGTTGGCACGGGATCGCCATTTCCACGCCAATCGGAGCCGCAGTGGCATGAAATGATCGCGAGAAGAGAGCATCCGAGGCAATCCTTTATACCGCCGTGGGGAGCAATTATTTCCCGTTCCCCTTTCGAACCGACAGAAAATCGAAAATTACATCGTAAATGCGTAACAATCGGAGCCGGATTGTTTATTGATCCGTCGACGCGATTGTTTTTCCTTGTCGGTGAATCAAGATCGTCCTGCCGATAGCCTTGCGTTGCGATAAAAAGTGAAACAATCGCGTTTATGTGCGGATGGGAACGCAAATCGTCGGGTATTACATCCGTTTCGATGCACGCGAGATCGCTTTTGTATTTTTCGACGACATTATCGTTTCAAGATCTGTCCACAACAATGTTTTGTTTTGAAAAATCTAGAGTCACGAGGCAGGATCTATAGAGCCTGGAACAATGTGCTCCAAACTTTTTGTCTTAGCATAAACAATTTTCGGAAGCTGTCTAGATAGAGATGCCTTGTGTTCTCAATTTTGATCGCGTACACAAAACGCTTGGAAAATGTCACGTTCATTCTAAAATTTTTTTTGTAATTTTAAATCAATTCAAGTGAATCCTCATCTGTCCATCATTTCACGAATTGACTCTTTCAAATTGATACCGAGCATTGGATGATTTATTTTTCATTTTAATGATGAGTTAACATCTATAACGGTTAATTTAAAAATAGCAAAGATTTAAAACGGCAACGACTTAACTCTGATAAATGATCAAATAGACTGTGTGCGTGTGTGAAGTCGACTAAGCGGCGCGCTCGTCATAACTAAGTAGAATGACCGAACGATGTAAATTAAGCACGGCGGATTAAACAAAGTAGTCGCTGATTGTACGAGGTGGAGGATTGTGGTCAGACAGAGACGTGCCCTTCTATTCTGCGACACTCGGTAAACATGGTGTTTGGAAAGACAAAGTAGAGGAAGAGAATCGTCGCGACGAGAAAAAAGGCAAAGAGTGGTGCGCGAGCGGGCGAAGTGGAGTGAGAATTATGTTTGCCCAGACGAAAATAAGCACAGCTCAGAGCAGATTAATTAGCATAAGAGATGTGCTCAGACACAGCGGAGATAAGCGTCGTTGTTTGTCGAGGAAAAATAAAGTAAAAATTGCAGAAAGCACCGTTCTAAGCGTTGCTGCAAAGCTGGACAGAGTGGCGAACGGTTCGACGAGTCGTAGGCACAGAATCGTTTCTAGCGGGGCCAACTGGGAACCGCAGCTGATTAAACAAAGTGTGATAACCACTGTATGTGGTTAGATGAAGTAGAACGTACAGCAGTTTGAACAAGGTCGAATAAGCATCGCCGCTGTCCAAGCGACACTGACACGAGGAAAATGAAGACATTTTCCGGCCGGGTAAAGTACATCCTCTAGCGGTCTGGGTCAAGTGCTGCAGGTCAGAGAAGTAAAACGAAGTTCCCTAGGGTTTGCTGAACAGATCCAGCGAGTTTGGATGTTATTGGTTCACTGCATTTTATCCGGAAAAATTTTCAAAACCGCCCAGTCCTTCGGGAAAAATCGTTCTTCCATGGTTCCGTGTTTGTTGAAATATTTTTTCATAGATAACTGGAGTCATGCGTGAACAAATTCCTGTGAATACTTCGGGGAATGTAGGATAAACCAGCAAGTTGAAATTTTGTGGATTCACCGGTTACATGGAAAGATGAGTTAGTTTTCTGAGTTGATCTCCCAGCTCCGAAAAATCTAATTTTCCAAATATCGACACGAACCCCATTCAAACGAGACTGAAACGGCCGTTGAATTTGTCTGCCAAGTTTTAAGTCAATCGGACGATTGGTTTCGAGGATATCCAATCAACCAATCCGACAAACATCGTTCCGTCTATTCGAGCGGCAGCGACAGCTGCGCACGAGGAGGAAAACGAAGACATTTTCTGGTGGGATAAAGTAACAACTGGTCTCTGCTGCTGTCTGGGTCAAGTGCTGCAAGTCGGACAAGTAGAATGAAGACCGCGGCGAATCGTGCGGAGGAGGATAAAGCTCGTTACCGGCGAGGTAAGTAGAGTAACGACCGTGACTAAACAGAAAAGTGATACGGGACCGTCGTCTTTATGTAGATGCAGTAGAATACGAACGTTCGTGGTCTGGCTATTGCTGTGGAGACCGTGGATAACACTGTCCAACTTTAAACTTTTTTCTAAACTTTCCCGAATCCAGCGATGTGCAATAGTAATACATAATTATTGTTTAAACATGTTTCTTCTGATGTAAAGAACAATACAATATCTTTTATAATAACATTATAATAATTGTTTAAAGTTGAAAAACAGGTTTTTTTCAAAAACCGTGCGTGTAGGAAAAAATTAAGGTCAGATTCGGAATCAGCGCAAAAGACTCTATAGAGTCTTTATATAGATAGATGGATCTTATAGGATCCATCCAATAATTATATGAAAACATTTTTAGTGTTAAATAGTATAATAGGTAGAACGACGATCTTTCGAGTTTTGTCCTCCTAAAAGCTTCGAGATGCATCTAATAAAATCGACGACATTCGATTGCTATATAAACCTTATCCACTGTATTTTAAAACTTTTTATTGGAGAAACTTTAGTGCGTACATATTTCGGGAATAAAATCCACACGAAAACCCCAAACACTTTTCGAAAGCGAAGTAACACTTTGTTTTTCACGTTGAACTTATTATTTCATGTGTAGCCCGGATTCCCGGGACTCTGGTGATGGGACACCTTGCAGAGGGAGCGAAATTCCACGTCGAGTAGATTGCATCGCGTTCCGTGGTTCCAACAAGTAGAACAGGAGCCAATAAGATGCAATAAAACGGCGGAGTTGCCCGATCAGTGGGAACACAAATCGCCAGGTACATCGTCTTCGCCTTAGATAAGGAGACGGAGATAGGCAGATAAATAGAGAACGAGAGGGCGCAAGTGAGAAAGTGGAAAGGAGAAAGATAGAGACTCCTAGGCGTCATTGCTTTCGCCGTCCCCGAGGAACAGGTACGGAAGTCCGAGCACGAAGTGCACTTCCTTGTAGAACACTCGCTGATGATGAGCTGGAAAAAGACGGCCGGGTGTTGGTGCAACGGTGAGCTAAGTTCCGAAACCCCTATCCGGAGGTCGGATGTCTCAGCGCGGCGATATTCGGAAATGCGGAAGCTGAGTGTTTCCTAAAGAGCCATTAGAGAAACCAAATACGGCCACGGTGAATGTGTTCCTTCGAGATCCCCGAGCCCTTAAAGCAATTACGCTTCGCCTGACTCTTCGACTGTGTCTGGCAAACACCGCCGTTTCGGCCCGACAAACCACATAATTAAGCGGAACAACCGGGAACTCCGATTTTTCCCACGGTACGGAAACCGGGACTAAGCTTCCCGCGTAAAGTAACCGGAAAATATATTGTGTTGTTCGAGAAACTTCAAAATCGCGCGTGCGAGAAGTGATTTAGGTACTGCGAGGTTGTACGGCGATAAAATGTTCCGGTGATTTCTGACCGGTTAGACATCACTCATTTTTACAACGAGGAACTTTTTAAATGAGACGAAGACGATTCTTGCGTAATTCTGATTTGTGTGAATCGCCAATGAAAATTTCCATAAAAATTCACAGTCCGCCCGCAAGCATTTATTCGAACAATGATGGGAAAGTAAAAATGAATGTGTCCATCCTGTGCCTTTAATAATGAATCTACCAGCGTCACCTATCTAAACCAGACCTACCCAGACATAACTCATTGTTACAACGAAGAACTTTTTAAATGAGACGAAGACGATTCTTACGTAACTCTGATTTGTGTTGAATCGCCAATGAAAATTTCCATAAAAATTCATGGTCTGCTCGCGAGCAGAACAGTGATGGGAAAGTAAAAATGAATGTGTCCATCCTGTGCGTTCAATAATGAATCTGCCATCGTCGGTCGAATATAAAAGGACTTACATTTTTAATTTTAGCTATTGAAATTATAAAGATGCGTGAAAGCTGTGCGATAGTTCTAATAAATTTGATTTTGTTATTCTTAGAAGGCAAAGTACTTTATAAATCAGTTTTAATTCTCGGTATCCTCAATATTAAATCTATTATGCTCGTGACGGTCTTCAGACTCGGTGAACTAGAACACCAGAAAGCTGCAGTTTTACGCAAACGAGAGACCAATGATGAAATTAAGTTATAAAAGGGTTACGAGCACTTACTGGATACGCGACGGAAAAATGAATCTGTCCATCATCCGGGTATTTTCAACGCTCAAGAAAATACTGGCTGAATTTCTCATTTCCACTGGTCTAGAGATAGTCATTTTCTACCATTCTACTGTATCATTCTAGCGTATTGTTGCTCGTTTCTGGAATCTCGGTTTAATTGTAATTGACAGAATCACTAGCCTCTTGTCTAGGAATTCGTAGGTTGAAACCTTTGCAATGTCACCGATAGGTATAGTTCACTTAAAATAGCTTCGCTGACCGGAAATAGTGCAAATAGAAATCCAATCGAAACTTTACAGGTCATTGTTAATTGTATCGCCCGTTGAAGAGCACCATTGGGTTCATTCGCGGACCTGTCCGTCTATACAAAAGTCCACTATAATGCGTACGATTCGGCCCGCCGCTTGAAACATTGTGTCGCTGACTGGCAAGAACTTCATTTGTCACAACTCCACTGGAAAATCGTGGAAAAATTTACTCACTATTCCGTTTCAAATAATGTTCAAATAAATGTACTTTTTTGTTAGTTTTTGGGAAGCTTGATAATTTTGTAATAAGAAGGTTGTTTCCATCTTTGATTTCAAACTTACGAGGGGTTGGTTCTCGTTTCTCATTTCTCCATAATTCAAATCTGAACGTTTTCAGTAGCCAAAAACACTAGATAAAAGACTAATCTAGGTCATCAGTCGCCATCAAAAGTCCTATTTTTACGTTTACGTTATATATATTATCTAATATATTTTATATATTTATATATTATTTAATATATTTAATATATTTAATTTACGTTTAATAAATTATCTATACATATGTATATATTTATCATACATGTATTTAAATTATTATTTGGATCCTCTAAAAAGCAAAGATTTGCCTGAATACCTCGGTGATTTTTAATTCAAATACGTCGTTGCTCGTCACAGGTTTCATTTGCAACGACGAGCAAGGTATACAGGGTATCTTGGGCGAGCCAGTTTAATGGAAGACGGATAAAGAGTCGTATGAATAAATTTCATTAGCAAAACCACTGGTTTCTTTCTCGCCCCTGTCAGAAGCGTTTCGCGAGTAGGGTTGGCAGGAAGTCGGCGAAGAATATCATTAACATTTCTCGCGGCCATTTTTTACCCGTAGACTCGTTAAAATTCAACGACTCGCGTTGCCGGGGGAATTGTTAACCGTATGTGACGGATAAAATGATAAATTTCACTGGAGAGAGGATTCAATGGAACTACCCCTCTCTCTCTCTCTTCTTCTTCTTTTTCTTTCTTCTCCCAGTTCACGTTTCTCGAGCTCTCTTACCGAGCCGCATTAACGGGCAATCCTAATCGAATTATTTGATCCGTTGAACGTGGGAATTTTTCCATAAATATTTTTACGGAGTCGCGTCACTGAACCTGTTACTCGATAGTAGATTATCTGATCCGATGCGCGCCGATATTTTCTGATAAATATTTTTAATCAAACAATTGGCGAACCTGATTCGACCAATGTGTATCGGACTTTCATATTATATATTAATATTATATATAAATATTATATAAAAAGTTCTGTACCTACAACGCGGGGAATTTTGTTTCGAGAATGTATACGTAGGATAAATACTTTGCGCACCAATTTGACGAATGAATTATTTTTTTAAATGATACTCTCACGTAATAAAAATCATGAAGAAACGCTTCGTTCCTTAGAATTAGACATTTCACGTAAGAATCCGGAGTTCAATTATCGCGAATAAAATTGCGAGAAGCAAAGACATTTTTTCCGAGAGTCTGCCAGGTCTACGCTAAAATGTTTTATGTATCTTGTAGTACAAGTTTCGCCGGTGGAAAAGTTGCAACGGCGGCGAAATTCTCCGGGTAAGACAGCGCCGGGATGAAACGCAATAAGGGATTTTTTAAAAATAAATTCGCGGAGCAGCAGCTTTCCAGGTTCTTCCTTTCGAAACAGTTACACTTTCGCCTTTCGTGCAACGAAACTCAGTTATCGATCCCACCGGTTCGACACGTGAACGCGGGACTAAACGATAAAACGGAACAAATACCCGGTAAATGTTGGGAAACACGTTGCTTCTGCTGATCGGTGAAATAAAACGTGTTCCTGTTACGGCAACTATCTGCACGCTCATGGGGAACCCGTGTACCGCTGTGTGTCGATCGAATCGTAAGTTGTAACGGATAACAAAATTGCTCTGTTACCAGAGACAGTCGAAAATATGCTATCGGCGGAAGTATTGGCTCGTTGAAAAATAAATGACAGCTTTTTCGGATTCGCACGCGCTCGTGCCCGGCTCACTGGATCGCACCGGAAATTCGTGAAATTCTGTTCGATTCCTATTGCACGCTACGGACCCAAAACACTCGCGGAATACCAAGTAAAAGGCTCCACGAAGCGAATAGTTATTGACGTAAATTCAAGAAGCTGAAATGAAATTGTAAAGCACACTTTTATCGCTATGGAGATTCATTTTTGAGAGAATGCAATTTTAAATGCTTCATCTGTTCTGAACGTAGAGAATTTGTTCGTAGGCAACGGCGAGTACGAAATGAATTCACATAAAATGGGAAAAATTAAATAAAAATGTGAAACGGAATAGAGATGTAATGAAATAGGATTTCTAGTATGAAATAGAATAGAAATGTATAATTTTTCGCTGGTAGTAACTGTAGGAAATAATCTCACAATAAAATGAATTCACGTAAAATGAAGAGAAGGTGAAAACACAAAGATGAAGTAAAATAGAATCTTAATAACATAGAGTTTCGAATGCGAGGCAGCGCGGAAATGTAGAACTTGTTACCAATAGTAATTGCACAAAATAGTAGAAAATGAAGAATATGATATAAAACTGTGAAATATAGTAGAATTTTCACCGGGGATAAACAAGAATTTCAGAGAGAAAGTAAAAATGTGAAAATTGTCAGTACTACTAATTGTATGATATAATGACTGTAAATGAATTTCCTAGCATAAAATAAAGGTGGACTTAAATCTAAAATAAAATGCAAATGTGATAAAATAAAATATCGCACGCAAATGTAAAAGTAAGAAAGACGGAATAAAACAGAAAAGAACAATTTGGACATTTCGAGGATAATTTTCGGAACAGAAGTATTAATTCGTTATCGGCGCAGATCGTACAAAATAATGAAGATCGTAAACGCTCGATACAGTATATAATTGTGGCAAATTAAGGAGTCGATACAGATGGTAGGACAAAAGTTCGCGTTACATGTTTTATTTGCACGAAGGAAATTTAATAACGTGCAAGTTTGATTTCTGCGTTAATCAACGTATCGCAGATTTAAACGAGATAAAGAGCTTAATGAATATTTAACAAAAGTTCATATATTATATTTGCGTGACAGTCGCGTTATATTTAAGCTTTCAAACCCCTGTCAGACTAAATGAATTTCCGTGCGAGTCCTACCTTCATAAAATAATATTGACACATGAACACGCGCATAGATGTTTGCTTCCTGTTAATAAAGCTTTTAACACTGCGGGTAAATTTCCTTGCCTACTTTTACTTGCCGGAGTAGAACAATACCATCTATTTGGGTTTCTTAATTAAAATCTGACGACGCATCGAACTTTTATAAGAAAGAAACGAATTTCTTTGACCAATAAAAATGTTCTGGCATGAAAGTCCACCGTATATCGAAACATGATAAATCGATAAATAATAGCCAAGAGTCGAAAAAAGCGAGAGCCAAATGAAATTTAAATTCTTCTTGAAATCATTTTAATCAGTTGAAAATGATATATTGACAGTGTTAAATTATTTCAAACTTTCAACTATCATGTTAATTGCAAAAAAATCAATTACCCTGCAACAGGTACGAGCAATTTTTAAGCTTCGTATCGATAAAAACCGATGGGATAGAATGCTGAATAATACAATTGGAAAATTCCTTCGTTGGAATGTAGTTATTGAGATGCGACAAAATACAAATCAAATTCATCGTTTGGTAAACTATAAAATACTATTTTTAACTCTCATCTGTCTAATTTGTAAAATATCTTCACAGAAACAAAATTATTCTTGCTAAACAATAAACTAATGTGCGGAACAATGAACAAACTTTTTCAGAATACAATGAACGACTTTCTAAGTCGAGGGACCAAATAGACGATGTTTGATAAAATGATTGAACGCAATTTTCCAGGTCAGTGGAGTCGGTGAATTTTTCAAGTGATTATTGTGAAATAATAATAATGTTTCAAGCATGAGTAATCGCAGTCTGATGAAAGAGTGGCCAAGAATACAAGTAACCATTAGAATTTATGCTCCTTTGCGCCGGTGTAGTTAGGGCAACCAATAATGGACTTGTGCAGAGTAGAATTACGATGGTCGAAAGATACGAATCAGTTATTTATTTTCCATCAGGCTGATAGATGCTGCGAGGACGAGCGTGGGTTTAGAAGTATATATAGATATATATAGATTAGTGAGGCCAGTACCTACATGGTCGGCCATTAACAGAACCAACGGATAATAACATCGGCAGCCCCGTAGTGGCAGAAAATTATTAGAAGTTATTGCAGAGCAGCGCCGCCCCAGGGGTCTCCGACATATCTTTGTTCGTGAATTAATTCCTCACGTTCCGTTGAGGATTCAACAGTCCGAGTTTTGTAATTTAATCGGACCGACAGAGACTTTATGGGAAATCGATGTGCCTCCCAGAAACCCTTCGATACGAGATCACCGGCAACTAGGCGCAAAAAATCTGAAAATAACTTGTCACCACCGCGGATATTTATGCCAATTCTCGTCCTCGCAATTTAACACCAGTACTACCATGATTCCTGGTTTAACCATATTGTTGCCAGAATGCAACACCTCCGGGAATTTATTCGACTACGCAATTCATTATTAGACATAGCAAAACAAATTTTTTTATAGCTTACGCAATAACGTCACGTATACAATAATTAACCACTAAATGATAATTATATTTTCACATGGAGGTACCTTAAAAACGTTTAAACAAACTTCAAACGATGACATTCTTCAAACACGCATTACTAGTTAGAACAGAAGAACCGAGTTTACCGGATATAATTAAACGCTAAAACATTATTTAACAGCAGCGTACTGGAAGTTATGAGGCAGTTATAATTAACGGTGTGTGCTCGGTCTCGTTACATTAGTTCCGTTGAAGTTTTCAACACTATTTTATCAATTTCGCGAATATGAAAAGATAACCACAGACACTGCGGAAGTAAAAATTAACGAGAAAATACGTGAAACTGTGTCGCACTGAACTTT
Organism: Lasioglossum vierecki; assembly: GCA_028455595.1. Classification (NCBI taxonomy): domain Eukaryota; kingdom Metazoa; phylum Arthropoda; class Insecta; order Hymenoptera; family Halictidae; genus Lasioglossum; species Lasioglossum vierecki. The sequence continues at coordinate 15,216,822 of CM052336.1, forward strand.
CTATCAGTATCGTTACTTCAATACAACGTATTTGATAGTTTTCCGGAGACGCAACGATAAACAAGGACCACTTACGCATGGACAATAAAAATACTCTCTGAGTCGCGTAGAAAGAAAACTTCAATATCACATTGTTCTCAGAATTCTTTCCCGGACTGTTACTTTTTATAAAACAATTTAGTTTGCTTCCCTTTGTTTGCCACAAAAATTCAATTTTGTCGGTTCTCGCAGCCTTCCGAGAGTAACATATTTGTACGGAAACGAATCTCTGTCAGTTGTTTTCCCTGGTTTTTGCGATTTTCATGCCGACGAACAAGTTCGCTGCGAACCGTGTACCATATTAAAATTTTACACTGCAAAATTTCAGCTGAACAATGGAGGAAGGCAGTTTCTATGGAATCTTTCAGCGATTCTGTGCATTTCGAAATTTTTTAAACCGCAGAAACGAGCCGACTTTGCAGCGGTACCGACTACGATAAAAATCGAGTTGGCTAGCACGCCGTGAATGTACTTATCGTTAACATAATTGAGTTCTTATTAAGCAATTTAAGTACTAAGCCGCTGTGTGATAGGATTTTTTCTCCGGGTGTTCGAGACACCTCTGCGGGGGGCACACTTGGAAAAAATTAAACGAGAACGGTCGAGTTAAATAAATTTGCATAGAAATGGTTTTGTGGACGGAGGCGAGCCGACTCGCGGGACGAAAATCATAAACAAGGATGTATTGTGATAGTAATGTAATTTCGGCAACCAATTTCCTGGGGGACCGTGGTCTTTGAGTTCCCCGTCGCTTGCGAACGCGACCGTCATTTAGCGAGCATGCTTTTCATCAAATTCATCGATCCCCTGGTCCGCATCAATTATTTACCCTTTGCAGTCGGAGCTATTTTAAGTCAAAAATTAAACATATCTTCCTATCATTGTATACGATAATTTTAATTGTATTACTATGAAATTGATATAATACCTTATACAATACTTATACAGTACAGTAATTGATCAGATATCAGTAGTTAATCAACCTAATCAACCTATTCAATAATATAAACAATATTTTAAAGGCTTAAAGATTCATGAGAACATAAATCTGGAATTATTACCAATTAGTAATGAGATGGAAATGGTAGTCGGAAATTAGTCAGGAACAGCAGACAAGCATTATATCGCTTATTCTTATCGTTAGTTGCATAAGTGGATTAGGAGCAAGCTCCTAGCTAGACAAGAGGTATGCAAACCGTATTTAGACGAGCAAGTGGAATGCTTATTTGTTTGTACAAGTGAAATTATAATCATGAGCATTAGAGCGATAAAAGAGGAACGAAGTGGAGCAGAGGTTATTGTCCGGACAAGTAGAATTAATTCATCATAAGTCAGACAATTAATACAGCTTTGAACAGCCTTCGTACTGATCAGAAATAATCCTGCTGAGCATATTACAATGCAATTTTCCTATAATTCTCGAAAATATAAAACGAATACTGGGTTAACAAAATATGGTCATTTTAGATGTTTCTACAGAAGTTGACCGTTTAAGATTGAACTATCTTAATAGCATAAATGGTGAGACCCAATGGGAAACAATCCAAACAGATGAAACACGTTGAACTGAATAAATATACTGGAAATTCCTCTGTATGGCATAAGACGATTAATGTAGATATCTCACGGTATTATAAACTTATCAAGTCCACAGCGGACTATATCAGAGTTCGACGCGGTGAATTCCGGGCATTAGCGGGGAGAAAGCATGCGAGAGAGTGAGGAATAGAGAGGGTGGAAGAGAGCATCGTTACAAATGCTGCGAAATATTCCATCGAGAACAAAACACGAGCGAACTAAGTGGTACAAGTAGTCGTGATAATGAGAAGCAGGAGTCATATCCGCGAAGTAACACCCCTCCAGGAGAGCTGGCTGTTGAATAATCCTCAACTTCGGTCTGCGAACGAGGAAATTGGTCGGTGTGGGGATGGCAGCGGGGGGTGGCGGTGGCGGGAAAAGAGGCAGCCCGAAGGTGCGGATCCCAGAAGAGGGTGAGAAAGTCATTCGGTTACGGGCAAGTTTACGGTGGACTAAAGCTCCTTTCGCGGCGCTGTTCGATCGCCACGACTCGCTATGCCGAGTCCGTTGACGGAATGTTAAGATTCCAGTCGAGCCTTCTCGAGTCTCTTAAATTAACTGACAATTAACGGTTCGCTCGGTCGTGCGTGCGAAATCTCAGTGACTGTAATTCTCTGCTCTTAATACGACGCCCGAACGGCGGGGATCGTGTTTGATTGGATCACTGACATTTGCATCTTGATTGTGCAAACAGGTCGAAGAGTCCCAGATAAGTGGACGTAAGTCTTGGGTAACCGGATTGATGGACTGAGACCGGGCCGGGTGGATTTCACTAGTAGAGCGAACCCGCGTTTTGTCAGACTGGTAGAGGAAGACCGTGGAAACTGGCGTGTATAATTTGGACATGGGCTGGCTAGTGGAACAGAACTGGATGTAATCAAACAATAAGGATAGAGTCTGTTCCTTATCAGACAGCATAATGAGACTGCTTGTAGCCAGAAATTACAGCGAGTCTCTTTGTATTCCGACAGTAGAATGGGACTATTTCGAGTCATGCATTATGATCAGACTGCGGATTTGATGCATTTACGACATAAATGTGCTGTAGACATATTAAAAATATTTTGAAGACATCGGTGTATCAGTTTCAGCTTATTGAAATAACTCAAAGAAGATGGACATTTTGTACATAAAGATCCGCAGTCTAATTATCATGATTTGATATCAGACAGCAGAATGAGAGAGTCGAAAACCATACAAATTACGCAGAACAATGTATTCGAGCAACCAAAAGTACGAGGAAGTATTTGGTTACGGTCGATCAGCAGCAAAACATTGAAATCGCCGAGAATACCACGGGAATTCGTAAACGAAGGCAGCACAACCGCCGGGACATACCTCAACGTCGTCGGGCATCGTTTTAATCGAATTTCGACCGTATGATCGTTAACGGGTTCCATATTTCAAGCTACCAGGGTTCCTCCGTTCCGCGTTCGAACGTGGCCGCGTGGATCAAGTTCGTTCGAATCAGCCCTGTCGGCCATCGAACTATCCGAGCCGGTGAAGAATACGGAAACGAGCAACAATGTGTAAAACTCGCTCCGTAGAGGTGGGTAGCGTAAGTTGGTTCGTAGCGGTGCGCGGAGGGTCGGGACGAGGAGCGTAATTGAAAATAACACAGGCCCCGTTAAAGTTTTTATAAAGCAGAGCTTTTTGCTTCCTCCTTTTTCCCGGCAAGAAACGAGAGAACAATTTCCCGCGGAATTCTTCCCGGGGAAGTTAATGACGTCAATTAGACACTCGGTTTTTCAATGTACCGCTTAGAGGGAGAGAAAAAGAGAGGCAGAGAATGAGAGAAAGAAAGAGAGCGAGGGGGGAGCAGAGCCGAGAGAACCGAGGCTCGTTTTAGCCTTGCTGTGGGATCGACCTGTACACGAGCTCCGGTTACTTTTTTCTCGGCACACAAATTCACGGGATATCGAGTTGATTCAGCGGAAAGTGGATTCGATCAATTTTCCCTTCTCAACTTTTACCTTCGCATAATTAACACTAAACCTGCCACTACCAGTCAAATGACCGGTTTTATATGTTTCATCTTACACAAATTGCCAAGTAGAACCACAAAAAATAACGGGATTATTAATGTTTATTAACCCTTTTAGTGCCGGAGGTCGATATATCGGCTCTTGCAGCACTGGCGAGAAGTGCCAGAGCCGATATATCGACCCGCGCCTTATAGCGCTTTACCTTTGTTATTTATATAATTTTCAATGAATATAGAAAAACTAGTGTCATTGTTTTGTTCTCTATTTCGTCCTTAATATACTGCTTTTTCAATCATGTAAATATTGTTTCTTGTTTGGTTTTTATGAGCATTTTCCCAAACCCTAGTAAATTCGGCCGGTTATTCTCGCATAGGCACCTCTTTTTCGCCTGGCACTAAAAGGGTTAAAGAAAGAGGATTTTCACAATACAATGACGTGCTAATGAACCCAGGGCTAACAATCGACTAATAGCCAAGAATATGAGCGGTTGTCCTCGGATTAGACGTGGGGGAACGAATGTTAGACAGGGCCATCCCCCACGTCCCGAGTCACAAAGAAAGTAAATATAAAAAAAGGCTAACAATCGACTAAAGACTGCGTCTTCGGACGCCTCGACCGCTACAGTAAACAAACACGCTCTCGCCCAGTCTTTCGACTTCAGAGAACCAATATAAAAACACAAGATACGCGCTCGTCACTCGATACCATAACACTACAAAGATAATTTATAAACTAGAATTGAGACAATATAATTTTCAAATACAACACTAACACTAAAGATATAAACAGTGAGACTTAAGAAATGTATGTATATAAAATAGGGAACAAAGAGAGGGTCCGCACAAAAAGGAATCTATTGGATAGGGTGGAAAGTAATCCTTGTTGCAAAGTTTGCGAATCAGAGGATCTCTATTATTATCATAGATCGGACATTGTCATAACACATGATTAGGATCCTGTACCATTCAACCAAATGGATAACTTGTGTCAGCAGCAAGTTTAATCTTAAAAAAGGAGGCCACCAGTTGATAATTTCCAGATCGTAGTCTATTAAACCAGCAAATGAAAAGATGAGAGTTAACTTTCCGGAACAAACTTACAATCTAACGTTTTATTCCTAATTTTTGTTCCTAAATATTGTAAAAAATTCAATTCCTCCGTGATTACACCACGCTTTCATATATGAGCTTAACGTATGAAATGATTTATAAAACCAATATGGTGGACTGAGAGCATAAATTGAAAATTAACGAAATACATACTGTCAGCAGGTCCTACAGAAAACAATTTGTAAGGAATGTTCGGAAATTGAATAGCACTTCTGTTTATTCGCCCAGAGGGAACAACGCTGATAAAATAATCGCATACGTGAATTACCATAAAGATAACAACGACAAACAGAAAGAGGAATGTTCGTGGTCTGTCGATGGAGATTCCACGGGGTCTTCCGACGGGCAGAGAATTAATATCATGGTTATTCGGCACCTGGTGATCGGTTTAGGAAAATATATATATGTATATACCGAGGCGATAATTCTTCGCGCGATCGACACTATTTGTTATCGGAGACAACGCGTTGTTTAATTTATTCGACATCGGAGGAAACAACGAGCGGAAATTAATGCTGTACATTGAAGCGACCGCGCAATAACGACCTCGAAGAGAGAGGAACGGACAGGAAGAGAGAGAGAGAGAGCCAACGAAATGAATGTAGATTCATTAAAAGGCAAATCAGTGATTGTAGTCGTTGGCGTTGTAAGGTCTCTCGATTACGAGCAAAGAAACCGTTCTCGTCTCTCGATTTTCAGCCTTGTATACCGTGAAAGACTCTTGTAAAAGGTTACACTTGGTTACGGAAGCTGTTTGCACTGTTCGAAATTCATGGTGTCGTTCGAGGCATCGGTAAATCAGTTTTTGCGTGTACATCCATCTCCGCCAACCGCTACACGAATTTACTGTGAGCGTCCTGCAGCGCCAGGAATCTTCGAATTTAGTGGATCCAGTCGACATTCCTGTTTCGAATATATGTATTTTGTGGCGAAGGTATTCTTCTGCCACGAGACTGCCGACCGTTACGCAAAATCAAGATTGACTATTTCCATCGTGCTGCCAATTAATGATACTTCGAAGTTGGAAATAACATATTAGTGTTCTTTTTGTATGAACTTCCTGCTGTTTGAAATTTCGTCCATCCGTTTCCCTTAAAAATGCACAAAATCGGATCAGATCGGTTCTATACAGCGATCTTAGTCCTTTGTACTTTTGAAATATGATCTCGTTAAAATTTTCGTGCTGCTTAAAACTGTCGTCAGCATACGCCCTTTGACGAGAAACAGACACATTCACAGAAAGATTTGTTCACATATAATTACAGTACACGATACGGATAAAATAAAGTTTTTTAAAATCAGAATTTCAGTGGATACGTGTTTGTTCAACTAATCTGATGCATAAAATGGAATGCGTACATTTATTTTAGTAATGTGACCAGAAGAATAAATTATTTCCATGTTAATAATCCCGCGAATAAAACAGAATATTAAATCACGCGCGTGTTCTTCGAATGTGCATTTAAAAATCGTCTTCGCAGCGAATAGATTTTGTCACATCGCGAAGCAAACGTCCAACAAATTATGTCTTACGAATCGATTAGTGCTTGGTCGAAGTCAGGAAATCTCGAACTCGACGGATTCGCGAGCTTTCCTGAACAAACGTCTGTGGATCTGCGGTCGAATTAAACTGAATTAGCCGGTCGGAAAGTCGTGGGCAGCCATGGGCCGCTTAAATATTTCATATTCATTCGGAAAGAGAGTGGGGTAGTGCGGTAAGTTACATTGTGGCGAAAGCTCGGTTAATTTGCATCGTTAATTCCCAGCGGAATTACTGCGCGCGTAGAGAGCGAGACCGAAAGAAGAGAGAGCGAGAGGTGGGAGAGAGAGCTTGTTTGTTCTAAGAAATTGCTTGATTATAATTAAGCGGCCCGTCAAAGGGGATACGCTCCCGAGGGAGGTGGCCCCGAAACTTTTCGCGGGAAATTGTAATAAAGCTCGCGCGGATATCCCGAGGACAAAGCGTTATTATACGACGGCCCCGCGACAATGGCAGAACGCGCTGCATATTCTTCGCTCCGATCGCAATCGAGCGATAAAGAGAGTGGAGAAAAAAAATCGCTGAATCGGCGAAAAAGCTGAGACTCACTTTGCCGATTGATCGAGCACAGCCGGGGATTCGGGATGGCTCGATTAATTCATGCCGGTCGTATTTGTCGGTGGCCGCGCGGGACGCGAATAACAAACGAAGAAAACCGGCTGTTACGATCACCCTCGTCGTAAATAACCGGGCCGGAAACGCCTCTGAGCCATCGGCAGGAACGAGGTTCCAGAGGATAGGAAACCTTTTAGGCTCGAACGGGAATTTATTCGAAAAATTCTGAGAGAAAAGTTCCACGGCGAGCACGCACACGCACGCTCCGCGACTTATGGGACTGGAGCATGCCCGCCTTGTTTATGGTCGTTCGCGGGAACCTTTTCGGACAAATCTTCATTCGCGTTGTTTTAAGGACCGGATAAAGGCTGCCCGGAGATATATCGCCGGGATTCCGCGGAGTTAGGCTAGCCCTAGCTCTCAGAAACACTGTGGGACAGTTTCGATTACCATGCAATTTATTTATGCTTTTATACGGCTTCGATTATTCGTCGTAGTATGAGAAAGAACTTGGCAATTGTAGACAATTACTTGACCGCGTCGGTGAATCGGTTGCATTAATAAATTATTTTATATCATTTTAATTTTCTCTCGTCGCGCCCGACGCCCTTCAACAAAACCGAATTGAATTTTGTTCGGCGAGCACAAAGCCCGGTACGATTTCCACTGCTTTTTCTCCCCTTTCGACACGAATTGCAATTTCAATAATTCGACTGACTCCGCGCGCGAGTTCAACGATGAATTTTCGGTGGGTTTTTTTCAATCCGTCGAATATGAGAACCGAAACTGAGAGATGTCGTCGTTTCCTTCTCCTTCGTTACTCGAGCAGCAAGAGACTCGATTTAAAAGTAATGGCGCGATATTAACAATTTCCATTTCAGCGGTTTTTATCGACGTCAAAGCTTCGCGATATTGTATTGAGCGCCGCGCCGGGGCTTCGAGTGGGCTCGAGCGATCCTGCAGATTTCGGTGCCGCTCGAAATCTGCTTCGAATCTGACTGAAGTTTATTGGAAATATAGTCAACAGTATTATGCCTCATATTCCTCTATTGTTATGTACCGTTTGTGTATCTCGACGCGAAATTTTAGCAAAATGTGTTACCTCTTAGTTTTTTTCGTTTGGCGAGTTCATTGCGAAAACAATCACGTTCTCATTCGGAAATACCAATGGACTGCCCGAGCCACTAAATGTACATAATAAATAAATTTTGCACACAGCATGAATGCATGAAGAGGCACAATTAACACATCACGAACAATGTCGGAGAGCCAAGGTGCAGAGGAAACGAAAGACGGTTTTGTGAGAGGATAGTCTGGCGAAAGAGGATGCAGTGAATTTTGATCAGGGCAAGAGAGAAGCACCTCGACGATGGTCGAGCTCGACTCTGTTTTAAGTGATAGAGGTAAGAATGAAGAGAGTCAGGATTTTACTGGAAGGACAACCATGTTCTAATTCGGATTTACCAATATCTGAGCCACTAAATGTACATTATAAATAAATTTTGCACACAGTATGAACGAATGAAGAGGCACATTTAACACATCATGAACAAAATCGAAGAGTCAAGGTGCAGAGGAAAGGAAAGAGGGTTTTGTGAGAGGACAGTCTGGCGAAAGAGGATGCAGTGAATTTTGATCAGAGCAAGGAAGAAGTACCTCGACGAAGGTCGAGCTCGACCCTGTTCTAAGCGATGGGGGTGAGAGTTAAGAGGACCAGGACTTTTGATGGGGAATGGAAAGGACGAAGAAAGTGCCGTGTTACAACGTCTTCTTCCAGGCGAGGGTGCTCGGACTTTTAGTGGACGACCTCAAGGTGGTGTTCGCACCGTTGAAGCTTGCGTCTTTCTTCAAGGGATGACGGGGGTGTTCTTTTGCGGTGTTGGGAAGCACGTCAACCCCTACCACACCAACCACAAAGGATGCACCGTCGAACAGAGTTTTCGGCTTAACTCTATAACGCTCGTGTAACGGGGAGTGCCTTGTTACTGCACAGTAGCATCTTCCCCTAACTTTAGAGCGCAGAATTACCTGCGCAAAAAATCCCCGGCTGATGCATTATGGCACCTGCTTGCGATGCTGTACCCGTCAAATCGCCGTAATCAATCTTTGCGCGACTCCGGTGCACGCGATCCTTTCAAACTTTCCGCGTCAAAAAGTGAGATTCCCAAAAATCAATTTATCCCTCGAGGCTCCCATATAGAAATATTAAACGAAAATATTTTATATT
>CM052336.1:15225954-15452751 GCA_028455595.1 Lasioglossum vierecki
TCGATTTTGTTAAGAAAAATTTTCACTACATAAACGACGGAAATGAATTTAGAGAAACAAACGTATCAGAGAAGACGAACCATGTTTCATATTCCGCAAGTTGGGAGTTTGAAAAGGAACTTTCCATGTTAGAAATAAACCTGATATCAGGACGATGAGAGAAACCATGAAATTCAAGTCCGCAGAGGATCGAGCGGAGGGAAATTAGAAAATAGGGTCGATTAGCGTTCCCTCATCACGATACGGAAAATTAACAAAGAGAAATAGTCCGCGGGGGGTTCGTTTGTCAAGGCCGGTGTAACAGTGGCATATGGCACGTCGGTCGCGAATCGGGCCAACCCCGCGAAACATCCCCCATGCCAAATGTGTCACGCTTGATAAATGTGAATTTCGAATATGATTTAAGGGCAAATGTGAAGCACCGGTTAAAAGTGGAAGGCAGAGAGTGTCGCCGGGACTCCATTAACTTTCAACGTGCGGTGAACCAGTCGACTTCCGTTTCCTGAATTAATTACGTCCTTCTTTAAGAGTCGACGATAACGACATAACGTTTCGAAAACTCCGGTCTTGGTACTGACGTCAGCAATTAAAATTTTAGCGGAGACCAGCTAAATTCAGACCAATACAACTGAATCTGGTGAAACCCGGCTAAAAAGAACTTCGATCTAATAATTGCTCATCGCTCTGTTATTTCTATGGTAATTTAAAATCTAGCCAAGTTCTCGCACTACTTCCTTTTACGCGAAACAACTTAGCCGTTTTTTAGACGCTTAAAACTCGGAACTGAAGGCAGATGGAGAAATGTAACTTCGCACACTTGTTAAATGCTATCATGTCTCAAAATTGACAAAACATTAATCTTCCAACATTAGTAAGTTCCGAGATATAGGATCTCAAAAGTCGCTTTTGTCAGTGACTGACTGACTGACTGACACATCATCCAAACGTTTTGGGTACTTCCCATTGACCTAGAAGCTTGAAATTTAGTACATAGGTCTACCATAACAAACCATCAAAGGAATAATTATCAAAGTTTGAAATTTTACACCTAAACAAAAATGGCTGTATCTCGGAAACGGTGTGTCCTACCACAAAAATGACCAAATTTTCTAAAGGCTTAACTTAAAGCATATACGGTATGCCCAACGACGTCTTTTGAATTAAAAAAAATAATAATAAAAAATAGCGGTATCTCGGGAACGTTGAAAAAATATTTAGGAAATTCCAAGAAAAACATCCTGTAAACAGCAACTAAGTTCTCTATGGCCGTAAAACGTTGTGAGATCGAACAAAATACGGCCAAGTTCATTAGCTTAGAAATACCTCTTGCAATACTGAAAAACCGTTTGTAAAGATTAGTTTAAATGAACGCTATTTAATTTTTAAAGAGTTACATGGAGGGTTAAATTATTCAAATTTGGCCGCTACCTAACACCTTTTATGGCCATTGATTTAAAAAGTAACGGCCAAGTTTGAATAATTTAGCCCTCCATGTAACTCTAAAAATTAAATAACATTCTTTTAAACTAATTTTTACGAACGCTTTTTTCAGTATTGCAAGAGGTATTTCTAAGCTAACGAACTTGGCCGTATTTTGTTCGATCTCACAACGTTTTACGGCCATAGAGAACTTGGCTCCTGTTTACAGGATATTTTTGTTGGGCTACATTCTACGTCAACTAAAAGGTAAAAGAAGATTTTCTTGTCTCCGCGGAAAACGAGAACCACGGCCGCCGTTCGAGAGGTATCAGATCGGCAATTGAGAGAGGATTCTCTCGTTACGCAAGTTCCCCGACACGATCGAGCGCGTAGATCCTTGGCCGAAAGTCTCCGAAGGATATCAGCGTGTTCCTTGTTGCGTGTAGTAGATCTGACGGACACGCGTTATCTCCTCCCAGTTATTCGAACGGTAGACGTAGAGACGCCGCACCGCGCGTTGCACGGAAGCGGTTGCAATGCCTGCCGGCTAGGTGGAAGATAAAGGAATAAATAGAAAGACCGAGGAGAGAATCCCGGAATCCTGCTGGTAGATAAAAACCGGGAACGAAAGCTGCCGAGATAGGAAGCCACGAGAATAGACCGTCGAGGCTGTTGCCGCGATACCGGGCCATTTATTAACAAAACTCGATGATTAATTCGCTATCAGAGACATTCCTTCCCGTTACGCTTCTTCCTAGTAGATTGCCGCATAAAGTTCCACAGTCACCATTCCCACCGAAAAAGAAACGATTCGTATCGTTTGGAGAATTCTTTCTGGAAATGGGTCAAATGTTTGCCGCGGTATAAAGAAATTTGCGATACGATCTACATAATTTTTGAGTTTGTCTCCGGCGGAAATATCTGCGAGCTTGCTGGTCTGTGTATAAATTTTGATAGTGTTCCTTTGTGAGATGATAGAACGATTTGTATTATTTAAAGAATTTTTCCTGGAACTATGGGATGGTTTTGTTATTATTCTTGAGTTGTTGGTTGCGAGGAACCTGATGTTTGTTGTGCGTGTTTTAAGTTGCTTTTCGGTGCCATTGTTACTGATGATCTGGAGAGTTTTTATCGTATTATTTGAGGGACCGAACGGTAACAGTGTTCGTTAAGTTTTCGACATCTGCGAGAGGATTTATTTGTCCTAAGTTAAATAACTGACTTATTCTAGTCAACAAAGTCGATTGACTGAATCAACCGTAACTGTACAGTTGGCTGAAGTTGTTACAAAGACTAACATGTCGCAACATGCAGCGGTGTTTCTCGATAGAATCCTCCTTGCTGTTTTCTCAAAGTCTTAAAAATCGTCGATTCCATCAAGTGTTAAACCAATGCTGTTTTTCTTGCACAAAATATTTCAGAAAAATTATTTAACATCGTTTATGCGTCATTATAAAAATTTAATTTGTAACGCTGATAAAATCGTGGCCACAAAGACAGCGCGAACGCCAAGACAATTAATTATTAACAGTTAATTACAAGGAGATAGCGTTGTGTGTATGCAAAGTACAATTTTTACAGTCGTCTGTCGCGAGCCACGGTTAAGCAAAAACAGTTACGGTGGGTCAAAGCCGGCATAAAATCTAATGAAATGTATGCCACCAAGAAAGTCTCGCGTAAATGCATAAAGATCCGCAGTTTAATTACAACGGAGACGCGTTACGTGCGCGTCTTTCAATGTCAACGACGCTCCTCATCGACTGTTACACGCAACAAGGAACGACTGTGTTGTAGTTGTCGTCATTTTAGCATCCCGTCGCGAATTATGCTCGAGCTTGGAGTGGGGGAGAGGTAGAAGAACCCGGTAACCAATTAGCAGCGTGCCACCAAAAATGATCAGCGTCTGGATCGACGTGGCGGTCAATGGAAATATCTGACGCGCGGATTTATTATTCGCCTCTAATTGCCTGACCCCGGCCGATTGTCGCCGCGAGTGACAGCGTATCGAGAGAATTTTTCTAGTGGGCCACGTCAATTACCCGGCGAAAGATGACAACTCATTATTCGGGAATCAAGCCTCGGGGCTCAATTGGCCAGGGACGCGATTTTACCAAGAAATACCGATCGATCGGACACCATCGAACAGCAAAACCCCTACAATCAAATTTTGTCGACGTTCAAACATCATTCTAAACGCCCCGTATTTTTACTCATATATCACTGCACCCCAGAATCACATTTCGAACAGGTTTAAGCTACAACTTTATTTTTATACCGACACAACTAAAAATCATCGTTCCGTTAGCACTTCCGTTCTAAATGATTTGCGATTTTATTTCGATACTGAAATGCTCGATATTGCCTTTCTAATTGATCGAATGTCGAATTTCATATTTAGTTAAATATTATGTTCCAGGAAAATCGAGATTTTGTTACAGTTGTTATCCTAACCTGCTTTTAAAAGCATCGTTATTATTTATAATTTGATTTGTACACTCTAGCGGAAAATAAATGGTCGACGATATTTACTTACTCCAAATTGCTTTTGTATTTATTTCAACACTGCCACGTTATTTATAATTTAAACTTTTTCGTTCCATTCTAACAGTGCAACGACTCAGACTCGTGCTCTCCATCAATTATATATTTATTTTAACGCTTTAATGAACGTGCATCGAAATTGCAAAGGATCGAATTACTGTTTCAAAGGACCATTATTTTTGCTTCAAAGCCGTGACAGCCGGGAATCAAATTTTCCATCGATTTAAATTTTTATTTTCGTTACAACACTTTGATCAGGGGAAATCAAATTTTCGTTGCATGAAAATTTTATTCCGTAATAAATTATTTTTATTTGTATGCTCGGCTGCATTTCAATATTTTATTCTACGTATGTATTTTAATGTTTATTTGCATTTTAACAGTTTAATGACTGACAATTGCATATAATACTGATAAAAATGTTGTCTTTCATTTATGTTAGCATTTGCAGATTCAATTTTTAAGCAAATGTTACTCTGTTTGAAAATAAATTGTTTACACTTATTATTGATTTATACTACTGTGCATCAGGATTCTATAGATAGTGAAAAATTGTATTTTCATTGATAAGTTACTTTTATTTCTGCTTCACGAGAGAGATAGGAGGAAGAGAGAGGAGATTGGCCGATGCAACAGGGCCAATTTATCTTTTGCGGAATTGCATCGACGTAACGGTAAAGTGTGATTGTACTTTCATTTTAGCGGAATTGTGGATTTTTCTACGACAGATACGGCGCACCGAATCTATGACTGTTCCGAACTAAACTCCAAGACTGCCTATGCAAATTCGTACTTTGTATGCATCGCTCGCGAACAGGAAGCAACAATAACACCAGAAATAACGTTAAGCAAACTCCGGGCAAAGGAAACACGCTAAGAAATTCATTCGGCGATCCTATTTACAAGAAATACAGATTCGAGAAAGAAACTGATTCAACGGCAACGGTATGATTAACATTAAACCCATAAAGATTCAGAACCCGAGAATGTAAAGCGAATTCGCCACCGGGAAGTGCGCATTTAGGTCAAACCGAATACGAGGTTTTGACGTTTTGAAAAAATGTATTCGAGGACGACAGAAAAAAAAGCATACCTAAACCAACGGTAACAAGCGAACGAAAACAATTCTTTAGTTGGAGGCAGCAACAGCAGGGTTATCGATTATCGATCTCGCAATTCGCCGCACGCCGCGCCGGTACCGCAGACGCGGGGCTCCATCGTCCGAGGGTTAATCAAATCGCCGATAATTCCACGAATTTCATCGACGGAAAAATTGCTAAGGAAGAGTAGATATTCCAGGCGGGTTAGTTCGAGCCCGTGGGCTTGGGGAGAGGGGTGGAGAGCCGATTTAACGAGGAGAAAAGTGCTGCTCGTGAATTTCCGGGGGTTCAATCCGCTCGTTTCCTCTATCCAGAGATACAGCGTGCATGATTATACGCGGCTCGAAAAACATCCTGAAGGTTTACAGACCAGGATGGAAGGAATCCGACGATATCTCCGAGGTTTCTTACTTACTGAAAACCTGGATTCAGGATTTATAGTGTTTAACTTCGATCAATTTTATTCAACGCTGTTCGATTTTTAGCACCGTGAACCCCTTGTGTTAAGATTTGCTATGAACATTATAAAAAGATATAATTTACTGAAAAATGTATATGCAAATTTTGTTAAATTTTGTACATATTTATCCTAGTGTATAGAATTTGATTTCGATCAATTTTATCCAACGCTGTTCGATTTTTAGTACCGTTAACCCCTTGTATTAAGATTTACTATGAACATTTTAAAAAGACATAATTTACTGAAAAATATATGTGCAGATTTTGTTAAATTTTATACATCTTTATTCTAGTATACAGAATTTGATTTCGATCAATTTTATTCAACGCTGTTCGATTTTTAGCACCGTGAACCCCTTGCATTAAGATTTGCTATGAACATTTTAAAAAGACATAATTTACTGAACATAATTTACATAATTTACATATGCCGATTTTATTAAATTTTGTACATCTTCATTCTAGTGTATAGAATTTCATTTCGATCAATTTTATTCAACGCTATTCGATTTTTAACATCATTAGTACATTTTTTAAAAAAACATAATACCTGTCTGTTTGTATAGATTCAATAAAATGTGCGTTAATAGGAAGTGGTAACGCTTCATAAATAAAAAGAAATTGTCTCGAATCCGCTCGCTCCCTCTATCGAGATGTACAGCGTGCATGATTATGCGCGGATCGAAACCATCCTGAAGGTTTACAAGGCCAGGTTGGAAGGAAGCCGACGATCTCCCGGAGCTTTCTTTCTTCCAGGAAAACGTGGATCCTGGCCAGGATCGCTGGCTCATCGTCCCCGCGAACGAGCCACTCTAACGGCGAATGGTCGCGGGCTTGCCAAAACGCGAGTTCCCGCCGCCATTCCAACGTAAACTTGCCAGGCAAGAAAGAAGAAAGTTACCGAGCTCTATCTCGCTTATTCTCTCTTACTCTTTCGAGCTTTTCCACGTTCTTTCTCTTTCTCTCTTCAGCGTTCGCGACTGGGCGAAATGCAGTTACCCGTAGGCGTAAGAATCTCGCGAGATATTGTCGCAGCTAGCTTCTCTCGCGAACGGCCGTTCATTATGTCGAGGGTATAGCTGGCTCTAAGACGACAACTTTTTCTGTCCCCTTGGAATTCGCTACTTTTCTGGCGGCAGGATTTTTGAGACGTTGCGGTGCTGCGAGAGTGATGGAAAAAAATTTATGTGACCCGATATCTATTAAAAATGTCGACTGGAAGCTTCAAAAAAAAAGGATTCAATAAACTTCCAGCACCCCCTACACAATTTCTTCCTCTGCCAAGGAATAATTAACGATCAAAGCAACTCTAGGGAGCTTAATACCAAAGAAATTGGCGAACAAAGGGTTTCAAATGTTAAAGCGGATCCGCAAACTTTTAGGCGTTTGATCTGACAATACTTCAATCTCTTATACAATATCTTCGCCATCGTGGCAATCTTCTGGACAGAAAATTTAGTAGCTTTTGTTGTAACACAGTGCGAAAGGGGATTTAAATGATGACAGAGGTGAGCAGCGATCGGCGTCCGTTCGAAAATCAATCATAATTGCTGGTAACTGCACAGCGGCGCGAGGATTAAGGAACAATGTTCGAAATCGTCTAGTTATTGGGGCAGAAACAAATACAAATTGTGACTGTGACGAGGACGTTAATTATACCGAGGCATTAAATTTCACTGAACGAAATAAATTTCATTTATCTGACCGTGTCCCAGCGTTATCGCGTAATAAATGCTCGTGACACGCGCGAAGGGAGAATGATGATGAATTTCATGAAAGTTCATACATTGAGAACCCTTGTGCCGCTCTCCGAGAAAGAGAGCAGTCGAAACAAATAATGAGTAAGACATAATTATCGTATTGTTTCAAAGCGTGACAGACGCGCGGTCCCGCAGCCAAGGAAACACGATCTTCCTACGAGTAAGCTTTCAATGATATCGCGATACGTGCTACGCCACATCTAAACAACGGATTTTCTGCATCTATAGCTGACAATAGCGCACGCGATTAATTCCAGCTATCAGATTCATCCTATACATGTACACTCTAATAAGCTTTTCATTTTATTCGCCACGAACCAGAAAACTTCTATTCCATTCTCTCTTTCTATGTACAATATAATATAAATACTTAATTAATTGGTTATCGATCGTAATTTATCTTCAGGATATTACAAATTTTTATTAGCGTCGCATAATATAAATACCGATGAAATATACGCTACAAACATGTCAGTGTTTCTACGTTTATTAAATTTCTTCTAATGAATCAGCAGACATTCTTCGGTTCCCAAAGACCTGGTGCATTAGATCGCGATTAAACTCGCCGGGACCCAAGCCGCAAACGCAATTACAATTATCTACATGAAGAACAGCCCCCTCTGCAACCCCTTGCAATCCTCCGGGTAATACATTGTTGGTGTTGCAGTCGTAAATCGACCAAGACTGGCAATACGTTCTTATCTACTCTGATAGAACGGCGATAACATCTAAACGATGAAATTGATTTCCTTGATAGCATGCACGATATGTTTGCGGGGCTCCGCCATTGATTTATCACCGATTCTCCTGCTCGAAGTCGAGTAACGAGGCTACTTGATCACCGGTAATTAAGACTACCCTCTACGAAGCATTTCTCATCCACTATTTTTAGCAAGGCATTACTATGCAAAACAAATTCGCAGCGCTTTAAAATTTATATTCCAACAGCCTTTTTACTCGAATTATAATGTTGGAATCACACTCCTAACCTAAAGCCCGATTACTCTGGGAAATCGGAGTTCGCCACGCAATTAAGCAGCAATGGGAACGCGACAAAATCAGCGGCGACAAGAGTGCGCGTCAAGATGGAAAATCATTTGCGAGTAAAGTCCAAGAAATTGGAATAAGATTGCGCCGGATCAAACTGCATAATTACGAAACACGAACGTGAGAGTGGAGAGGGAGAAGCTAGAGGGGCCAGGCAGCGATGAAAAGCAACGTCAGCGACGGTCTCGTTAATTTTCGAGGCGCTTCTTAAGGTGGCTTATATCGATCGGCTACGTCGAGATAAATTCTCGCGGACGGCATTACCTGCGGAATTACGGAAACAAGCGGCGCTTGTTCGCGAATTACGTCCGCGGGTGAAGTGGCCGAGCGGTCGTACGTTTCCTCGACGGCTTAGACTCACCTGAAACAGAAAGATAACGCCGGGAATTAATTATGCAGCCTACTCAGGGGTGCATGGGGCTGCAGGTGCTGCAGGGAGGTGCAACGGCGGACCACCGGCCGCGTTGCTTCTCGTTCGGTTGTTATCGTCGGATTACCAAATTATACCCTATCAATTGCAGGGATTTATCGGAATCGCGATCAGATATTAATCCCGCGCGTCCGGCGACCAGCGCGATTTAACCCTCGTTCGACTTCCGGGTTTTATACGGGGGATCATGCAAATAATGGACCGACTACAGCGACACGGCGACGCTTGATCATCGGAAATCGTTATTGAAAACGACGTGAACGAGACCTGCCGGCTGCAAATTCTGGTATCGTTGTCGTTACAACCTGGGAACAGTCTGGAAAATTGCTGGACCATTCGTCCTGTGGGAAGACCACCGTGATACTGGTAAATAAAATTTTTTCTTTCATTTTGTACGATTGACGTTTACTTAATTCGAATCAAGCCACGTTCGCCGAAGCAGGCTTCGATGTGGTAGAATTGCAACTTTAGAAAAGTTGATCGCAATATAAAATTACGATTTAACAAAATTTAGTGGGAGAAAGATTAATTATAGAGAGACAGGTAGAGAGATCGCTGTTTTGAAAAGAAATTTACTCCGAGTGAATGGCGAACGGTACACATAATTGGAAAAATGATTTCAAATGACCTGTCGGCGTTACATGCTGACGGTTGTAATTATACAGAAATATGGAGTGAAGGATTTTATTTGTGACCGTGGAACGATATAAAATATATGTATATATTAACGCGATATTTTTCTCGCTAATTAAATAAAAGCTGCGAGCTGCAACCGAGTAAAATTGTCTCTTCGAAAGCTCCAGCTAATCCGTATCGCGCGCTGGCCAGCGAGGTTTCCGTTTAATTCCGGCGTGTCGCGAATATATGATGTTTCGTAAAAAGCGCGTTCGCATAAATATCGTGCGGGTCAAGTTATTCAATAAAATAAATTAAATGATTGACGCGAAACGGCGCGCCGGACTAGTTCGAGAAGTATTATTTATCGTATAAACAGGCAAATCACCGAAATGTACAAAGCGGAGTTTACGCGTTTATAAAACACTGTGCGGAACGAGCGCAACACAACAACAGTGCGATAATTTTCTCGAACGCCGATAAACAGATTAATTTGTACACGTTGTAATAAACACGTCCGTGGAGAAGCGCGACGGTTATTAAAAATTAATCGATGCCCGTTCCTCGGATCGGGAAAATCGGCCGAACGATAATCTGCATTTGCATAAACATCTTGTCACGACTGGTTTCGTCCACGCGTCCGCTCCAATCTGCACCGATGTATTTGCGCTGTAATCGGCGCCGTCCACTGGCAAACTACTAGGAAATCGCAATATCGCGGTCGAAATTAACGCGATTAACCCCCCAGGGGTGCGCGGCCGCGTTTTCGCTAATAAAATAAATAAAACGACCGATCCCACGGAAGTGGCCGCGACCCGATAAAACCGTTAACACGCCGAATCACGAAGAACACCTGACAGAAATTAATTAAAACGGTGACGGCACCGATGGAGAATAAAATAAAACTACACGGAGAGCGAGAGGGAGAGCACGCGCGCCCGCGGATCGAACGACTCTCATAATGAAACCGCGGCCACGAAACGGCAGAAACTATGGCGTTTTCGGCCAGAACCGTCCCAACAAATTGATTATCGGAGGTCAACAAACCACCGCCGATTTTTACCAAGCAAATAAAATTATCTTCCGGCAATGGGCCTTCATTCCCCGTGTAAATTCGACCGCATAAAAAGCGCAATTACGCTTTCGTTTCGCGCTTCGATGGATTATTTTTTAAACACAACAATTTCGAGAGTTTATCGGTCGACGATAATCGCAATGAAACTGCAGTTATTCTCGGAAACAAAAGCCGTGATTTATCATCAAGATTTGCGCACCATTTCCCTGAATGTTCCTATATTACGCTGGGCTACCAAATTGTACTTCGATTGTTCGCGGTTTCGCTTCACGCAAATTTCTGTTCGGAATTTCTTTAAAATCAATCTGTTCTTTCGTTTACATTCGAATACGTTAAAGATTTACAGCACTGTCAATATTCCTGTACCTTCGTTCGAGATTATAAAAAATTATTAATCTGCCAAAGTGTTCAGAAATAAAAACTTCTTCGAAGTACGTGTATCTAGTACCCGAAATGGATTTGCTACAGAACCACCGACAATACCACGCAACTTTTACCGTGAATGAATCATGTATTAGCAATGCCCTACGACCACAAAAGCGCTGATAAATCGTGGAAGTCAGTGTCCTTATTCGCTAATGATATACTCCCCTAGCAAATGCATTAAATATTACAAACGCTGCGTGGTTGCTTATGCAAATTCGCTGGCCCATAGATCAGCCGGTGCGGCAAGTATTAAAGGAAAATTTCAATTCGCGTTATGTAAAGCGAGCCATAATAACGTCATTA
The DNA here is from genome assembly GCA_028455595.1 of Lasioglossum vierecki. Lineage (NCBI taxonomy): Eukaryota > Metazoa > Arthropoda > Insecta > Hymenoptera > Halictidae > Lasioglossum > Lasioglossum vierecki. The sequence continues at coordinate 15,237,130 of CM052336.1, forward strand.
GATCATCCGTGTTCAGATTTAATTGCGTTTCACGAGTGGAGAGTGCATAAAATCATTTGATGCACCTTTTGAAGGCTGCCAGTGAAAATAGGATGAAAATATAATTCTGCGATTGGGCGAGGGTTAAGCCGAACGCTATGTCGAAGCATGATCGACGCACCACCGGCGTGTACTGTATCGGGCACCTGCGGGATCCTTTTCGGTGCCGGTGATTTATGCGAGTAATTAGCATTCGATGCGCTCGCGAGCCGTCGAAACGTTATTCGTAACTCGGTGCCTTTTATCGTAATTGCTCTATTGACGTGCAGTTCGATTTTAACGTAATCACTCGTTATATTTATTACGCGGCGTGGCAATGCGGCCAACAATTTCTGGCCGGGCACAGTGTATTTTGTGGAAACGATAATTTTCTCTTGTTACAAGCGTTAAACACCTTCTAGCGCAAACATCGGACCAATAATCGTTCCCACCCCCCGCCTCGTTTCCCATCTAGCAAATATCCGCGGCATTTAATGACAGGGAATAAATTATCGTTTAACAAACGTTCCGCCCCTCCCCCACCTTCTCCGTGCCGACCAATTTTACGAATTACTATTAATAGACGTGATGTTCGCGACGACTCGATATCCACGATTATCCGCCACCCTCGGAGCAGATTTTCCACCATTTTATACGACCTCGTTCGATTTCGCTTTGTTCCCCATGATATTGTTCGATTGTTTTTTGCTTTCTATGATCTCGATTGATCGTATTCTGTTTTGAATGATTTTGTTCGATCATGTTCTGCTTCGTATGATTTCGTTAGATCATGTTCGATTTCCGACAATTTTGTACAACTTTCTTCGATCTCATTATGTTTTGAATGATTTTGTTCGATCATGTTCTGCTTCGTATGATTTCGTTTGATCGTGTTCGATTTCCGACAATTTTCTACAACTTTGTTCGATCTCGTTCTTTTTGGAATGATTTGGTTCGATCATGTTCGATTTTTTAAATTTTCCGACATGTTCACACGATCTTATCTGATTCTGAACAGTTTTGCACGATTTTAATCTGTTCTCTTTGAGTTTGATTATTCGTCTTCGACTTCGTACAGTTTCTAAAACTCCGCTATAATGAATTAATACCAATAAGCGTGATACGACAGAGTTCGGCGACTCGATATCCGCGATTATTCACGATACCCGGCAGTTTTACGCCCGACGTGATTGCAAACGTTCACGGCAGAGTTTCATGGTGTAAAGATAATCTAATCCGCTTCATTGTGCGTTTTGTTTGATTTTAGAGTGCGCTGTAAACCAAGCTCCCGCGCGATCCTTCAATTTAACGATTGGTGCGGTGAACTGTAAAACAGAAAAGCCTTCAAACGAATTTAATAATATCGTTGCTTTGTATTCTACTTTTTCGCGCTCCCGCGGCAGGATTCTTTTGACAACTGTGGATGATGGCTTGGTCGTAAATTTATTTCGAAATTTTTTTAACATCGTATGGACCGTATCTTTTAAATCTATTTTTTAAATTATATCTCCATCGATCGCGACAGATTGCAATTTTGCATGAAACCTCGTGTTTCAGAAACTTCATAAACGCGAAGAAAAATTCGTTTGACCATCGGAGGTAAAAGAAATCAGTGAGAAAAGAGAAAGAATAGTTTACGATCTCATATCGTAGCCATTTTTTTCAAAAGAAAATGTGTGGGATACGCAATAGCTGTCCACCCTACTTCCATTACTCGTCTGATATGATCCCGAAGTTATTACAGTGAAGCGGACAGTTATAACCACATTGTTAAACCTTGATCTCTGCCATTGAAAAAAATGGAGTTCTTCGGAAATGTTAAGGAAAACTTTGTTTCATACACGAAATAAGATCTTCTCCTCCTTTTCCATTCTCTGAAACCTCTAAAGAACCGAATTTACTTGAATAAAATAAAGAAAGTATTCTACGAAAACGAAAATGGCCATACCACTCAGTGCCACACGCTCCACACACACCAACAGTCTCCAACAAACTACCATAAATTTCCTCCTAAATCGAATCTCTTACGGTTGAGAAAATCAGCACAAAAATCGTCTCTCGCATTTCAGAACGCTAAACGCGTGTGTTTCCTATCACAAGCAAAGATTGGATTCGAATTGCGGGACAAGACGGTAACATTTAAAAAGGCGGCGGCGATGACGGAGGACATTAGGCGATGAAAACTGTCTTGTCGCGGCCGGAAGTGTCATAAACCATGCGCATCCGGCATTTCTTATCTCGACAGTCTCTCTCTCGCTCTCTCTACTATTCCCCGGTGCGTGCTTCCGATTCGTTAACCTTAATGCACCAAGTCTTTACGCCGGCGTTTTTCGCCGACCGTTCCCCGGATTCTGGCCGAAAGTTTTTCACCTACACAACGACAGAGAGAGAGAAAGCCCGTTCGATTATTTGCAAAAACTGCGTGTCCTCGTTCCGTGCGCGAGTCGCCTCAATGTTTTCTTCGAATAATTCTCCGTTTCCCGGGGAAAAGGACCGTCGCCGCCGAGGAAACCGGAAAGTAAAATATTTTTATCGTTATTGCGGGCCCGGCCGACGTATTAACTTCCCGGGCCGCTTTCAACGCGAAATATAAACTCCGAGAATTACGTTCACCGGATATCGTCCTATATTTTTCCTCATTACTTCCAGATACCATCCCACCAATTCCCCTCTCACCCCCAACCCCTTCCGCCGCTGCTTACGGAAGCTTTATGAATAAACATTGCCTCGGAAGCTTAAATTGCTCGGCTGTGTCCCCGGGATTGACCACCGCGGGTCTTCTGCCAGTTTCTCATCAATTATCATCCACTTTCTTCCCGCTCTTTCCGTCTGAGTTTCTTGTACCTCTGGGAAAAGGATTCGCCAGTGTGCGAATCGAATTCGCGCTTCCGAGAATTCTGCTACAAGCAGTTTGTCCTGTGGCTCGAGTTTCATCAAGAAGAATTTAACATGAATTTTATCGTGGTCGATACCGACTAAATATTTAATGAAATCACTGTACGTGAATGCGTTGCTCATGTGTAGAGTACAGAAGATCAATACATCAAAGTATGAAAGGAGAAAATAGAATGTCAAATAAATATGTAAGTTTTAATGACTGTGAAAATGGTTCTTGGCGTACGGATTATTTCAATCGATCGAATAATAGTAAAATTTTTCACGTTCCGTGCGCCGTTTTCGATTCGACGTGCCAAGCCTTTCGCTAATTTAATTACGTCACCGCATTTGCGAGCACGCAACGCACTACGGTCGGTTTTAAATTCATGTTATTAACTCGGCAAACTGGCATGATTAATTTGATTACACCGCACCCCATGGAAGACAATCACGCGTGCATAAACCAAAGCGCACACAACGTTACACTTGTTGTCCCATTCATCTTGCAAGTTACACAGATCCCGCGGTAACGCTGGCCACGGCACTTTCGAGGGCGGCTTAATTAATTGATCTCTTCGACCGAGTACTGCCCTATTTGTCGACTTTCGAAAATTCTCACCATCCCTCAATCACGATATCGCAACCACGCTCCTCTCCTCATTTATAATCATATATTTTACGTTTGTGAAGGAAATTCTCGATTCAGGAATTCGATCAAAAATCATCGCTTCGCGAATGCACGTTGTCACAAACCGCTGTAAAAAAAGGATGAAAATAAATTTCCCATTCAACTTGCGGCTTGGCGAACCAATTAAAGTATTTAATATTTCCTGAAATGCCCAACATTTTTATTTGAAGATCGCTATTGATTGCGCTGGCGTTTTACTATGCAGAGTTGCAATAGACGATTCCGCGGGCACAGATAAGTAAAAAAGAGTGCGGCAAATAAAATGTTTTCGTTCACGGCTTCGTTTCCGAGGGAATCGGGTCCGAAAATTCGTCGCGTAAATCCGCGCGAGATACGTCAAGGGATTAAAGGGACATGCGTCAGGGGCTTAAAGCCAGAAGGGTGCTATAAACTTACAAACATTGTCGTAAATTCTGGTCTCGCTGTAAAAGTGATCTTCGACCCGATTAAAAGTCGCGCGGCTGCGTGCTGTTCGTCGATTGCGCGACAGAAGAGCGCGGGATCGGCATCCATTACGTTCAGACGCGTCCAATAAAATTCCAGCTTCCGTTTCCGCAAGGTAATTAGTTCCCTTTCGAATCTAGCATCTATTGATCTGAACCGGACTGTGGTTTTCATGCATTTGCGACTAAATTGACCGCGTACTCGTTAAAACAGCAGAGAAAATCGAAGAACTTTAAAGATCAAGACAGTAATCCTCGTCCACACAGCGACATTATTTTGTTCAATGTTATATCATTGCTTAAAGTTCGGAGAATGCAGCCGTACCATTTACTTGATTAAAATGCTGTTTAAACTCGATTAAAACTATTCCGAATTCACATGCTGCACATTACTGTACCGCGAAGCGAACTTTTGTGGAAACATTTTATGTTCAGCTTACTGAAGCGATTACCGAATACAATTAAAAAATAATCGCTAATTGATTTTTACCTGTTTCCGTCGGTACAGCATCGTTTTACTTTGCATAAGCAGTGTAATCGAATTAAAATCGAGACACACGCCGAAGGAAAAGGAAAACAGTAACCGAGCGAATGTAATAACGAGAGGAGAGTTCCGAACAGATTTTTCTCGTTTTTTCTTTTGAATAAAATTCCGCGGAACGAGTAGTATAATTTTGTATGCGGCCGGTAAGTGCATCAGCCGTGCAATAATTTCTTCGCGAGTCGAGTAGGAAAGTTCGAGGGTGAAACGGGGCTGGAAAAAGTTTAAGAGTTCCCGAGCGGATCGCCGCGTATCCTTGAACGAGCCAAAAACTCCTGTTCCCCCGGTTATTTCGAATGCCGTTCGGGGCGAACAGTGTTTTGGGAAATAGAGCCAGCTTCGGTTCGCAAAGACTTCTAGAAGAAAGTCCGGGTGACCAACGGAATTAGATTTAACAACGAGTTCCGAGCGTTCCGACCGCAATCGGACCCGATTACTCGCTCTACTGTGCTCCTCCTCGATTATATCTTCGTTCGTTTTCATCCATCATCGTTGCCATCCGAGAAGACACAAGATAGCGAGTTCGGTTTTTTTTAATGTCATTCATTTCCCCGGAGGATCTACGAACATTTAATGACGTTTCATCCCCTTTTTTCACATTTTTCTACAAAACTTTTCATCGCGAAAAAAGAATCCATTGCATCGCGACAATTCTCTGTGTGCCGTAAGATCATGTTTCAAAAACTATCCGATTTAAAGTTCGAGTAAAAGCGTGTTTGGCGTGTTCCAGATTCTCCAGATTCACAAAAGAAACGATTGCACACATACCTTTATTTCAATCTTATCACTTTTTAAAGAGAAGTTTAGCGTGAAGAAACGCCAACATCAAATACCAACAAATACAGTCATTACGCATTTAGGTGTCCACGAATCGCAATTTGCGGTCGTTTGACCGCGTTTGAACATCCCCGGAGGGTCAGCACACCGCGTTACATCGCGTTCGAATTAAATAATAATTGAAAAATAGCTTTGTGCAGGACGCATGGCCATCCAGGAGTCCAGTTTGCGGTTGTTTGATGATGTTCGAGTGAGCCGCGTTACCATCAGCGTTGCAGAAGCCCGATCCATCACGGCGATCGCGGGAGAGAGCGGAGAGGGAATTGTTTTGATAGCGCAGGACGAGTGGATTCATTAACATCGATCTCGGAGCTTTGATGTGAAACCGTTAACGTCGTCGGGGCTCCGTTCCCCAAATATATCAATTCCATACATCGAGTTTCATTACATGTATATCTGCGAGGTCGCGCGAATAAATGCCGGCGCAACATTTATTGACAGTCAGCCGATATGTGTACACGCGCGCACGGCTGTCAATCGTTTAATTAAAGTTCGTCCATCAAACAGGGTCCCGGTTTTTCTGACGAGCATGGAAGGATCGGTTAATTAAGTAGTCTGGCTTCGAAGATATCCGGCCCCGGACGTCTCGAGAATCCGTCGAAGAGGAGTAGCAGAGAAAAAAAGAAGAAGAAGAATCGGGAACAGATGTAAGTACTCCTGCTCGTTTCCAAGACAAAAGACGAGAGCAGAGGAATTCGGGGAAGACCGGGGAGCTGTTCGGGCTTCAAAGGCACTCGACGAAAATAGTTTTGCCGGATGAGTGACTGGGGAAAGCCAAATACGAAAGATTTCAGACCACATTTAACGAGCAGCCCGCCTTTTGTGCGCTGTTTCGAAGTTACGCTTCCCTGCATTGATTCTTTTAGTTGCTCGACCGTGGGCCGCTCAGTCGGTCTGGATCGAGCTGCAATCTTGAAACGTTCACGTAAATGTGTACAGTAAATTTGGAAAACTGTTGACTACTCGCACAGTCCTTGCTTAAAAATCACGTTAACAGTATTCGTGAAATTTGAATGCATTCTGTGATTATTTGAAAGGATCTCTTTTAGGGCTTGCTGGTTCGCATTAGGGGCGCAGAATTGAAGCCTTGGGGTGCCAGCTACGATAAAAATGATACAGGAAGGTGTTAAACTGTTCGATCAAGAGCCCGTGCTCCGCGGAAGACATCATTCCCATAAACCGAGTAACGGCCCACCCCGGGAAGACTCGATCATCGAGTGACCTGGATCAACAGATCAATCAAAGTTACCAGATTGCTTTAGCCCGGCGCTGCTAACGTCTTCGCCTCGGGTTGACAGCGACGCCGAACTTTGATCGACGCTCGTTGATAGTTTCGAAGGATTCACGTGGTTCGTAACTAACCGATCGGAACGAAACGGAGAACGATAGAGCCGATCAAGTATATTCCCGTGTATTCATCCTGTGATGCGATGCCTGCGAGGTAGAACGACTCGAACTTGCCCTCGGTGCTCAAGTTTGTAGCCGGACCAGGTCCGGGCCAGCAGTTACCCCAGAATAAACAGAGGAGTGAATCAATATCGCGAAATCAATGTAATAGTTTAGAGGTACCATTGTTTATCTTGGGGACCCGTTTTCTTGTCCCGAATGGCTGCCTCCTCCTCTCCTCGCACACCCTCCGGGAACTTTTGTATCGATTTGCCATTCCGCACGGCTCGTTTCACGCCTGTTCATGGATCCGATCTACTCTATCCCCCTAACGAACTTACTTTCCTCGTCATAACTTTTCTTTCATAGCCACCGGGTAGTTTCCTTTCTACCGACAAATAGACATTCCGACAGGTTACCGGGCATCTATTCGGGAACAGATTTCGTTCAGCGTGCACGATTGTCGTGCCAAACGATTAGCAATATTAAAAACACAACATGCGTCAAAAATGCGCAACGGATGACAATGGTATTTCTATTTCATAAAATACAGTCCAGTGAACGTTCAGGCGAAATATCGTTTCAATAGAGACATTATTTCCAACGCTACACTATATTACATTTCCGCTAACAAGACTACAATGCACAGAGGTGATTATATTCTACTATATCGTGTACGTTAAACGAAAAATAAAAAAATGTGTTCACGTTTAAACTACATCTCAATAAAAGTTCAAATATAATTTCATTTAAACTTCATTATTTTCAACGGTGTGCCATTTTATTACCAGCAACACGTTGCTCACTACTCAGCGAACAAATGCGTTCAAATTGCTCGAATTTCTGAGTCTGCGAATGCAAAGGGTGAAACGAATGTCTACAAATTAATTATATGAAAAAAAGAAGGTATCTCGACTAGCCGTAAGTACAGTATAAAATTTATAGACAATACTATACGCTGAAAAAAACAGTGAATCTCCGCACACCATGCTCGAAAGAATTCGCCAGTCGTCGGAGCAAACTTTCGCCAGCTCGACGTCCCATAAAACTTCGCTTCCTATAAACTTCGGCAGTGATCGTGCAAATAAGACACGCCTCAATTTTTTCAACAAACAGCGATCCGGTTGTCAGGCTCGACAGGCCTCGTTCGATATCCGTCGGCTCTATCCGAGCAGATATCCTGGCTCGCGTATACACACGGATACGTCGTCGTGTCGTTCGCAAAAATCCTACGTGTGTCGAAGGTCGTTCGGATCAGAGCAACTCCAGGGAATATTTAAATCTGCAGGAGGGGGAAGAGTTGCAGGTGCGAACGAGCACGAGAGGATTTTCGCTGTGTAGTACATCGAATCGCGAACGATTTACAAAGCCCGGCCCCCTCTCCCGCGCACCACACCCTCGGGTTTCACGGCTCGTTTTTCCGTTTCTCGCACCGCGCGCTCGCCAAATGAAAACGCATCTCCGGCGAGCGTTTACGCGCGCCGCGGGTTAATAAAATAGTAATGAGCCACGGGGCGGCTAGATCGCTCCGCGGTTTCACCCCCTTGCGAATTTCATACCGTACGACTCCCCTCACCCTCCCCAACGCCATAATCTCTCTTCCACCTTCGCTCGCTTTAATTGGCCCGCGCAAACCTGCTACCCGATTTCACGAGGAAATTTCTGCAGACTTCGCGAACGCCGCCCTTTGCGAATCGCGCCGCACTGATTAAGTATTTAAGGCCCCGCGAATATGTCTCCGTGCCTGGGAAATTTTGTTTCTTAAGATCCTCGGATGGATGTGCGAGACACTTTTCGGAACGATTAGGCGAGCGTACTTTGGTTTTGCGATTTAAGTTAAACGAGTTGGCATGGGTCTCGTTTAATTCGAGTTTTCTATGGAATAGCGAATTTTACGGAAGGTTGTATCAGTTTGTTTTGTAAGGTGTGTAGTGAATTTGGGTAAACGAAATAAAAAAAATGAGTGTGTGCACGAGGGAGTGTTTCATTTCGAAAATTTGTCATTAGTTAATTTAATTTCGTTTGTGTTACATCTATCATGTTTTGTTAGCGAATTTTACGGAAGCTTGTATCAATTTGTTTTGTAATATGTGTGAAGTGAATTTGGTTAAACGAAATAAAAAAATGGGTGCGTTTTATTTCGAAAATTTGTCATTAGTTAATTAAACATTGTTTGTGTTACATCTAATATGATTTGTTAGTATATCTTACGGAAGGTTGTATCAATTTGTTTTGTAAGGTGTGTGAAGTGAAATTGGTTAAACGAAATAAAGAAACGAGTGTGTGCACGAGGGAGCGTTTCATTTCGAAAATTTGTCATTCGTTGATTGAACATCGTTTGTGTTACATCTAATATGTTTTTTTGGCCAATTTTACGGAAGGTTTGTATCAATTTGTTTTGTAAGGTGTGTGAAGCGAATTTGGTTGAACGAAATAAAGAAATGAGTGTGTGCATGAGGGAGCGTTTCATTTCAACAATTTGTCATTCGTTGATTGAACGTCGTTTGTGTTACATCTATCATGTTTTGTTAGCGAATTTTACGGAAGCTTGTATCAATTTGTTTTGTAATATGTGTGAAGTGAATTTGGTTAAAAGAAATAAAAAAAATGGGTGCGTTTTATTTCGAAAATTTGTTATTCGTTAATTAAACATTGTTTGTGTTACATCTAATATGTTTTGTTAGTGAATCTTACGGAAGGTTGTATCAATTTGTTTTGTAAGGTGTGTGAAGTGAAATTGGTTAAACGAAATAAAGAAATGAGTGTGTGTACAATGGAGAGTTTCATTTCGAAAATTTGTCATTCGCTGATCGAACATGGTTTGTGTTACATCTAATATATATTTGTTAAGTGTATGGTTCGTTTATAACTGCTTGAACAGCTGATGCACTATTGTCTCTTTCCTATGGCTAGGGATGCAGTTAGCGCAACGAATCCCGTCACAGTTCGTTCTCGTCTCCATCCACGGCTCGACAGCGACTTAGGGTACACGTTTCCCCGTATCCTAAGTCTGCGGCTACGCTTTAGCCGGGCACGGTAACGATGTTACCACCGCGGAGAGCAAAAGACAACTAACTCGATTCGTTGCGGGAACCGAACTTCATCTCGATTTGCAGCTCGAAGGCGGGACAAAACGAAAGAGGGAGGGAGAGGAGTGAGGGGCGCGTTTTCTGCTCTCCGCCTCCAGCCCGGGAATCTAAACAATTGGAGAAGTTTGTTAATTGCGACGGAGATGGCATAAACGAGAAGTTGCGCGGGTGCTCTGTCGCTTTTGTCGCTTGATGGACGCGCATTGTCCCTACAATTTGACGAAATAGTCGCATTGTTTGATTTTTCTTTCGTGCTCGCTCCATCGTTCGAAACTTTCGCTCGCCTCTCGCAACGTCGTTGGACTCCACGGAATTTCTTCACTTGCGCGTTCAATTTCTATTTTCAGTCAATTGCTATCACCATCCAATCTTAACAGTTTAATTACCGGACATTTATGATAGTGATGAAGTTTGTTTCTCGATCGGAAAGTGAATATGAATTTATGATTTCGGCGCCAGGTTCGATCAGTTTAACACAAACAGCAAATGTGCAATTATTTAATCATGTATCTTGACGTTTCGATCCCTATGTGGATCATTTTAATAAAGAACATATTAAACCTGCCAGGTCAATAAACAAAATCGACAAAATTAATGTACTTAGATGCTGCGTAACAAAAAGAGAAGAAAGAAAAAACATATAGATCAAATACTAAAAAATACCGGAAGACAATGTTGACTACATGGTGGCAGATATATGACTGAGACGATGGGTTAGCCTCAAAAATATAAAAGCGTGAAATGTCGTACATTTCACGTTACATTTATGATAGTCTCTTCAAATTAAGAAACAGCAGTTGAGAATTTCTCAATAAATTGTTTAAAAGCGACAGAGATTAAAACCCTGATTCATGATATTTTTTCGAGTTAACGACATGTAAAAATTTCTTCTGAAAATTATTGATACAAAAATTTGGACGCAAAGCGAAGAGAGTCAATTATCGATTAGGATCTTTCTGGTGAAAATTCGAGGCGGAGACATATGCTTCCGGAAGCGACGACGCGGATCGAAATCACCGAGGCCCGTCGACGCGTGACCGCCGACAAACGCTTCGGTTTTGTTCTTGGTAATTGCAGCCGTCCTGCGGCGCACGCACTCGCCTAACCAACGCACTCTACTATACTATCATTCTATCACTATACACATCCTATACGCGACCGGACTATTTTACGGTTGCGCACTCCAATCGATCGACTCGCGATCGCGCTGACGAACGCGAGATTCTCGTTTCCCGAAATGTTTGCACCGGAGCGAGCCTCTGGTGATCCTGGATTACCGTTATTACCGATGCATCTGAGGCGCGGATGATCCACGGAACCTGTCGGTGCTTTCTCCGCATTCAATTATACTTCGACACCTCCATAACTACGTCATTAACCAAAATTTTCTTAATTGTTCAAACTACGATTCTTCGCGTTTGTGCGAAACGACGGTAAAATGGAAAAATGTTTGTTTCCCGTACCTTGAAGATTCTAGATTATCGTTATTACCGATGCATTCGAGGAGCGGATGATCCACGGGACTTATGAGTGCACTCTCCGTTTTCAATTATGCTTGGACAACTCCATAATTGATAAAAATTTTCTTGATTTTAAAAACTATGATTCTTCGGTTTTGTGCGAAACGAAAATAAAATGGAAAAATGTTTGTTTTCCGTACCTTGAACATTCTGGATCATCGTTATTACCGATGCATCCGAGGAGCAAATGATCCACGAAACCAGTCGGTGCTCTCTCCGCATTCAATTATGCTTGGACACCTCCATAACTACGTCATTAACCACAATTTTCTTCGCGTTTGTGCGAACCGAAGGATTCTGAATCGTCGACTGTCTGGTATAAATAAACAATGAAAAGGGAATCTCAATGGCTCCGTCTATCCCTTTAATACATTCAACAATCGGAATTCCTCAATTACCCGGGCAAATGGAGATAGGGCGGCAATTTGTGCTCGACGTCAGGCAAAGCGGACGGAATTTATGCACTTACCTAATAGTTTGAACTCGTATTCGAATTGAACGCGGCAAACGGCGGAGAGCGAGGACGTTTATTATGTTTGTAAGTTGTTGTTAATTTCAGGGCTGAGATCGGGTGAACGATACCACCGAAAAGGAGGTTGGGGAAGAGGGTGTTCCCGTGGGGGGTTAATGTTTCATCGTGACCGGTAACGATTGCAATAACAAATCGCGTTAAGTGCTTTCCGTTTAACATTTCCGTCGGCGTTTCATCGTCGACGATATAATTCACCGGGTGTTCTATGCGCGCGAGTTTAGGGGATTTGGTTGCCTACCCGTGGCATAATGTATCGCGATGTTGGAATAAGACTTCGCAGAGGCAGAGAAAGGAAGAATGGTAGGGGAAAAAAGGGAACAGAAGAGCCGCTAGAGTAGAAGACGACGAGATGGAGAAAAAGGAAGAAACAGGAGAATAAGAACAACTTCGCGATGGAGGCTTTAGACTTTCATAATTCTTCGGAACAATGGTTCGGGGGCCTTCTGCAGGAAGTATAAAGCGTGCTCGAAAGGGCGATGAAAAGGACATAATTATCGGATGAAAATCCAAATATAAATTTCAAGCGGCTTTAAAGCGACAACGAATAAAGCTCTTTACGTTTTTAACATGCGCACGAGCTAGGACCACGGACGGGAAAGGACGCGTATCGGGAAAGAGAGCCGCGCGATCAGCTTTTTTCCGCGGCGCTCGCAACAGATTTTATTACTGGATAATGTTTTTTAAAAGGTCGAATCGGAAAATGGCACACCCTCGGGGGAATTAGCTCGGAAAAATTCATCGGAAATGTAAAATAATATTTTTTGCGCGCAAGTATAGCGCATACGTGAGTGAGACGGAGCGAGAGAGAGTGAGTGACAGAGATAGAGAGATTCGGGAACATTGAAAATCCCGGAAATTCGCGAGCGGAAACAGCATTCTCTGCTCGGCCGTTTAACCGTTTCCCGGTTATTTCTACGAGCGCGAGGTTTATAAACATTGACCGGCAGTTTGGTGTTATTCATTTCCCCGCAATCATTTCGCATAAACCGATTGCTACTCGGTCCGTGACTCGGCCCGTTGAAATATTTCCTCCATTTTGGGGTAATTAGAATCATAATTGCCGGTAAAACACGGTAATTACCATTTCATTGGTGAAATATAGTGGAAAAAGAGTGGATAGAAAAATCGCCACAGCAAAACACATAGAAGCCACGGTCTCTATCATCAATGTCCGCGATCGAGAGCCCCGCGGAATTGGCATTTCACTTTTGGCTTTGCGCAAACAACCACGGTCCTTTGGCCGTCGATCAACATGATTTTTATGGCAGATTCGACGGCGAAATGCGCCCTGCCCGACTGCTGATTGTTTAGGAATTTTCCACCTTTTTGACGTCAGCGAAATCAAACGATTTATTTCTGTGTTGATGCTGATTCGATTAGGCACTCTGCGAGAAATTACCAAATAAAACATTTCGTGTGATTCCACCATCTACTGTTTTGTTGTGTAGAAGATGACAATAATTTCCAACAAGTATGACAAGTCAAACATCCAACATATTCTACTCGAATGTCCCAAATTCTCTTCTCAACGATCCAGATTTTCCATTGAAAATGACCTCAAGTCAAATCTAGGCGAGGACAACATTGGAAACGTCCTCCTTTTTTAAAATCTATCGGCATTTATGAATTACTATAAATTTTTTGTTAACATTAACTGTAACCCTTTCAGTAACATGTAATATATATTTGTTTGTGAACCATGTGGTCGCTAATGACTTAGATGTTAATGCGACCATGTTAAAAAATAAACCAATAATAAATAATAAATAAGTATGACAAGTTAAATTTTCCCAGAAACAGCACAAAATCTGCACTCTACAAAGTTTTAACCAAATTCCCTTATAACAATCAAAACACTGATAAATACCGCGGACTGCGGCCCAGTTCCAAGCAAATTCGATCAAAAATCTATTGAAGCGCTTAATAACGAGCGCACAATTTGCACAGTTATTCCATAAACAATTTATAAAGGGTTTCGCGGTGGCGTTTCGATTTGCGTGTAACACGGTGTGTGCTGATGACGGGAATTTGCGTAAAACGCGGGTTTATCCGTGATATTTTGATTTCGGTGGGGCCGGGAACGTCGTTACGCAGCCTCTTTATTTGCACGCACCTGATTGTGCCAAATATTTGACGGCAAAACGTTCCCGGCCCTCCGATAGAATTCCTTTACCCCGTACACCCTTCAATCCCTATATCCTCTGCAACCCCGGAGAGCATCGAGGGAAAACCGTGCGCCCCCTACCACCGAACGATAAATTCGTTCGACGTGGAAGAACGAGCGAGTCGATGCACCACTCACGTTTCCAACGGAAACGTATCGCGACCTGTATTTCTTCAAATTTCTCACCTTTTTCTGGATTTTCCCCCGGTTCCTGAGACGTATGCGACCCGGCTGCGAGAAGAAACGCGTTGTATGGGGGGAGGGGGGGGTGAGATCCGGGCACAATGGCCTTGGTTAGGTAATTTGGCGCACGTTCTACTTTCTTGCTCACCCCCTCTAACTTAGGGAGAAACGAAGCCGTCCGGTTTTATATCAATATACTTTCAAAATATGATTTTCGAAATGCAGCTCGAGCTGCGAAAAACAGTCACTTCAAATTTTATCTGGTCTTTTTTTTATGGATTTCTAATTAACGTGGGATTAGGAAGTACAGAGAAATGAGAACGTTCATATGACAGTTTGATAAATTATTCCTTTAATCTTGTGAAGATTCAGTCCTCTGGGATCAGCATAAATTACTCATTAACTTTTAGATTGACACTAAAATTTATCTTGCTCTAATTTTTAAGAATACTGGCGAAAAGAATATTTTTCAAAAAAATTTTAACTATTGAAAAGAAGAGAATGATCTTGTACAAACGTGGAAGGCACTGACAGGAAGAAAACCTTGCGCAACACTCCTAAGCTGACGACGAGACACAAACGTCAACAAACTGTGCGAATTCGTAAAATATCAACAAGAATAGGCACTATGTACAAACATCGAGGGATGTTCATATAATATCTCCGAGCATGTTTTAACCGTTCGTTTTCTAGTTCCTGCCGAGCGCGGGGCAAGAACACATGACTTATCCTAATTGAGCGGAGTGCAGCAACCGGCATGATTTTGCTAATAGCTCCTTTGACTGGCTACGCGGTCGAAAACGAAGGAAAAGGTATTAAGTGCATCCAGAGGAACGGAAAACCTTTGATGCACATAAACGAACGAGCTTTTCTTGTCGCCGGAAAAGCGACGGGTTGGCGCACGGGTTTCCCGTGGGCTAATCTGTTCAAATTCCGATTGAAAATAACCGAGGAGGATTTAAAATCTTCGCTCGCGAACCGTATCGGGTCGCCAACGATTCGCATAAATATAATTTGATCGTGCCGGAACCGAGAGAACATAACATGCTCGCGGTCAAAAAACAGAGGAGAGAACCTGGTGTGAAAAAAACGATATAGAGAAAAGAGAGGCGCCACATTTCACCGGGTAACGCGTAACGGCGTAAAGATTCGGCTTTACGACTGATAAAAATTGATAAATTATCGTGCTGCCACGCGAACCCGGGAACAGGGAGAAGTGCAATAAATTATCAGTCCATAAAATTTCGTTGCAATGAATCACGCTCTCTCACCGAACGGATACGAAACGCCGCTGGCGGATAGTGCTGTCCCGTTTCTGCCACGCGCCGAATGTCTTTCATTTGGCCTCGTCAAAGAACAATTTGTGATTTCATTGGAGAAAGAGCCCGCGTTCTTTCCGCCGGCCCGGCCCGTTAAAGAAGTTCATAAAGGAACTCTCGGCCAAGAAGAAACTTCAACGGCAAAGAACGCCAGCCTGATCGAATGAATTTAGATTGAACTTCTGCTCTTTACGCTCACCTAGCCTCCGCGCACCGACTCCCGAAGAATCGGCGAGCTAGAACGATACAACCATTGATTCATTAATTCATCCTCTCGCGATTGCTCCGGAAGATTGTCCTCCAATCACTTAGAACGGTAAGGAAATTTTATGGGCAACGCTGCTCCAGCCCTTCGACGAGAACGCGCTAAAATATTGAACATGTGGCCCCTGATAAATCGGTACTTATAAAAGAAATTGGTTATATAGAAAAGTACTGCCTTCTCTGATTTTGATGAAATTTAAATGTTATAGATATAGACATTTTCAACAACTTTTTCCTTTTCCAATATAGGGGGTCGCTTTTAGTTTTCGAGATATTTGCCAAAAATTATCGCTAATACTGTATTGAATTTTTCGTATTCCCGAACGCTCCGCTACAACGTAGACTGTTTCGGTGCGGCGTTTGTTTACATTTTGACGCTGTAGAGATAAGAGAAAAAACAGGAGGGCGGAAAGGGCCTGCCTGACACCACACACACACCCACTCAGTACTTAACACGCACCAATGTTTCTAAAAAGAAGGTTTCCGTTAAGAAATTAACATTTGTGCAAATTTTCAATATCATATTCGTAATAAGCACGTGAAAATATGTAAGAATCTGGAGTATAATTTAGAAACAGTGGATGGGTGTGTGTGCTGTCAGGCTGGCCCTTTCCGTCCCTCTGTTTTCTCTCTTATTTCTACAGCGTCAAAATGTAAACAAACGCCGCACCGAAACAGGTCTACGTTGCAGCGAAGCGTTCAGGAATACGAAAAATTCAATACAGTATTCGCGATAGTTTTTTGCAAATATCTCGAAAACTAAAAGCGACCCCCCTATATTGGAAAAGGAAAAAGCTGTTCAGAATGTGTTGCTGCATAACATATTTAAATTTCATCAAAATCGGAGAGGGCAGTACTTTTCTATATAATTACCAAGAAATTTTTTACAAAAGTCTAGAATATAAAATTCCACAGAATATAATACGATTTTCATTTGTTTTGGATCTATAAGGACTACATCCCATTATCTTAGAATTTGACTAGAAAAATTAATGGTTGCATGAACACCCGCAGTCTAGTAATCATTTGTAATGCTTAAAACTGATTTAAACAATGTTCAGGACGTGTCCCCATTTTAGATTTCGAATAAAATCGGCGGAAGTGTCGCACGGCGTAATTATACATCTCTTAAGGGTTGGCGTTTGAAAGAGTTCTAGTCTTTTACAATAGCACCCGATGAAATAGGCACGTTGCTGGCCAGGTTTGATCAAAGAGCGAACAAATTACTCGGCATGCACAACACAATCGGTGGACAGGAGAGAGAGATAGTGGTGCAGGGGAACGACACGCCAGGCCAGGAGAGAAAGGAGAGAATAAAAAGGGGTGGCGCGAGGCAGGCGATCGTGTCCCGCATCCGCCTACGGAACAATGCATTAGCGTGTCTCATTACCGAATGCAACGCGCCAATTAGGACTGGCGTGCGGTCCGTTGTCCCTCCTTTATTTCCCTTAAATCACTTTTTTCACTCGGTCCTGGAGCGCGTGCGAAATGAATAACGCCGCTGATACTGCGAGAGCCTCTCTGTCCGATCTTTCGACATTTTCTGTTGGTTCAAATTCGTCGTGATTTTTGAAACAGGAAAAGATTAAACAATTTTTGCGAAATCTTATCTTGTTTCGCAGCACGAGACAGTGGAACAGTGAACAAAAAAACAATACAGCAGCAAGGATAGATTTCGCCGGATTCCGAGTCCGTGAGCGGAATATTATTTTCTTAGCCGGTGTCCGGCGCTTGTTATCGTTCCCCGGTAAAACGTTGAAATTAAAATTCTTAAAACGAAGGGGACCTGGATCCGATTTCGAGGCGGCCGCGCTCATCTGCATTTCAAGCGCGGGCTAATTCGGTTTTTTTCCCCGTGGCGTTCACCCACCACGGCGAACAAACTCCTTCGGCTTCAGGATGTTATCGCAGAGCGGGAGTAATTCCGCAACAGCGTGCTCGCGTCGCTTTCCAAAAACAAAGGCCATCGCGTGTTCGAATCTGTCGCTTTTCCCGCCCGCCCGCCCGCGCGCGCCTTTCAAAAGCTTGTTTTGTTCTCGGCCATCGTTACCCTGGAAATGCTCCCCCTAAACTTCCCAGAGGATTCCCACCGGAGCGAAATTTCCATTATGATATAAAAAATACGGTAAACCACCGGCATAACATGGTTTAAATTTTTTTATATTTGCCAATAAGTGCACAGCCATTAGAACAATTTCTTTAATCGAATGAATATATCGCACAGAGATTGAACGAGAAAATATTAAAGAACATTAATGACAGTCTCAGCATCGCAATAAAGAATACTCTAGCGGGCAGCATTTTACGTTTTATTTTCGCTTCCGTAAAATGGTCTGTGAAAGTGGGAATTTGCATGAAGATTAACCTACTTAGTTTACTCGTAACGCGCGGCTGTTATTTAACATTTCTTTTTAATTTCCTCTGAAGTATAATTTTCTGCCTGGTTGCACGAGATACGGAAAGCAGAATTTTGTTTAGATTAGTACGGAAATATGTGTATTCTTGTAGGGATTGCGTGTTTCGGATCATTGCCTACAATGGAGGAGTTTAATTACGTTTACTAATTTTTTTTCTAAGCGTGATTGTAACCCCTAACCAGTTCTCCAAGAAATTTGACAGTGATTTAATTCGATGATTCTATTTAACCATATTTAAATGCATAAAATCCGCGTGGCAACTATTTCAGCATTGCTATACTGCTATACTGAGACAAAATGTAGCAGAACTTCACGGTCCAAGTTAATACCGGTAAATCATAATTCGCGAGCAAAAGCGCGGGAACGAACCCTGGCAAAGCGTCACGCGAGAATCTTTTGTGCTGGCGCTTTTTTTAGGAGCGCGGGGCCGTTAAAAAATTGATCACGACGTGCTGGAAAAACAATTTTACTAATGACAGTATAGCTGGCAAACAATGGGGCCACGAGAACACGAGGGAGTGGAGAGGATAATCCAAGTTTCGCGATCGTGACCTCGCCTTTCCCCAAGGCACGCCGGAAGAATGAACGCAGACACCAATTACAGCGAAAAAGAGAACTCCGAAACTTTTATCTGTTATCGTTGCAATCATTTTTCTCGTTCCCTTCTCTTTCCTCTGTTCCTTCCTTCTTTTTTTCCTCCCTTCTTTTCGTTAATACCGGCGCGCTTTGGTTAAACCCTCGAAAGAGGAGTGTGCGTCACGAGGTTTTTTTTACTCGTATCCACCGTATCTTGAACTGCCGTTCTTGTGGAAAAGTTGAAGAGACTAAGCTCCAGCGTTTCTTTAATAAATATTTCCCTTTAAACAATTTTTGAAGATTCTTTCACCTTTGTGGGATAAGCTTCTTGTGCGATTTTGAATATCCATGGGGATTAAACGATCACGCTCTGATCTACGCAGAGCATCTTCATTCAAATTCATGCTTTCATATAATCTTCCTTTAACGGTCTCTGTAGAATTAGGATTTTCGTAAGGGTGACAATTTTTGCGGAAATGGACATTTTTTGTTCTATAAAGAGACAGAGAGATGTAGATTTCTCTGAAGCAGCCGCCACGAAATAAATAATCGCCTATTCGATTGAACTTACGAAACTTATGAGACGGTCTGACGCCGCAGGAAGCAAATATTCTTCTTTGGAAAATTTTTGTGCCGTCAGAATCAACATTTGCCATATGAAAAACGCTTTTTGTCCTGCCCGTTCTGTTTGCGCAGCGCGTAACTTACTTACCGTTCAAATTTTTAGTGCATCTTCGGTACCAATCCTCTCGAAACCGAGCGCAACGCCGAAAAAAAAAGGAAGATTGGACTCGAACGAATCGATGCAACACACCCAATCCTTTCAGCGGCGGTGTTTCGGTCGGTCGATCGAGCTGGAAATTTCGCTGGTAGTTTTCCGAGGATTTCACGACCGAGGTTGACAGTGATGGATCCGGTTTCCTTTGTTTCCGGTGCCATTACATTTTACAATTCAAGCACACGCCGATGCTCCGGTTTACAAGGGGACCTCGCTCTAACGCCGAACGATTGCCTAATTCGACTGACAACCAGGGTAAAGGTAGTATCGCCTGCCTCTTCTAACGATCGCACATAGTCCTCTGACACTCGTTGACAGCGTCTCTTCCCGTGTCCTCTGTCGCGTCGCGGTTTGACCGATGCATCGGGCCTCGATGATACGTGCAACGGTAACGTGTCTGCACCGCGCACGCAGTGCAACCGTTGCATCACGCGGAAGACTAAACGTCTCGTCGAGAAACGAAAGGAAACACGTCTGTTCTGGTGTTCTCGTTGCAGAGAACTGAAACTTCCAACTAAGGCGACGTGCTCTTCGATTTTCTTTGCCGGGACTCGCGTCTGATCTTCTATTAAGTCTGTAGGAAAGTTCGGTGTGATTGAAACTGTTTAAACTTTCGTTTGGAATTCCTGTTTGTGTCTTTTGTACCCGCCTCTCTCTCTCTCTCTCTGAACTGCTCCCGCAGTAAGGGATAAGGATTTTATTTCGAACAGTAAGTGGCTCGTGAACTTAGCCGAATGACAAATATATTTATACGCTGAGATTCTTAATATAACAGCACAAACAAAGTATAAGACCAAGAATCTCCATATTAGTCTACTTCTATACCTCGTTTGTGATAAGAATATTCAGCACAGTTAAAAATATCGCACCTCATAGTCTAATAACAGATTTTTAGTTCAGCGCGCAGCGATGTTGACGAACATGCTCATAAAGAAAGTAGATTTTTTTGGCGCACCGGTTCGATCACTTTAATTCAAAGCAATTTTGTAATATATTAATTTCAACGTTTCGGTCTTTGTTTAGACCCTTTTCTAGAAAATAATGACTCCGTCTGTGAATTATTAAAACAACGTCGAAATTAATATATTGCAAAATTGCTTTCAAGTAAAGTGATCGAACCAGGTGCGCCAAAATCAGCAACTTTGTTTAAACATACGATCGACAAATAATGAGAAAGGTTATAAGTCTAGACCAACAAAACCTTCTGCAATGTATCTTCGCGTGATTCCGTGTTGTAGAGAATTTTTCGCTACACGCTGTACCTAATGGTGCTTATTGGAGATGACGTTTATTGGCCTGTTGAAACGAAGAATGTTCCTCGCCTATGGAACGCATTCCTCGTCTATAGGAATTTATCCTAGAAAAACTAGTCGATGTAGGGGTGAAATACCTGGTAAAATATATTTAGACGTGGGTCGGAATTATAGACAAATTTTATTCTCGATAACGCTGTGTATATAGAATCACGACTCATTTGTCAATAAAATTCTTCGTTTTTGGAAATTTACTACAAACGAACCAAATGATGTAGAACCAATAACCCAATTGCATTGAAATAATTATACAAAAATTAATTGTGTATCCTGCATTAAATAAGGCCTATTGTACACTGCGAAATGTACCGTTCTAAAAATGGTCCAAAGTGAAGAACCGAAAGAAGATTTTCAAAGTGTCCGAGTTGGTCGACGAAGTTCTCGTTAATAAATACGTGTATTGACTGAAGAATGGTCCACTCTGTACATCTAGCTTCTTTGGCAGGGAATCAGCCTCTTTTAAGTCGCGCCGATTCGAAATTCCACGCGTCGAACGACGTCGTCAGTGAAACTCGAGGGTGCAAAGTGTCGGTCGAAAGATCCGGCCGGAAGTTCGGCACGTGAGTCATCTCTAATTCACCAGCTGATCGAGCCTGGAGGCCAGAAGACCTGGATTCGTCGTCGTGAAAGATGACGGACGGATTAGACGTGGCCGAGATGATAGGGAGGCAGGAAAAAGAACAGAAAGCTTCTCTTTTCTCCCTTTATCTCTCTGTCTCTCTTGTGGACGCGGAGAGAGGATCAAACGAGAACTACCCGGCACCCGGAGTAATGGGTGGAGGGTTGTACGTGCCGTAACAGAGCTACGTAGTGACCCCAATGTCCATGTGAACCTGGATCCCTCTTTCCGTGTGTACGGCCGTGTGTGTAACGAGCTCGCGTGAAATCCGCAATCGTGTTCAGATTCGAGTATTTGCCGTGTAGCTGCGACGGCCCATGGAAAAGGATAATGAGGGTAGCAAAGGGTCCGCGTAACAGAATCTACGAGTCTATCTCGTGAATCATGGGATTTGCCGGACCGACCCAAAATTCTGATTCTACCGATCGGGGCTCGTTGCGGTTAACAATTACCTGGGATCAAATAATTGAGCTGTGATTCCCCGTTGGGAGCGTTTAAACCGATAAATTCATCTTTGTCAATTTCAATTTTCAACATTTCCAGCCACTTGTTCGTTTCTTTATATTATGCATAGCCATTCTGATAAACACTTGCTTCTCTGAATGGATGTAATAGAAAGTTCTTTTAAGAATCATTTTTTAAGAAACAAAATATATTTGTTTGTCTCTCTAGTTGAGACACCGGGAAAACGTCAGACACGATTCTCTCACTGTTGTCTTTACGTGTATGTTTGTACACGATAAGAGTTAATCTTTGGCAATAAACGGTTTTATATTGGCCGTTCTAATTTTCTAGCGTGCTTTCACCGATGCAATCAACTCTGGAAGACTTACCTTTCGTCTATAAAATGTGAACGAATTCCTTCTCTGTCAAAATATTTGCGAAATATATAGAAAACTCATTTCGCAATTTTATAGCTGTGCGAAAGTTGTAGAATTCGATTTTCAAGTGGACTCAAATACCTTTAGAAAAATCCAAGGCCCGGATCCATTATTATTTCACGTTCCCCAATATCCACAAGTCAGTCCCAAGTTTGATGCATCACGGTGGCGAATTAAATATGCAGATCGGTGATGCAACAACATGACTCTCCCGGCAACAATCCGAAGAAAATTCGCAGACCCTTCCGGCTTCGGAGCGACAAATGCCCAAGGGAAACAACAGGCTGACTCTAAATGTTCCCCCCGATATTAAAAGTTTTAGTGCGCTCGTAAAGATTGAGTTTACGGGCGGCGCGGAGTTATTCCGCCGAACTTTATCGCCGGAATTTTTGGTGAAGGCAGCGTCGCCGATGCTCTCTAAGCAGCCCGAGGAGCTACGAACTGCCTGGTAAACAATCGAAATAACCAATAACGCAACTTCGGCCGCGAGCGGGTTGAAAATTCTCGTCTCATCAAAACCGGTACCGGGCCATTAAATAATGCGAATAGACAGTTCCTCTCGCCGGCACACCGTTACTCTCAGTGCAATCGAACAGCCACGGACGATTTTCGAGCCTTGAATGCATTCTTCGGAGCTTGAATCGGTTTAATTGGCCCTGCCAGACCGTCGTGTAAGCTTACATGCTCGGGGAACGCCTGGGCGGGACAAGGGACTCTCGACCTACCGTTCCAACTCCCTTAAAATTAACGAATCGTGTCCTGAATTCAGTTTCAACCCGGCAAATTACCCACCGTCCTGACCCTCCATCCTTGAACTTTCGAAATCCGCTAGCCAGAATTTTTTCAATTGTTTTTCTTTTTATCGAGAACCAGTGATAACGAGCCGAGAAAATAAGCTTTTATGTTTCCAGAGGGTCTTTGCGTGAATATTGATTTTTCAGAGATAATCCGTACGAATTCCAGCGAAACAAATACTTGAAAACAAACGGAATCTACGAATAATCGAATGTTGTATTTCATAATCCTTCAAAATTATTCATCGACAAATAAATGGCACTTCCCGCGGTAACGATGAATTACAACATTTTATGCTTTCAAATCGCAAAACCTTTTATTGCAACGAAGTGCGCCGACTGTTTGGAGAGTAAATGAAAAAGATGATTGCATCGTAGGTAAACTGATTCGGTATCGACGGAAAGGTTCGCGAAACGTTCGGGCTCGAATATTAACCAGAAAACACAGGTGGTTTTCGGAAAAATTGTTGGTGTGTGCTCCTTGATAAACACAGGCCCGACTGACCTTTCCTGGTTACCTTCACTCTACTTTCACTTCTGCCCGATGAACTCGGCGTTGAACTCAAGCGTCGGTTCCCAATACAAATCGAATGGAACCGGAGCTCGCTGGAGATATGTATGTATACACACACATACACACAGGTCGCTCTAAAGGCAACAATAAAACGCACTATTTGACGTCCGTGTAATAGAAAGCGAGTGTAACGAGTAAAAATTGCTCGGTACCTTCCTCGCAACGCCAACGCTCGAAATTTTATTGCAATATAACACTCTCGTTGAAATTGCAGTGTACGGTTCAGAAAAATCCTCCACTTTTCTGCGGATTCGTCGCGCGACCGATTAAACCCTTAACGAGTGTAACTGGACCGCGAAACTTTATGTGTACCTTCTCTAGACGATCGGTCGTGCATTCCTGCAATTTGCCAAATTTCAGTAACTTTTCCAAACTAATAGGATATAATATCGCGCAATTATCAAACAACTAAAAACTTTGTAGATTTACTTGGAAAGAAAATTGCACCGTGCTGGAGTTACATCTGACTATTAAATTTGATGAATCGACGTGAATTACTCCAATATTTAAATATTGAGTTAAATTGAATGGCGTATGATGTAACATTCTGCTGCAGTTCTAACGAAAACCTAATTAATTTGCTCAACCCCCTCGTCATCAGACAAAGTGCAGAAAAAAACCGATCCGTTTCATCACTATCAGCGAAAACAAACGAAAAAATTCTAAGCTTACAGAAAACCGTGCAATCTAGCTACGGTTTCGCGATAACCAAATACGAAGAGAACTCGAAAAAAGGAATAAAACTAGAAAGGCCAACAGCGGCGGAACGCGGCGGTGGCAAGGTGACACAAACAAAAACAGAAAAAAAATTCGTCGGTTGGAAATATGGCGCAACGTTAATTCGAACGGAAGTGTAACCAATTCATTATTTTCTTCTTCGTAATCCGATAAAGTGCTCGATAACAAAAAAAATTCAAAAGAACGAAAAAATTCCACTTTTATTTCGATCGACGGAAACGAGCCTCGAAAAATTCTATGCCTGCGGAGAACCTCCAATCTAGCCATAGCTTTTTTCCTCTCCCCCGATAAGCCGATCCAAAACGAACGCGGAAATTGAATTAAAACAAAAAGGATCAATTGCAGCTACGCGGAGAAAGATACTGCGAAATATATGTATATTACAGTGTGTTAATTCCCGTGGAAGGGGAAACCGTTTGTTAAAAAATTGCCTTCTTTATTTTGCAGCCATAGTTTTCCAATAGTTTCTTCCTCGAAGCAGCAGGAATAATAACAAAAAAGGGGGAACGACTAGATTAAATATAATACGGTGCGAGTGGAACTGTAAATTCTATCTTTGCAGTTCCATAGAATTCTTCGTAGAAGATTGAACTGAAACAACTTCTGCTTCGAGCTACCTTTTTTGCCGGTTCGTTGACCTCTGTTTTCGACAAGCTGTTGGCTGCCTAATGCTACTCGAATACCGGGCAACGACGAAGAAATTGTTTCTCGATCGGAAGCACACGTCAAAAATCGTGTTTTTTCCCGTTTTAGTGCAGCAAAAATTTCACAGTGAGCAGTCTAATTTCATTATTTGTTGGATTAGATATAAATAATGTTTATCTTTTCCAATTTGTAATTTCGAATTCAAGGGTGTGCATCGTGCATTGACGTAACAAATTGATGTTAGCATTCAGAGTTCTGAAATTAATTTCCCAGCAGCCGAGCAATTTTTTATATTTTCTTGAACGGATGTAAATTCGAGAAGAGTTTGCGGAATTGTAGCCAACGAGCAGCATCAGCGAGTTGCAAGATATTACAATGACCGATATTCCTAGGAACCATCGGGCCGGGGCGTCTTGCATCTTTGCGCATTCTTACTTTGTGCATTGTTAAATCAGCCTGGAAATATCGTTTCTCTGATACCTGAACCCTCTCCTTTGCCGGGGTATCCGGATAAAAGAGAACAGCGGCCCCGATAAAAAGTATGCGCGTGCGCGGGACTGTTAGCAAAGGGGTTCCGGCCCCGGAACGGTAGTCGCGAATTTCTCCTTTGTAGAAGGTGGTTTTAATTGAAATAATTATTGCTCGATGGGGCACGCGGAGACATTCCGCCCGGCTACAGAAAGCGGGAAATGTTTGCCGATCGTTGCGGCAAATGTTATTCCCGTTTCCATAAGAGACAGAGAGCGGTGTTGCTTCTAATAAGAATGTTTTATCAGGTTTCCTTATTTGTTATCGAAGTTGTGGATGCTCGATGGCGGAATTCCAGGTAGCCTTAAAATTCACGCCACATAACCGCGAACGGAATTAGCCTGGCGAGAGTATACCAATACGAGATTCAGAAACCATAACGAGTTATAGGCGGCTAAATCTCCCGGTCCCATTCGCCGGCGGAGAACGACGAGCCGGATATCCGTTTTATCGCGGTTTCGCTTTACGCCGAATCGTCGGATATCACCTACAGATTTCGAAAATCGCTCGAGTTCCCGAGGTAATAGGACAGATATGGCCCATATCGAGGATCGATGCCAGGCATCTTTCTGCGTCCTCCGCGGGGCTCGGTCTTTCTTGCCGAGGCCGGGGGAACGTCTATTCCGACGCCAGAGCTAACAATAAGACGTCGAGACAAAGGAGCATCGGTTTCGACGACGAACGACGCCGCGTTTCGTTTCGTTTCGTTTCGAACATTTACCGGGGACAAACCGAACCTCTCTCTTCTCTATAACAGAATTCCTGTATTAATGTTCTCCTTATCCGTGACTCGCTTTGATCTTGTTTCGCTTTAAACACTCCCCCACCTACCTCGACTGTTCAAACACGCTAGAGAGAGAACATGTTAATTTTTTTAAATGGAAGTAAAAAGCCTATCAAGACCATACACAAATTTTTCTACACTCGGAAAATTTCTTTC
Organism: Lasioglossum vierecki; assembly: GCA_028455595.1. NCBI lineage: Eukaryota > Metazoa > Arthropoda > Insecta > Hymenoptera > Halictidae > Lasioglossum > Lasioglossum vierecki. Next base: position 15,263,794 of record CM052336.1, read on the forward strand.
GTACAATGTTTATATCATAATCAATGTGTGAGGTGTTCTGAGAAATTTTTTCAGAGATAACCAATAAAAGTATCAAATTCGGACCGAGTGGCTTCGCTGCATCAATCTTCGTGAATTCTACAGAAAGTTTTTAAGGTCCAAAGGATCATTTTCCCGGAAGTTATAGCGATTCTACGTGCTAACGATCCCATTCGTCGATTCGACGCTCGGTACGGGAGAATATGAAAAACGGGGCAGGATGATACGTTAAACGGTCGCCGGTCTCTCTTTTAATTGCCACGGACTGACGTTGACTTTTGCGAGTCTTTTTGCGCCTCAAGAAAATTAATGACCCGACCTGTATATTTCGGAGGCCATTAATTCCGCGCGCGGACCACGTCTCGTCGCAAACCGAAGTAAAAATACGCGGGCCGGACACCTCGCCGGCTATCGGACAATTATTTTATCTTCGCCGTAGAAGGAATAAACGTTAATTGCTCGACCGCGTAAATCCTCTGCGAAAGAACGAAGCGCTCTCGTTTTCCATAGCGTGAAATCGCGATTCGCGAACGGCCACCATTTTCGCGGACAGATAAACTTTATCGCGCGATACATCCTCTTCCCGATAACTCGGGCTTGCGTGGGTGGTATCATGGCCATTCTAACAGGGTCAGCAACACGTTTCGTGCATCTGAGATAAAAGGAACTCGACACAGTGGTTCTGTTTGCGTGGACTGAGGCAACTCGCTAGAAAAGCTTCTTTGATGCTGGTTTAACGATGTGTACAGTGGTTTGAGAGCCAAATATCCTCTCACTTGTCTAAACATATTGTCCCCGTAGCCTCTGCAGCCTGAGTGCCCGCTTCCCAAAAATACTTACCAGGTTAATGTTTGCGCAAACCAGTTGTTTGACGCTTTACGAAATTCGCGGGACTCAACAAGCTAAATGGGTTTCTTGCAAGGAGAGTGCATATTTTCGCACTATTTAGAATCGTATTGATTTTTTCATTGATCTTTGCAAAATTTTAAAATACAACTACGCGGGATTATATGATAATACCCATTGTACCATTATTATATTATTAGATTTTGTTTTTTTTTGTTTGTTTGACGAGTAGTCTTGTGTCTTTCTCTTTTTTTTGTAAACACTTATGTAAAAGGGCTTTAGTCAGTCTGTGATAAATAATAAATATGTGGGATCAGGACCCCTGAACGAATATACAGTAGGAGATCTCTCTCTCTCTCTCTCTCTCTCTCTCTCTCTCTCTCTCTCTCTCTCTCGGGAAGAATTAAGGCGCTCCGCTGTCTCAGGAAACGACCCCAGGCCTCACTGGTGGTATCCGATCGACTAAAGCGCTCACTCACGGAACCCCCAAATTCTTCTCGATCTCCGACCGTATATTCGTTCTGGGGGTCCTAATCCCACAAATAAATAAATATTTTAGCGTGGACAGAGTTAAGACACCTTACGAAGAAGTTTGATAGCAGAAATTAGTTTATGATATCAGCGCAAAGAAATAACAAAGCAATTTTGAAATTTATAAAATTTTTCAACGTTTCGATCCGATTCTGGATCCTTTTCAAGAGAATTTTGCGTTTGAAAAATACTGAATGTTTCAAAAGATCGTTAATTCTTACGATCGACAAAACGGAATATTTAAGTTTGATAGTGTTTCAAACGATCAGCTTGGCTAGTCAACATGTTAACAAGTTGTACGATTTTTCAGAGCAAACGCGGCTCGTCCATCCGTCTGTTTGACGTTATATGACAGCGAAGCGGTGATTTAAAAAGACATGAAAGATCTTCTACACTCACAGCAGAACAAGCTAGCAGCATTCCGGCACGTTTCAGTCTACATAAAATTGAAGACGCCTCTACAATAGTTTGAGGATGTTTACTACGATGTAAAACGTCCCACACGGCTGTAAAATACACATTCCTTTCTGACACCCGTTACATCCGGTCGACATAAATCGTGCAGAGAACGTCGAAGACGCTTTCAGAAAAATGTTCAACAGGACCCGACGCGACAGTTTGACACGGTATGATTGCAAGAAAGTAATTTAAAGGCAGCAGAGTTTCTCGCTCGACAATATTCTAACGAAAAGCGTGTAAAGCAACTGTCGAGAGCGTCGTCTCGCGTCGCCGCTAACGATCGCGAGCGCGCGCGAGGCTAGCCGAGCTTCCCGTTCAGGCAAGTTCCTATATTTGCACGCGGAAAAAAGTTTCCGCCTTTTCTCCTATTAAAAAAATTCCGGGGGCCGGCGAATCGTTTTCCTCGATCGACGTATCGACAGCTGGAAACGAGGGACGGTTCCTTTCGAACGAGTCGAACCGGGGGAATCCCGGCGACTTCGAACTCTACGCGCTGGTCGGTTGGCAGCGTGTTGCACATACGCTCGTTTTCACTTTCTACACGGACGCGTTTAGCCGTGTATGCAGGCCGCACGCACTCGGAGAAAGTGCCGCCGTCCTCGACGTGGAACGACGCCGAGCGTTCCTCATCGCGAATCTTTACGATTTATCGACTATGAGCCGCTCGCTCATCGGCCTCCGCAAGGCGTTATGCTCGGCCACCAAGGCCGAAAAAACTTTCTTCGAACGAAAGCGCGGCCCGCATGCCACACTTTGCGGAACCACTTTCGGATCTCGACGACTCACTCTCGAAAAAGGTCAGTGTCGTACTCCGCGTATTTTTATGACGACAAATTTGGTAGACCTGGATCTCACTTGCAGAAAATCATCGGCGAATCCAATCAGCATTAATCAAGAGTTTATGACGATTTATATTTTTATGGAGACGCTAAAAGTACACTAAAAGAACTAAATGAAATGAATACTGAATGAATCTGATCAACGCCAGTCCAGAATTTAATTCTTAGGTAAGGGACCAGTTCCAGATCGCGTCGACTTTCTATCGAACAAGGTCAGTGTCGTACTCCGCGCATTTTTATGACGACAAATTTGGTAGACCTGGATCTCACTTGCAGAAAATCTCCGGTGAAACCAATTAGCATTAATGAAAAATTTAAGAAGATTTACATTTTTATGGAGACACTAAAAGTACACTTTACTTAACGAATTTATATAACCAAGAACTAAATGAACTCAATACTGAATGAATCTGATCAACGCCAGTCAAGAATTTAACTCTTAGGTAAGGGACCACTTTCAGATCTCGACGACTCTCTATCGAAGAAGGTCAGTGTCGTACTCCGTGCATCTTTATGGTGACAATTTTAGTGGATCTGGATTTCACTCGCAGGAAATCTTCGGCGAATCCAATCAGTATGAATCAAGAATTTAAGAAGATTCATATTTTTATGTTGACACTAAAAGTACACTTTATCTAAAGAATTTATATAACCAAGAACTAAATGAACTCAGTTCTGAATGAATCTGATCAACAGTCAAGAATTTAACCCGTAGCATTCGAGTGGTGACTACGAGGCACCACTAAAAATTGTTGTACCGTTATTAATAATATTATTTACGTTGTTAAATTTGTTTGAAATGTTTGAATACCGTATGAGGTATTATATTCTAGGTCGAAAGGCATGTATAATTCTCAAGTGGAAATATCTCCGACTGCAAATGGTTAAAACGGAAAATTTGTGTCTGCAAAGAAGAATGACGTGGATGTTCGATTTTTCGCGTGTTGACGCCGCTTTTTCGCGAGAGAATTACGGGGCATTATCATCGAAAAACAAGCCGAGTCTGCAACCTGGATTCCGGAAACCCATGACGGCGACGGGAACCGATTGATTCCGCGTGCGGCATCGTCGGAATAACGAATACGTCCGGCGATCGTGTCTCTCGCTCGGAAAAGATATTCGGCCGTCAGTGAGCGACGAAACGAGTCGTAAAAATGCGATGAGTCAGTTGCCGCTATGTCGCGACGTGTACGTTATTTTTCGTCGGCGTTTTCTGCCGACCTAAGCCAGCGGCCTCCCACGTCCCCGCCTGCCTGCTATTCCTCCTTTGTAGGTAAGGTTCGTTGTCCCAACAGAATAACGGCATTTACGGAAACGGGCCGCGGGATAGGAAAAAGCTTCGACGAACCAGCCCAGGCCAGGAAGTCCGACTTCGTTACCTCTTGAATTCTCTCGTTCGACAGGCCCCTTTCGACCAATAGTTCATCCAAGGCTACTGACTCTACACCGGTCCATTCGAACAACTGCCAACTGTGTTATTTTGTGAACCGGTAATTGATTCGCTCCGGGAATTAATGCGGAGGAATATTATTTAGCTCGTCCGGGGAGGCCGAATGCCAGCGGGACCAAAATAGCGGACGAATTAAGCGCAATTGAATTCATGCTGGAATAGACCCGTCGCGGATTTTATGTAATTATGCGACACAGGACTGTTCAGATTACGTTGAAATTAATTCGTTTGGCTTCTGCCGAGATGAGACTCGCGTTTGTAGAGATCAATTTTTTACCTCCACCGCGTGTCAATTTCACACGGTTCTAACGAAACAAGTGATATAATGTAAGTTATATATAGAAATGTTCAATAAAACAATTTAGAATGCGAACACCAATGCTGTACCTTGCTGAAATCATCGTCTATTCGATGGTGAATCTTCCGAAGCCACTGGAAACAGTGGAATACGTAAAGAGTTGAACAACTGGCAGAGCGGACCATCTGATGGAAATTCAATTTGTAACTCTCGATTCCGTTGCCGAGTTAGCAGAAGAGGTGTGCCGTCTGACAACAGGTAGACGCACAGGTACAAAGAGAGAATACGCAAAGGGTTAGGGCGATTCGGAAACTAAACTTGCAGAGATACAACCAGTCCCGACTTCAATCACACTCGGATTCGGACGTGGGTTTCGGATGGGGTCCGGACCGTTATGCCGGGATTAATTAAAATTGAATATCTCGTTAAAATTTAATTGCATGATCAAAGCGAGACAGCGGCGCGGGAGGGTTCGGTCGAACGGAACAACAGGCCAATACCTGACCAGGCCCACGGGATAATCGACGTGATTGTCGGCATCAAGCCGGATACACGCGGTCTCTTGGTCGATTTGTTAGCTTTTAAGCGCTCTTGCCGTCCGTTCGATAATATGCGGAATAATTTGATAACGTTGCGCGGACTAACGTTGTTGTCCGCGCGAGCACGCGTGTACCGGCACGTGAGCCGCGTTTAAATCGAACCCCTGTACACCCACGGGGTGCGCAACCACCCCTATGTCCCTCTCTCGCTCTCTCTCTTTCACATCCCGTTTTCTCTCCTCTCCAACACTCCCCTCGGCCCCCACAGGTTTTCGTTGTTACGCGCTGCCTCCGGCACATTTCACTTACTTCGCGCAGATTCCGACGTGATTCGATTCGTCCGGAATCGGCTGCAATTGCGACGAAAAAGTTTTCATCAATTCAACGGTTTACCGTGCCGCGATTCCGAACGAGACGAATGTGTTTCATGTGCACCGTGCGACTTTCGGGATTTATTGTACACGAATGTTCTTCGATGATGTTTCAGTAGGTCACGGTTCTTAATTCTTTTATTATAATACAATTCTAGAATCTTCGGTACAATACGTTTATTATAAAAGCTCTAAATAATAAGTAGTCTTTTAATCAATTTCTATAGGCAGTGCTTGATTTAAATGAAAATTGCGGCGAGACCTGGAGGGGAGCTGAAGCGAGCAAGTTTCGAGGCATGGCCGATCTTCTTCAGGAGCTCGGTCTTCCCTCTTCCACGGTTCTATCGCTCGAGATTTGATAAACTTGCGTTTCTTTTTAGCTCGTCCTGCGGATCCAATCTCTCGGTTCTCGTTCCCTTCGCGAGATTGCTCGTTCCTCGGGTGTTCCGTGTATTTCACGCGGAAAGCGTACTAGGTACACGTGTGTCCCCGGTCTGCGGTATCACGAACGTGCCCTCCGACGTCTGCTCGTCGGATATCGACTTTTCCCTCCGTATTCCTCCGAGAAACGAACGACATCTCGTCGAGGAGAAACGTCGCGATTATATTTCCTCGCCTCTCCTCTAACCGGCCATACGTTCCCTACCCGCGTTTGCATTCCCTGACTGTAACCGATGTTACTCCGCCACGGCAGCCACGATTTTTGCTCTATCTTCCTGCAGACGCCGGCAGAACCATAGAACGATGAACAAACTCTCTCTAGAATCCCCGTCGGAGACAAGGCTTTTGTTCTCGACGACATCGCTGAGACGCTGGACACAGTTCACTCGGCGGTGAGCGTGACGAGGATACCGATGCGACCCTGACTTAAATTTCTTAGAGGTACACTGCCTCTTTTTTTGCTTTCCATTTTATTCGGACAGTTAACAAAGTTGGTAGGCCTTGACTTCGCGCAAGTCCATCAAGGGTTACCACAGAAATTATCCCTTGACAGTCTCGGAGCTATCTTAACTCGAAAATTAAACATTTCTTCCGACCTGGAATAATTCCATTGTATACGACTATGAAATTGATATAAAACTTCGTACAATACTGAATTGTAGTAATTTATTAGATACCGACATAGTTAAAAATGTGTTAACCCTTCGCTGCGTGATATTTTTAATTGACATAAACTAATTGAAAGAAGGTCAGTTTTTGTGTTTTATTTGACGTGAAAATTTTGAAAAAAATTAAAACAACATTTTCAGAGAAATAAACATACATAAACATATTTCACTTAGCAAGTAAGTTTGTCTCATAAAACCGTTGGTTTTTCGTTTTTCTTTCCTTTTCTTTTTGCTTTTTAACACGGAAGTAAGCTTGAACTATATAATTTACAGTGATTAATTTTTACAGACGCAATAATATATTTCTTGAAAATGGTCTTAAACTAGATCGGAACGTTGAAAAAAGTTATATTAATTTGCAAAACTGTTTAGTTAGTAAAATATCAATTTATTTATTTATAATTATCTATCGAGATAAAAGGAAACAGTTATAAATAAACGTAGTTAGAAAACACGAAAGAAAGTAAGTTAAGAGTTAAATGATTATCGGGCGAACACTTCTAAACATTTCGTTTAAGATCTGCACATCAGAATTCTATAAAAAAATCGAGTATCGTGCCAAAGGCGTAAGAGCAGTGAAATTGAAAGGTCGCTGCGTAAAGAATGAAATTTCTGATTTCGTAACAGCCTCTTAGAAAAATTGCTCGCTTCCGTGACAAGGCTTCCGTCGATAAAGCATAATAAAAATCTTCCGTAACCAAGGGACGGAAAATCAGAATTCTCGCGGTTCGAAGCTGCTGCGCGACACGACGCGACGCGAAGACACCAATATCTTCCAATATACTTTTCCCTTCGCCGGCGTGGAAAATCTAACTTTCTCGTGCCACTTCGACCCTTACCATCGCGGAAGTTACGTGTTTCCAGGACGGCGGTCCGAGAATCCGAGGAGTCGACCGCGAAGGATACGCGTATGCAAGAAAAGTCGCGGTGGCGCATGGCGCGCCGTAAGAGTTCCAATTTCTCGTTCGTTCTTGCCACCATATCCTTTTCCCGGCAGTAACGAAGTTCCTCGGTGAAACGGTAATTTCTTTTACCCTGCTTCTCCTCTCTGTGCAAGGGATGTCTCTCAAAGAGAGAGAGAGAGAGAGAGAGGGTGGATAGGGTGGTTCCAAGGGGTTGATGCTCGGTGGTAGTTACGCGCTTCTCGCGTCGCTAGACTTTATCGTCGAAGACGGCCTTGCTCGTGTTTTATTTCGCGAGGAAGAATCGACGAGGGCTTTGTTGTTCGAACCGATATCCTGTGCAGAAATAAATTGCGATTGTTCGACGTGGTCGTCCAATCGCTGGGCTGCAGATCAAGCCTGTTGCGAAAACGTCTTTCCCTAAAAGATTAAACGAAGTTCACAAAAATTCAATTTAAAAGCCCACCTTTTGCATCGATTATCAAAATTCACTAAGGAAAACCAGGAAACTGTCGCCTTTTCTTTACAACAGCAGCGTTGTCCCATTTATCGGGCCGGAACGGGCCGCGCGACATCGAGACCGCGATGTCTTCTCAGACAAAATTCCCGCCGTTCGTTCAAATATTTATCAGACCACCTCGAACGTAAGTAAAGATCATAAGGGGGTGGATATCCCGTAGACGGGGTCGGTCTGCGAGATTTCAGCTGCCTCGAGGATTCTCGTCTCGCCCGCCGGAAAACTCCGATCGACTTTGAATCCGTTCCACGCGGAAACTTGTAACAGGTGGAGCGGACAAAGACGGAGAGAAAGAGAGAGAGGGAGAGGGAGAGTATGCACAGTGTGCAAACTTAGGGGGTTGTTCTCGTCACACGAGTTAGTATGCTGATGGAGCCGGACGCGGTCGAAACGGAGGAAATCGAGCGGCTGCGAGTATTAAAAATTTAGGGGCCCGTTGCGTTCGACGTCTTGCATAAACTAACCAGCTTCTCACCCTTTTTACCACCCTCTGGAAATTTGTTCAACCCCCACCAGAGTGTCGATCCACCGACCATCCACTTTGTTCGGACGCGTTTCGCACTCGTCGGCTTCGTGACCAGAACCATTCACATTTATCGTTCGACCTCGATCAGAAGGATCCAGTCGATCGTTTTCACCGCGATGAGATCGGGTTTCGGGGCTTGCTGTTACACCGGCAGTTATTCTTAGCTGTCCACGTAATTTCTCCTTTCATTTCTATTTCTCTTCGTTCGATTTTATACGGTATTGATATCGCATTTCCACCGAGGAAATCTCTTTCATTTCATTCAGTACTTACGATGCTTTGTACGTTCTTTGTATCGTCGGTCGTCATTTCACTAGTCATTTATGGCGTTTTATAAGTTTATCGTACAATAGTGATACTGCGCATGTGTTCGTTTAAAAAATAAATAAATATTATTTTGCTGGATGTTTTGAATACTTGTAATTGTATTTGGGAATGTGGATGTTGGTAGTTCGATTTTCGCGAGCGGGTTAAAAGGATAACTGCGCGTGTAACTGGCAGATCGAACTATTAGCGACCGCGGAAATTACGATGGGATTGCGGGATAAACAAATTGCTTTTCCCCGACGACAGAAACGTTTCAAGGCTGAATAGAATGTTTTAATTTATTTTGCAGTGGAACAATGCGCTTGTTAAGTACAACGACGCGGGCCGGGGGTTTATGACGTGGACGTGATTTCTTCGTTATTTTTGAGATTAACAATTTCCATGTTCTTTCAGCGTGGTAACCATGGTCTGGTTGCTTGTTTACGCCCGGGAAAATTACAAATTCTAATTAAACTCGGATAGCGGGAGAGAGAGAGAGAGAGAGAGAGAGAGAGAGAGAGAGAGAGAGAAAGAGAAAAAGAGAGCGCGAGAACGAAAGGAGTTTCTTTTCAACGTCGATGGCGGTCGACTGCGAATAAATTATACATTTAATGGGAGGAACAGTAAAAAAAAAGAGTTTTCACAAATCATTTCCGTGGAAACACGGATGGAAACAGCGAAAAGAAAGATAGAGTAAACTGTAGACTCTTGGCGTCGCGATTCTACGAAATTAAAAATTCATTCGAAGTTGTCGAGCTTTCTTGGGAAACCAAGAACCGCCTGTTTTCTTTCGGCTTTGTTAAACATCGTAAGTTATTGAAACGGGAGCTTTTGTTTTATTACACTAACAGGATTGAATTATAATAGGACTTCATTATACAGTCAAATGTCGGGGAGCGCGAGAGCCGCTACAATTTTATGATGTTCGAAAGTAACACTTCGGGAGCGAGCCTGAATTAAACCAAATGGACAGCATTCGATCTTTCTTTCTCACGGAACCATAGAATATACTTTAGAATCGATTCAATTATTTATTAATCCACGAATATTTCACTCTCAATCGCTGGGATACGTGTTCATTTTCATTCAAAGTGTCCAACGTTCTATGTAAATTCACATTTCCTAGAAGCAAACTCAAGTTATAAGATATTTTATTTTGTTAATAAATCAACCTTCGATAAAACAATTCTCGTAATATTCATAGTCTCATATTTACCACAAATTTTCTGAATTACTTTTACTGGCGCTTCCGGAAATAAAGTCTACGCGAAAATATGTGTCACGTCTACCTCTTTAAACAAATATTTTTCACCGTCCGCGATAATTGTAGAACGCAGGACGCATAACTCCACGTCACAATTCTCCGCAACAGTACTTCATCCCGTTTGTTGTGAAAAATCGCGTAGCTGCGGCATCCACTTCGAACATCAAGAACACCATTTTATACGGACGAAACAATGTGGTTTTACAAGCTGAAAAATGCACCGAGCCTCTAATTAACAATTTTTAAAGCAAACGTCATATCTCCTCTAGAGTATCGAGACACACGAATGTAGTTTGCAAATGTCCACTAATTTAGTACGGTGTACTGGGCTGATTTTAAAGAACCATTTTACAGAACAATTTTGAATGACTAGTGTAAAGTATAAATATAAAAAAAACCCTTTGAAAGAACAATTTTAAATAACCAATGTAAAGTACAATTTTAAAGGACTGTTAACCGGCCGCTGAATAAATCAATGAACAATTTTGTACAAGATGGAGTAACCATCGCATTCATACCTAAACATCCGAACAAACTTGAAGAACGTGTATGGATTCGATGGAAAGAAATTAATCAGCAAACTGTTTTGCGAGCTCGTTCCTCGACACTTGCAGATTGGTAATAACGGTTCAATCTAGCCGCTTTCATGAGAGAAACAAGTGTTGTTTCCCGGGAGCAATTACGGATTAACCCAATTAGGGGATGTTGACGTCGAGACGGTCGAAATATACCGGCGACGCGGACCGGTTTACGGAAAAGCGTTTTCTACTCTTTTCTAATTTCGGTAGGACGCCTCAGGATCGCGTGGACGGCGCCGGAAAGCCGGCGGACAAAGTTTTCGGCACGTCGAATTGCCTTTATCCCGACACGAGGAGGCGTCGTCGCATCGTGGATATTGTTTTCGCGGCCGCGAACTCGTCCGTGCTGCTTCCGCCCTCTCTGTGACCAGCCAACTGCGAGTTGTCAATTTCCACAGTGTTTCTTCGAGCCAGACGCGAAATACGCGACAGTCGCGAAAAACAGCGACGGATCTTACACTCTCTGACAACTTTCCTGGCTGCCACCCTTAACACCAGAAATAATGGATTTACCATTTCTTGCTGCGTTCTATTGAGATTGGGGAACTTTGATTAAATGTGTTTGCTTCGAGTAGAAAACGGTGTAATGTTCTTTCAAAATTATCCTTCAAAGTGGTTGTTCACCCCTTACATAGCCAACCAAAAATAAATAAATAAATAAAAATAAATAATAGCTTATTTAAAATCTTTTGTATTCAACATGTTTGCACAAATTCTATTGTGAAAATCCTCTTTCTTTGTTGAACAACTTTAATTAATATATTAGTAAACATTAATGCATATTCAGAAAAAGACCGCACTAGTCACATGGAAAATCTATTCCGGTAAAATCATTTGGATTTTTCATATGTTGTAGCTTATAATCTACTCAACAAAAGATGTAATGGGTACAAAGCTCAATAATTTACAGTTATCGAGTTATAATCAGTGAATCATGAGAAATTCGAGCTGAAATTAGAGATTTGAGTATTCGGCAGCTCGATAACTGTCCATTATTAAGCTTTGTGCGTATCATTACATCTTTTTTCAGTAGATCATAAGCTACAACATATTAAAAATCCAAGTAATTTAACCCGGATAGATTTTCCATACGATTAGTGCGGAGTTCTTTCGTTAATATTGAAATGAAAGATGATTGAATGTACTCACCCGAGGTAGAAAATGATTGAACTAACTAAAATGCAATGGATAAAGACAAAATGGCGATCAGAGGATTGCAATAAGCGTTCCCAGACACATGTCAACGCTTCAGACAAAAATACAAAAGCGTACCATGAAAAGAGATCGTGTCCACTGTCCATCAAGAACCAAAGAGGGAATATCAGTCGGGTTGTATCGATTCTCGCGTGATTAATTAACCACGAGGATAAGAGCCGGTAACGAGTAGGAGGTTGTAGGCGGGGTGCGAGGTAGAGCAGGAAATCACGATGAATAGAAGAAACAACAGAATAGAGGATCGCGGAGGTTGCAAGAGACGCGGAAATGGCATAATTTGCCCGCGTCGAATCTCTGCAAACAGGGCGCAAACGCGGACGAGCAAACGTAGCTTACGATAGTCACCCGTTGTTTGAATGCGGCGAAACGGAACTCGCCAGCTATCCCCGCCGTATATATATTCTACGCGTATGTGTATTATGCGCTCGGATGTGCAAACGCGAGCAAATGCGAGATAGATCGAACGCGCCCGCGCTCTTTGATCTATTGCACTTGCGGATAATTCATCGCAATTGCAAGTTATTTCACGGTGTCCGTCGCGCTATCGTTCCTGCGCTCCTCTGGCCACGGTTTGGTTGGTCGCTTTTTGGCAGTGCACCGGAATTTGCACAAAGAACGACGAACGTGTGGTAAAATTGATAAATTCTCTTCTAATCACTGAAGAGAAAAATATATGCTTAAATTTTTATTAGTATATCAATAATCGCGTGCAGTTCTAAACTGAGATTGTATTGAGACAATGACAGTAAATTAGCCGGTACGTCGAAGCGGAAAATTTCTTAATCAATGACCGGTAGATTCGCGATCGGTTCTACGAGATTTTCCAGGGAAAATTCGCGTCGCCGTCTCCCGTTGAGCTTTCACGGTGGTAGTAAACACAAATGTGGAACGAGCGGCTGAAGAGAACAGGCAAACCACTCTGGAAGTGGTAAGTTCCGGGGTTTGACCTGGAAGACATTATTGCACGCGAGTATATGAGCAAGAGAGGAATACATAGTTCGTGGTCGTGGGTGGAGGGGCTCACTCCTCTAAAGGCCCGATTCCCCAAAACTCTCCTGGCGTCTTTCGGCGGATCTCCTAAGTATGGAAAACTTTCGGCACATCGAATGAATGCTGTACACTGTAATCCTATGAACTGGGCGGAAATATCTAGCGTGTCCGATTCGACAGTAGACAATTTGGAAGATCCCTTTTAGCACATTTGTCATTTCCGTTTTAGTTACAATCTGGGAAAACTCAAAAATTCTGCAAATTATGCATTGACACTTCAAATAGAAACGTTTACGAAAATAATTGAGCTAGGAGTGAATGCGTAGGTGCTCGTAAAATTTGTAACAGCAAACGAGAACAAATAATTTTATCAACTTAACAATTTTATCAAATTAGAGGTATGCCACCCTGAAGATCGACTGGTTGTTGGATTCGAGTCGATCACCGCGAAAAATCGTGGGGCGTGATCAAAGACAGCTGGCAGGCGGGTAACGGTGTCTGTTTGCAAAGTAATATTAGTTTGTCGGAGCCTAATACACGGTCGCGTTGATTAGAATTTATCTAGCGCGTTCCATCTCCGCTATTGCAAATCCAGTTTGATTAAACGTCACTCATTGGCCTTACTCCATTTGATCGTGTTCCGGCAAGATCCAACTGCTCGCCGTTTGCACGAGCCTGGGGAGCATTTACGCTTTCGAGGTTTATACATTGCGTGCACATAATTGCGACGGTCATTGACGGAACTCGTTAATAGCTGCGAATCTGACGAGCAGAACCCCGCCGCTAATTTTGCACGTGGTAACGTGGCCAACGTGTGACAAATGCCGGCTTCGGAGGGCTTGGAGGTGGGGGTCGATATTCCTTTTGACTGGGAAACACGTTAACGCGCTATCAACTACTTAGTAGAGGATAGCCCGGTTCCGAATAGGGGTCATTAAATGTGTACAATGATTACAGGGGAATCGGTTGACCCTTTTATACCTATAGGTTCGATTAAATGCCTTCGTTACGTCACGTGCATGAAGAATCATGTATGCCCGGAGAACTATGATTTCTGCGCTGCTAGACGGGCTGTTCAATTTCATCACATACTTCTTTGTAAATATTATAAAATCGAGTCCAACCTAACATGCCGATTCGAATTCGACTATTTCAGTGAAGGAACCACGAAAGTGCAAAAATATGAAGATATAAAAACGTAAGGAGTCTGCGAAATTCCCGTGGCGGTTCAATTAAAATCGAATGGCTTCCAACGAAGGGCGTCGATCTGCCGGAAAGCTCCGAAGGAAATTAACGGCGGAGCAGTTTTCCAAGTAGGGTAGAACTTTCGTCAAAGACGATGGTGGCGCGGCGGCTCAGCGTGTTCGTTCGTTCGTTCGTTCGTTTCGCGTTAATTCCCCTCGTTTGGCAAAAAATGTTCCAGCAGAACGTTGAAACGTCGCGAAACGGGTTCTCTGCGAGCGAGAGCGCGCGTTTTACATATCGTTCCCGTGATCAAACGATTTGTTTTCACCGGGAAAATTCGCGCAAACATAACGACCTCTTCCGGCCGGCACGATTATACGCGGATTAATTAATCATCCCTCCCAACGCCTTAAAACTTTTAATCACTCCTTCGCCCTCCTTGTTCCACCAGCTTCTGCCTCCCCTCTTTCTCTCTCTTCCTCTCACACTCGTTAGCCACGAGTTAACGGACTAGTTTGCCCGAGAGTGATTGTAAATAGTACGTGATTGAATGTGCATTATTAACAGTGACTGACTGGGATACATTTATGCTTCGGCACGCCATTGTACGCGCACCGCGCGGCGTTCTGCCGGCTGCAAAGACTCGGCCTCTTTGTTAACCACAGCTTATATCCGCGATTAGGGTCGCGCACCATACCCCTCTTCGCGCACGCGATTCGCAACTTCCGCGGAATTCGAGCGGTACTGGTATTATTTTTATCGGTCTTGTGATATTGCAAATGATAAAGAAAATTTTTTATTTTGTAGAAAGATCTGCGACCTATTAGTAACATTAATACGTTGAAAGTAATACATTGACGTTCTCAAATTCTTTTAATAATTGTACTGTCGCAAATCGCAACCATCCATTCTTTCTACAAATGTATAAAATTGCAAATGATGCAGAAAAATTTTATTTTGTAGAAAAATCTGCGACCTATTAGTAACATTAATACGTTGAAAGTAATACATTGACGTTCTCAAATTCTTTTAATAATTGTACTGTCGCAAATCGCAACCATCCATTCTTTGTACAAATGTATAAAATTGCAAATGATGTAGAAAAATTTTATTTTGTAGAAAAGTCTGTAATCTCTATTAGTAATATTAACATGTTGGAAATAATATATCGACATTTTTAAATTCTTTTAATAATTGTACTGTCTAAAATCTCACCCTTCCATTTTCGTTATAAATGCATAAAATTGTCAATCTATATAACCATTTCTGTTAAGCGTACATTCTTTCACATTTTTGTGTAAGAGCATTATCATATATTCAGCAGTTATGCACATATTTTGTATCGAAGGATGAACGATGGTTTAATCCGCAACCTAAATATTATGCGATGCCAAACATCATCTATTTGGTAAGGTGACTTCGGCTAGAGGCTCATCGAGCGAATTTGAGGTTTGTGGGACGAACTAAGGGGTATTAGTGGGATAAAGGGGCGTTCTAAGCGATTAGAAACTGTCAGTGTAGGAGTACCATCAACCCTGGCCGAGAGCTCACGAAGCAACCCCACCTGATAAATGAGGGATGACACGTTCGTCCATTTTTCTCTTTCGGTTGACGTGGCTAGCTAAAAGTTTGGCGTTGCTTGACAATTTTCATTGCTGCTGCACTTACCCGCGTCTAATTATCTCGTTCGCGAACGCGCATGATAAAAATCCTCAATGTGCAAACGATTGAAAGACGAGCGTGGCGTGTCTGTTTCAAGTTGAAATTCCATGGACGATCGAGGGATGTCCGATCGGTAATTAGGATCGGAAAATCCAAGGTATTCGTGATCGAGGGTGTCGGGTATTCGGCTGTTTGGCTAGGTGTGACGCAATTTTGCGGCCGGAGTTAGTCTTGAGGAATGGCAATCTGCGCGTTCCGATTCGATGGTCGCCGATAAACTCTACCGCGTAGCGGTGCTCCGCTAGTCGTTCCATCCCGATCCGAATCATCTGGCCTAGCCAGATAATTACCGGGGACATCTGCAGGTGACAGAGGCCGTACAAAACATGGAAGACAATTGTTCTTCCCTAAACAATCCCATAGAATTCGTTTGCTGTTTTTATTACTGAGTCTGAATAGAGCAATTCGTCAGAAATATTTACTCGTAACATTTTGTTAATCATGTTGATTATTTTTCATGTAGCTCTTTTGTCACGTTTGAATCTTCGCGCCAGTTCGCGTTTCTCGTCCGTGATGGGTGCGTGGCCTTGTTATAGCGGCATTCCTTGTTCTGCGTCAGTTGTTTTAAGTATATCAGACAACGTGCTTCATTCTTTCTTTTTGCTCAACAAATCTAATCCGTTTTGATTAGAGACATCCTAGTGTATAAAAGTGTAACAAACTTCCCAAATTAATAAAACATTTACTACGTAAATCGTGGCGTCTTCCAAGCTCCCAACGATAGACAGCCAAGTATCAGTCATCTTGAAGCTCGGTATTTTTCAATTTGATTTCTGCAAGGACCCACGGGACTGAAAGGGTTGACATTTGGGACCAATGGGAATATGTACTGTGCTGTTTACCAAACTCCGAACGATAGGTAGTGGCGTATCAGTTTGGAGCTCCCTCTCTGTCTGTCTCGTCGATGCGAATGCGATTCCCGCGACTCACGAAATGTAGCAATAATGTACGAGGTACGCGTTGCTTGAACCGAGCGTCCGTCCGCTGATACGCGACACGGTCTCGCGTGAATCAGATCTGGATTATTGCCGGTGGTGGCTGCGCTCCGTTTCCGGCCTGTAATGCGTTTCCATGCGCCGCGCCGCGCCGCGCCGGCCGAATCAAAATGGGTTGTTGGGCTTCGACCTCGCGGCACCCGCGACTCCATCTCTCTTGCTTTCTCTCTCCTTTGATCTCTCTCTATTACGCCATTACTCCACTGCCTATTTTCAAGTCGCGGAAACGCGCGGAGATGGATTCAGGGACATGTTAACTAGGACAGGTTAATTTGATACATTGCCTTTTCACGTCCCCTGGCTGCTCCGTTGAGACAGAGCCTGCGAAGACTCCGACAGTGCACGAATGATCGCCGAGGGATATTTATGCTATTTTTGGCGGAGAAGATATGCCAGGGAAATATTAGGTCACGTCAGAAATAATTTCTCTGCTAGTCAATTTTATTCGTCAATGAGATAATTATATTTTGTTTGTATGCTCATCGGTACTTGCAATGTCCATCAAAACAATCTTATTTTTACATGGTTTTATCAAAATCCAAACGGACACATAAAATCTAGAAAATCTGTGGCTCGACTCAATGGAAAATATCCGCGTAAATTGGCGTAAAAAATCGATAGTAATCCGCGCCGCAGCGTGGTTTCCCACGGCTAAAAATGATGTAAAAATTATCGATGTTCGGTTTCTATGGTGACATCCGTTCCCATGAGATGTTTTTTCGATTTTCTACGTCCAGATTTTTACGCTACAATGCAAACAATCCCTGAATAAATGATAAATAGACTGCTGCTTTCAACCGTTCGTAGTTCTCGCGAGTATGCGAAACGTAACAAAAGAAATGGTTTAATGGGGATTTATTTATATTTTTATTTCAACATTTCACTTTTCGAAACTCTCGGTACCCGTTCTGGCACAATAATAGCGGGAAAACTATGTGTGCCGGCAAAAATACACGGAGATAATGATAAATAATGAATTCGTGTCTGCTTTGTATATTCCTCTTTATAAACAAGAAATAGAGTGACGTCATCGTAAGTGCTTGAATGCTATGTTTTTTTACCATTGCTTTATAATCATGTCGCGAAACTTTTGCGATTTTTATTATAATATGTGCTTAGATATAAAACTGTGCATAATGATTTCCAGTGAAAGCGTCATTATAATTTCTATAATTGTAAAATCCAAAATCAAAAATCGGCCACGTGACCGTCGGTGGTAGACTCAGCGTTAAATCGACATTTCAGAATGTGAAACCGAGAACAAGCTACTCTGAATGAAGTATCTAGAATTTGTTGAAAATTGTGGCTCTTTAGGTTACTCAAAGTACCCTTAATCAATTCGAACACTAATAGAAAGAGCCCGGAAATCAAGGAAAATTTTCTTGAATTCGTTTGTGAGAACACAGAAGTAGAATTAAGATTCGAGAATTGTTAATTAATATCATTGAGATTTACCGGCGTCAAGAAAGTTCACAGAGAAGCAGGGAACACCGTGCAAATTATCCAACCGTTTGGAACAGTGTACAGCCGGATTTCGAAAGCTTGTGATCGATGAAGTAATTAGCTTGTAAGGAGGAAATCGGCCAGCCGCGATCGCCGTGCACCCTTCTCCCATCGAGGAACAAAAAGACTGGTAACGGTGCAAGTTCGAATTTCTACTTCATCATACAACTTTGCAGTTGCAACGTTCTGGACACCAAGTTCCTCCGACACCTGGCCACGCTGACCTGGTCAAGCAAGTAATTAACCTTTTTGCCGGGAGCATCTGTTACTACAACTTGCCATTGCACTTTTTCGCTGGCACTCGTAACATTTAAGAACGTCGTCTATTAACTTAATTAATCCGAGCTTTAAAAATTGTCCACACACGGATCCCTGTGTTTGAATGTGCTTGATAAATCAGCATGGACAAGAAGTACCTAAAGGGTATAGCCGGATAAGATAGTTTTAAAGTGCCCTTGAACAGACTTGTATCGACCATGCGTCATTCGATAGAGCACCAAGAAAAAACATACTGTGCAAAGTTCCAACCCTGTATCTCGATCGAGAGGGTAGTTATGGGGTAAAATCGAAAAATCAGTTGTTAGGCTAATTTCCCTAGTTAATGATGTCTAGAAATTCTGAAAAAATCTGACACATGTCAAGAACCCAAATACATACTTTGCAATTGGTTTCAGATTTTTAAAGTGAAAATCCTGCTTGTAAAAAATCAAAAACCTGAAAAAAATTGAAAAAATGCAGATTTTACATGGAAGTTCTGGAGTGTCCACATTTATATTTTTACAGTAGCAGTATATTGTTATAGGTATTGTTCATGAATTTTTTCAGATTTTTTGGTTTGGTGCGCCGTTGTTAAAAAAAAAATAAAAATCGATTTTCTCGACGTTTCTTCTAATTTACATCTATCTTTTCTGAATATTAAAAATATATTACGTAATATTAAACGTTCCTACGTTCAGAGAAACATCTTTCAGACTTCAAAACTTGCATAATATAAAAAACGAAAATAATACTATGTATATATATTCGATTTGCACTTTAAAAATCTGAAACCAATTGCAAAGTACGTAGTTCTTGACATGTGTCAGATTTTTTTTCGGAATTTCTAAACATCATCAACTAGGGAAAATAGCCTAAAAACTGATTTTTAGATTTTGCCTCATGGTTGGAACTTTGCACAGTATGTTTTTTCTTGGTGCCCTATCGTCGATACAATTCGGTTTAAGGGCATTTTTGACTATCTTATCCGGCTATACCCTTTTACGATGAAGAAGGTGAAATTGATATTGGAATAGCAAGCACACCGTCTAATGGACGTAACAGCTTCTTCCGATGGATGTAACTTAATTAAAAGAACATGGCAAATACTTGGGTGGGTTATAACAGAGCATAAAGTCTACATTTTATTGATTGCCAGGAAAATCAGGCTGCGAACGAGAGGACCCGGCAGCGTTACAGGTCTAAGAACGCGTTCGCAACCCGCAGCGTCAGCTTCAAAACTTTGTGTCTCTGAATTATGTGGCGCAAGAGTGTTTCACAGGATGATATTAAACCTATTTGGAGAGGCGAAACACGAAGGCATAACCGGCAACGCGATTCCACCGTAATATATTCACCGTGTGAAACTAACTTCTGCCGGACCCCGAAACGTTTATGACGGAGCTATTCAATTTATAGTCGGCGCAATCCCCTTCGTGAATTAAACTGGCGAAACGTGATTATCCTCGTCACAAATTCGAAGCAGATTTCTATATTGTCTCGTTCCTTGTTGTCCCGATACACACTATCCTCCTAAGTATCCGGACACTTGGACCACGCCCATAAAATATCATAGACTAATTGATAAATTCCAGCGAAATAACTGTTCCCACTCCCCCGTAACCATAATCTCCGCCATCTTTTACCGGATCTTGTTCGCGACATTCCTTACGAACGGCGCGTGTAAATTGGCACACTAACTGAAGAATTATTTTTTGACACAGCAGCTCTTCGCAACCACCGCAAGAGACTTCAGTATTATTTTCAGACCTCAAGAAGTACAAGAACACTAAAGAAGAAACTCTTCCAAAGTTGTTACTAATATTTGTGTTTGCTGTTCCTCGGGACTATAAAAAAGTATACAACCGCGACTACGGTCGCGGGAGGCTTAAACGGATAAACTTCGGTCGCTTCTTTGAAAACTGTAAGTTTTAATCTCTGTGGACCGAGGCTCGCTTGTAACCAAGCTACAGATGAGCGTGCAAACTTGAATTTTCATAATCTGCTTTGCAAGAATAATCGATAGGAAATTTGATTACTTGTAACCGAGACTAGAAATATATAAGACTGTTAGAGGACGCACGAATTTCGGTATAAGTCGTAACTCGAGACTACCTCAGGACCGAGACGAAGAAAATTTGAGTATCGCACGGAGCTCCGCAGTCTAGCAATCAGCATTAGATGTCTCGGTGTCACGGGTTAGGAGGCAGCTATTATGCTCTACATTTCCAGTTTTACGATACAGACTGTAGGGGATGCAGGACCCCGAAAAGTTCCCGTCGAAAGACTAACGGCCGTAAAACAGTCACCGAATCGTGTCCAAAGTACCGCAACATCCTCGCTACCGGAAGATATTATGCGGATCGCATTATGAAGACGGTCTCGGACTGGGTCTCCGGAAAATTCCTGAAGAATCCACGGTTTCGCGGATGGTGGTCAGCGTTGCTCGTGCTCGCGGAAACTCTCGCGAAAAGAGTGGGTCGGGTTCTGATTTATCGCTGACTTGTCGCTGTTACGGCGTTTTTTCCCTTTCTTTAGTGGGTGGTCGCGGCACGAACCCGGGCAACTCCGGCCTCGGGTATCGTCGTAATGCAGTCATTTAAAGTGAAGCACGACGCGATAATACGCCGCGATAGCCGCCATCTTCGCCACGGTCTTTCCTCGTCCGCGACGACCAAACGCAATTTTCTCGCGGACCGCCGCCGCCTTCTAATCACTTTTAGATTCTTATCAGCGGGCAAAGTTCGCTCCAGGACGTTCAGGCCCGCCGCCGGTATCTTCCTATTGTCCCCCGACAACTCCTGTTTGCTAAGTCCCCTTTATTACCGTTTACTCCGACGCGCGTATCCTGTAATGGGTTTTTACTTCGATGAGTCGAAAAACTGAGACAAGGATTAACCCTTGCCCCGTTGTCCAATGAAATTATAAGCATCAGTAGATTTAAAAGGCATCTCTTATATTATTTCATTCATGAAACTGGTCTGAATATCGCTGGTGGGCGTGGCCTCGTTACACCACGACCTAAGACATCTTAGTAGGCGTGGCCTGGTTGCTCCGTAGTCCTCTCCAGCACTCTCGCGAACTCTGCAACCTCAACAATCGATCCCAGAGATTTCCACCTTTCCAGCGTCCTCTTTCCGTAGATATGCGTATATACAGTTGCCA
This sequence comes from Lasioglossum vierecki, assembly GCA_028455595.1. NCBI lineage: Eukaryota > Metazoa > Arthropoda > Insecta > Hymenoptera > Halictidae > Lasioglossum > Lasioglossum vierecki. Next base: position 15,285,377 of record CM052336.1, read on the forward strand.
CGGAAAATCCTCGAGTACTCGATCCGACCAGCAGCCGCTCGGAAATATCGTGGCTCGTTCATAGAATAGAATTATAGAAACAAATGACCGGCTAGGTGGCGCGGCGCGGCTGGGTTCGCGTGCAAACAATCTGCGAGGAAGTCTCTAACGCGCTCGGCTCGCGTTCGCAATTGCAATCGCGCTGCTCGCCAAACAATCCTTTATCCGGCCGCTTTTAAACAGTGGCGCGGGGAGTGTTAATTTGTACGCGTCAGCGGCACACGAGTCATTTTTAAGGCATTAAGGCGGGCTTTTAATAGCGACCGCCGACACAAGGTTACACCGGGTACCTCTCGGCTCTCTTTCGCACACGCTGACACTGTTTCCCACTATCTTTCTCTCTCGTCGCTAGCTGAACAAACGCGCCGGCCGGGTCATCGGCTAGATTAAATCCATACAGTTTTTTTTTTCATTTAGGCCGCGGCTATTGTCGTAAATTCCATCCAGCCGCCGTGTAAACGTACGATGTAGTCGTTTAAGGTGAGGCATAACGCGATAATGCGCCCGGTGTATGGTTGCCATACGGCGCGGCGGGCCAGTTTCCTTCTCGTGGGCGAATGCAATTTTCCTAGCCCTCCAGCTACCAGGGGCCACCCTTAAATTTCCACAGGCAAACTTTAGACCCCCGGCCACGCCATCCGTTTCTTCAACTTTACACAATTACCCGACGGAACGAACCGCTCTAGGATCTACTCCAGCTCGCTCTGGCGGCCGCGCGCGAGCTGCCCGCGACCAGAATTTTATCTTTCCGGATATTAGGACACGCCTGCGGTTTAATGTCCCCCACCCGGCAGCAGAACTCGTTCCTCGTTTTCGAGCCACCATCATGCTCATCGAGAAACTTGCGGACGGCCGTTTGCCGTGCTCTTCTCCCGCCGACCATAATTTATTCGATTTTACAATCCCGTTTATGACAGAGCTCGTAAAAATCGCGCCACTTCCGGAGATACTGTTTTTGGTTTGCTACCGGAGACGTCGAGATATTTAGTGCGCTCGAATTGCGCCGAATTGGTATCGTTCGCTGCGTGGATGTCTTTACGATCTGTTGGATGTTGAAGTCTCGCGATTAATCCGAGTCCGAGTACATAAATTCATCCGATGACAAGGTTTTTAATTCGCACGATCATCCACATCAGCCGGCAAAGGAAAATCTCAGATTTATTTCCACTCGTCCAGGAAGCTCTCCGGGTGAAGACGGAAAATTCTTCGGGAAAAGGTCACTGGAAAAAGAGCATTGGAGATCGAAGTTTGCAATAACCCTGAAAAACTCTCGATCCCATAACTCGCATGGCTTCTCGAGAAGAGCGAGGAGGAATCCGGTGGAATCTTTAGAGGAATTGTGGGTCGGATGGTAGCACGGGAAGTAGTAGTAATGTAGCTGTGAAAAAAGGGGTCTGCTGGAAGAAAGAAAAATCGCGGAGAAATGAAGAACGGCTGCGGGGGCGTGTGCTCTGGAAAGAGAGGCCGTGAGCGTCGCGAGGTAGGGCGTCCGTTGGTCGTCGGGCGATATGCATCGCACGGTTCTGATGTTCCGATGTCCTCCTCTTTCGCGCCGGGAGCGGCGCCCGCGGGTAATCGTTATCGATCTCGCAAATAATACCAGACATGTACCGAGCAACGTACTCATCCGTATAACGAGACTGGATGGTGCGCGACCAGCACTGCGTCCCCTGCGGTGCTCCTCTGTTCCCTTGTTTCCCAGCCCCCAAGCAACCCCCTGTCCCCTACTGTTACCTTCTGTCTCCCTTCTGTTACCTTCTGCTACCTACTCTCTCTCTATCTCTCTCTCTCTCTCGCTCGCTCCCTTCTACTCGGCGAGCGAGAGCACATACGTGACCTGGATGTCGGCGAATTTAAGGGAAAGTTACACGACGAAGGTGTTAGCGCGATTGCGGCCGCAACGAGCGCTGTCGATCGAGCCCTAACGATTCTCGTTCGTCTCCGACGCCACCAAGGATCCCGACGTAATCGCCTGATAAATATTGCTACGTGCTGCGAATGGCACAGAACCGGAAACGAACACCGAGCGACTGATCCCGCGCGCTTTGCTGTCCCGGACCTGTCGCCGGGAAAAGTGTCTTGACGGATGACGCGATTGAGGTTCAGCATTATAGCCAACCGTGACTTTTAGCGATCATCGTCATCCTGATGAAACTGACTAGATCAAACGGAAAAGCAGTGGAAATGTTCAAAGCATTTGGAAACACTGTTGAAAAATGATTCTATTACTTTATGATGGTTTTCTAAACGCAATAAATGTCTGCAGTCTGATTGCACCGAATGAGGCCAAACTATTTTGTCGAACTGGGCTCAAAGCTCGCAGAAAGTGATGAATCGCGTTTTAATCTCGATCGTAGAGCAGTGCTTCTCCCAGACGATGATCTCTATTGATCGAGCAGGATTTAGCGAGTCCCATTGTTCCTTGTTGTTCCACGAAATCGTGGTTGTTTCGCAGGTCAGAGAACCCGGGCGCGCAAACGATTCCGCGGAGCAATAAAACAAAGATGTCGATGAATCGCACATATTTCAGTGGATTCTTCCGTGGAAGCGACCGTGTAAACCAGCGACGTTAAGCGCACGTGTAACCCGGGCACCGTGCCCCGGCTCGACATCACTGTGGATGTTTGCCTGGCGCTGTACCCGCTCACGTAGACGCTTATTTCGGAACGGATTGCCTACAGCGAGATAATAAGCCAACACGCGTGCGAACGCGTGACAAGCGTATGGATATGCAGGCTGCTGGATAGCGCACCAGCCGTTGGATAAATGAATTTAATAATTCGCCCGCCGCCGTGCACGCCGAATAATTTCGTTCATCCGTGTCCGCGGTTTTGTCACGCGTTAACAAGCTGGATTAAGCGGCCGGAAAAATCCAGCTGCGCCATCGATCGCTCCTATCGATCCTTTGTGCGACCTATATTCACCGGGAGAAAAATGAAATATTACTGGCTAGCTGCTGTGAGATTTTTAACCCTTGAACTCTTCGATCGGTTTAGAATAATAATTCTCAAATAAAGATAATAATGACTGTTTCCTTTGATCTCGATCGACAATAAGTCGATGATACATAGTAATCTTTACTATATATTATTTTTTTTATTGAGCCACTGAAACCTATTATAGGTTTATTTCGGCTTTAACAATATTTTTTTAACAGTAGCCTTACAGTTAGTGTACAATGACAGAATTAATAATCTCTAGAAAAATATATTCACAGGCTTTAACATTAGGTTTAGCAAAGAAAATGTCTGCTTTTAATGGTAGAAAGAACTTAATTTTACGCAACTTATTAACTAATTTAATTCTTTCAGAATCATAAAGACGATACTGCCATAAAACATGATCTAAGTCCTCGGAGCTATAACTACACTTACAACTAGGATCACTGACAATGTTTATTCGATGCAGAGAGTCAGCACGTGGTTACAAAAATTCTTAAATAATTTTTCACTTAGCAAACATAATTATATATTTTTTGAAAATGGTCTTAAAATAGACCGAAACGTTGAAACAAGTTAACAGTTTACGGTGCGCCGTAAAATATCGATTTATTTACTTAAAGATAACAGTAACGTTCAAGAAGAAAATAACGTTTCATTTGATATCAACTCGTTTAACATTTCGCGCTCGACGTATTCTTGTCGAATGGTTAAAATTCCTGGAACAGAAGCTCACGTAGAAAGCAAGGTTTCCACTTGATCGATTAAAACGAATTTCCAAGATTTAGGAGTGACGTAAATTGTAACGTAGATTCGGTGCGCGCCTATGGGAACGGAAAGATCGGAACAACAACAGGGAAGCGGCTGTTACGAATTCATCCCCCTGGGAATTAGATCGCAGCCGGTTCTATCGGCTGATAAAATTTTGATGCGAACAAGTCGCGGGATCGTCGAAAAACACTATAAAACCGAATAGTTTCCGATACAAACTCGATTTGCATATATCTGTAAGCGGATGGCGCGCCGGTTTCTGTCCAATTTTTGTTGTTCGAGGAGCGAACAACAGCGGTGTTATAGCATCCGCCCGATAAATGTCAACGTTTTTTCCCCGAAAATCCGGTACGCGCCGCTCGCGACCCGGAAGAGAACAGATAAGTGCGCGATTCGATCGATCGTCATGATCATTCCGACCTTTTAGCATTACCGAACGAATCGTTTTACCACTTCTACCACGGTCAATTTATAGCGCACATAGACTACCGCCACGTGCTTATTCTCGAAAACTTCGCCAACAATCTACCGAATCCTCTTTTCCCTATTTCTCCCCTGTGCTTTCTCTTTACATTGTCCTCCAACCTTCCAATACTTTCCTCCAACCGTTCTATCAAGACAACTTCTTTAAATATTTATTTATTAATACATTATGGGGGAAATCAGTTCGCACTTTTTACTACCATAATTACAGAATAAAAGTAGGAGTTTCTCATACAATTACAGAAACTGCATCTTTTTCTTCTGAATGCCTGTGAGTTAAAAATTTAGGAAAACTGTATATGTTTAAAACTGCTTGTGTACTGGCCAACGATTATTTATTACGTATTTTGTATTATATTATACAAAGTATAATAATGTACGACAAAATAATCTCTACCTTGGAATTCTAATTGCATTAAACAAAAAAAAGAAGAAACAGAATCGGGGTAGCTGCGATTGTCCTAAAAATAAATTCAATATCAATTTCAAGCGACCAAGTGCCTCGTGAGAGCAAAGTGTCTGGACTCGTAGCGTCGATTAAAAACGCGATGAAAAAAACCGTCTTGAGCGGACATTCGATCAAAATCGAGAAGAAGTCGGTCGGGTTTGCGGCACAATGGTCGATTTAATAGCTCCTCGGGAATTAATTCGTTCAGCCCCTGGATGAATGGGACCCGGGCATTCTTCATCGCGGACAATAATGCGTCACCGGAGCTTCCCGGTTTCGCAAAAATCTCGCAAAAACCGTTTAACGGCCAGGCAGCACGTGCATTATCGCGAACGGCAGCCACACCGGTTCCATTGAGGCCGACTGTTCTAATGACACGCGGAAATTTACATGCCAAGGGACACGCGATCAAACGAACAAAGGGGCCTGTATATCCAGCGCGCGAAGATTGAACGGGATTGAATGACGCGATCGTTTTAACGCTGTCATATCCTCCAGCACGGCAATCTTCCGATGGCCGTCAACGAGCCATCCGTTCGGAAGCTGCCTTGACTTTTCGGCCCGAGGTTTCACGACCAGCTGTATCCTCCACCTTCATTCCCGCCATTTTATTCTGATAAAGCACCTCGCGATCCCCTCAGCACGATATTCCACGACGATAGTCGACTTCGCCATCTTTTCTGTGGGAAACTACCCAACATTTCCCTCTACGACTTGCGTTGTCACTTTGCTTCATCTTTTAGTTTTCCTATTACATTTGACCAACCGAGACTGCGAACGTGTATACCAGAATGCACTTCACCGTTGATTCTGGACATTGCAATATTAAAATAATTCATCGTAAAAATATGCAATTTAATTACCAGACTGCGAACCAAGCAGGAATTTATTTCTCTCTTTAGTAGTTTATTCAGTCGTAACAACAATATTGGTATTTTTAAATTCTTTAGAAATTTCTACTGTTTGAAATTACACCCGCTGTTAATAACGAAAGGTGTAGGTACGTGAATGGCGAAATATAAATATTGTTGCCCCATTCCAGTTTTCCACAATCTGTACCCGAGTACCCCACGGAAAAGAGACATCGAAAATTGAAAGAACGGGACATTTTCAAAATCGGGTATCGAATTTTCAATCCTTTCCAGGCCGTTTCCAATCTATCGCAGCCCGTAGAATTGGAACGAAAATTTGTTTTGACTTGGCCGTGGTGCCCAGATTATAGCTACAAGTGTGCCGAAGGTACACACAAAGTTTCAGGTCAATCGGTCGAGTGGATATCATGCCAGCCACTTTGACAAACATAGTTTCGAGTAAAACACGAATGAAGTTTTCACTGCTATGTTCACAGAACATTCCAATTTCAAATTGCCGTAACTTCGTCGATTCTCAGAATCGATGGACACGGTTTTCGGGAGTGTACTCTCGGGCAAGTGTATTCCTATAAGAAACCGTGAGAAAGTTCGACGGTGTTTAAGTCGCGGAGATAGAACGTTCAACGTCTTCCGGAGAGAGACGGAATTTTCCGAGGGGCCAACAATTTTCACCCCGAGCGTAGTTTGCGTTTTATAGTCGGGTGCCGTTCGCCCGAGGAAATTCTGGCAATTAGGCAGATGAGGCTCTGTAAAATTCAGAGAGGCAGATCGAATGGAATCGTTGCGTCGTAATTCAATTTCGTGCAGGGCCGCCTCCGAGGCTGTTCCCTCTGCTCATTGATTTCGGCCATCAATAACAATCGCCTAGCTTCTTTTTTTTTTGGTTTTTTTGGTTTTGCTTTTTTATGGTCGCTCCCGGTGATTATGCTTTCGGCTAGTGTTGGTGGTTTTGTCGGAATTTTTGGTTGCTTCTCAGTAAGTTTTCTAGCAAAAACAATCCTTGAAAGCCAAAAACCCAAGCCTTGAAAGGAACTGATACATATTCCCTTATTACCTTTTACGAATAATAATTGTAAACTAAAAAAATTTCGAAACAAATGCCTTTCCAAATTCTTTTGATCTGTGCACTGAATGAAATCGCATTTACTCGTTTTCGTGGCAAAAGTGTAAAATATGATTTTCAGCAACGAAATCATCGAGACAGGTCGTAGATCGGCGCGCGATCAAGCAATAAGCGTGATCCCGTCGAATATCGCTGGAAGATACGAGGATAGGCTATAAAACGCGAAATCTATCCGTGTAAGTTATCGACGGTTTTATCGATCATCGGTGGAATTTAGCGTGAAGTTTCCCTAAGAGGGAAATATCGAAAAGATAAGCGGAAAAAGTCGGTTCGCGCGGTCGGTAACGTAACAATCGCACGATAATCGTTATCCCGCGCGGATTTATTCTCGATCTAATCTATTTTACTACGCGCCGCTGGCACCGAACAGGAGCCGATCCTTTTAGCGAGAACGACCAGTGTTCTCTCTCCTCGCTCTCCTCTCCGGTTCTTTCTCTCTCTCTTTCGTCCGGGGATTTCGGACGTTCACGAAGACGAACGTACGACGATAACGCCCCGGGACCGGTCGGGATCAGGCCGACAGGTTAGAAACAGAGTGGTTCCAATCACCAGGGATTTTTTCAACGAACGAATCATCCCGTCTCCGTTACGCGACGCCCTAATATCCGGGTAAAAAAACTTCAACCGATATCACCAGCCGCCCCCCACCTACACCGAGATAGCGAGCTGTCTCGCGGGATTTATGCCGTTTTCCAAGAGAATACCGTCATACACCTGTTCCACAGGGATCCATCCCATTTTACAGCGGACCCTCGTTTCGAATCTCGCTTTTCCCGATTTTTTCGCGCAGCCCTTCACGTATCCTAGACTGCACGATTCCGTTTTTCCTTTTTTTTTTAGCCAATATCCAAGCTTCGTGGAAGCACTATTCACTTTTCTTCTTTAACCCGTTGCATTGCGAACTGTTTTACGGTTACAGTGATTGCAACTTCTTTATCGTTCGTGATTTTTTAGAGAAAGAAGCAAGTTTATATTTGTGTCGATGAATCATCTAATAAATTATCACTGGACTGCGGCAAAAAATTTTTCATCTTTTAATTATTTTATTAAACTGAAACCAATACGTTGATGTTCATAAATTTGTTAAATATGTCCGCTGGTTTAAATTGCACGTATAAATTTTTGTTATAAATGCACGAAGACTCTACAGAGCAGTTCAGCTTCTCACGATCGGGGAAATCGCGATTCGCGAGGATATAGAACTGAAACGCGTCCCTATCGCGAGCCCTCTAAACTCGACAAGGGTTGAAGCGGAGCTACAAAATGAGACAAATACATATCAGGCGAACCCGTTGAATAATGCATCAGCGAATGCGGCGAATTCGGCGTGCACGCGTCGCTGGCATAGAATATATTCTGTCGGACGTGGAGTTTAATAAATCCGTGCGGCAGAAAGGATTAACGCGAAACTGAAATGAGAAATTCGCGGGAGAACGAAGGGACGCAATCGAATAAAAAGAGTTTCCCGCGGCGACAATGTCTCCTTCGTTCCACTGTTCACACGCGCGCGCGAGCGCTCTCACGCGAGAGAGTATTTATCGGGCGGACGATGTTGTCAAAAAATTTACTACATCCCTCTTGATCGTGTTTTTCCGGACAATATTTCCAATGGGCCGCGGCGATCGTCGATTAAATAAGCGACTAAACGGAAAATGTCGCGTCAATCGTTCAAATAAACAACGCTCCAACGGCTATTGGTCGAGCAAACAAAATGAAAAATGCGCCATCGATCGAAATGAACGACAGAAGTGTCACGGAACAACCTGAACACACGGCGGCCCTCCTCTATACTTAGCGGATAGAGAACGTAAATTGCTGCAAATTTTTCGGCGGCTGAAGGGGGTGAATCATTGTGAAATAATCAGTGTTATATTCCCCGGTCGAAGCTCTTTCTTTCACGCTTGCAAACTTCCGTTGCTTTTGTCCGGAAGTTGAATGTTGTAATTAAAAAAGGCCGCTCTTTTGACGCGAGAAAGTTGCCGGCGCGGTGTGCACCTCATTTTTCCTTCTAAAGCTGCGCTCTTAACAATTTAATTTGATTTCGTGTGCCACTACGTCCATTCAGGGCCTGGACACCGTGAAACGTATTTATGCTTGATATATTATTTTCAGTTAAGAATCCTGAAATGGGCACGTATCTTTTCGTTATTGCTGTTTGTATGCTCTGGAGTTTAGTTCACTCTTTCAAACGTATATAAATGAACAGCCGAATAAATATCTTCAACATTCTGATTATCATATTTGATTATTTATCAGAAAAATTAATGGGATGTACAACCCTGAAGTGGTTGGAGGAATGAAATAATTTACATTTCAATTTTTAATGGGTGTAGCGATTCGTTATCGTTGTTGCGATTTTTTCTAGAGGATCAGGGTAATTAAAATGGAAGTGTCGGGAGATAAAACGTTCGTCGCAGCATCGGCACACATGGAATATTAAACTGCAACCGCTCCGAGCGGGTTCTCAACGGGGCCGCGACTCCTTTTGTTATTTTTCAGCCTCTGGAAGGGCTTCTGTGGACTCATCGCTTCGCCGGCTTCCACCGGAAAGTCCAACTTCTAATTAGAACACTTTGAAGTTTCCTCATCGTATCGCAAAGCCGCGTCAGAGTTGGATTAGGTCAGGCTTATCTAAGATCAGTTCTGGCAGCTACAACGCCACCCTATCGCGCTATCATCCTCGTCGGACTGTGATAATGCGGTGGATTCTTCGTTATGTTTCTCTGGAATTACAATAAAAATAAAAACAGTGCTGTTCATCTCGGTATTCATCGAGTGAAATAAACGAAAAACTCTGTTGCAAACGAGCGTTGAATATCGTTTATTAACGTATTCATGACTATGTTTGGCACATTCTGTATTCATTTCTGACGAAATCGGCCTGTTTACTGGCTGCTGCATATTCATGACCGGATTACATTATGGCTGAACCTTCTCTTCTTTATCAAAGGTCAGATGACTACAATTTCTGTTGGGGCGTTATATTTTTACACTACGTGGATTATACGTGAAATTATGGAATTTCTTAAAGATTTCTTTTTGTTATACTTTTATTCTGTAGAGCAAATTGCGCCAAGTTGAGATATTTTAATTCTGAATAGAATGTTAGCTATTTTAACGAGTGCACCATGTACGAAATTAGGTCGACTGAAAAAGCATCTTTATAACTTCAATAAATTAATAAACTAATTTCTCCAACGGCGGTAAGCTTAGTGTTGATTCGCAACTAATTAGTATATTTCCAGGCAATTTCGCGTAAAAAGGGTTCGCAAGCAGAGGGCAAGAAAAAGTCTCTCCTGGAGGCACCTATTTAAATATCTTTCTCGCAGACATGGCGGTTTATCAGGGATGCGGAGTGGCTCGGATAAAATGATCAAGCAATCGCCTTGATCTCTTTCTCTCTCTCTCTGGCTTAAATCGGCAAGCAATCTCGCCCCACGGCCGATGGTAATTTCTTCCCTGCCGGTGGTTGATTCTTCTGTTTACACTTCGTGAACGATTGAATTCATAAATACGGCTTCTTCATCGCGACTAAGTGGTCGCACTCTGATTTATTTCCCCGGCACTCCACTCGAGAATCGAAAATCGAGTCAGCGACGAGAGTTCATTCGGCGGCCACCGTCGTCTCCTTCCGCGAACACAAAAGGGGTTGGCGGGCTCCAAGAGGTGGCAAAGATGCAGAGAGAGAAGAGAAAGAGAGAGAGAGAGAGTAGATGAAGAGAGAGATAGTCAGGAACGTCTCGAAAAGTGGATAGAAGGGGATTGTTGAAGCGGCGAAAGGCTCGATCCAGCTGAAGAAGCCGAGGGTGCTCTCGATTAAACGGATAATTAGCCACCGGAGATGGATGGATACAATTCCGGGCGAAGACGCGGTTAATTTTCTTAACCCGAGCATTCCGAAAGCGCCCCGGTGAATTTCAGCAACGTTATTATTATTATGTCAGCGGGAACTCGACATAATTGCATTGCCAACACGGGCTGCGCGGAAACATTGCTCTACCCACGTCAATCTAATATTTAGACTTCTTGCGTGCGCTGCAGAAACGATAAAGCTCGCCTTGCGTACACATTTTAGCCTCTCTATTTGGTAAAGAACATTTTTCGACAACCATCCCTCCTATTTTGATTGCTTGTTCGGTCCGTGGAGCGCGGCGCGCCTCGGATTTTCGACTGAGAAACGCATGTTTCGAGAATTTACTTTTAATGGGATAGACCTCGGGGGTGTACGAATGTTTTCCGGAGTCAACAAGAGTTTAATCATCGTCCTTTGTTCATTAAAAATGTTTAATTAGTGCAGGTTTTATTCATCTCCTCGGTTTGTTGGTGCACAACCTCTGGTTTTCGTTTTTTAAGAGGCAAGGGTCACCACGTGTGATTACTAGACACTAACTAGAATCTTACTAGATTTTGTATCGAAACATGGGTTTGCGGGCTGTCGCTTTTTTCCCTTATACGAGCATATTTTGAGCTGCACAAGGGTTCATTTGATAGAGGATGGTTAACTGTCGAGAATAGAATTTTAATCTAGATCCAGGTGAGTAAAATGAAAATGCTTGGAGGATTGGTCACAAATTTGAATCGTTCTTTGTTAGTACAATATGTTCGGCTGGTAAAGCTTTTGATTGGGTGATTACTTGATTTGTGAAGTGTAGCAGATCTCGATCAGTTTTTATCAAAACTTCGCACCCGAAAATTAGAATTTTAGACTTGACTGAACAATTGTAAAAACGGTGGTGATTGCAGCAGATCACAGTAGCACTGATTTACGCGATAAAATTCGACAGGCACGCACTAGGGCAAAATCGTGAAATCGGTCGCAAAGGTAAAACCGCGATCATAGCACAGTAGAACTCGTTTACGGGGTCAAAGGGATTGCAGCCGAAAAAGAATGGCGAGAAAGATAAAGCCGTGGCTTTATAATAGAATAGAGTAGCGGATCGAGCAATTTTAAGCGGTACCTCTACACCTAACCGATCCAAGAAAACGCGGCGACGAAAAAAGATAAAGTATGTCTATTTCCGAATACATGGTAGCACGGCTAGAATCCAAGAAAAACGTTTTGTAATTCTCGTTGGGTCACTGAGACCCTAGGGTGTGCTTCCAGGGTTAAGTCAGTCCGACGCGCGACGGTGCTCGTAGCTGCTAACCCTTCCGCTGCGAAAAAAGAATAATGAAATGCGGCAAAAACAACGTGCATTTCTTTTGTCCTGCAAATTGCTTCCGTTTACGATGAAAAAAAATAATAATCCACGTTGCAGTCTCGCGGCGACGGTAATTTATCATTTCTGCGATAACATTACCGTTACGTCGATTTCGAGCTGTGAAAAAGCCGTTCCGAAAAAGATATGCCTGCCCTGAAATTGAATTCTCGGCGAAGTGTTTCGTTCACTCGTGCTGCACTATAATCAATTACAGTCGCATTTTATAAAAAGATAATGAATCCTATATAATCGCTAGATTACTGGACACGATTTATTTAGTCGCAAGATTAGTAAAAACATTCAGATAAATTTTCTTTAATAACCAGAATGTGGATCAGCTTATGGAATGCATTAAAAGGTTCAGAAAAAGTTTTTCCACAGCGATTCTCAGAGGCGTAACGAGAAGAAGGAAGCAAAGGATCCAAAGATGAATTAAAGGCTGGTTTAAGGGGATCGACTTCCCACAGTTCCGTTCGGCATTCGTCGTAACGATGGCGCTGGGAGCTTGGATGTTCCATAGAGACGCAACACAGACCGCAATTTGCACAAAGGGAATTAATACCAACATCAGACGCGAAATCCGTCTTCCTGCAAGATTTGACGCCTGCACACCAGCAAGCAGTCAGCCTTTACGTTTCCCTTCACGCGTTTCGACCGAAATTATACGTATACACGCACACCGAGCCAAGCTATGACGTGGTGGACCAGTAAAGTGTGTGTCAGAGAGAGAGAGTGTGTGTGTGTGTGAGAGAGAGAGAAGGGGGAAGTTCGCTTCTGCAGCTGCTAGCAATTAGCACCACGAAACACCGTGGCCCGCACTTTACATTCGTATGCATGGAAGGCAAATCGTCGCCCACCGGAGTCGGTCTCTGCGTGTCTCCCACCGAACGCCGGCGAACCGAGTCGAATCGAATCCGAAATCCGCTTGATTTGTCAAGTTTCGACCATTCCGCTGCCTCAAAGTGATGGCACCACAAAGAGGAAGACGGTGGGCGGTACTTTGGTGGTTGTGCCGAATTATGTCTGGCGTTCAGTTGTCCAATCAGTTCGCAAAAGGATTTTTCTGGGAATGACAACAGAAAAATACAAACCTGCGATTAAACATGCATTCACCAAAAAGCTCGAACGACCACGATAAGTTATTTATCGGAAAGTGGCAAGCAGAGAACGTTCGAAAATAGCGCATTAATGAAGATTCGAAGTGGCCAAACAGAAAGACAGTTTCGAGAAAAAAATTTGTTGGGGAAAACGAGAGAAATCTGCTTTTCCGGACGGCACTCTTTCACCCGCTAGTTAAATGCACGATTCCTACGGTCGGAGACTCGGCACAGCTCATTGCTCGCGAACCATTATCCGCTAATCCGGACTAGCTGACGCTCCGTTTTTAGCGGCATTTTGTTGTTTAATCGCGCGGACAGTATCCCGGACAGGAAGACGACGAGGAAAGCGAGGAGATCGGCTGGCCGAGCGACTCGATTAAACTTATGAAAAACTTTACGATCTCTTCGAACAGCCTCTGACAGGGGCTATCTGTGGGGATCAGGTCCTCGCCCGAGGAACTAAGACAAAGAACTTTCCGTTCGATCGAATCCCTTTTTTCATCCCGGAATCCTGCCATCGATCTTCGAAATACTTCCGTCCTACTCCCCCCTTCTGCTTTTGGCTCTCTCGGATCCAATTAAAATCGCTTGAAAGCGGCCCCGCCGCTGTATAGCGAACGGGAAGGAAAGTATTCATCCCCCAGCGTCCATTTTCAATACGTTTTCCTCTTTTCTGCTCGTTTAACACTGTGTTAATAAACGGCATTGTCCAGTCTCATTTCTGACTTTTCGACTTCTCATTCTTCTTGTGGCTGTTTCGAGATTATTTTTTTAACAAGTGTTTTCCGTCAAGCAACATTATTTACAGGAACGAATTCGTTGTTCGGAGTAACGTTTCAATTTCGCCATGTAAATATTCCAGTTTTAATATCCCGCGAAATATTCAGCTAGATATAGATCCCGTCCGAAAGTTCGGGGGCTGTTGCCAGCGCAGGGACGATTGTCGATAAAAAAAATACGTGTCAGATAATTTTCAACGTGCGAGCTGTGCGCGGAACTCCATCAAAATGGATGACTGTCACTTCGGAATGGTCCCTTGTCAGTTCGAAGTCAATTGCACCGAGCCGCCCCACAGGCTCGGTCAAAATATACCATTTTAAAAAATGCCCTCGCATCTGCTCCTTCTGAAAAGCTACGAAGTATTGGAATCGTTGCAGTGGAAAAAATCAATAGAAATCAACAACGTTGATGGGAAATGTACACGTATAATCTACGATAGATCTAATGGGTCGAAGATTACATCGGTCAACGGTACGATTCAATTAGCCGATTTGTTACTCAATTAATACGGACAGCTCGAGGATGCCGGTCGATTAGAAATGCAAAACGAGAGACGGCCGCTCATATATTTCGCGACGTGTTCAGGTAAACACGGTGTGCAGATAATTTTGCATTTCTATGCATCGCGGGCGGCGGCGGAGTCGCGGCGCTGGAAAAATCGATCTTGTATTTAAATACGGAGTTTTTCGCAGTGCCGTTTAAAGTGTCCGCCACGCCGGAATGAACTCCGCGAGCAAACGAATTACAGGCTCCTTCTATCTCAGAAACAGCGAGTACTCTTTCCGAACGAACAATTTTCTAAATGCTTCCCCGCCTTCGATTACATAATTACATCGACGGTGTTCGATGTTTCTGCTCGTCTTCGCAGGTCGGAAGTCACGTTTCACGTCGATGGAAACATCTCTCGGACACGGAGAACCGAACTGCGAGGGCAGCTGCGAGTTTTTCCCCGGAGGACCAGCAACCGTGGAGACTCTATCCGCCGAAAATACTCGCGTCGTGGTGCAAAGAAATTGTAGAAGAAATTTGATTCGCCGGTAATCCTTTCAGCTCGTGGAACACTCCGTGATACCGGGTCTGACGGGACAACGATCAGGATTAGGACTCTAAAATTTAACTAGAGTCCTGGTGCTTCGGAAGGACCAACGAAATTAATTGTGTGCAACTTCGTTTGGTAGGAACGCCGAAATTCTAGGTAATTACGTATATGGCGGACTATGTCACTGAAAATAGAGCTCTCCAACCATTTCTTCTGCTCCATTTCGTTTATTATGTAACGTAGAATAATTTAATTTCGAGTTAATATATGTACGTGAAATCGCTCTGCATTTATTCGTGGATCCTTTTTTAAAATAAATTAATTATTTAAATCGCGTAGAACCAGTACACATTTCTTCTTTGTTCAGCGCTTAAGACGTAGCAAGGTTACATGTCTCGATACTTTCTATTAAACCCTCAGCTATTCTCCACCCATGAATTCCTCCACCCCTTTGATTCCTCCTGACCCAGATCCACCCCTTTGTTTATCCATTCCTTTTCTCATGCAACTCTCCATCCACATTTCTCAGCTACCCTCGATTTCTAGACCCCCACTTATCCTTTCTCCAATGTCTTCGTCTGCTTCTTGCCCTAGGCATCTATGTATCTAACCCCTCCGATCCCCTCAAATCCTTCCCTCATCTTATTTTCTAACCCAGCTACCCTTATCGTCTTTCGCTTTTCTTCTTTTTTCCGTAGCTACCTCGATGACCTCGTCGCCGCTATCCTTCTATACCATCTATTGTGTCTTGATTCCCTTAGCTTCGAGCCGCTGTGTTTCTTTGTCTCCTAACCTACCCCTTTTCATCCCGATTTCTTCGGATGCTCTTAGTCTCGAACATTCAGTTGCTAATTTACTTCTTCAGTTTCTCCCTGAAGATTCTCTCTCTGCCCTTCTTCTTCCTCTTCTTCTCTGCGGAGTTCTTCGGTTGGAACTCTGCCTCAGAAATCTTCCCGACAGCTTGTTCAACCCCACACTCTAGGCAGAAGTTCACCATGCCGTCCTCCAAGCGAGTCAAACAACCCCATCTTCCACGCCAGTCACCTGCGAACGGTTTCTCCCTATTCCCCACACCTGTCTCATAATTGCCGATGCTCTTCTTGCACCCGACCCTTTATCTGCTACCCTTGTTCACCCCCGCACCAGCATCAGGCATGCCAGATATTTAAATTTCTTCGCCTCCTCGATATCTTTCGCTTTCCATTTCGAATCTCATTACCTTCGTTTTATTCACATTCGCTTCCAGGTCTCTCTCCCTCTTTCTCTCTTTCCATTCATATATCTTCTTGCCACCCCCCGACAATCCTCCCACCGAGGGTGGGATCCAAGCTATCGCCGTTACACCATCCAGTCTAACGAGTAAATTTTTAGTTCTACCGTCTACCTCCTTTTCGCCACCCTCCACGGCTAATCTCCTATATCTGCTGACACTAAATTGAACAGCTTGGAATTTATTCGACACCCTTGCATTACACCATCTTCGATTCTAGTAACGTGGGACCTAGATGTTTCTCGTGCATGCGGGATCGTTGCTAAATAGTGGGGCTACACCTTCCGAGTTTCAATAGAAGTTGCAGTGTAAAAATTTTCCACCCGTTTATCTACACAACTATAAAATTCCAACTGTCTTACCCAACCCAATTTATTATATTTTGTTTCCTTACATGTACAAACACGCTCACTATACTTCCGCAATCGATTGTCTCCAACTCTAATCCACGAATGTCACCATCAGCTTCCTCTTCACCCCGTCCACCCTCTTCCCCACTCTAATTCAGTACGTAAACATTATCCATTATTCCCATTCCCTTTCTGAGTCCCGTTTCATTGGCTCACGCCATCCCTCCCTCCTCCATTCGCTTCTTTAGCTCATTCGCAAATACAGACATGTACATTCTGTACGCTATCGGCATTAGGGTCACGCCCCTATAAGCTACCACTGGTAGAGAACTGTGCTTCTCCCTTTCTCTGTGGAAACTGTCACACCCTCACCCTCGGTTTCTCTTAAACGCGTCACACCCTCTCATATCTTTTTACCAAATTTGTATAGCGCATTCTCTCTGCCGTAAATCTTCATTCCGTCTACCTTTTGTTCCGAATTTCTTAGGCCCTTATCGCGTTCGCCCTCGCCATCTTTTTTCCAATTTTTTAAATCCCTTTCCCCATTCTTCTCTCTGACAATTTAAAACAACGAAAAGAATTTTACTGCTAAATATTTTCAACGTGCCGCGTCGATTGCGGGAAGCAGGAGTTGAAATTAATTTTGATTTTGTTGTCGAGTATAACAAAAACGTCATTCTCGCAGGTTTTGCAGCTTACAATGGTA
Source organism: Lasioglossum vierecki (assembly GCA_028455595.1). Taxonomy (NCBI): domain Eukaryota; kingdom Metazoa; phylum Arthropoda; class Insecta; order Hymenoptera; family Halictidae; genus Lasioglossum; species Lasioglossum vierecki. The sequence goes on from CM052336.1 coordinate 15,302,498, forward strand.
GTGTAAGTGACAGAGTTACGCGGGAACGTTAAATAATTCTGCCATGGGGCGCGTTTAACCCTCAGGACAGACGGGTAGCCGTCGTTTTTCGGCCACTTTAGCTTTGTCGCCGTGACGCGACGTCGGCGACGCTGTGCGCCGCAGCGCGCTCAAATGAAAGTGCTTAACGACCTCGTCAATTTCGCCTTTTTTTATCCCGGTGCCCGGTAAAGTGACTCCATTACCGACGTACACACGCTTCTTCATTTTACGCTGTCCAGGCCCCGGCGAACGTTGCCGAAGAAACGATGTTCCCCGGGGGATGCGCCGAGGTGTCTATCGGGGGTTGAAACTGACTGTTAGAGTCCCTGCTCGCTCGATGGCGAACAGGGCTGACTTTCAAACTGCCTTCATTTATGTATGATCCTCGTGGACCGTGATATCGCCGTCGATTCCGAAGCTAAAGCAATTGAGTCGATAGTGAAATATTGAACCCGACGAGAAAAGTCTTTTCTACCCTTTTTTTTCGCGATATAGATTACATATGGATGCAGTAGAATGGCAGCGTTGCTAAACTATGCATGGCTCGCAGATATCACTTTAATTTAGCAATATATTTCAGGTGAAATCTCTTCTGGAGATTTAATATTGGATCGTGGATGGAGATTGGTTTCTTCCGTTTCGTAGCTTTTCTCCGTCGATCGGCAATGAACTTCCAGAGGAGATTCTTCGTTAGAATTCGATTTAAAAATTATTCTTGACTATCAGAATTTTAAATGCTAGTGCTCTTTAATTAGTATTCATTGAATATTTATCATCGGTCGCGGAACGTACTTCCGACTGGATCGAATGGAAGTCGGGGCGATCGGAAACTTAGGCGCGCCAGCGTCATTTTGCTCGGGTACTATTATGTTAAGAAAAGTATAATCGAAGAAAAGTCTTCAGACTATATTAGATTACTCCCACTAAATATACTGTAAAAACACTTCGTTGAAATCATTTCAAAATTCACTTATGCAATCTCACTTATGCACAAACGCCCCTCTTTCTGTGAAAAACGCCTTTTCGAAATCACTTAGGAACAATCATATCTATTTCCCGCGTTAAAAGTAACAAAACGATGCTCGAGTCTCGGCACTTGAAAAATGCCGCGTTTAGAGAAAAATCTAGACACCCTAGAAAAATTGATCCGGAACAGCACGAGTACAATCATCGGCGAGGAACCATTAAACTCGATTGCTTTCGATGAAATGTTCCGCGGAGCCCGTCAACTTGTAACGAACGTAAAGTGTTTTTACGAGTGGAAGCAAATCGTCCCGACAGTTTCCGGGTGCAGGGAGCCCCCCTCCCTGGGGCGGGACGCGGAGAACGGGGTACAGATTCTCGGCGTAGAAGGGGGTTGGTGAAATTAGGGGCGAGCTCCCCCTCGAACGTGATGCTACTGGCACGAACTGCCAGTGAGGTTGGCGCCGCACTTCATAAAGTTAGATCGAGATTTCGAAGTTTCGCGAACCGTGACCCCTCTCGAAATCGCCCTCGATAGGCACCTTCTTCGAGTGCCAAGAATGCTTCTAATAGGACCCGGGAACCCGTTCCCCGATAAGTTTTGTTTTCTGCCTACGCGAACGCCACGCCAATCAAACTTTTTCCAGAACCACCCTCTCGATCGAACCGTCCGCGCCAGTTATCGAACCATCCCCCGCACGGCGCCAATTTTTTTCTAATTTCTATCAGACTCTGGAAAAGTTTGTTTTAATCTCATCTGCATAGACAATTTGCTAGACTTGTTTCTTGTACGTGTATTTTAGAAGATTATTCGAGCTTGAACAAATTGTATTTGAATAAATTTATTATTTTCATTTTGGACGGCTATTTTGATACATCCCCTCGATCGGACCATCCCCCGCACAACGCCAACTTTTTCTAATTTCTATCAGACACTGGAAAAGTTTGTTTTAATCTCATCTGCATAGACAATTTGCTAGACTTGTTTCTTGTACGTGTATTTTAGAAGATTATTCGAGCATGAACAAATTTTATTTAAATAAATTCATTACTTTCATTTTGGACGGTTATTTTAATCCATCCCCCGTACAACGCCAACTTTTTCTAATTTCTATCAGACTCTGGAAAAGTTTGTTTTAATCCTATCATCATAGATAATTTGCTAGACATATTTTTTGGACGTGTATTTTAGAAGATTATTCGAGCTTGAACAAAGTTTCCACGAACTCATTATTTTCATTTTGGACGGTTATTTCGATCCACAAAAATGATTTACCCAATCGGGGAAAAATTAATTCCGTAATCGAACAAGCGTCTCGAGCGTTCAAAAACGATTTTCCTGTTTTAGGGAAAGATAAATCCCGTCGTTACACGGTCTCGTACAATTTTTCTCGACTCGGTGAGCGTTCCTTTGGCATGTTTCCCGGGCGCTGCGCGCTCTGGAGCGCGTGCATTACCTGGAGGACTCTAATTCCCCGTTCAGCCTTCATTCGCAACGTTTATTCCTCGTCAAAGTTGCAGTGGATTTCCTTGTCAGCCGGAACATCGCTTGTTATTTTTGACAACGAGCGCGGGACGCGCAACGTTAGGCGTCGTCCGGCCTTCTTCGTGCTCGTAAACGTCTCTCGGTGAGGGGAGGAAACTACCCCCTTCGGAGAGGTTTCTGCTAGCTCGGTTTAACGACCGCTACAACCTTGCTCGGAATCCATCCCGCGTCCTGGACCCTTTCAATCGAGCAGGGCCAATTAACCCTTTCGAAGCTACGCAACCAAGCCAACCTTCTCCTCTCTCTCTCTCTTTCCCTCTATCCCTCTCCTCTGGCTCGTTTAGTTGTGTTTAGGGACCTTGTAAAGTTTGCGGGAAAGGGGCGTGACGGGGGTGAAACGGGGTCGCTGGTAGGATGGATAGCTTTCTTCCACTTCTCCTTAGCCATTTTTTCTTTTATTTGCTCCGGAGAAAGAGGCAAGGAGCCTCTCGGATTACTCGCATCAACCTCTGTATAGGGTTTCGATCCGGCTGGTTTAATGGGATTAGCAAGTTTACGCGAAAGTGCAGGAATTAATGTTTATTGTTCGTTGGCCGACCGGTTGCGAATACATTTATACCGAGCGCAGTAGGTTTATGGCGGTACGTTTATTTGTTCTATTCCCTGTCGAATAAAAATATCGTTCGATGTTTATTAAACTTTTTATCGCGTTGAATTTCGGCGGAGCATGTTGGTAATGCGTGATAAGTGTTTATTGTCTGTTGTCGGAAGAGTTGTGCTCATACTCTGAATAACGTTTGCCGTTTTGCGACGGTTTTATCTGCGGATGATTTTTCCCGATGTTAAAATCTATTGTTGTGCTATTGTATAACCGTTTCGAACACGATGACAGACGAGACTGTATAACGTCGTAATTTTCTAATTTTAAGTTCTAGTTTTTCTAAAGAGATAATAAGCAATTACTGAAAAACGATTTTTTTATTTCATTCTGTCGAATCCACATCGAGCAAGTTAAACGTGTTTCTTCTCTGGCTTGCATTGGATTTATTGATAATAATATAGAATCGCTAAACCACGTTCTATGGCAATGTAACTTGTACAACGAGGAAAGGCTCAAATTAATGACTAAACTCAGCAAAATAATTTCCAGCTACCAATGGATGTCTCAATATTAATAGCTAAACCAAATATAAAAGCTTATCACTACATGTTATCATTTTTTAAGAGCTGTGGTCTTAAAGTATAAGTTTTGTCTATACTGTTCCAACTAATCATATGTCTGTATTAAAATATCTGTGTATCTCTAATATATGTACCACATTCTATTGTAATTATTATATTGTGTTTTGTATGTGGCGTATTTCGTCTTCTTTCTAATTATGTTGAAACAAATCTCATATGAGATTTTCTAATAAAAATAAAAAAGTTAAACGTGTCGAGCCTCTAGGTTTGGCGAAACAACGAGACCGTTGTCCCATCAATCTCCCGGCACTCTACAAATAGTAATCGTATAACAGAATCGCGAGCAGAACAGGTAACGGTGGGGCAGGAATCAAGAATCGGCACGCGAAGGTCCACGGTTCCCCGTTCCCCTTCGAGCGTTCTCGAAGTACCGTTCTCTATTGGCCTGGCCTCGAGCGAGCGAACGGTGTCAAGACTCTGTATATCCCGGCACAATGAACGCTCGGAGGAAGCTTTCACCGGGCGAGATAGTATCGTTCGGCAGCTTTTAAACACGCGAAAATGCTTATCGAACGACGCGGCCTGTATCGTCGAGCAGGCGCGAAAAGAAAGCGCCAAGAGAGGAGAGAACACCGGCTCCTGGCATCTTCGAGTACCATTTACAATCCCGACAGTCCATTCGAGCTTCCGTATCGATTTTTCAACGAACGACTGTCCCGAACACTGTCCTCGTCCGTGCTTCGGATGCTGTTGCCATAAGCGAGTTGCAATTCTAATTCCCCAGTTACATTAGATAATTAATTACGAAACCAATTATCAACGGACAATGGGCTAAGTGTCTCGAGCTACTCGCGCTTGTCACAACTGCATAAGCTCGACAGTTCCGCAGGCAATAATGTCGGATCAACAAAGATACGAATATAGTCCAGGTTTTGGGATAGTTTTGGCGGAATAGTGACGGCGGATCGTTGTCAATTACGCGACGTGAGCACGTGGAATCTGCTTATCGGATCCTATCGGCCACCGATCTACCACCGATACTCGTTAGCGTGATACCAATCGAATAGTTCGCCACGAATTATCCCCGATATCGAGGGCTCGGAGTTCGACCTTGTCTACCGATCCCTCTGCAGTCTCGTAACTGTCACCCTTGAAACACTACCGGTTTGTCAAACTGCTAGGTTCGATTCGGTTTGTTAGAAGGTCAGCGTTTCCTCCGGCGTTTCAGCTGGTAACCCGGACACGGAAACCCACGGATACGTCGATGACAATCGTTCTTCGCACCCGTCGCTTTCGAACGGCGGCCGCGTGCTCCGAATACTCTCGTTAAGCCGATTAGAAGCTGCTCCAAGCGGTCGGATGCGAGTGGTGCGAGCTTGTGCTGCTGCGAGAGCTGCGTCCGCGCAAACTGAATCTGACTCTAATACCATCCGATCCGGAAAATTGACTTCTCCGGGCAAGACCCTCTCGAATTTTCTTCCTTTTGTCATTCTACTTCCCTGCCTCGATCGAAAACATACGTGGAAATGTGCTCGAACTCGCTAGATCAATCGATGATACACAGAATAATTTTGATTTCGCAGACAGATCCGCAGTCTGTCAATGATTCTCAAAATATTATCACTATCGTCTGCGACTACGTCATTGGAAACGTATTCGTTCATATAATATTCAATATTTTTCAATTGATATGTCCTTCATCTTTTGTGACATCTCAAATCTACTTTAGATGAATTAATATCCTTGGAATTAAACAAAAATTTTATACAACATTTCACAAAAAAACTCCCAAACCTTTTTTGTGTTCGCCATGATGAGGGTACCCGGGTACCACAAGACTCAAGTAGGCAAATTAGATCCTATACAATTGTGATTTATAGTACGACTATTTCTCAGTACAAATTTTATTGTTTCAAAATACAATCGAACTACATGTCACTACAAGTAATACATTTCTCCACTTTTTGTGTATGCTGCACACATATTGGTCTTTTAGCGAAAACGTGCCATAAAAAATCTCCAGGTCATACGGGGCCAGCTATCAGGTATATGCATGAACCTGAGGTAGACAAGCCCGTCACGGACCAAGGGCACTCGCTGGGGCCTGGTAGCGACGATGACGCTACAACAGTATGCAGCAACCTATATGGGTACCCGGGTACCTCTTCATGCAGAATCGTATAAAAAATTACCCGTGTGGAAGAGGGTTAACCCTTATACGTTCCTCAGGGTGAACACAATTACTCCTTTCTGCAGCTTTCAAAAATCTCTACAACTCGAATAAGTCATCCAACACAAAGAGGAAACGAAATCCCTCAAAGTCGCTATTCGCAAAAATCGCGTGGTCCTTCCAGAAGACTGAAAACGAAGAAAAACACGGTGTGTCGTTGAAGATGACGATGCATGGAAAAGATGAAGGAGGGTTGGAAAGGGGAGAAACACTTTTAAGAAAACCAGAACAGCTTCCGAAGCCCATGGCACAGCCACGCTGGCGTCGCCGGACTTTCCAAGCCCATCGTAGCCGCTTTTTAACCGGAATCGTGAAAGACAAAAGTGCTTTTAATGCTTTAACGAGCGGTGCTCAACTATTGTTCCCTCATTCGGGCTTCCGGAGCTCGAGTGGAATGAGTCAATGCCGAAAACGTTTTTCCTCGAGTTTCGTCGTCTTTTCGCCTCGACGACTTACCTTTCCTTCATCATCGACGCGTGTGTCGCGCATTAAACGACAATTTTCGTTGGCATCCGCTCGAAGAAGCAACGCTTCCTCTGCCTAGCCCTTCAGATTGTTTTTTCCCTGCGGTTTCCACGATTCCCTTTGGATAGCAGCCTTTTGTTCCCGGTTATAATTGCGAGGCAGCCTTATTATTATCCCTGGTTCGACGATTTATAGCGGCGAGCAACCGAAATGCCTCTTGAAAATCTTTGTTTCTCTGCGAACGCGATAGACGCTGCATCCTAGCCCTGCGGGCTCTTTCATTTCCAGACGCGAATGAAAGAGCGACCGCTGATTGGGGATCCGATCCGGATCGGTAATTGCTCGCCCATGATTTTCGACGAGTTTGGACAATTGACTCGCTCCGCGAGTCGGCACCGGTGGAATTGCCGCGAATTGATACCTTCGAACGTGGACACTGAATATATCGACATGCTCGGTGGTTAATCGTGTATTGCGCGAAACTGGGTCGAGCCACCTGTCTTGCTTTTTAGCCCGAACGGTGCGAAATATCATTTGTTCCCGAGGAATTCGCGAATCGAGGCAGCCAGCAAATTTAAGCTGTCGATCGAATGCACTTCCTGGATTGTCTGCTAAAAGGTTTACGAAAAAATTTGTACAAGGGGCAAGTTTATTCATGAGCTTATCCATCGATCGAGCCAACAGAGGATAGACGAGGTATATCACTTACTCATGGTAGCTTGCCGCAGATCTCCATAATACGAGCAACACATACCTGAAACAAGAAGAAGTAAATGTTATTAAATACGCCACGGGTTTTAATTTTCGAAATCGCCGTGATAGAGAATTCGAAAAATCTATGAAGGAAGAGCAAGTTTCTATCTTGATTAAAAAACTTCGGAAGAAAGTTTGTTCCAATAAGAAAACTGCGGGCTTGTAGAACAGCCAAAAACAATAGATGGAATTTTTTTAGCTGCGGTAACTCAAGTTTGTGGGGAATGAAGCCACCCTACAAAGTTTGACCTTTAAAACCAACTAGCAAACAGTTCGAGACCAACCTCTGGAAAGATACGTTGTATCTGTGGGTTCCCGGACATGTTCATTCTCTTCGTAAAAAGAAGTGTAGGATAAAAGTATTCACAAGACAAAATATACCAAAATATACCGCGAATAAATACTTATACTATCATTAAGATAAATTACGATCGATAACCAATTAATTAATTATCAAAACCATGGGGAATAAATTTACAGTTCGAGAAAGACATTATTTCTGACACCATCCCAAAAGTGACAAAACAGTTTGAACGATTAGTTCTAACAGTGTCCTCAAGGTGGACAAAACCATCAGAAAATCTTTCTCGCTAGTTACTGATATGTCACCTTTCAGTATAAATACGTTTTCCAAATTGCCTTCTGGCATCCCGTGTATAAGGCAAGGCCCGCTAGACAGCCTTACTGATGAATCCTCTAGCGGGTCCAGGACGAAACACCTCTCTCCTTTTCTGTTCCATTGTCATAAATGATTGAACCAGTGCGCCGCGAATAAATACTTATACTATCATTAAGATAAATAACGATCGAGAACCAATTAATTAATAAACAAAATATACCGTTATGAAACATATACGCTGTAAAATGTAAGTCATGAATTATAAGTAAAAATAAATAATATTTTAACATATTTCTCGTATCCACAACCTTTTTACAGGATTGCTGTAGCAATAATTTAATGTATACTTCAAACTATACGGATACAAGAAGTCTGTAACCGGTAGGAGGACAAACTAACATCCTTCAACCCCCAATTCCTCTATACAACGAAGTCCTCCACCCGATTTGACAAATTACCAGCACAGCAAATCGCCGGACATCGAACCGCGAATACCATCGCATTGTCCTCTCGCATTCCCGATCCACTGAAGCTCGATAAATTCGCGGAAACGTGGAAACGAAAACGCGTCGGCCGCCGACAAAGGTGAATGGCTCGGCGCGTAAGCTCGCTCGGTCGCGTAATGCTCGCTGGGTTTTATTAGCATAGTGACAAAGCAATCGAGGCGGTCTGGCTTGGTCGTCGCGCGGGCAGAAATTTTCATTAAATTTATACGGTCCGAGTAATTAATGGCGGAGCTCTGTCAAGAGGCAAGGCGGGCGTCCGAAAGCGGACAGGAAACTATTTCAACCGAGAACGAGAGGGGGGTGGCTTGAAGAAACGGAATTCAGCTCGAAGACGCTGGTAGGATCGAGGATGATGCAAGAAGGACCGAGGAGGATGCAAGTAGGATCCTGGAGGAGGAAAATAGAAGAGGACGAGAGGCGTCCGAATGTCGTCTTAGACCGACGGTTTTTTATCAGGATTTTATTAGACGTCGCGACATCGGCCCACATCCTTCTTCTTTTTCCTGCAGTCCCCCTCCGACTTCTCCCACTTCTTCGTTCATGCTTCTTATTTTTAACTCGCGGAATGGCCAGTTGTCAAAGCGTATCGATCGATATGCCCTCCCGCCGGTCATAAAACGTCCATTCAACAGCCGGACCGGGAAGAAACGTCGACGGAATTTCTTTCCGAGGGATCGGCGAACGTGGCGAATCATGGGAATCGGTACATAAGGAAAACACACGTGGGTATTATATAGACTCGTACACATATACCTACCAAATATTTCGAAAACTTTGCACGTTGAACAGTTGGCTTTTCGTGCTTGTCAAATGTCTCTCGACGTCGCGGCGACCCCCCGACAAATAGCTCTGCCGTGTGCAGGGCACGTATTATACTTCGTTTTTATTAAACTGACCCGTCATTTTTCACGCGATACGCTCGACCGAGGATCACGGACCTTGGCGACGCCCACGCGGACCACGACGCTCGACAAACGCTCTTGAAAACCATGCTCGACACATTTGTTTCGACTCTCCTTGCCTCCTGAAGCGACAACTATTAACATCATCAAGGAGGACTCGTTTACACTGCAAAAACTGGTCCGCATTAATACGAACGTGATTTGACGTTTCGTTCCCGTTTGATTTCTTTAAGAAATCGGATTCGTCCAGTTCTACGGAAATTTCGGGCTCGGTAACTCAATTTTTAACGCGATTTATACAACACCGAAAGCAATCCCGGCTCCATGAAGAACCCCATAAACTCAAGGGCAAGCGCGTTTCGGTGAAAAAGCACGGTCCATGGCCATCGATTCGAATCCCACGATCAAATCAACAACACTCCTTTTCCTGATCGATCAACGTCACCGGCATTCCAGCGGCTCGTACTTCTCCGTGTCGAGTTGCCAGCTCGATTCGTAGCAATTCCCGCGCATTCATCACCAGGAGGATCCACTATTTCGAGTCGCTCGGATCCTTTCCCGATCCGAGGGACGCCTCTTGGAAATTTCCTGTGTCCCGTTCGGAAGGGGTTGGATGCTGGTTCTTGCCCCTCGCTTATGAAACAAGCGTCTCGTTTCCCCAAGCAAATAGCTGCGGCGACGGCGGCGGTGGCTGCACACGCGCTAAACTAACCAACCTCGAAACTAACCGAGCCACAGTGAGCCTTCGCTGTCAGCGGACAGTCAACAAACCTGGGACAAGGAAGAGGCTACTGACGATAGCGTTTAAGCGAAAAGCTGCTGGGTGAAGCGTGAGCGACGGCAAAGGGCCGTGATTCGATCCTGCGGCCCTTTTCGCAACTCTATTAACTGCAGAGAAGTCTCTCCTTCGTTCATCAATTTTTAAAGGCATTTCTCGTAAACACATTAATCTTTTCATTGTTCCTAACGCAACAGCAGTTCGTCTAATTAATTCACCAGAGACTGAGAAACTGAGTGCCTTCAGACCTGTAGATCTTATTGTTATTTCACCTACAATGTTATCAAAAGTGATCCGAACCAGCAGAAACAATTTCTTAAAGATCCTCAACAGAGGACCTTACTGCGCCCTCAACAACATCCAACACAGAACTCATTCGTCACACAACCCTTATAATCAACTGTATAATACAAAAACTTGTCTTCTCCACCTTCTCGCAAACTTCCATCTAACCCGACAAATCCACAACAGATTCGCAACCATCTTCCAAACAAACAATTCATCTTCATCAATGAAACTTTCACCCCCGCGCCTCCTCAGGCTCGCTCCTCTTTCTCGACAAGCCCAGTCATCGCAGAATTCAGTGAATTCTTCGTAGTCGTGCCATCCGCGAACCTTACGCGAGTGATTTCACTGCAAGCCCACCTACCACCTCATCCCCCTCATCTTCTGTTTCGGCAAGTCGGATTCAGAGGAGCACGGTCTAGGTTCTACTTGCGGTTGAGTTCTGTGAGTGTGTTTGAACGCGAAGGTTCCTCGCGTCGATGTCTCTCCCATTTGTGTACGCACAGGTGAGACGAGGAGAAAGCAAACGTGGTGAGCGGAGGTGAGAGGAGAGTTGTAGTCGTCGACCTAGCAAGAAAAGGGATGGTTTCCTTGGTTATCGAGATCACTGGTTTTCTCTCGCTCGTGGAGATCGGAAGTTGTTTCTTCTCGCTCCGAGAGATCTCGGGGGTTGTTCTTTCTCGCTCGTGGAGATCGGGGGTAGTTCTCACCCAGTCCTGGAGATGGGGGGAGGAGATTCTCCTCTCGCTCGTGGAGATCGGAAGTTGTTTCTTCTCGCTCCGAGAGATCGGGGTTTGTGCTTTCCCGCTCGTGGAGATCAGGGGTTGTGCTTTCTCGCTCGTGGAGACAAGTTGTTTCTTCTCGCTCCGAGAGATCGGGGTTGTTCTTTCTCGCTCGCGGAGATCGGGGGTAGTTCTCACCCGTTCCTGGAGATAGAGGGAGGAGATTCTCCTCTCGCTCGTGGTGATCGGGGATAGTTTCCTCTCGCTCGTGGAAACAAGTTGTTTCGTCTCGCTCGGAGGGATCGGGGGTTGTTCTTTCTCGCTCGTGAAGATCGGAGGTAGACTCCTTCTCGCTCCTGGATACAGGGGTGGTGGAGGAGTTCTCTCGCTTGTAGAGATCGGGCGAGGTTTCCCTCGCTTGGCGAGACCGCGGGGTGAGTTTTCGTTACGAGCGGCGAGAGTATCGAGCGCGGTAAACCGATCTTGCCTGAAGTCCACAAGCCGGTTTCGACCTCCCTCGAACTTCGGCTCGCCTTAAACGAGACCCTCGAGCCTCTCTCGTAGACGCGCTCTCCGAGAAACCACCTGAGCTCTTAACCGGGAAACGAGCATCCAGGCTCCACGCCCCCGCTCTTTCTCTTGAGAATCGGGAAAGCTGGCCCTTGGAAAGCGATACGCGGCCCGGTTAACCCCTTACTGCCTCGGTTTTATGGTCGCGACGTTGTAAATGCATTAAGCGCAGCCGCCGATACGCGCAACCAACCTACCCCCGTTCCAAACCCCCCCGTTTAGATGGCCGTTGCACCCTCTCCAGAGGGAATTACTGGCTCGCCGAGAGAAACCGGAATTTTTCGGAACGCCAATAATGAACAATATTATTGCCGTTCGGAAGTCGAGAACGACGATGGGCGGGCAAAGCGAAATGCGTTCGACTCACGGAGAGGCTACTGCTGCACGGCGAGAATTTCAAACCCCGGCAACGTTCGCTCGATCATCCCCTTCCCCTCCCCATTCACGCGAAAACGATCCACGGAACGAGGATCTTGATGCTGGGCCAGCCAAGACCAGACCGAAGTTACTGTTCACCGAATAAAAATTTAATCCTGACGACGCTATCGCTTCTCTAAGTGCCGTCGATTGTCGAGCAACGCCGGAATGTCGCGAATATGCTACCGCGATGCTAATGGAATCGGACCGTTGATCTGCGATTCGATCGGATACGACACGAGTTTCCAAAATTGCACAGCGATTTTCGGTCTCTGTTACAGAGTCCTTTTAATGAATTTTCTATATAGAACTTTTTCTTTGTTTACCAATGAACCGGAATAAAGACATAGACATTAATGACTCACGCAGAACGTGATCAAAAGATTCAGGCGAACGTGTAAAACGATTGATTCGACACAACAGGCTATCAAACTAAAAGGGCGAATGATTAAACGATGTCAGAAATATAACAGAGGACGAACGAACGGATAACCGTAGGCGAAACGGTGTGTAATATAATTACCAACACCATTACCAGTGCGTGTAATAGGATTGTAATGACTTAGTAGTTAGTAGACATTGTATTCGAGTCGACGGATCGGACACGGGTCGATCGGAACACGTTACCGGGTAAACTGGCCGCGTTCGGGTAGATATTAACGAGAGGAAAATCGGATTTACGTTATCGACTACCGTCCAGTTACTTTTCGAGGGAATATATTGCCAGTTATCGAATCAGGAAAATTCTGGCCTCGGTCTACGTAAGAAATATCTGTTAGTATTTTATGTTCCGGCAAACACGTCTACTTTCACTTTTAGTGCACGAATGTCTTGTTCAGGGGGTCATTTTGCTCTGAAAATATTCTATAGAGGGTGAAACAGGTGATTAAAGGGTTTAATAAAACGAACACCACTATGAAAACCACAATTCAGCCCAACAAACGATGGCGAATATTTGCCAAGTAACATTTATTAAATTGTCAAGCGTGCACGTCTGGATTGCATTAATACAAGAGTAAACGCGAACAATTCGTTACCAAATATTTGTTTGCATGTTACGGAAAGTGTATCGCGTATGTTGCAATTTAACCGTCATGAGAAAAAGTATAAATACGAGCGTATGTTGTCAATCAACGTGAGTATCCTCAAATTTAAATAGTAATATGCGAACGTCAGCAAACAAAGTTTGTTGTCTCGTATAACGTGACAAATAATGCGATTTTGTGCAAGGTCCCGCGGAAAGAATAAAGAATTTTTAATTTTTGTTTTCTCTGCACTTTAAACCTTTATGTGAAACAGTTTAGCAGCAGCAACGTAACAAGACATGACAATCCATAATTACGTTAAATTATATGAAAATCGATTGTGCAATTTCCATTAATTATATGTACCAACTGGGAATAACGATTAACGAATTGGATAATTTTAATAGAAGCAGAAGAAAAACTTGTTCGACAAAGTATATACTCAGAAAAGACACCATAGACTTTCTCAGTTTCCAAATGTCAATACAAGTGCACAATATATCCTCATACCGAGGAGAACGCGATAAAACTTTAAGAGAACCTACTAAAAACGCACCGGAGACTTTCGTAGCTGCGAATCTCGAGCAATGGTAGACCCAAGAACAGCAATAATGTAGAATTAGGTAAAAACAGTGGGGGAAGAGGATGTTCGCGACATCGCGGAGATATTTTCCGGCGTTTTTCCGGGGGTGCTTGTGTCTCGCGGAAGTTTCCTAGTTTCAATTCGAGCAAACAAACGTCCGCGGAATTGGCGGCGTAACGACGACGACGAGCTCGTGGAGGTTCTCGCGAATAATTCCGAAACATTCCCATGAAATGCGCATTCCACAATAGCTCAGCGCGTAATATGACGCAGGGGGATCGCCGGAACCCTCCGCACGGAAAATTCTTTTCCGCTCCGGCGACATTTCAACGACGTCGGAAACACGTCGTTCGGCGAAACGCTTTATCGAATTGGAAAACCGCTCGTCCAAGCATAAACGGTAAAAAGCGTACGTGGCTGTCGTGGCTGGATGGGCCCCACGAACTTCGGATTTTTTAAAAAGAAAACCCGCCCCGCGAAATTGAATCCTGCCATACCGGAGGGAATAACCGGTTGCTTCGTTGCAATTCGACCGTTTAATTTTTCTCTGGTTGGTCGATTACACCTCGTCCACCCACGCGGCCATTGTTTCGACACGTGTACGCCCGCTGGTAACCGGTAAATTCGGGTCTCCGTGTAATTTCGAAAGCCGCGGAACACCGAGCCGAAGATCGCTGGAGTAAATTTCTCGCCGAGCGTTCTCCTTTCAGCCAACCTTTTGCTCGTTTCTTTTCTTTCCACGCGGAAACTACCGAATATCTCGCGCGGAAAAGCGCAGCGGCGTGCAAAAGTTTGAGACAGGATAGATTTTTCACTTTATATTCCCAGCTGACACGTCTGACGGAATTTTAAATAATAGTCGGCACGGAACGTGGCATATGAAAGACAACGATAAAGGCGCGTTTGTTTTGTGCGCCCCGTTTTAATGGACTCGGTAGAATGTCTTTTGGATTTATGGTTGGGCACGTTTGTTCGTAGAAAGCGTTTGTCTGTCCAAATTCTGCAGAACTGTGTTCGTGTTTTATGGGAAATCATGTCTGGTGTCCGGAAAAGTGGGACAGCAGCTGTGTATTGGATTAAATTCAATTACCATTGAACAGCACAGAAGTTTCGTAATCTTAGTTAAGAATTTTTACAAAGACGATAAAACAGAGGAACGTGTAAAATAAAGGAAAGCAATGGTTTACGACGTGCGTTTCTGTTTGCCGAACAATTTTCTAAATTTATTGCAGCATAACGTCATAACGAATTGCTCTGAATTACACCGGTGTAGAATTATGTGTACTTTCCACTTTATTCATGCGATCGATGGTAGATTATGAACACCGCAAGAAGAACCATAGCGAATCACGATCGTGTTAACGAGTAAACGGAACGCGTTTGTGTACATTCACATTTCTTCAGATTAACCAAACCTGGAATTAATTAGAAATTCAATTTCCGTGGTTGTTAGACGTTATATGGTGTTAGTAGGGTGCTGACGAAAGTGTTCGATTGTCCATACTAAGTAAACAATGATTTTTTCTTATTGGAATGAAACATCCATGAACACCTTTTTCTTAGATTAACATTTCGTAACATGAACAATAAATATTTCTATATATAAAACGAAGAAAGCAGCATACATTTCGCTTTTTGGAGGAAAACACGAATACCCGACTTTTTCTGCAATCATTGTACGATTATTTTTATATATAAAACGAAGAAAACAACACACGACACGAATTCCCTCAAAGACCTGCGCAAAAACGTTAGCTCGGATTTCCGCAGTGATTAGCCGCTTTCGATCAGAGCCACGTGCAACTTTCCTTCGTGGAACGTCACGGCCCGGAGACGCTCGATCCCCGTTAGTCCAAATATAATCAATTACCGGGCGTAAAGAATGAGCTGCGAGACAACGGCGTATTAGAGGCCATTGCGCAACGTCATCGATAGACGACGGGGACGCGGCGTCGAACGTGGTTGCACAACGGCGCGCGGCGTGGCACGGCAACGTGAATCCGCACGCGTTGCCGAGTTACAGGAATTAGTTGAAAGTCAACGTTAATGCTGCAAGTTAAAAGCAGCTGGTCTCGCGAACGAACGACGGGGGGTCCGAGGAGGGAAGGAAGACGACGGCGACGCTTTCATCAACTGTCCTCAGTGCGACGTCATTACTTAATTAAGATGCAAACTGCTCTGAAAGTTCCACACGGGCGAGCACCGTTGCGTCCCGGCGTCGCATCCTCTCTGCTTTCCGCTCAGATTATGCTACCCGGTTTCCGACGTGTTCGTTCATCTCGGCTACGGAGAAAAAAAACGAATGGACAGGAGGAGGAGACTGAGAGAGGACCGCGAATTACCAGAGGAAACATGAAAGCTTATTATGTTCCCTATCCAGCAGCCCGTGGCCGGGCATAATCTGCGACAGGTTCTTCTTCGGGGAAGTTGCACGGCTCTCGATAATGGCCGAGTCTCCCCTTCATCCCCCTCCCAACCCTCCCAGCGCACCACGTAGTCTTTTATCAGCCGGCCAAGATTCCGCCGAGCGAAAAGTTCCGTCCGCGCCGTTTTAATATCAACCCCGGGGTAATGAATTT
This sequence comes from Lasioglossum vierecki, assembly GCA_028455595.1. Lineage (NCBI taxonomy): Eukaryota > Metazoa > Arthropoda > Insecta > Hymenoptera > Halictidae > Lasioglossum > Lasioglossum vierecki. The sequence goes on from CM052336.1 coordinate 15,318,584, forward strand.
ACCGCGGTTGTTAGTTTCTTCCGGTGCACCAGACCCCCGCCACCGTTAACGCCCCGGACAGTTTCAACGTGCATCTCGTAAACTGTTTACGCGGATTAACGCGTGCCGCTGATTGAACGTGATCGGGCGCCGCTCGCGAATTGCCGGCATCAGCGAATTAGTTCGCAGATGTTTGTTTATTAACCATTTACGGAGTACAGAATAATCGTGATTATTCTAAAGAGATGCGCTGGTGAAAGTTTCATAAAAATCGCTCGCTTGTTCAACGATCTTTGTCGGCCTGTGTTTAGAAACAGTTTTGTAATAACCGGTGAAGATATTCGCGAAGAGTGTCCTCGAGCAGGTATTCCTTGATCACGTATAAATATTTATACGTGAAATCACGATAGCCCGAGGTGTATCAGTCGCCAAAGGCACGCCGCTCCGCGCAGCGGCAATGACAGCATACGTCGGACGGTCTCATGCTCGCGCTCATGCTCCCGCTCTCGTTTCCGTCTTCCTGTTTACAGCGCGTCGCGATCACGAACGCTGCCCGCTGTTGGCTTTTTGCCGACGAATCGCAAACGCCTGTCACAACACGCTTTTTTTCTCCCTCTCTTTCTCTCTCCTGTACACCGTATTCTCCTCGCTCCGTCATTGACACAAACCTCGTTACTCAATCTCGGACGTCCAGGTCGCAACGCTTAACTCGGAAACACTTGCTTTCCTGTAATTAATGTCACCGTTTAATTCGTTTTAATCGATCCGGTCGGGTCCGGCTGCTGCAATTTTACCGATCGCCGGCGCATTAGAAAATCCTGTCGTTCGCTAAACAGGCTCGGCTGTTCGATTTTCCTCTGACGAAAAGAAAATTGGTTCGATCTAGCCGCTGGCACCACTGGAAGTATTCCGTATGCCATCTAATACTAGATGGTTCGGAATCCATCTTTAAAATAAACTGTAGGTCACCGTCGTGAAATAATTCTCAAAAAGAATTTAAAAAGCGACGTTAAATACGGAAAAAAAATTAATGAATTAAGGAATGGGGAGGGACGCAATAAGTATGGAATTAAAGGGGTTAGCGATAATTAGGAGACTAAAAGAGTAGAACAGGGTAGGAATGCGTGAGACATAGAAACGAATGAGAGAAGGTATGAACGAATGCGTGAAATAAGTTATTGTAAACCAAGTCATTTCTTAGCTGTAAGACTGAGTTAAAGCAAATTATTATTATTATTATTAATAATAAATTATTATTAATTATATATATAAATAATATATTATTTAATATATATTAGTTATATACATAAATAATTTTATTATTATTAATAATAAAAATTAATAATAATGAAAAAAGAAAAGAAAATTTCGATAATTAACCATCAAGGCAATTTTAGCTCAGAGTCTTCACGAAAAATTGCTATATCATTATTCGAAATATTGTTTATTAGTATCGTATACAAAATATTGCTTGGACGAACCAGAAATCACGAGACGAAATACCAAGAACCGCGAGCGACAGATCGTAAACCCCATGTCAGAGATGTAAACGAGATCGCGTGGTCTAGTAAATTTGTAACCTCGAATTATGGCACTTGCCACGTAGAAATACATACAGAAAGTATACTTACTCCGGTGTGTCGCTAAACTTTTCTATAATAGGTTGCCGTCGCGCAAAACCCGTTTCTCAACATTTTAAATAAGTAAAGAGGAAGAATATCACGTTCTCGTAGAAGCTACTCTCGCAAGTGCTATTTAGAAAGTGTAGAACCAGATGATAAATGAGAGTTTGTGCTGTGAACCGCGCTGCATATTAAAGTGACCGTACACTCTTGCCAGGCTGAACAACGTGCCACTTCATCAACTGATTGTACTTTACCTGTGCAACATCGACGACGTACAATTCGCCGGGCAAGTATGACCTAGTCGGTTGAAAAGTATTACAATCGATCGACACACTGAATATAGTATTCATTTCCTTTGGGGCATTATTGGATCCTCGCGAGTCTCGCAAGATATTTCTTGACTGCAATCTTTGTGAATTGAATTACACCGAGATTTATTTTCTACGGGGTTCGAGGCGCAGTTGCATTTTGATGGGGCCATGAAGCGACGCGAAATTATTCTCAGGTCAGTGTAGCTCGTGTCAGATTTTATAAATCTTATAGAAGAGCGATTAGGAAGATATTTTGCTCTTTAACAAAATTGCGCTCCTACAAAATTTAGAAAGTCTGACATACTCCCGCCTTCCAGACACACGTTCGATTGTTGTACGACCCCATAGCCCGCTGACCCCTAGAATCCAGAAGGCAGAAGCTAAAATGGTTTTCGCAGACACATTGACGCGTGCCGCCACGCATCCCGCGGCCCACGGTGCGCATTGTTCCATACTAATCGGCTCTATTTGAGAGGATTCGTGCGCGCTCGCCGGCAACGTATTGCAGTCACGTTGACGCGAAAAAACTAGGCGAAAAAGAGAGAGAGATAACGCTGTCGGACAAATAAAAAACACAGCGAGAAGGAACAGAGCCTTTCGTTGGGCGCGGGTTTTTTTCACATCACTAATTCGTGAAGCTCGTGAAAATTGCAAACGTTGCACGTGGCATTTTCCCGGCCAGACAACTCGGGGAACAAACTATTCCCCAAGATCCGTGCTAAGAGGCCGGACGAAACAAGCTCGGCGAAACTGGAGCGCGAGCACGTGTGTGCCGACCATTCGCATGCACCAATTATAGAATGCGAGGGTTTGTCCCCAACGTTTTCGGGATGACGAGGAGAAATGTCGATGGCCTGCTAGGTGGTTTGTCAAACAAAATCTGCGGTCCCCGCGTGCTCCAGTTTAGAAGCGCAATGCTGTTCTACAGGGCGCTGCAAAATTGATGCGAATATACCATGGAAAATCATTCTTTCAGCATAAACCAACCGAAAACGTGGAATGAAACTGTTTCCCACAAAATTTGCGAAATCTCCTGCATTTTGAGCAGTTCATGAGAACGTACCTTCTCATGGATAAATTCAAAGAGGCTGAAATGAAATAAAACTTTATGCCTTCTCGAGGAACGTCCAGAGAATTGAAAATAAAATGAAACAGTATTCGATTTTTTTCATTTTTTCATCTTTCATGAAAGAAATATAGAATGAAAAATATGTGCTCGAACGGAGAGAAAGGATCTTGTTTTTTAAAATTAAAATATCTCTGAATGCAAGGGGTAAGTAAACCAGTGAAAAATACCGTTGAGCCGAGAATGAAGCGGAGAATAACAGAGCGTGTTACGATCCGGACAAAAATCTGGTCGAGAAGCGAGATGAACGCTCGACAATCGGGCAAGATGGCCGATTTAAAGCGGGGAGAATTTCCGGGGCGACAAGTTGCGGGGGCGACAGAGTATTCGGTGGTAAAAGTTACGGGGGCGGCGATATTTTTGTCAAGCTTTTAGGGGTGGCGTCGTAAATTCTTTCCACTCATTAGTCGGAAGCAAGTCTCGAAACAACGAGAACGTATCCGGTGAATAATTCGCGAGAAGTAGATGACACACTCTCGCGGCGAAAGGGAGCGGTTTGCTCGCTCGGTCCACCCGTGGATCGTAAACTCCTTTTACGAGGGGTCGTTGTAGAACACGAGAGACAAAGAAAGAGCGATAGCGGGAGAGAGAACAGAGAGAACAGAGAGTTCTGGCGTTTCCGCATCCGAAAACGGAGAGCTTCTGGCTTGTGGACGCGTGGAAAATCAGAAACAGGTGGCAGCCGCTTAATTCATCCGACGGCGGAGTTGGGCCACTTCAGCAACGAGACAACGAGCGGTTCCTCGTGTTAACAAATGTCGCTTTCGCGGTCCACTTACCGCCACGAATCTCGAATTCGGGTCGCGTAATTATTTTGAGCGTTCTTCGAAAGCTGGAGAGCTTAGGTGCTCGGTGAAACGAGCTGAGAAAGAAAGATAAAGACAGAGAGAAACTGTCGTCGATCGGTGAAAGAGGAAAAGGAATGCGGTCTCGGTAGACAAGTCTTTTTGTTCGCGGGGATGATTCTTACGACCTGAATCACTACAGGATGATGCTACAACGTTCCCAACAACCTGATTATGTGGAGCTCGTTCCTTAATCTCGATTAAAAAGAAGATATAAATTTTCCATTTACATCTTTAGATTCAATTAACCGTGCTCGTAGTCTGCTAACAAGGACGGATAAAATGTTGTTCGCGGGGAAATGAACTGGTTGGAAATAATTTCGCGAATTGATAAGAGGGCGTGGCGTTTTTCTACAGTGGCGTAAATAGCTCGAGGGGATGATACGTCCAAAGATCGTCTAATTAGACATTCCGCGAGAAACTACCGGTTGGCAAGCTACAAAATTGGTTTCGTTGCAGACGTGTGCGAAGACAGTGATGGTACGGCAATGTGTTGCAAATTACACAAGCGAATCGCTTTCACTTGGCACACGCGCGCGGCCAGTCTCGTGCCGTGTGTCGCGTTTACATGTGTATGGACGTCTCTCGCGTGCGTTCATTTGCCGCGACGCTATTTCGGTTTACTATATATTTCTGTTCCCTCTCTCTCACTCTCTTGCTGCGTCCCGTTCGACGGTTTTCGCGCGCGCTGACTCTATCGGGGCCACGACTTGCGCTACGTTCTAATTTAACGTTCTAATTCGACGTAACCGCGTTAGACCTCTCGGCTGCTATAAGCGGCCGGCTAAACCTCGCGAGCCTAATTATGGCCCTTGAAACCGTCACGGAAAGAGAAACCGCGGAGACCTATCGCAACGCATCAATCAGAACGCGAATTGCCGGACATAATCGTTTCATCTGCCACGGAAAAATGCGTCTCGCGTGAGTCGGGGAAACATTCGTGAATCGCGACACCGTTCTTTGGCCTCTGAAACTTAATCCAACTACAACTGCAGGCCACGTAAAAGTGCATTGGCTCATGTTCATACAAAACGGTTCCCGGCACCGAACCCGGCGATAATTACCGCTAAAGGTGAAGGATTCCGAAGAGAACGGTGCGCGCGAATAGATCTCCGGTACCATAAATCACCGCTGCAGAAACTGTCGAACATACGATCGAGCTGAAATCTCCGGACAGTCGCTGCGGGGCCCGGCGCTGCTTCCGGAATTAATATAAACGAGCGCGATACCTTATCGTGCCGAGCACGTACGGTTTCCTATAAAACTGGCGATTGCGCTTTAACCGCCAGTCGTTCTCATTTACCTGGATCATTAAGGAAACCGTAGCCGGAAGGCAGCAGACGTTTCCCCTTCTCGCCGCAGAATGCCCAGCATCATCGGCCGCCTCGTAATAATAAGCAGGATCCCGGCAGTGTACGCAACACGGGACTCTCGCCGCGTGGAATTACAACTGCCATTAGCGAAATGGGAGGTCCTACCGACTGCAAAACCTTATGGTAGTTGCCTTCGTTCTACCTAATTTTGCGAAAATATTATTGAAGTCGAAGTTACGTTGCGTGAAAGGGTTTATTTGGATTTGATGATGATGAACAATGTCCTTTTAATATCGTGGTAATTATTTACTTTAGTGGCTTCCTTGAAATATGTTGTCAAGGTCATCATTCTGAACGACTTTTTCCTACACATGTTACCGCCGCTCGATTTTAGTTTTCGAGATATTCGCAAAAGACTATTACTAATATTGTATTGAACTTTTCGTATTTCTGCACGCTCCGCGGCAACGTAAGCTTGTCCCAGCGCGGTGTTTGTTTACATTTTGCTTCTAAACACGCTGTAGTGATGAGAGAGAAACAGGGTCTCATTCTGGTCATACACGTATAGGGTAAGCTTTCAATTTTGAAAAACTACCCTAAGGCCGACCCTCTCCGCCCCCTCTGCGACCACACCACAACTCATTCTATTCGTATGATTTTTCCCTTAGTAGTTCAAATACCGGATTACAGCTGCAATGCAAATATTATGCGATCACAATGAGTTGCGGTTAGGTCGTTGAGGGAGCGGAGAGGGTCGGCCGTCAGACCGGCCCGACCACACATACGAAAATCCTTTTATGTATATGTTGTATATTGTATACCTGTTTTATTCACTTTGTGTTTAGTTAGAAATGCCTAACAAATCCAAGTGAGAAAATTCAGTATAGTATTAGAAATAGTTTTTTGCAAATATCTCGAAAACTAAAACTGAGCGGCGGTAACATGTATAGGGAAAAGTTGTTGAGAATGATAAGCTTGACAACATATTTCGACGTCATCAAAATCAAAATCAAAATCAATATCGTCTTTATCGCGCAAGTTTAAGGTACTCAGAATTTTCCTATTTGAATGTTTGATTTGCTAAGCTAAACGACGCTTTGCACCATTTTTCGAAGATCTTATGTTGGCTCCCAAGAGAAAGATGCCGTCGCGAAGCCTGTGGTTCCCGGTCGAGCAGTCTTTCACAATTTGCGAGTCCTCGATATCGCCTGTGATTTTTCTTTTGTTTTCTTCATTAATCACGGTCGATGTTAACCGAGTTGCCCGCGGTGCTTCTCGATTTCCCAGGACGGAAAACGCTCGACGTGTCGCTGGCCTCGAACTTGCCCCGGCGCACGTCATTCGATTAAGTAATATTTACGAGCGTAACGAATGATAAACGGGAAACGGAGGCGCGGGCTCGCGGCGCGTATCATTTTCGAAATTGCATTTCTAGAGAGAGAGAGAGAGAGAGAGAGGCAGCGAACGGTACCTACCCAGCAATGTTTTTAAGCGCCTCACCGACTCCCGAGGAAATAGGATGAGAAAAGCTATGCTCTGCCGTTGGGGGCGTTATCACGATAAACGGACGACCATATTTTTCTGAGACGTGCCGGCTTCCATTACACCCTCTCGTTAATGTTCCCGTGCGCGCACGCCCGCGCTGAAAGCGCCACGCTACTAGTCGGAGTATCGTAACGACGCCTGGTCCCGGCACTTTATTAACTTCTCATCGCAATCAAGCCGTCCGTTGTCCCTGCGGAAAAATGTCTGTCATCGATCCCGCGCTTTGTCGCGTGTCATCGCGCGCGAAATTTCGGTCCCAAGTTGCTTTGTTCGCTCGAGCGCAGGCGGCTGGTGTCGGGTCTGCGTGACTTCCGAAAACAACCAATTATTGATGTCACGTGACCTTGGCTGTAAAATACTTTACGTTCCTCCCTTGGATCGAATTATCGCGGAGCAGCTTTCGGTTGTTTGCGGATTGAAAATCTGTATTTTTGAAAGAACTCGCGCACGAGAAAATGCCTAAAAACATTGGAAAACGAATTCGAAACGTTCCCTCAGATTCGCTTATCGATCAGGCGTTCCGGGATTATCGAAAAGTTACCAGAGCCCCACATCGTCGCCGGTTAATTAGTACACAGTTCCAAGAAGCTCGTCGGAGCGATGCATCACGTTGCCTCTGGCGAACGACACCAATTAGTTTTCATAAGTCGAGTCATGATGAATACGAGAAGTACCAGCAGGAGGGGGAACTTGTCCGGAAACTTAGCAGCCGATTACAGGGTATCCGCGAACTTTTACCCGTTAAAATTTCAATCGAAAACGATCTACATTCCGCAGGACTCTCCTGCGATAAGTCGTCGAACAGGATTCCACGCTGTAGCGAAAACCGTGGAAATCTTTGCCCGAAGTGAGAACCAAAAGACAATTGCAGTATCTAATTGTAATGTTGTATCTTATTTTAGCAGAAGATGTAATTTTCCGTGCTGCTGCCTTTTCGAGAGGATCAAATTGCAGCGAACCTGTAAGACCTAACCCAGATTCGCTACAAAGGTCGCAATGTATTTTAGAAACATTAGATCACTGGACGCCTAATGTACTCTCTAAGATTAATTTTCAGTTCCAAACACATATATGCAGTTGATTTAATCACAGATGTATACACGCGGAGGATGATAGAGAGAGTTAATAACCCCAGCGAAACCATAAACAGAAACTCCTTTTGCGAATCCGAGACAGGCAGAGTGGTCCCCAGGACCTTCTTTAGCATTTCAAAAATTTTAGAACTGGTTTAAAAAAAATGTACGGGAAAAAAGCAACACAGTTCCGAGGTTAATTCGAATAATTTTTTCAGGACTTGCGGTTACATTAAAAAATAATATACATGCTACGAGGGCTGAATTTTATAAATTTTAATCTCCAAAAAATGGCAACTTGGTAACGAATGGAATATAAAAGTAAACATTCTTTGACAAACATACCACGGTTTTTGACACGGTTTTATTTGCGGTCGGTCAACTTCGAGAGCGACGAAAAATATTGCCCTGGACACGACAAAAATAAAAGACAAAATAAACATTTTTGTAGCACGTATAAAACAGTTCGTGTGAAATTTTTGACGTCTGGGAGCATCGGCATTTAGAACTGTGATCGAATGCTTGAAATAGTCGCATGGAAATAATAGAAAGTAGGCAGAAAGATGATTTAATAGATACGAAATCCTGCCACTGAAATTCAATCCCAACAGAAGAACGTTCAGAGATAGAGAAAAACTGGAAACTTGGCAAAAGCGTTTTGACACGCAAGCATTTTTATAACAGGCATTTAAATAGACCCTGAAACTCAAGAACAATATTTAATAATTGCAGCAATAGCCGACCAAATTTTACCGATCCATGCACACATTACGGTGCATACCGTGTGTGCAGCAGGGATCGATAATCCAGCAAGCAGGGCGGGTTTCTGGTCCGCCAGATGCGATTGCAAATTTTCAAAGTGATCTAAACGATACACAGTCGGATGAGCAAATAATTAGCCTTAATCAGCTGCCACGGATGGCCGGTTTTCCAGGTGAGGAAAAACCTCGGTGATGAAATAAATGAATGCGGAAATGCACCGTAGAACCGTTCCCCTATCAAAAATAAAACAATTAAAAATCCAAGGGAAACGACGAAACCCGCGCGAAACACGGATCAAGATCGAAGAGGCAGATCTCTTGTCAGGATGATTTTCTGCTGTGTATATTTATTGCGTCGTCTCGGGGCAAATATAAAAAGTGGACAAGCCATGTTTCATGACTTACTGTCACGGAAATGAAATACGCGAGACAGTTACTTTCGTGAATCGCGCTGCTTCATTTTGCTGACATTTACCACCGCCCTTTAACGCGAGCTCTCCAGAGAGAAGAGGAGAAAGAGAGAAAAAAAGAGAGAGAGAGAGAGAGAGAGCTGTATTCGATGTTACGAGCATAAGTGAAGATAACATACAAGTTTGGACACGATGAATTAACAATAGCATTCAACTATTTATAATGACAGCCGAAATTACGCTGAGATCGTGGACACGCTTTCCAAGTGAGAACTGGATCTTCTGACAAATGTGCGCGAAATTAAAGTGTAGTGGTTGAAGCTGAGTGACACCTGGTTATTTCGATTTTCAGGTCGAGATCTCGAGTTTCGTACGAGAGAAACGTGCGTGCGAATTATTTATCTCGAAAGGATATTTTCACGGTTTTGACTCGGGAAGACATAAACCTCTATTGAAAATTTTACGACGATCCGTTCCCTGAGCTATTCTAATAAAAAAAAAGACTACGATATATATGTCTTGTTTATTTGTAATTTGGATACTACGGTTGATGTCATCATGAACATCGTGCCGAGTAATATCGCCAGTGAAGTATTAAACATCCGTGAGACCGTTCGAAGGGAAGAGTGTGTTTCCTTGGAGCGGAGCAATTTGGGTCGGATCAGAAACGCAATTTTCGAAGCGTAACGATGCCTTAGCTAAAACAATGGGGGCCTTTTTGATTGGTCAGGCCGTCTCTGAATAGGCCGGAGAACTGCAACCCGGCAGCTCAGCACAATTATTCCGATTTTGCAGCCGGGTATCTCTCTCGGGCTTCATCCACAACCATCGGCCTAAATACGTCACCGGAAATGATATTCTCTCGGAAAGAACGGCTCTCCGGCGCTGGGTAAAAGAAGGGATCGCGGACCCAGGGAATTGTAACAAGGATCACGAATGAGAATAGTAATTAACGACCGGCAACGTTCGTTAGACGATGTCTCAAAGAAAGAAAGAGCAATAGAGGGTCGTCAGTGAACGTACGGATCCACGCTTTTCTGTCCGCGATTCCGGTTAATTCGATCATCATATTAGAACTTCTCACAGATTTCCCTAGCTGGCTCGAAGATCCGCCTCTCTCTGTCTCTCTTTCTCTTTCGCAATTCGTTTACCCTGTGTCCTGGATCAAATGTAATCACCGAACAGAACGGGAAGAAAATTCGTAATTGATTTGTTACAGGAAGAGGATCCAGAGGAGCATCGGGCGACCCGGATTCTCTAGATTAGAATGAAAAAGCATCGGTTTCATCCGTCCGTCAAACTTTATCCCATGCTGTCAAATTGACAGGCTGTCTTTGCTCGAAAAACGCCGTCGCTCGAAAACACGTATATAATTGATGGTAGATTAATTGCTTGCACGTTAATCATCCGACGATCCTTATCGATACGTGTCCCTCCCTCCCCAGAAGAAGCTCGTTTTTTTCGGGGAACGTCTGTCGATCAATGTTAGATTAGAATGGTATATATTGCCATGCTTTAGCTTTAAATATTTGGTAATCGATATTGTTTCTACACGAACAGTGAAGTTTTGAAGGTATTTTTATCGTAATTCAAATAAAACAGTCCCTCATCAACATCCGCCATTACCATGGAGAAAAATACAGCCGCGAGGAGCGCTACGTGCACATGTCCCAGGAGAGGTTGGTAGGAGTAGCAGGCGTTTGAGGGGCCCCTATCGTGCTCATCACTTCTATAGAATAAATGAAAAATGAAATTCTTCTCGATCGAAAATGTAATGTAAAATACATTTGTGATTTCGGATCACGGTTCGATCATTAGTAACAACAGCAAGTTTGCAAGTTAATTTCACTCAACATTTCAATCCCTGTATGGATCTTCTTCTATGGAGAGACATTTTTGTGTCTGAAAATTAATACGTTTATATATTGAAACAAAAAAGAAATATATTGCTGTAGCACTTCGTCCCTGTTCCCGTCTCGCTACTATCGCCCCACTAATTCTACGGTTGTACATAGTTTGACGTTGGTAAGGACCTTTCGGTTCTCGGAGGTGAAAAAGTTGGAATTCTCCGATATACGTCATATAAAGAATTTATGAGAAGCATCGAGGAATAACGTCGTAAAAGGTAGAGTGGAGAGACGAGTCTTAATCCGACTACTCTGCAGCGGTGTCCCGCGCAATTTCGATCGAGACAGAGTGGACAGAAAATTAGAGCCGCCGTTTCAGGTTCACGGAAAGTGCTCGACAGCCGTTAAGACGGCGTCCTAAGGAAAGCTTGCCGCTCCGAGTACGGTTTTTCGCCGGGCCGTGGAAAAAGTAACGGCTAAATCGTTGCCAAGTTTCTCCGGCCCGATTCGCAACGGTGTTCGCTGAAAAATCTGTTCGTTAGCGTTTTCTTTCGGGGGAGTATCTGGGAACACAACGGGACGCGGGATATGGTGGTTCTCTCGGTAAGCTACCGGTGAATTCGACTTTCCGCGAGCAACTTTCCATTCTGTTTTTTCCGAGGAGAGCGTTCCGCCTGCAGGGATTGCGGACTAAAATAATCTTAGCCAGGCGTTTCAGCCGTGTTTCGCAGTTTACCCCGGGATATTCCTCGGCCCCCGAGAAGTGCGGCCTACTTCCGGAAAAGTGGGCGGAAGTGCGGAACCAGAACTTCCGGCCCCGAGATGAGCTGAAACCGCGATCGTTACCATCGGCGAACTTTTTCGGAAAAGCCGCCGAAACCGACCCGGTAAATATTAACAGATACGTGCCAAGTTTTCCTTGACCTACTGCAAATACATCCGCTGGTAAACCACAATGGACAGAGGCGAAGCTCTCTGTGTGTCTCTCTCTCTCTCTCTCTCTCTCTCTCTCTCTCTCTCTGTCTTTCACGTTCATTCTCTCGTTGATTCTCTCTCTCCTTCTCTCTCTCTCTCTCTTTCTATCGACTGCAGAACCGTTTCACTCAGCCCCATCTTCTCGCGAAACGGTTTCCGGTTCTCGTGCACAGTCTTCTCCGAGAACCTTTGCTCGATTTCTCTCCGTCATTCCTATTCTCCGGCTATCTCTGTCGAGACCGACGGGGATCAAGCAATTACAGAGCCAAGATCGCGACGAAATCACGATCCACCGTAGCGTGGATCGAGCCTGTTTACCGACTGATGCGAATACTAATTACCCCCCACTAGGCTTCACACTTTTATTCAAAATCGTGTTCATCAAGGTTTACGAGAACCGGCTAACAAATGTCATTGCAATTTTTAACTAAGTCATATTACTCTCACTTGTTCCAGGTTTTTTAAAAGTGATCAAGGAATTTTCGTTTAGTTCCAGAGCGGTGTTCGCGGTTCACCAACTAATTACTATGGAGATCCACGGTGGCCAATTATCGAGGCAATTAATACTTCTACCGGAGTATATACGGAAAATATGGAAAAATGTAATCCTCCGTCGTTTTTCTGGACTCCGACTATACGGAGGAACTTCGTCGCCGTATGGAGATATGTATTCGTTCATTATTCCCCTCTCTCAGCGCTGTGTTTTCTTTTTCATTCGATATTTCGACCAAGCCAATCCTCGTCTCTAATCCGCGTCACAATTGCTGCGAATCCAACGGTTTCGATGCCCGTTCTTTCCCAATATTTATCCGCGAGCTTCGAGCCGGTTAGAAATTTCTCACCGGCCGGGAACCTCACTGGACTTGCCAAAAAGGATCTGTATACTATTGTACTTCGCTTTGAAAATATAACTTTATAGTTGTATCGATTGCTAAATAGAGATGTATCATTGGAAATTACGTCGCGCTGAATCGTAATTGCTCGATTGGCAATTCACCGGTACCGAAGCAATATTAACCACTGTTGACACTTCGAATAGCATTTACAAGCGTTACCGTCCTCGACAGAGTGGAAAAAGATTGCATCGAAGGTCTGTGGAGCAATCGATACACGGTTTCCTTGGTTCCGGGTTACAAGAAAATGCTTTATTGTGGCTCGCTGTATGTGGACAGCGCGGAGGGGGAAAAAACGAAGCTAATGAAAGATGGCATCAAGTAAATAGCGGATGCAAGAATCAGGACACGGACGTACACGATAGAAAAAGAGGTATAATGTCGACTGGCTACACAGAGTATCGATGTTTTCATCGCGACTGGAATTTGTTCCTGTTGTTTACACTCACGTGCAATCCCAACCGATATCCCGAAACCCGTAAGCTTCGATGATTTGTTATGCTACGAAAGACTGCACATTTCGATTCTAAGAGAACGTCCCCCCATGCTCCCCTTTTCCACCGGAATCCTGTTTTCCACCAATTTTCCATTCTTTCTTTTATTTTCTCTGTACGCCCCAACCTCCTCCTCTGCATGTAACGTGCTTCATGGCTTCTGTTTGCATAATGGAAACGCAACGACGCGTCGAATCGGAAACCTTGAAGCCTATAAAAATGTTGCACCGTGGAATATGCAGTTATAGTCATCCATCATCGAGCACGGGGCGCACGGTCTACACTGTATACAAAATCACTCGTGAAATTAAAAGTTGATTCAAGATAAGCGTCAGAACGATCTAGTATAAAACGATCTAACCCAGAGTGATTTTTAATCTCTGTGTAAAATCATTTCAGATCGAAAACATTGAAAAAGAACTTAATTCGAAATACTTTATGATTTTATAAAATACATACTACAATTGTTTTTCCGACTGAGATTGTATTTAATTTTGAAGTTTAACGAAACAGTAACGGAACCAAAATCAAGGGTGCCGATAAATCCAGAGGTCGAGGAACAATGAGTTCCCGAGACTCACGGCCAATTCTTCTAATATCCCGGTCCGCGAAGAATGCGGCAACTTTCAACTACGATTTTCGCAAACTAAATACTCCGGGAGTCCGGAGGCAAATAATCCCCGGGTCTAGGCGAGTGTTACTTATAGCGCCTTATCAAGGTCTGCGCAATTTTCCGCAGCCCCGCTTAATTTCCAGTGTCAAATATTTGACTGAATTCGCCACGGGGTGGTCTGGGGGATGAATTCCGAGGGGGTTGTTCGCTCGATATTTCCAATAAAATTCAACGGGGGAGCGATACCGTTTGGCGTTACGCTGCCGAGCTTCCTGTAGCATATCAAGTCCTCTGGAACGGGTTAAAGAAGGAGAAAAAGCTCGCGAGACGAAGCGTGGAATTTTGCAGGGTCTCGTACACGTGTACAGGGAAGAATCAAAAAGACTGCGCCCTTATCGCGCGGTATAACGCGGTAAATGAATAAAACTTCAATCTTCAGTTTTCACTGGCAGCGTAGGCAGCAAAAAAAAGATATGTGAGCGAACGAGCAGCTGAAACGGGGAACGGAGATAAAGAGAGAGAGAGAGAGGAAAGAGCGGAGAAACGACTAAAGAAAAACGAACGTAAGAAAGGATCAAACGGGAAACAAAGGAAGTGAAAGAAGGTCCCGTCACGTGCCGATCGATACATTCGCCTTTATCGTGCGCCTGCCTGCCTCTCGCTGTTCGAGCTTCTCTCGACGGTATGTGTATGTACGTATCCACGGCCACGAAATACATCAGCAAAGTGCAGCCTGCACTTTCGGAAGCCGATCCCACGCCCGTCGATTCTAATCTCGGCCAACTTTCACCCCCTCTTTCGGCTATAATGTCTTCTTTAGACGCGCGGACAGTCGTTCTTCGCGGCCACGCTCGTTATCGAGGACAAATACCCATCAAAGACCGAGATTCTTTTACCTTACAGGAATCGACAATGCTTCATCGCGATCTTTTCATGCACATTTGGATCTTGCATTAGTTCTTCCCGCTTATCTTTTATTACATACTTGAACTAATTTTATCAACATCTTATATAACACTGTTTAAACGTCTGGACACTTTTTATCGTACGTCCTTCTTCCTTATGGAAAGCACAGGTTCAACCTTACTCTCTGATTCATCGATTAAAATCTTAATTGGAGTAAGACCTCGTAACCGATATTTAAGATGCACGTCAATCCGTTCCATAAAAACGGAGAGTGTTAATGAAGCTAATAAAAAGTCATTCGTGTTCACGGTCACGTTGGACATGGCTTTCAAGAACGAAGTACAGTGGGGAATCTTTGTTATTTGAGTAATTAGGAGTGATACTGTGTACAGCAAACAGTCGGGTGGGGATTTTATGTGTTCGCAGCATTTACGATCGTTTAAAGGCCGGCAAAGAAAAACATCTAAAGAACCGTAATAAAACTTTGTACTGTCAATGGAATTTAATGAAACTTAACAAATTTCTTTTTCACTCACCGAGTCACCGAAAAGTGGGTAATTTTGCTGTTTTGTGGTAATTTTAACATTAAAATAATCGCACAGCGTTGACGTTTAAGAGACAGTGAACAGTAACGTTGTTCGTAGAGTTGAAAATATGTGTGTCTGATTTGCGGCAGGATTCGCAAAGTGCATAAAATATTTGTCGTTGAGAATCACGGTTAGACGATCTCGTCCCACCATGTATGGTTGCGCAGCAATCAAAGTGCAGCAGAAACCGCTAGTGTCTTATGCAATTCCCCCGAGAAGGAGGCACAGGTTACTACGGCCGGGGAATATGGATGAAGCAGAAGCCTCGAGTTTTCGAAGTTCTTACAAGTTTCCCCTTCCCGTTAACTTTTGCTTTTAATGAATACTTGATCGTGACGTATCACCTAATACTTCGAAATTTAATGGAACAAGCCAGCCGCGGGACTTTAGAAAAATAAAGATTGAATCTTAGCGTGCGGCGAGAGAAGCGCGCTCACGGGCACGGTCACCGGATTTATGCTCGTCCCCTCGAGACAACGTCCCCAAACTTTCAGATTCCTGACGCGAGAACATTGAGAAATAGTTGCCGATCAGCTGAAACGCGTTTTGCCCGTGATTCATGACACTGGCGGTGGCTTCTCGAAAATAAAAAACTACGACAGACGAGCTGAGAAATCGTTGGCGATCGAATCGCGACGTTCTCATCTATGATTCATGCGATTCAATGGGTACTGCTTCTGACAAAAATCGACGAATATAATAGCTCGCGGTCAGCTACGATCGATCGCTCTACGAGTGATGCTGTTTAAGTCTTGAAGAGCCAGGAAAAAATTAGTCTGATAAATAGCGCTTCTGGTTTAACGTTAAAACATTAGGGTACGGATATAAGGGAGCGGCGAGGATCGAGGATATCAACGAGGTGAACATCGCGGCAAAATCAAACCAACGTAGGGTAACTGCACCAGTGAATGAACATTTAAGAAATTGTTCAGGAAGATATTTTATTTTAAAAAAAAATATGTGAATTAAAGGAATCTCATATATGCCAAATGGCTCCGTATACTTCATTTGTCAAAAATAAATGAACACAAATAAAATAAAATTATTATTTTTCTTTATTAAACGTTAAATAAAAAATATAAAAAATACCAGTCAATCAACACTACATTCTAGTAATTATTGCTAATAATTATTATTATTGTATTTATTAATAATAATTATTGGCCCAAGTCGTTATCGCTAGTATGCCGTGCGGGTTAAAATTTGTGGAAATATACAAAAGCGTTCATTTACTGGTGCTCGTTTATTCACTGGTACAGTGACCCTAATCAAATGCATTTAAATTTTCTCTCTAACCTTTTCTTCTATCTTCAAGCCTGTTTTTCGTGAGTTACCCGGTATAATTGATCACGCGAGAAGTGAATTTTTGTTTGTCAGAACTATCTAGTATAAAACAATCTAACCCAGAGTGATTTAAGATCGAAAACATTACAAATGAACTTAATTTGAAATACTTTATGATTTAATAAAATACATACTACAATTGTTTTTCCAACATTGAAATTAAACGACTGAGATCGTATTTAATTTTGAAGTTTAACGAAACAGTAACGAAACCAAAATCAAGGGTGCCGATAAATCCAGAGGTCGAAGAAGAATGAGTTCCCGATATAATTGGTCGTTGATAACGTGAGAAGTGAATTTTTGTTTGGTTCCTTTTGTCCGAATACAGTAAATCAAGTGTTTAATTCGTGCAAGTGAAATTCGATTGAACGAAAGGTGGAAGTACAATTGCGATTGCGAGTATCGCTGGATAGATAGACGGTAGATGGGATGGCGATGATCCCGTTCGATCTCGAACCAAGAATACCTAACGATCGTAGGGGACGTACCATTGCCACCGGTTACCAAGTTAAATTGAACCGTTTCATCGAAGGTCTGAGGCAGGAGTGTCAATTCAAGTTTAGGTCGAGACTGTGGAGTCTGTAGACTGAGACGCCTCGTCGGCGACGATCCCCGGCGTCGTCGTCAACGTCGTGCCCATATAGCATCGGCCGTTTGTACGTGCAATCGGGGAGAAACTTGGCCTGTGTACCCGCTCGCGCTTAGGCGCGAGATCGCGGGTAACTGGCATAACTGTCTCCGGCCGTGGTCTCCGGTAATCAAGGCTTTCGTGATCGCTCGCCTATGCGGCTGTGTACACAGAGCCCAGGTTTCCTGCGAGAGCGTGCCCGATATCCGCGCACAGCACCGACGCCGTGGCCATCCAAGTTACACCACGTCGGAGATTTAACGGCGCGCATATTCGACGGGTTAAACGTCGTGTCTGCAAATTCCAATGGGGCCGATAATCTCGTTCGACCGTGTCCCTTGCGGGTCACCTGGGATTCGCAGATCTACTGGCTTGGAATAGCCTCCAATCATCGCTGGCATTAACTTTGTTTCTTCGGCACAGCGCACAGCGGTACGCTCAACCGATCTACCACTTTATTAAGTCGTTGGACTCGTTTGGACATCAGCTACAATATTATGCAGTGAAAAATATATATAAGTTTCTTCTTGAATTTTTTAAAGAAATTTTCTTTGATAAAAATCAAATGCTGTTCGTTGGTCACGACATCACGTGAGAACGACTGGACCGATTTGGCTAATTTTTTTTTAAATGTTCGTTGTAGTCCGAATAAGGTTTTTAGGGGAAAAAAATTGGGAAAGTTGTTCGGAAAAATAGGAAATTTGGGAGAAATGAAAGTGCTTTCTTCTATGGGATTTTTGTATGAATTCAATACCATAACTCACAATACGACCGACGGATATGCGTAATTCTTTTTTTGGATTTGTTCTTTATTGTTCTGGAAAAGTTTTCAGGGCAAAAAGTTCGAGACAATTACAAAGAAAAGTCGGAAAATTCGGGCAAACAGCAAAAATCATAATTTATTGAAATTTGGACTGGACAACGTCTGTCGGGTCAGCTCGTTAATAATAACATAGAATGTTGATTTTTAAATATTTTTACGTAACACTCGCAGTGTTTGCTTAAATAGGAATCGTGAAGATTTCTCGATCCGGAAATTTCAGTCTGGTCAAACGAAAATCAATGTAACATTCTCGAGGGATGGAAAATGGAAATATCTCTTTCAAACCATCACCGCCGAAAATCCGGCCCGAAACGCCTAGAAATTAACTATCCGGCTAGCCGGCTGAACGATACAAAGCTTTGGCCGTCTATACAGCGGTTGTCTTACTATTCCGCTTTGAAGATTTTCAAACTCAATCTCGAGGTGCAAGATTCTATTAAAATGTAGATATCATCGATGGCGACTTTGCGATGCAAAACATGATCGTGTCAAAGGTATCGCCGCGCGGTCAATATCGTCCATTATAGTGGAATATGGGTCGGGCCGCGGGAAATCGAATGCAAGGCTGGAAAACGAAATTCACAGAATCCAATTCCTATGGATACTCGAAAATGCTTCGAAATTCTTTTCAACGGGAATTATTCCCCTTTTATCCCTCCAATCTCCCGATATTATTCACACCACTACAGAAACGTTCTTCGTCTCACAGAGACGGTACATATAATGTATCTGGTAGAAGACGAGTTACGCAAAATCGAGAAGAATTTGAAAATTATCTTGAATAATTAGCGCGCCGTTAAGACTCTTATGATTCGGCAAACGTGAATTGCTCTTTGAGGGAAAGAAGATTCGGGAAACGTAAAAGAATTGATTTTCTGGTTGGAGAAGCCGAGAGGGCGCAGCTTTAGCAGACTCTCCTTCTGCAGGTTCCCGGGCAAGTTTCGACGACCCATCTTCCGCGTTCGCGCGCCCCTTAAAAACATATACGCGGTCCTTCTTGAGCACCAAGCCGGCATGAAACTCGCCGGCAACTCGATGTCGTCGTTCCCGGGTCGAATACTCGAGGCGAAGGACCGTGATACTACTTGTAAATTAGTCGAGCACGCGCGCACGGCTCTGCTCTCTGCCTTGCTCACTCGTGCCATCCTCGCGAAATTTCCTATCGTCGCCGCGAGACACGACCACTCCGCGAGGGGGAGCACCACACACATACACTTTCATAAATGTTGGCGGTCGGACAGGTATGAAAAACCGGGAAGTCGTATGTCCTACTTCCACCGAAATTCCTGTCGAATCTAGTAAGCCGGCCCCGACATCCGGAAGCGGAACTTTCAAACTGTCCGATCGATTTACGAGATTCCGACGTCATGACCGAAATGTCGGTTCCTCAAAGAACCTGCTGCCTCGGGAAATTATCGATGGAACTTTGGCTAACGTGTTACAGGCTGCATTACTCAATCATTTTTCCTGTAATCGATGCAACCAGCACTTGTCGAACATAGAAGATCACCAAGTAATTACCAAACTGGAGTCACAGGAATTTTTCTACTCCACCTAAACGAAAGTTTGTTCTTGTCGATGAATAGCACTCCAATCGTAAAACGCTTCGTCAAGAAACTTGAACGCAAGTGTTGCATCTGTAAAAGCCAAAGCGACTCTTTAATGATTCGTAACAATTGCAACGACGCATTTGTGGCGGAATTCACCGACGGCTTTTACTATAGTGCTAGCAGGAGTGAAAGAATTTATTTAATAACTTCTGTGCGAAAGGGCCTTTATGATTTCAGTAATTGCAAAATGAAAAATCTGAAAGGGGGTCATTCTGACCCGACGACTGGTTCTAATGGTGAAATGAACAGGACAAAACCCTCCGCGCGGAAAATAAAATTTCACTTAATTGTCTTTCTGGCGGAGCACTATTTAAATCACTGGATTCGAGTCAAAATCCGTTGTCCAGGTACAAGCATCGTGCGATGAACATATTATTCGTCTTTAACGGTGCCGATGAAGGTGGTTTTCCTCAGAAAGTTGTACAATCAGATTAAAATCTTGTAACGTACCTTCAAGATCCTCGAACGAATTTAATTCGATTATTAAAATTTAAAGGGAACTCTAATGAATCTTATGAAAAGTTCAAATTGAACTGCCAAGCACGAAGGTAGCTGTAAGGATCTTGAATTTTGGATAAGCATTCGGTTTATGGAAAAGTATTTTCACCGCGGGCACTTATGAAAATTTACTGATCGAAATTTTATTTGAAAATGATCGACAGCGATAGGATTAGCGTAATTTTAATTTAATCTTTGGATAAAATACGAATGGATAGATTACATCGATTGGACACAGGTGACAATTTTGAGTTAATTTGCGAGTATTACGCAGATTCATTAGATGTATAAATTTTCAACTATCCCTGTCCAATTAAACGAGCCGACGCGGCAGGGCCAGAACGAAGTTAACGCTTTTCTATTTTCTTCAATTAACCATAAACCTTTCACGCGAATTCCATTCCCTGGCGGCCGTATTCATTTTGCTGGTATTCAAATTTCCCTTTGCCGCGAACTCAAATTTCCGATGCTGGTCAAAGAATGAAATAATCGAATGAACGTTTAGAAACGCTTTCCATGTACGCGTATCTCGTTCCCTGTCACCGGCAATGAAATTCCTGCAGGAATTATTCTCAATAATCGACGATGGCGAATCGTTGCAGTTGACGAGGCTCGGAATTAACAAATGTTTCGTCGAATTGCAACAATTAGGATGCCGTAAATTTTAGCATTCTTGGTTAAATTTTCCCGATAAGCAATCTCTGATATTATTAATAAAAGTTTATATATTCGGTAAAGTTTTATTCCGCAATGGGAAACGCATGGATTATTAAACACTATATAATGGAAGTAATGTAAAAGGCGATTTTTCTGATAACAGTATTATCGCGATTCCTAGACCGTGCATGTTAGAACGCCTAATTAAATTCGAAATTTCATGTGTCGAGAGAGAGAGAGAGAAGCCACGACGCGCAACGCACAATGAAACAGAAAACTGCAACCGAAGCATTTATTTCGTTCGAATTAACGTAACGCGTTTCGTAATTACGTGGAAACCGCATCAGCCACAAGCAACTTCTGACCAATCAGTCTCCTCATCTTTCTCTCTTTATCGATAATTAGCGGACTGCAAATTTTTATGCAACTTGTGCCTTTCAAAGTCGAACTTCCGAAGGTCGATATCGGGAAATCAACTTTCCACATGTTCGATTAAAATCGAACTTTTATACACTCATAATGTCGAGAAGAAAATTCTGAAAGGAGATCATTCACGCATACTGAAACAAACTTTTCGACGTACTTAATTAAAACCAAATTTTTATGAAAACATTCATCGAAAAAATACCGTAAAAGCACTTCTAGCTAATTGAAAGGGAGTCATCGCACAATCGAGGTAATATAAAACTTGTGAACTTAAAAAGGAAATTATTTATCAGAATACGTCTGGAGTGTTAGAATTGCAAGTTAACTTACGCAACCGGCCAAAATTCATCCCCAAAAAAACTTCCTCGAACGTACCTGAAAAACAAAAGAGAAACATGAGCCGGTTGCACAATCTTCGATCTATAATAGAGATCGCGATCCTAAAAGTGGCCCAGTAGGAAAAAGTTCGGCCGGTAGCGTCAACTAAAGAGAAGGGAAGCGAATTTCTCGGCGAAACGAGCGACGGTGGTTCTCGCCGGGCACGATTCGCGTGTTTTTAAACTATTTTGCACAACTCTGAATCCATCTAAGCGAGCGGCGCTGCTCGCGCACGCCAATTACAGGATCTATTACAACCAATCAGCGTGGGTCGGCGTGTTTCAGCGAAACAAGAACAGCGGGGCGAGAAGAAAGGTGGAAAAGAAACCAGAAAACGGTGTCAACAAAGGGAACCGTCGCTCGCCAAGTGAGACCACGCTAGTCTAAACGTGAGAAAAAGTTCCTTTTACCAAACTACACATCCTCATAAAAAAATTTACTTTCACTACAAAATCGCATTATTGCAAAATCATGTACTATTTATAACAGTATCGAATTTTTCGTTAAATCTTTGCAAAATTTTAAAATGCAACTACGCAGGATTATATGATAATACCTATCGATTGTGCCAGTATTATTTTTTTTGTCTTTGTCGTTGAGCGCATGTACCTTCTTTTTTATTAGATAAGTAGTCTTGTATCTTTCTCTTTTTTTCTTCTTTTTTTTTGTAAATACTTATGTAAAAACGGCTTCTGCCCGTCTATAATAAATGATAATAGTAATAATAAAATTGAGTTCAATAGAGAGCCTTTCTTTCCTACACTATAAAGAAGCACCAAAATAATTTTGTAATTCCGAAAGAAATTGCCACGCTGTGCAGTATGCACAATAAACGTCTAATTTGTTGCCAAAAGTATTGAGGGAATGCAGGTGTGTAATTTCTAATTGCATTCTGTGACTTGCAGCCCCAAAGACGTTCTTTGACGAAGGTGACAAACAAAATGCTGCGTTGCGCAAAGAGAGCTAAACAACCGACAGAAAGAGGACAGGAACGGAGACAGAAAAATGACGAGTCAAGCCGGCCAAGAATCAAGATAAGAACGCGGAATGCGTCAAAGCTCAGCAGCCAGGGAGCTTCGCATAAAGAACTGTTCGAACTGGACTCGTCCTGATGAATTTCAAGCGACACCGGGCAAAGGCAATTACGCTCGAGCATTCCTCGCGCTGGCGAAATTAGGGGACATTCACTACCACTCGCCGAAAGTATTTGAGTCGCGAATGTTTATTGGAGAACCGGAATGCAACAGTCGACGATGCTCCCGAGAAGTGTTAATCCGTTTCTTCGTAGCTAAGAGACGATTTTTGGGTATGACAGCGTTTATTATTTATGAATTTTTGAATTGGTGCCACTACGTGCGATTCATGGCAAAATTGGTTTATCGAACTGTCAACAATGTTTCAGTTTTGGCAGATTTCACAATATCCAGACGAAAGAAGAAACAGCGGTGAAAACTACATGGAATAAAAATTGCCAATCCTCTTTGAAAAGTGCAACGCGGATAACAGGATCCGATAAAGTAAATTCTATAAATGCAATTACGTAACGTTGGGTCTTAATGGGTTAACGAAAGTGTAAATTCTATTCTCTTTTTACTGGTCATAAAACGCCGCGCTGTGCACCGGCGCGTGAAGACTATGAAAAATGTTTAATTAAGGGTGTTCGTTATTGGAAAATTTCTTTGACTCCTGTAGTATTTTGCAGAGCGACAAACGAATTAATATTTTATTTATTGGTCAGGAGCTTCATTGTCGCGTTTATTTGATTTTACGTTCGTCGAGAACAAGGCAAACGTAATGAAAAACTTTTCAATTGTTTTAACTTGTTTAAAGAAACCCGTGTAACGGAGTTATGCAATTTAAGTAATACAAAATTTCATATTGGTAGTCAGAGAATTTCACCGCCGTTGAAATTAAACAGTAATTGTACTATTACGTTCGATTTTCGAATTAATCTTCTGAACTCTGAAGATTGCTGTGAACCCAACCATAACAAATAATTAATTATCCCGTCTATGAAAACAATTGAACAACTACTGCCACGCAAGTCGCGCAGAAGGCAGAAAGTAATCGAATAACTCAATAAGAATAATTCGCGCAATAAATATCCCGTACGCGTTAAGCGCGAATATTCATGGTATACATCGGTCAAAAACATTTGATCACGTATCGGTTGTAAGAACAATTTATTTTTATACATTCGGAGAATTTATTGTTTGCCAACAATAGTTGGGCGGATAAATTTCGTGTGTGCAAACCATAAATCCCACTCGTCGTTCTTGTCAGCCTGTACATAGTAATATTTCTCTCAAGATCAATAAATTTCTCAATTTATAACTGTATCATACCAAAATTTCGCGAGCGCTTCAGAAAGACGGATGACGAGCCATTGTGCGCTTTCTGTCCGAAAGAGAGTGTCTAAATTTCTCGCTAGCTTTCTCGGTGTGTTCTAAAAATCAATATTCGTGTACTCTCGGCATAATCGGGCTTTCTTCGTTGTAATCGCTCTGTTAATGGAGTGCAAAACGTACTCCTGCTCCTTGATAAGCCGATCACCTTTTCCACAGTAAAGCAACGCAATGTCCCACAATATTGAACCCAACAGAGCAAGTCCTTTCAACATTTAGTAACAAATTTTGCGTTGCAGGACGTAGAATATTCGATTGAATAATTTATTAGAATTTTGCATGGCCCGATCGAGCTACAAGATCGTCTGTGAAAAAGCCAGTCTCTTTCGGAGTTGACAAATTGGCGTCACAAACGCGAGGACTTAGTTACGGTACATTTATGAAAGGAAACCCGAAGCGACTGGAATAAAAAGCTTGATAAAACCGTTTTCCATTGACGTCATAGAGTCAGTCGGAGAGCAAAGCTCGTAGAAAAATATTTCACTGTCCTAAGCCTCCGATTTCGACTAAAAATCTTTGCGGTGCCTCTCGAAAACGACTGTTCTCGGGGGTAAAGCGATAGGCGAAGGGGCAGAACGAGACCGGTCGTTAAAGAAAACCGTTCAGCGAAGAGGCTCGTGTCAGTGGAAGAAACGCAAATTGCTCGTTGCTACCTTTTAGTCCGTATAAAAAGCTCGATTACCAACGGGTTTCCATTCTAGCGGACCTACCGAAACGTCAGTGGTCGCGGTCTAACGTCAATTATAAATACCAAGGCCGGTCGGCTCACCATTGCGGATCGAGTATCGAGGAATCGAACCATTACGGTAAATTGAGAATCGACTACGGCCTGCACTCTCAAATGCGAAAAGATCGATACTGTTCGTTATCCTTGCAACGCGCTCATTACCAGATGGGAAAAGGACTGCGCTCGATATAGTTAAAACCCGCGTTTGATCCTTCATCTATCTCGATACGTGCCAACTCGATAAACATGCTTTGATTTCCGCCTCTAATTAAGCAGGATTTGGATCCGGAATTTCGCACAATATCTGCCAAACATTGTTCGCTCGAACTCTAGAAGCTCTTGCTGTGGAATTAATTTTGAAAAAAGTTCATTGCGATAGAAGCAAGGAGGGAGTTCATACTTAACGAAAAATTTTCCGTCGGTAGCGAAAGCCACCGGGAAAATCGACCTGCTATACGACTTGTTTTGGGAAATGGGAATTTCCAAAGAGTCCATCGGAGGTCTGAAATCGACGGCACGAAGAGAGACACATTGAAAGTCTCGATCGCGTGATAAATCGCAGTCCGTCGAGGCGATCGGTCGCGTCGGAAGAAGCCCGATAGAGGAAAAGAACAAATGGATGGAGAAGGACAGGCGAGGAAACGGCTTCTTCCAGACCCTCTCCATCCCAGAAATTTATGCGAGCCTTGGCACCGTTTCCTAGCCGCGAGCAAAGCAGAGATTATGCCATTGACGTACGCCGGACTTTTATATCTAAGCCGTTGCTTCGCGACCCTGCCTTTCTTTACATATTCGAACACCGATTGATAAAGATACTCTTTCTGCAGAGGGACTTCAACTTTGCCCATAGAATCCATTTGCAAAGTAGCTCTAGTTGCAGGGTTCTGACAGTGGTGTGTCAATGTGGGTCGGTGCTCTATCGAAAAATTGATTTTGCTCGACTTGGAAGATCTTCAGTATACTTTGAGCATTGCAGACAAGATGATATAATGAAGAGGTCTTCGTGGCGATTGTAAATAATATAAATAATTCAAGCACAGTACGAAAGCATGTACATTGTGCCGGTGGAGTGTAAAAACCGCTGACGGTCGTATCAGAAGCGATCCGAACAGAAAACCATCGATTGCCCGGTTTGATTCCGATCGCAGGAAGTCTAAATCCTTTCCTGTCTGTCAAGAATCACTGCCGGCTACCGTGCAGGCGTGCGTGACTTGTCTCCCCTCGGGTGATCGAGCGATCTACGAGAACAGGCAGGAATAAATCATCTCGAACCGCAAGTGGAACCGCGTGTCTTACTTAAGTTATCCTTATCGGCGATCGACAGACGTATCATCGACCGGTTCCCGAGGATCTCTCTCTCTCTTTCTCTCCCCTCTATCTATATATCTATCTATCTATCTATCTATCTCGTTGCCTGCCTCGCAAGGGGTAGTTCCGAAAGGGGGATGAGACGCTGCCAGTCTCGCGTGCTCAAACCGGAAAAGCCGGATAAACTGGAGAACGAGGATCTACTTCCCGAGCACGGAACTGATACCACTCGAACTTGATTAATCTTGTACAGCGTGGAACTTTTTATCAACCCGCGGCGCGCCGGCCGATTCCTGTCGAGAGCGGTCCGAGGAAACTCTATTCTGATAGAGCTATACACGTCGTCATGCTAATCGGGTCGACCCCGTATACTCGGACAACCTTAAACGCTGTGATCGAAGCAATTTATTTAATGAAGCGAGTTTTACGACGATTTTTCTGGAAGGAAATTCAAGCGAGATTTACTGGAATTATACGAAGTGGTTAAGCTTCTTGTATTCGCTACTTTTATATTTTATGGTTTTGCTATACTCTTCTTAACAGCTAGTATGCGTTCATTTATATTTCGTACCATTTTTATTCTAATATATACTTGAACAAAGAAATCCATTATATCGATTCCACTGATAAGATGCATAAGGGATGAAGTACGAGTCACGAAAGAAGAAAATAATTTCATTTGATTGCCTCGTAAGCGTAAATAGGCTACAGATTTCGACGTCCCAACCGATTTTCTCCTCCACACACCAGAATAAATAGCTCCGAGTAAAACAAAGACTGGAAACGCCAATTTTTCCGACTTTTGTTCTGGAAATCAACGAGTGAAAAGACGCGGCATTGTAAAAGCGAGCGGATCCGCGAATTCCTTAACGCAGAGAGGTTAATACGATTGATTTCCGGAGCGGGTCTCGTGAAAACGAACGAGCTAGCCTGGCCAGGCTCGTTATCGACCCGTTATCGATTTATTACTCCCGCTGGTAACCCGTTCCTTTCGCGTCGTCGTTTCGAAATTCCACGCACCGAGTCGGGAATACCAACTTGGTGTATGCGTGCGCGAGTGTGCGTAAAAGCACCGGTTTTGTTCACGCTGCTCCCGCCGCGTCCTATAAATCGTAGACCGCATATTTCTTTGTTGTCTCGACGATCGCGTTCCCTTTTCGCTGTTTTTATACGTGTTTTGCTTGTCTCTCGTTGAAGCTACAATAACGACATTATTTTTTCCGTAAGCGCGCGCGCGCGCCGGTATTTTCCCCATTTTCTTTCTTGCTCGCCTTTTTTTAATCATTTTCGTATCACGCTATGTGTATAATTTAAACCGCAGCGGCGGGCGATTTATAACATCGCGCCCAACCCGTTCGCGTCCGTTCCTCTTTTATTTCGAATGTTTCGCGTTTATGCGCCCACAAACACAGACTCTTGATCTCTCGTACGCGTCCCTCGCTCTCTATCCCTATCTCTCGCGCTCTGCTTACAATGTGTAAATGCTCGCTACTCTTTGCGATGAAATACCTCGGAATTACCACTTTCCTGCAATATGTACCGCGGTTTTTGCGCATCGATGCTCCCGCTTCTTGTTTAACCCTTCCCGGCCACACGCTCGCGGACATGTATTGTCGACACGACGCACGCCCGCTCGCTCGCTTCGGCTTAATAACGCCCAGCGTTTTCCATCCCACGCATTTTCCGTCGGTAACGGCCTCGGTTAATAAATCCTGTCGCCGCTTTAACCCTTTGCCGCGTTCTCGCGTCCCTTGCCAGATCCGAAAACTAGAGTCATTTCTACACCCGGCAATTATCGAAATCAAATTTTCTGCTCCCTCTTCGCTTAGAACAATTTGAAAGTTTAGCTTCAAAGTTTCAGCAATTTTTAATTGCAAGGATCTAAACATCTAAACCTTGCTTCTAATGTAATAACTAGACTGCGGATCTTGTGCGTCAATGACCAAAATGGGTGGGTGTAATTTCAAACAATAAGTACTTGGTGCGCATGTCGTGCAATCAATGCAAGCAATTTTTATTTTGTATAAAAATGGATTCGTTAAATAGAAAATTGTAAAGATGTTAGACGAATTGAAGGATGTTCTATGCTGGTTTTGACTCACTAAATTAATTAAAAGAGGAGATACATGTTCGTTTAGCTTCTGTTACGTACGGTTGACTTGGACAATTTTTATTTTCCACGAAGATCTGCAGTTTGGTAATAACTAATCGTGAGTTCGGACGGTAATTTGTCAACTAAGGCTACAAATTCGTGTTTTATAATGCAGGAAGCAGATTCCCCGGTACCTTTCGCTCGGCATAAAGTGTCCCATCAAAGCGGAAGATTTATGGGCGTGTAGGGTACGCGTAATGAATGAAATTCGAGACTGAAAAGCGTTCACACAGAGGATTTTCTTGGTCGCATTGGGACGGCATAGAACACGCATCTGCCTTTTCGGGTTGCTCGAACGGACGTGATGGGAATCGAAATAACTATTTACAGCGAGGTTACCAGTAGCGGGTCGATCACGCGTGTCCTCTCTTTGGAGTCGAATGTGGGACGATACGAAACACTTAACACCGCGAATCTCATTGACATATAAGCGAGTAATTGTGTCCGGGAGAGTTGTCAATCTGATCTCAAACAAATTGGAAATAGGGGCTTGAAGGACATCACCGAATACGGGCAAACTATGCTTCGCTTTTGCACGCGGACTATGGAACCGTTCCGATGCAATCAGATCACTGGTTTCCACGCAGTCTCGAGGAAACTGCACTTTGACTCGTTCGATCGATCATTCCGATCTCTAAGCAACGCGAGTATACGTATGCACATCGAAACAAAGGAAGATAGATTGGCTTTCGAAGTTTATTCTTCTGCATCCATCTTTCTTTACTGTTTCCAATCGACGGTGCTTGCTACGCGGTTTGTGGCGAACGGAGAACAATTTCAGTTAAGGTAACGTGTTCCTGTACGATCTGACGTGGTGTACGTGTTCTATTCATTTTTTATACGCCCTTCTCCATCCAATCGCAACAATTCCGTGAAATCGAAGCAATTTATTCAATTAAATGGAAATTGAAGTCACGTTCCTTGCACTTTTCAGGTCCTAACCAGCCAACTGTAGATGGATAAAAAACTATCAGACTTCCATTCTTCACGAAATTCCTGGATCTAGAAAATCAATGAAGCGGGTGGTCGGGTATAATGATGAATAAGGGAAGCTTACCGGGAGCCCCGGACAAGGAACTTCCATTTTCATAGGTGGATAAACAGCGTGAAAGGGCGAGGCGAGAATAGAGAAGGTTCTCGGGGATGCCTAATTAAAGCGTCCTCTCGATGATGTGATCGGGATCGTATCGTGCCGATCGACACTTTGAAATCGCGAAGTGTTTCTTTTTCTTTTTGTCTTTTGTTCGAAGGTGGCCGCAGAAGCCGCGATCGAACGTGCCCTGCGATAATTGCCGTGGCGCGAGCGCTAGTCGAGCAGCATAATTAAGCGATACATCGATCTCTCGTCCTTGCGCCCCGGTATTTCGATGGCCGTTATCGCGGCAATCTCATCGGCATGCAAGCCGATCGCTTATTACTTCCGAAATTAGCATAGCAAATGCGACGTGTTTTCGAATTTCGCGCCTGTATAAATTCAGTATTAGCGGACGACGGTGGCCCCGAGCCAGGGGATGGATTGATAAACAATTATTATGGGGCTGGAGAACCGGGACCCCCGTATACCAACGCCATCCTGGAAATCGCTGGTCATAAACGAATAGACAGGCGAATAAATATCGGGGCGGTCACCGAAAACTGTACCACACCAAGCGAAACAATAAGGGTAACCGAGTGTCGGGCCATGTGTCGATAACATAATCTGATTGATGTCGACGCATTAGTCGTCGCCACGCACCGCTGCTATGTGATTTCATAGCCGATCCTGCAACCCGTCACTGTATCCCACTCTCTTTCTCTCTCTCTCTCTCTCTCTCTCTTTCTCTCTCTCTCTCTCTCTCTCTCTCTCATACACACACACCCTCGCCTTCCTCCGCGTCCATTAATCAATTTATTATACTTTCATTAATGTACCACGGTGCCTGACACGTTTCGATCTCGCGAGTCTCACGTTTTTATTACACGGCTCTGACGTAATTGACTCAGCTCGATGGACCTGCTGACACGTGCCACACAATGTGATCCTTCGACATTTTACACAGTCCTAATCCTTCCGGGGAACTTTGCTAACGACGTTCTTCGTCGAACGATTATTTTTTTCTTTGTCCTTTTACCTTATCGAATTCTGCATGCGCCAAGAAGAACCAGTGGCTTATCAATTTCCCCGAGCACATTTCTAAAACTCATCGCCACCGATTGATCCCATTGCCCCCAATTAAACAGCCTCCAATTGAAACGTATCGCCAACTCCCGAACAGCCGAACGTCTCTCAAGCGCCGCGATCAAGCCGAGTCCGTTTAAAAGTTAATTTCTGAAGAAAAAAGGAAAAAGAACATCGAACCTTTCAAGACACTCGAGAGGAATGTTGGAAGCACGAATAATTCGGCAGCGGAGTTTCAAGACGATCCGACGTATCGACGTATCGAAACTCTCTCGCGATGTTCGAATTAAATTAGCACGCTTTCTAAAGTTTCCGCATGAATCGACCGCGCCGGTAACAACCGTTGAACTTCCATCCCCGAGTCCGCCGATTACAACGAATTTATGAGTGCCTGTAGATAACCAAGCTTCAACGGCGAGAAGAGAGAAAGGAGATCTTTCGGTAGAGGATAACAGGAAAACCGAGGCGAAGTTTATAACACGAGGCTGAAACAGCGATTTACCAAATTCCGTACGCGCATTTGTTCGGCGTCACGGGATCGCGCACGGTTTCGGCGAAGCACGCTTTACAAATTGTATAATGCACAACATCTCGGGAGAGGGAGAGTTAGGGCAACGAGGTGGAGGGGGGTTTCAGGGAGTCAGATGTATGCCGGTCATTTAGCAGCGAGGTTTTAAGCACGAAGTAAATTTGACGCACCCGTCGTAATAACAACACTTGTCCCCGCGATCACCCCGAGATTTACGGTCGTGTCGCAGGTAAACTGCGAAGTCAAGGCCCTCGACGTCATGCTTTATTACCGGACTTATTTAACGTCCGCTTCCGGTAACTC
The DNA here is from genome assembly GCA_028455595.1 of Lasioglossum vierecki. Classification (NCBI taxonomy): domain Eukaryota; kingdom Metazoa; phylum Arthropoda; class Insecta; order Hymenoptera; family Halictidae; genus Lasioglossum; species Lasioglossum vierecki. Next base: position 15,349,833 of record CM052336.1, read on the forward strand.
GGACGACTATAGATAAAGCCCGCAATCATTCTAACGCTTTGATCGAGCGCGACGAACAAAAGAATCGACGATGAACGCCATGCGGGGCGCCGCGATTTGTCACTGCGACTAACTTCTGTCCCAACCTCTTTTTTTTTTGTTTGCCTGTGTGAAACGCAATATAGTTGTTGCTCACTCTGAGTGAAACCCTCAATCATGTCATTTGGCAATGTGATCTGTACAATGCACAAACATCTTTACTTTTGGAAAAACTCTACAAATTAAGATTTCAGTTGCCTTTGGATGTTTCCTTGTTTCTTGCTGGGCCTAATATCGAGGCATGTCGTCATATCATATCCTTTTTAAACAATTGTAATTTGCGTCTTTAGGTATCACCTAAAAGGAAACAGATAATTTGTACACCCTTACCTTTATACTGAAGATACTCTTTGTTATGTATATTTCTGTTTTTATACCTAATGTTGTAATAAATCTTTTCTAAGATTTAATAAAACAAAAAAAATAGTTGTTGCTCGGTCTGTTCTTTGGTCCACCGAATCCTGAACGATTTCATCGGCAGCGATTCGACGAAGAACTTTTTTTTATTTCTTCAAAATCAAGTTTTGCTTCTTGCATCTACTTAATTTTTTTCACAGATACATGAAATCCGCATTCTGGTTAGGTTAGCTTCCGTCTTCTAATTGGGAAGAAAGTGTTTCTTCTTTTGGCCCACACTGGTCTCCGAACTTGGTCGCGACACGTTTCCTTGAACTTTCACTGATAGCTAAAAGGCCTGTGCACCCAGAGACACAGGTTATGATAATCTTGACATTCGAAAACTTTCGAAAGATTTAATCGCGCCGGCCGATCGGATGCTACCTCTCTTCCGTTGAAATTCAGCGCGAGATCTAGTACGCAATTTTCAATTTTCGAATTAGTTTACCACGGTAATCACGAAGGCAAAGACATAAAGCGTAAGCGAATTATTTCGCTGGTTGCCGGAAAAATTGCTGGGCGAATGCGCGAGCGTCGAGATTTACGCGGGGATAAAATCTGCAAAATGAATTTCAACGAGCAGGGTTCCGCAGTTCGAATGAGTAACGATGTATAATACGAGATGATTAAATATCTGATGTAATTATTGCTGCGAGGGAAAAGGGACGAATCTTTTTCATCGTTTGGGAGAAGGAGAAATTTGTTCAGCGATTTCTCTTGTGTCTTCTCGAGAAGCTCCGGGCCTTCGCTCGACAAAATTAGGCGAGCTTTATTTCGAAAGCTGTGCCAACAACAAGAAACAACGCGATTATGACGCTTGTCCATCGTCGTTGATTCCGCTTTAAGAAAAAGATTTTACAATTGCAGTATTCATCATTATTACAATTCAAACCTAAATATATATTACCGTTGAAACATTCTGTACACAAAGAGAATTACTATAGAAATATGGTGCAGTCTATTCCTGTACCTTTATTGTAAATTTGCAACATCTTACGCAGTGAAAACACAAATGGCAAGTGTTGAGCAGTATTAAGGAGTTAATTAAATACAGTCGAAAAAAATTGACAGGAAACGTAGGTGAGAATGTTAATGATTTTTAAGAATCAACTGGAGTCGAACTATTTTTACGAGAGCAAAAATTTCCATGAAATCCGGCGACTTCGTATTCGACGACTGCGCGCCACAAAATTCGCAAATATTTTTTGTAGCAACCGTGCGCCACCGGTTCACTTTAAATTCATCCTGCATCCTATCATGAATATGCATCTTAGCTAGCGCTGCTATTCCGAACGCAAGCGAGAAAACACTTCTTGTTTAATTATAAAGACCGATACGTGTGCCGCTTACATAGAGAACGGTGTACATTGATTCTTCCGGAGGTACACTACCCTAGAAGTATATCTCTGACCTTATTAAGTCGCGTTTCCAATCTGTCCATCGCTAAATCACGTAATAAAATTCTTTTACGACCGTGCTACATTTACAATGTAAATATTATCATCGTATTCGCATCTTTACACAAATTCGCTCTTTGTGGGTTAACTTGGGACCTCGGAATTCAGATACGATAACAATACGATAAAAAGCCTAATCTTTATACTACACAGAATGGTTAAAAACAATTCAATGTACTGGCTCGATATTTAATATTTCTGTAGGCAAGGTCTCGTAAATGGAACACAACAACCAGAAAAGAAACAAACATGGTTCCAGTATCGCAAAGAACTCTTCCGAATAATTTCGAACACGCCGTCAAACGTTCATCGTACAGCTGCTTAGATTCCCGATAACACCGAGTACTATTATTCCGTTAACATGCGTATAAACATAATTAACCTGCACCTCGGAATCCTGAACCATTATAGTTTTGCTCGGCACCTTGGCCCCGCATTCACGATCATTATTGCATGATCGCATTCCCGCGATTGAGATTGAATTACGCATCCGCGAGAGATGACTCGAGCGAAAGTTCAACTAAAAATAAGAGACGGATGCACAGAAGTAAGTTACGTACGACGGCGTCCACCGTTTATCTTCGATCTTAATTTCTCAGCTGGTGAATCCCAAGATCGGCCGATTAACCGGAAACCGCGCGATATCTTCGATAACAATTTCGCGGACCACGGTGATGCAAAACGTTCGAGGATCCATTACGCGTCTCTCGTGCATCGGTTTCAAGATCGAGTTTCGCCACGCTGCACTTTTAATCTCGGACAGATAAAATTGCTGTGCAGTCGCACAGCTACGTGCATCAAGCTGACTGAAATAAGGCGATGTTAATTTCTCATCCGAGAGGAATAAGTTGGATGCAATTTACTAATTTTCGCCGTTGTTGCTGCGCGGATTCGAAAAATTTCACCAAAATTATTTTATAGAAACTGGTTCAACTTTTTGACCAATTTATAAGTTGAACTCGAAAAACATTTATTATAACTAGATGTCAGATTATGTTCTTCCTTCAGTCACCTTAATAAGTTGTGATTAATGGATATCTCGTAAATCTTAAATCGCGGCTACTCATTTTTATTATATATGCCGCGGATTAATTATTTAAGGCTTGCGACAATAAATTATTTCAAGACAGGGATTTAGAGAATCTCGAAACGCGTAGTGTGCATCATCCGATATGAATTATAAACATTCTAGATTATGCCTTCAAATAGAATGAACAATTGCCAGTGATTGGTACGAAATTGTTCGATGCATTAAATTTTAGACTATCGAGATTGACGAGCATTCAATGCAGTGCGCAAGACGACATAAATTATAAATAGACTTGTAACGATAACAAGTGTGGAAGATGACAAGTGTGTCGTCTATTTATAGTTTTCTGATATCAGAACTGTAAGAATGACATTTATAAGCTCCTACTAATTTGACAGTGCGTTTCCGTAGAGCACTGTTTTTGTGCCCTATCGGTTACCGATTACGTGAACGACAAAAAGTATAGAGAAACGAATGTCAAGAGACGACGAAACTGGAAAGAAAAAGTGAACTGAACCTTTGGCAGCGTGAACGTTGTAGATGAAGCATAAAAACGTCTTATCTTTATACCCTACGGAATCGGCGCAGCTCTTCAGATACGAGGATTTATAAACATTTCGAAAGAATGAAGAAATCAAGCAGAATAAGACTGGGAAGAATAAACTGATACAAAGAGAAACGAAAAATCGGTTCAACGAAACTCCACGGGAAAAGAGGAAAGTTTTCGCACGAAACTTCCAATTGCGTTATTATGCAAGGCCTGAACAGCTTTGAACTTGACACGAGTCTGCAGTCTGAATAACAAAGTCTAAGGTCAAGACAGATATTAATATATAATACCGGGAAAATATTCTTTGAAAAGTGGTTCTAGAAATAGTTCTTCCGATAATGTGCTTATCGATAAAGTGATTTGCAAGCGAATTTTTTACGAATTAATGCGAAAAGAGATTATTACGAATTTCCTGTGAATGAATCGCGTCAGTGAATAAAATTCTGGTTAATTAGAAGTTTCTATGGGAACGCGCGTCTTCGGTTACAGCGTCGAAGGAAAAAAGCTTCGGAACGTGAGAAGAACCGTAAGAAAACGCGGTTCAAGGCTCGAAACGTTTCGCCGGTGGATGGATATCCCGACCCTCCTTTATTCCGGGTATTCGCGACTTGAATTATTTACCCAGCAGCCTCCTCGAGAGTACGCGCAAACAGCGACAAGACGTGTTTCCATGATCGACCCGTGATCCAACGTTTCGGGGTAAACGAAACGGATGTCCGTGAGAGACACAGAATTTCGCTTTTTGGATTCCGACTACGGAACGGCTTTTATTGAGCCGTCACCGAACTTTCGGTTTGCCCGGCTAAACCCATTCTACCCTATTCTCTCATACCTATTCATGTTGCGAAAATCCGAGAAGCTCCGAAAAGTATTCGATAATCACTCATTTATACGAAATATTCGACGGGGTTTACCATCAAGCTGAATATTCAAGTCGCACACATTGATTCCAGTGAAATCTATACGAGAGCAAATGATTCTCAAAAGAATATTCGGCATATACTTAGCAGCGCGAGAACGTTTTAGGAAAAGCTATTCATTAAGATGGTGTAGTCAATATTAGAATCCTTTTTTGGAATTCGAAGTAAAATGTGTGAGTATTAGAAGAGCAGAGAAAAAAATGTTAAATAAGTTAGCCAAGGCATTCAGACGATATATCTTTTTTCTGCGAAACATACTATTTTCGAAATGTCCAACTGTAATTCTTCGTTACTATTACAAATTTTATTAATATCTTTATTTTTTCGAGGTGGATGGATATTTAGGAAGCTATACAAACTCTGCATATTGTAGGAGGTTTACTCAAAGAATGTTTATTCTTTGACGGTTCGTTGCAAACTGCTTTTCGCAAAAGATTGTTATTTACAGATGAGTATCGGTTGTTAATGGTAAATCGATCGGCGGTTCGTAATGACAACCAGCAGCAAACGTCAGCTGGTCACCGACAATCGATTGCCGCTAACACATTGGTACATTTAAATAAATACCTACAATATGAAAATATGTGACAGTTCATTCTTCGACAAAGTGTCACTCGATATTCCAATCCGGACCACTGTGTGGAGTCCGTGTTTAACAAATTAGAGAAACCTTGGTAGGCAGACGAGTATTCGAAAGCAGATGGTGAAAAGAAAAACGATTTTGAAGGCGGTGGAAATCCACGGTAGAGTGACTGGCGAGGCGTGGGATGGCTTCAGTCTGCCGAGGCAAGTGAAAGTAATTTTCATAGAGCGCGCGGTTAGCGCACACGCGTGTGTGCGCGTGCATACTACTGTGTTGCAGTCTATCTCTCGCGGACGCGTCGCGCTGAGTGTGCTACGGATATGCAACACCGATAAAATCTGGGACGGACAGCGCGGAAAACACGAGGGCCCTATTCGCCGATTGTTCAGCTATGCGAGCTACAAAGTCGATAGTAATGACCCGGAGAGCGTGGCGCTCGAGCAACGGTTGAATTATCGTCGCAAGTAATTTTCCCGGATAATTGATTTAAACTGGTGCTTTGGTCTCTCCGTGTTAACTACAAACAGTATTTAGTTAAATTGCGCGAAATAATTGCAGTTTACCGAGCGTCGCTAAAACGTTCGACCATATTTTGATAACCGCGACTAATTGCGCCGATGAAACGCGCCACGTCAACGATCATCCTAATCACGGCCACCTAATCGATTCAAGAAAATTAATCAACACTTTATACCGATCTTAGTACAAATAGAAGAAGATGAATTCATGAAAAAACATCGACACTGGATTGATCTTACTGGTTACACACAAAGATACAAACCCTATACAACTAAAATATATTGCCTTATAATAATGATAAAATTACATTGATATAGATTTCATATCAGTTTTGTTTAAATATGTACTTCAATAGAGAAATACGCTAAAAAAATTCTCAGAGTGAAACATGTTTGTAATTTGAATATTTCTAAAAGAACAAATCAGGAGAAAGTCATTTTGTTCGGTCGGTAATTCTAGCGTTAAGATATGTCAAACAAAAATTCGAAGGTTTTCTACACAACAAATATTCTATGCAACCTTTTCGCCGAGAATAAAAATTTATAATATCCTAAAGATAAATTACGATCGATAACTAATAAATTATTTAAAAATTCGAAGGGTTGATGTTCCTAGCTGCACACGATGCAGCAACGATATTAGTAGAAATAAAAGGGAGTTCGCGCTGATAAACATGAGAGAAAATTGAGGAGGAAAAGAAGCCAACAGCAGCATAAAAATGATGAATAAGGGGAGTGGTGTAAACGTTGACCGAAACTGTAGCAAGAACGCGTCCATCGGCCACCGAAGTCACGTTTTCTAGCGTCGAACATCGCGACCATAGGGAGACGAGAGATACTATACAAGCGAGTTAAGTCGACTGGTCGTATTCAGAAGCATTTCCATCCCGATGGGTTAAACTCCCTAAACCCCCATCGCGTAGCTCCCCGGCCGCGGCACTCGTTCAGCATCGTAATTCTTCGAGGGAACGAGGATTCCCTGGAACACGATCTACATAATACTTCTCGAAATTACCACGGTCAACCCGAATACCCGCGGACACGAACTTCCTTCGGCTATAAGCGAATGTTTCCGCAGGGACGAGTAGTCTCGTGACGGTGCTCGTTGGGAAAAAGATTGCGACCGTGGTCACCGATTACCGTCATGGAGAACAGAGGAGACAGAGAGAACAGAGAGAAACAGGAAGAAAAAGAGTGGCTCGACACGTGATCGAGAGCGAAAATATTCGGTCTTCCTAATACAACAGCCGCTGATCAAAAATGATCGACATAAAAAGAAGAAATGGTGGAGAGCGTTCGACCGTGCGATAGCCTCGAAATCGATTTAACCCCCTCATCAAAGAGGCGCAGGCTCCATGGAATTTTTTAGTAATTGCTATTTGCACTATATTTCGTATAATTAAAATTTTTATGGCGGTTCTTTTAACATATTTGAAACGTACGTCGATCTTTTTGTTGCTTGAAGAAATATATAGAAATTAATTTAATATCAACGTTCAATGTCTTTCACGAAGCTCGTGGAGTTTGCAATCGTCGTATCTGATTTCGTCGGTGTACAATTTTATATTGCAAATATGATAAAGGAAAATAGGTATAGCAAACATGAGTTGTATGTGGGTACCCGGTATTGTGGAGGATAAAGAAGTTTACTTAGTGAAGACACGAGAAATAAGAGAAGAACGACAAGGGACAAGGACAATATAAATTGCATGAGGTCAAACAAAGCCCAAAGAGATAGACCGTAATTAGATCCAAGACGCAAGAAAAATATTAAGAGATAACTCTGTCGGTAATTATGGTAACGCATTTAAAGAAAATAAAGAGACTTGTTGGAGACGATATATAGAAACAATATGGAAATATAAAGGAGCAGAGTCATTAGGTCCTAGGAAATTAAGTCCGAGCGACGGATAGTTATATTGACAAAAGTTGTTCAGAATGTTGTTCTTGACAACATATGTAAAGGTCAAGGTCGTCCGAGTTGAATCCCCTCATCGATATATTTACCGCAACGTCTTACAGGTAGCTGAAATATGTTCAGAAGAGTAACACAAAAATACTTGTATTTACAAGAAAAAAAATCATACGAAAGCAACAAGAGGAATAGCGTTATGTATTACGAATAGAATCTTAACAAGAGTCCAAAGGAATGGAACAAAGAATCTATAACGCAAGAAGAGAACAATTTAGAACAATCCCCAAAAATGGCCAAAATCACAAGGCCAAATGGAGTCCGAAGGAATTCCCAGCACACTGCAGCATCGGAGAGGCGAAGAGAAACGCAGACCAAGGTCCCGCAGGGTAAGAAAAATGCCAAGAAGTAATTACGTGTCTGCGTGGAAATTAGAGCGGGCGCGGTATGCCGGGATAGTTAATATGCTCGTGAAATTGGCCTAGGCGGTCGGTCGCAAAAGAAAACGCGAAAATTCCGCGGTGCAAAGAGGACGAAATTGAGGTGCTCGGGGTCGCCAGTTAAGGGTTAAAGAGAAGAGAGAGAGAGAGAGAGAGAGAGAGAGAGAGACGCGTCAAACAAGGCTAACGAAGACACCGAGAAAAAGGAAAAGTGAGAAGTGAGGAGGAAGAGAACCGGGCAGAAATCGAGAGTAGACGAGAAATAGAAGTTGAGAGGGTGGGGGGAGGAGACAGAAGGGGAGAAAGAGAATAGCAGAGGCCAAGTCCCCGGTGGCTTCAGTTCTTCTTTTGCCATCGGCCAAGCAGCGGAGTGGCGTTTAATCCTAGCCACGACCGCATCTGTCCCTCTGCAACGGTATATCGCCGGTAAACGGGTTCTGTCGGGCTCCCAAGTTACCGGTTTCCAGCAGGCTTCTACAAGGGGGTCTCCCCAGTTCACGCAATCGAGCAGCCACGTGACCATATGGGGGGCCCCCGGTTGTGTTTCTCTCCTCGCGAGAGTAACTTACTCGGGCCTGCCTGTTCGACAACCGACATTTTTGTAAGAGATTGTGACGTTGCTCTATGCCCGGTAACGGGATCCGCGATTCTAACGACTTGCTGATTCACTTCAGCATCGTTCGATTTTTCGAACGACTGAGCATTCTTGTGCAATTTAGTATTTCTTTTTTTCGAGATTTTTCTGTAATCCTTACAGAGCTGCTATTTTATGGCAAAGAATATCGGTCGTTTTAATTACATCATCGTGGAGAAATGTGCTTGTTATTTATTAACGATCCAATATTTATTCTTCTTTTAATATTTTAAATATTTATAATGTGAAATACATTCCGATGAATTTACCATGATTTCCGATCGAATAACATATCCTGTGTTTTTATAAAAAAAAAAACGTAGAACTTCGACTGTGCAAAATATTACGATGAATTAAAAACGCGCGGAAAAAGAAGATCCGTCGCGCGGATGTTGGCGGAACGGTTCCCTGAGATTGCTGACTTAAAAAATATTTTTCCCGGATACAAGCTGCTGGAAATACACGGTAATTTTAGTATTGATATCGATTCGGTTCACAAGCTGCACGAGAATTTTTCCCAATAAAATCCAGGCATAATGCGATACCGTGATTTTGCACAGGAAAGCGTAACGACTTTATTTTTAACTGCATCACGCGATTTCATGGTATTGTGCTCGTACACGTGCATACACGTACACGTATTGTGTAGACGGAGAGCCGAGGATAGCAGCGATTTATAAACGTGCAGATCGATGTGCATACCACAGGACTTTCTAACTTGTTCAGCACGTCTAATTTGTTCGGAATTATTCACTGCTCCAGAAGAAAGAACAGACAACGATCTGCCGACCATAACTTTAAAGGAAACAAAGCTGGCCATTAATCACCGGCAAAAGTCCAATGAACTGAGATGACCTTGCGCTCCGAAATACTACGTACTCACGTGAGTCAATCGGGAAGTAACACTATAGTGTGTAATACTACGTTCACATGCGTATCTGATCTATCATAAGAATAATTCCTTTTATTCGTCTACTTATCGAGCGAGCTATTATTTTTAATCTACTATTATAAGAGAGTGAAATCGTAACCTTTATCTTAAATTGCAAATAAAATCACTGAATAAAACTACCAATATTTATGCGAATATAAATTTATACGAACAGATTCATAGAGAAAGGATTCGAGAAAAAAATGTTTCCGCTCTGTTAGGGGTTTCATCATATTCGAAAGGAGATAAAAAGTTTTATTGCATTTCATTAAATATTTTTTACGAGTTTTCAAAGATCGAAAACGCTGTAAACGCATAAAGTCGACGATGATACTGATCGGCTACTAACACGGTTTATGTTTCCGTAAAAATTCCCAACCCCTTTTCAATAGTGTGGCCACTATGCTAGACATATTTTGTTCAATATACTTGATGTACAAATTATGTATACATTCTCGCTGTGCTCATAACGACGATAATGCAATAACGCGCGAATAATGATTATGGATAAATACGTGAAAAAATAAACAGCAAATTACAGAACGGAATAAATAATTCCCCTACGTCACTCTTTCCTGCATAATTCAACAAGACGAATATTGCTTTCAAACCTCCTCGAGCAAAACAAGAAAATCTACAATCTGATAAATCGCAATCTCATTAAGCAATTATCGATTTCCCCATCGATTTACCAAGCAAAACGTCTTCAAGCTTTCCTCTGGTTCTCATTTTCTCAGGAGCGAAAACAATTTCGTCAAAAGCAAATGCAAAGATAACTATCACAAACGGCTGGACCGGAAGATCGTGTGAAGCTGTTGAACAGCCGGTAATTCCCAATGAAATGCAAGTATTGATCATACAAGTTTCCAGCAAGCTAGGTTCCGGGTGCGCCCAAAGCGGCACCTAAAATAATTTCGTCAAGAATTACACGGGGATAGTTTATGATCGTCTCGGGGCTGGAGGTAAATGGCTGTAGCGCACGTTTCTACGAAGAGAACGGGAGCAGCACCACCACCACCAGCAGCAGCACCACCACCACCAGCAGCAGCAGCAGCAGCAGCAGCAGCAGCAGTAGAGCGAAGGGGGGAAAAAAAGCGAAGAAGGGAGTAGACAACTTCTCCTGACTGGAAAATATAATAACCTTCCGTCGCTGAACCCGTCGGCAAGTACATAGCAGCGAAATATAAAGTATCGGCCTAGCGAGGAGAAATATGGAGAGACGGGCGTGTGCGCGCACACCAACCTCCACATCTGTGTTCTCTCTTGTGTGGATGTGTTCCTTCCGTGGTGTGTGCATCGCATACCTGGCGAACACCCACACCATGGCACACGCCGGTGAGAAACACCCGCGAAATCCTTTCTCCGCGAATGGCCTCGCCTTAATATTGCATCGAGGCAGCAACTTTTCTGCTGTGAACGCGACATAGACGAGAATCGCGACCGGCCTATATACCGGCGACGATCAAAACACGTTTAAATCGATTCCTTTCTCCCTCTCTCTCTCCTTTCCGTCTGATCTGAGCGATTGTATCGACGGTTAGGATTGATCTAACGGAGAAACAAAGGAGGAAGGAGAACCGGTAAGAGGCAAAGTTTCCCGTTTCTGATCTAGCTTCTCCGGTTAACCGTGTTTCTGCGAACACCGGCAACTCGATTCCCTTGTTCACTCGCGACAACTTATTGCACAGCACAAATAGACCCTCCCGATGATAACGCTGTAATATTCTGACTCCGTGTACCGGCTTCCCGATTATTTTCTTCTGCTGTTCTTGCTCCTATTTTCGCTTTTCTCTTGCCAGTTTATTCTTGCAGACTCTGCTGGATTTTCGGAAGTTTTATTGGAAAGGATCAGCCTAGGAGTTTCTTTGCGGGATGAAACTGTACGGCAGGATGACAAAAATTAAAAAAAAAAGACTAGATACTCGAACCTAGCTAGAACGATCTAAAATTTTCTCCAACAAGCAAACACTACAAATTAGAAACAGGTGTCAGAAGCACTCAATGCATTCTCCAACCACTCACCGTACATTAGCATTCTGATATTAACCGGACCACTTATTTCTTAATAGAAACAGTTTCTCAATTAATCCGCAAGTCAGTCCACAAACCAGAGATACTCGCACGAGCGTCTGCAGCCTAGTTGGAACCAGGTTGCGAATCTGAAGGATTTATAGCCGTCAGACACGTACGGAAACAGCAGACAAGCGAATTGTATCTGTTTAAATGAATATTCACATCGCGCCGTCGTAAAATGGCAATGAACGAACAAACAATTTTCTACTTATTCCGTAATCGTATAGATCGTATCTGTATACGAAGTATCCGGCGCAAAATTCAGCAGTTTACGACGACCATTTTCCCTTTCGGTTTTCTCCGGAGAAAATGAGACCTCGTTCCGCAACGAGCTCGTCGCAGTCTCAAAACCGCGAGCCCGTATCGAGGTAGGATCGCCGTCTACGCCCACGCACGCTGCTGATTCCCCCCACGTTGGTTCACGTTACACCATAGAGACCGACTATTGTTATACCGTTACATAATGAACGATCTCGCGGTTTATTTGACGGCGCCGCGGCTTAAAAGAAAATTGAGACCGTCGACGCTGAGAAAAACGACCACCGACAATGCAAATGCGATTCCACCGGAGCACAGGTGATTGAACGCGCAAGCTTTTCAGCTCTATTGGAATGAGAGCTTGTTTGGTTTTTCTCCCCTTTTTGTTTCCCCCTTTTTGTAAAAAAGGCCGTACACCCGTGTTCTTTCTTCTCTATCTTCGCTCGTAAAATGATACTTTGAATACAAAGAATCCGCGAGAACTTTTCCTCGATGTGAAATCTGCATATTTCATTGTCCCCCCACTCCCCCTTCCTCGCGCAGTGTTCTGGTCTTTGAGCACGCGATAAATGCCGCGGAATATTCGATCCTCCGAACCGGGAAAAAGATAAATTCTATGTAACCCCCCGTGAATCTACCAGGTTCCAGCTAAACGCGGTAGACAGCAGAACGAAGCTGTTCCCAATTTCGTCAACCGGCTGCGACAAGTGAAACCGCGAGCGCAACACTAGAAGAAACCTACATTTAACGCTTTCACATTAATGCCCGGACCCGGTCTCTATTTTTTTTTAACGGACGCTGCCGCCTGCACGGAAAGACCGTGACCGTTCGAAAATCCGTCGATTCGACCGCAGATGTCAGGAGAGTGTCACGATAGCCTGACCCGAGGCACTATTTTCTGTTCGATCTATCGCTCCTCGCCTTTCTCTCCTTCACTCCTCGACACCGGTGAACTGTTCTGACAATCTCTGTTTCTTGTTTATCCTGTCTTCAAAGGCTCCACGATTTTTTAACAGCAACTAAAATCGTTTCCTAAGCTCCACAATTTCTTCCCCAAGCTGTACGATCCATTCTCTAGGTCAGCAATTTTTTTCTTAAGCTATGCAATCTCTCCGAAGTTCTACAACCTTTTCTTGAACTCTACACTTTGCTCTCTTGGTCCTGAAATTTTTTCCAAGATTCCACAGTGTTTCTCGAAAAGTAATACGATCTTTTTCTAGGTTCCACAATTTTTTTTCACCTGCACTATTTTTTCTCCAGGTTATGCAATTTATTTCCTGAACTTCCAACCATTTCTTGAATTCTACAATTTTTCCCCCGAGCCATACAATCTTTCCATATTTTCCTCGTGGTCAGGAGCCACGTATCGAAAGTTCCTATCGAACAAGACGGCCCTGGTCGAAGTCACCGAACCCGGTTCCTTTTCGAAGATTAGCCTCGGCGGCTAATAATAAGGAGCGCGATAAAACAGCAAAAACAAAAGAGGGCGGGGGAGAGGGGGCTAGGAAAACGCGAAACTCGAGAGCGTGCCGCGGTTGCAGCCCCGCAGCAGACCGATGCACCCGGTGTGCATCCGAGAACGGCTGCGTTTGCCAGGAACCGGTAATAAACTTTTATCTCGTGACATGCCTACGTTTTCTCGGAGCACGCGTTTTCTCCGACTCCCTTGTTGGGGCGCGGTCCGCCGCGGAAAAGGATCGCCGGCCCGATAAAACGCGTTCGCAGTGAAAAGGAGAGAGAAGCCAGCCGATGTATCGCGATTCCGCACCCCTTGCGAGATAAAAACTTTAGCAGTGGTTGTTGGGATCACGGGGGGACGTCTGCTGGCCAAGGAAGCGCCCTTAGATTTGTAGGAATCGTTCCAAACTCGAGGATGTTCCACAAATGAAGTGAAAATATATTTATCCGCGCCGCGTAATTGCTGGTTAGCGAATGAGTCTGATCCATGACCGTTCCGAGGTGAAACGTTATTGAATGAGAAACAGACAGGTGTGCTATTGCCATAGAAGCTTTTAACCCTCATCCACATTACGTGGTACCCGGGTACCTATTTCAAATTCATTCACATAATATTCAATATTTTTCAATTGATATGTCCTTTATCTTTTGTGATATCTCAAATCTACTTTAGATGAATTAATATCCTTGGAATTGAACAAAAATTTTATACAACATTTCACAAAAGAAACTCCCAAACCTTTCTTTTCGCATTCGCTATGATGAGGGTACCCGGGTGCTACAAGGTTCAAGTAGGCAAATTAGATCCTATACAATTGTGATTTATAGTACAACTATTTCTCAGTACAAATTTTAAAGCTCGATAGTAGCGAAGACGTGAAATAAAAAATCTCCAGGTCATTCGGGGCCAGCTATCAGGTATATGCATAAACCTGAGGTAGATGCACCCGTCACGGACGAAGGGCCCTCGCTGGGGCCTGGTAGCGACGATGACGCTACAACAGTATACAGTATACAGCAACCTATATGGGTACCCAGGGGTACCTCTTCATGCAGAATCGTATAAAAAATTTCCCATGTGGATGAGGGTTAATGCGGTTGTGCGATCCTATGTACACAGTATTTTTTTTATACAAAAAAGATCAAGATTAGGTTTGTGACAAGCGTCGGATCACGTTCGTGAAATGGCGAGTCTGCTTGCACTGTGACGATAAGGGACTGCGATTCTATTGACGGTGCGTTGAGAAGCGTTGTAAAACGGAAAGTTGAGACCCCTAGGTGGACTGAAAATTCCCCCGCGGGACGATATCCGTGAAGAAACGCAGAAAGTCCCGCGGAAATGTCGCAGCCGCGACTGAGAAACAAGGGGAACAAAGTTAGGGGAAGTTTCGCACGCGGTGCACCGCACCCTTTGAGCCGGTGGACTTACTTCTGACGCGGAACTTGTTCATTGCACCGTGCACCCGGCGCAACGTGTGAGTCCACAGCGATTCTTGCAATGGTTTTGAAATATAAAAACGATTGAACAGCTGGATTCCGGAGCTACACGTTCAGCTGAACGCCGCGCTGCACCGCGTGGCCCGCTGGGAACAGCTTCTTCAAGTCATGTTGTTCTGCGAAGCTTTTCCTCTTCGAAAACTGTCTGTTTGATTTTCTGAATTTTAAACTGGCACAACACTCGCGAATCGAATGGTCCATGAATGTTTCAAGTAACCGGAGTATTCACAACTGTATTTTATAAATGAATTTTTATAAAATTTCCAGTAAAACGAATTTACTGAAATCATATAACATATTTCTCTCGGATTGCATTGATCCATAAAAATACAGATCAGCATTTAGTTTCGCTGTCCTCTAATTATCTCTTCAGAAAATTATTAAATAAGCTGCGATAACGAGTAAATTAGGAAGCTGCACGTTTCTACAATTTTATTTGTTGTGTACACGTTGCACAAGACGCGAGAATGATAAAAACAACGGCCAAGATGGTGTACGGTTGCAACAGTCTGTAAAAACGACCCAGTTTCTGAGGGCGAGGGTTAATGAATGTACCAAGAATTTAAGAGCGACGTTTTCACGTGTTAATTAAAAGATGCAACTTGCTAACCGAAACTAATAAAATTATTTCTCCCGGAGTAATAATTCGTGGAACTTCTCGTCAAGTCTCACAGTTTGAAAAACAAACGAGAACCCGACGTTAAAAGCCATTTTAACTTTGCTAACGGCTCGGGCATTTTTTATTTCGAAAAGAGAAATATACATTCCGCGCCGTTGGAGTTTCGTAGCTTCGAGTGAGTTAATCTAAACACCTTCTACACATTCATTGTCTGTATTCATATTAATCGTATATATTACATTGACGAATTCCGTCACTTGCTAAAACCGTACGAAATTATACAGGGTGTCCCGAAATTCCCTCAGCATCCGAAAATGGGAGGATGCTGAGATCATTGCAAGCAAGATTTTCCTTTACGAAAATCAAAAACGATGATCAATTTTTGGGGGAAACAGCTAAGAAATGATTGGTAACGAAGAAGATTTGCAAGCTGAGATTTACGAATATACCGAAAACATCGAATTGAATCGTCGGTCACGGTTCGCGATAGACGAGCTTGATTTTCGTGGGATTTTTATTCCCGCGGGCGGCATAACAAGGATTGCAAATTAGCGAGAGGAACGAGATGCCTCCCCCGATAGCTGACTCGATGAAATTTTCGCGCACGCGAACCGCAAACGAATAAACAACCGGCCTGTGGGTTCGACGGCTCGCGGAAAGCCCCCGGCCCAGCCTGGGCTCGGCTCAGCTCGTGAAAACCATCGTTACGAACGTGATTTATAGCCGCTCGATCATGAGACTTTTAGGTGGCGATAACCGTTCGGTCAGAGCCGAGTGTCGTCGTCCGAAAGGTTGTAAAATTTTTCCGCGTAACGTCATTGCGATCTGGAAACATGGACTCGTGTAAAACCCGACGAGATCCACTGTACGTGACCGCGTCGCGTAAAGATGTAAAAATGTTATTGCTTCTCGCGGCCACCGGAACTACGTATGTAACGCGTGCGAATAAAATTTAGTGGATCTACGGAGAAACCCGCGGATCGATCACGAATTTCTTCTATAAATAAGAAACTCAGTCCGTGGTACGTACCACACGAGAGAACAATTATGTTCTCTGAAAACTGTTATCAATATTTCAGCAGAATTCGAGTGAATCTAATTTGTTTAGCACCGTCCAGGGGTTCCTCTTGCGTGCCACGCAATCGATTTCCAAGACCGAGAACATCGCCGGAACGACCATAAGCGCGGCACGGTAGTGCGAGCGTGGTCGTAAACATAATTAACGAGGACACGGTTCCGGTGATTTCGATGCACGAGTGCGATGCGTTCGCGTCTCGAGAGCGAACTCGCTAGCTATGAAACCGTGTGCGATTTGTCCGTCGAAGGTAAAAGTTGTCGGATATCGGTGCGGCTGCGATGGTGAAAACGGTACCGAGGATTATAGTGTGCTGGCCATAGTTCGTGATAGGTTTTAATGGTTTTTAGTGCAGCGCGACGGCGGCGGATAGTTCACGTTTTTTCCCCTCGGTGCTAGACGTGTAACCGCGTGTGCGATAAGAGGACCGGGTTCAAGCGCGAAACAATATCTCGTGAAGATTGCTTTTATCAAAAGCAGTAGATATCGCGCGCGCAGCCTCTCGCGTCAACTAACTATTAAAAACACTCTCATCGCGGTCCGAGGAACGGTCGCAACCGATATAGTTTGCTGTAATATTCGAGGTATCGCGATCCCGGCCGGGGCATTAAACTTGAATCACGCGAAAGTAAAAGCCACGGCGAGACGCATTAGCGCGGCAGCCGCCTCCCGTCTCGAGATCTGACATGTAGGTGATCCTCGTAAAAGTTTAACCATGAATTCGATGGAGAACGATAAGGCGCGCCGCGGCGCCGATAAATTTAACGCGAGCAAATGTGACCGGATCTATACGGCCGTTTTCACTGCCGGTTGAAAACTGCCAAGAATCCCGCCGCCGCCACACGCCGGTTAATTGAATTTCTTCGTTCAATTATTATCCAAAGGTTTACGCGACCGGCGACCGTCGTAAACCTGGAACGATCCGTTTCCGGGGTATTTGCTCGCTCGGGCTCTTAACGACGCAGGATGTGGTGAAAATCGGGACAACACTTCCGACGAGGAAACGATTGCACGTACATACGCATATCGACAACAGGAAAATATAAAACTATGTCTGTTTATGACCCCGCGCTTTATCCCGGAGAAAACCGCTATGAGAATCCACAGGCCCCCTGTCTCACTCATTTATCACTGCGTCTATATCGGGGATTATAGTACTTCAGAGCTGAAAAACTATAACAGTTTTTACTCGTCTATTAACAACGCTATTATTCCAATGAAATTTTAATGCTTCCTTGTAAAAGTGCCCAATGTTTTCAGTGAATCAGTCTGGTTCGTCAGGTTATTCGGGTAAACTGCGGGGAGCCGAGTCTCTCACGTCTGTGTTTTTCTTCTGTTATCGTCGAAATCATGCATATGCTTCGTGCAATTGATGAGGAATTTTTTTGCTATGCATACAAGTCCGCAATCTGATTATGAAACAACATACGCCTATGTATATATCGGTTCCGAGCGAAAATAGAGATCGAAAGGTGGAAACGCTGTCAGTCTAATAAAAAAACAACAAGCTTGTTTGTCCAACATCCGAATTCAATTTTTCGAAAGAAACGAACCATGAAAAAATTCCTAACCAGGATTACAGTTTATTTTTCTTTCCCCAGAATAGATTCCAGGCTGTACGCGAATTCTGTTCGTTCGTGGAAAATTGTTAGCGGCAAAGTTTCAAGAACCATTCCGGCTATTATTCGTTCGAAGAAGGTCGCCCGCGAAGCCACGAAAAATCCTAAAAGCCTTTCAAATAGGCTTAACAAATTTGAATGACCTTGGAAGCTCCGAGGCTCCCGAAACTTTCGAACACCCCTAACTTCTCCGAGTCCCTAAGTGTACTTGGAGTTTTTAAGACCCTTCGGAATAAGTTATTAATTGTTAGGCGAGAGCACTTTCCGAACTTCCGTGTCTCCGATAACGTTTGTTCGACGAATTCTATCTTTCGTTCGTGGTACTGAATTCGCGAAGATCGAAGTTAATCAGAATGTGAAAATAAATTCCTCTTCGCGATGAATCGACGAATCAATAACTCCGTCGATTGGACAACAGGACGTGCCAAAAATACGTGAAAAAAAATTGACGAGTTATTCGAGGGAAATCGTGAAAGATCCGTGAACAGAGAGCACATTCACTGGTCTATAAAAATTTGTCCAGGTTATACGGACTGGCGAGCAAAGTTTGAACGGAAGCGCCTCGTGCGAGGGAATAATTGTGCGTCGGGAAACGAAGATCCACTCACCTGTCCGTAATTATGGAATCCGTATTTGGCGGCGATATCGGCAGCAGCTTCCGGTCCATCCGGCACGTGTACCGCAAATTGATTGCTGTAGATTGGCGTGGGTCGCGGACATGGCGCGGGCTCCGATTTTACGAGAACACCGATCAGCAACAGAACGCACAGCGAGCTCGGTTTCGCGACCATCGTCGTCATCTCGTCGAACCGGAAGTGCCTGTCGGAGGACTATGACGCGCGTGGATCCTTTCGGACAACTCGAGAAGGCCGCGACAACGCACGCACACGGAAACTAGATCACCCTTGAAATCCCGACGTGAGGCCGTGGTTTACTTCACATTTAATTCGTGCGGCTCGTTTTTTGATTCGATCAACATTCGAGTTAACTCGATTCAACCTTAATCAATTTGCCGAGACCATCGCCGAAATCGCGAACGCCCACGCAACGTCTACGAAGCAACGACAATTACTATTAACAGAGATGAACCACGGATGGATAAGTTCGAAACCGAGACGCGATCACTGCGAGAATTTATTTTTTTCTTTTATCACCACTGCTCTCCGAAGGCTTATCTGCAACAGAAAGAACAGGGAACAGTTTAGTTTCGAGTCGTTTTATTCAAGGACTACGGGAGGATGTCTTGGGATCCCTGCGGTGAGACACGATACTAATTATCTCGGCGAGGATTTCCCCCGTTGCGAGGATAACAGCGGTAATACATTCTAATCTAGCAGTTTTGTCTGCTTTTTTCTGGACTGCGGTCGCGTTCTCGATAAACGCGCGCTGATTGCCGCGAATTTGCACGTTTAAGACTCGAAATTGTTTAAAATATTGCAAGAGGTTCGAGAACTCCAAGTTTTATCGGTTTCCGTTTTTTTCCGCGATCTACATCGAGTAGCTAGCAGCCATAAAGTGAATTAACGCGACAACGACTTTATTGTTAGCCCGGTTATAAACTGCGATAGGGAGGCGAAATTAATAAATTCCATGTTCTGAAAATACTGTTCCGATCTAGGATTTGTCGGAGCTTATCGTTAAATTATCAACACGACGGGCTGGACGTTCGCCAGGTGGGAGTAGGAAAAAGAGGAAAAGAGAGAGAGAGAGACAGAGAGAAAAGGAAAAAAGATATGGAAGAAAGAGAAGAGAAATTCGAACAGGAGGGCGGCCGTTCTTTCTTTTGTTTCCGTTCAATTTCCCCGAGGAAACGATTGCCGGCGCATAATGCAAATCAATATTGCTGCGCCATTCAGAGTTACGGCAGCGAGGGGACAATTACTCGACGAAAGAACGCCGACTCAAAAATCGAAAACCGATAGAAAGAACGTCCCCGAGCATTTGCCTTGCGTCGGCGGCAGCCGCAAGAACTTTTAATAAAATCAAAAAGCTCCAGGAGGGCACTCGGAGTTACAAAGACAGGAAGCTCTGGCGGGATTTTCGAAAACCGTGTTAAAATGGTCGATAAACTTCCCTGGATTCTGTTGGATCCTTCCGAGTCGAGAGAGAGAGAAAGAGAGATCGTGACTCGACGGAAAACAAACGAGCCAAAGTATATTAATCATTTGCGAAATGACAGTCATTTTCCGTAAACACGGAGGAATGCCCCACGGGCCGAGACGCTCTGATAACTTTCGGAAAAAACATGCCTCGCGGAGAAAAGACGGACACGACTTTGTGTCTCATAAAAGCATCATATTTTTATTCTTTTTCTCTTTCTTTCTCATTCGCGGATGGACGGCGATTTATTAAAAGAAAGCAGACAGGACACACAAAGAGAGATCGGACCGTGGATTTTATGCATTGATAATGCACTTGCACCGCAAAAAGTAATGGCTCCAATGCACGGAGTTCTTCATTTTTATTCGGCTCTTTGATTAGCCCATTGTAGTCGCTCTTTGAGGCGATCACGCTTAATGGAATGCGATAAAAAAAACAAGCTGGCGAGCTGATTGCGGCTGCGTGATTGCATGCAACCAATTAAAAAATGCTGTTTCTGGTAACAGACTGGCTTTGCGGCTCTGATGTGTCGCTCAACTTCTGCTTTCATTCCGCTTTGTAACTGTCGTTTCAGCTGTTAGAATCACGATGAAATTCTTTCTATGTAGTTACTTCAATATGTAGTTCAAATATTAACCCTTCGCAGTCGGAGCTGTTTCAACTCGAAAATTAAACATTTATGGATATGAAATTGATATAATACCTCATTCAATATTTAAATATACAGTAATTGATTAGATACCAATATATTTAAGAATATAAACAATATTATGAATAACTATACAGCAATATTTAGTGGTTCAGATACTTCGCAACGTGTTAGAATTATTTTACATCAGGTTGCAAAGAAGAGGAAGAAAAATAAAAAGAAAATCGTGTTCACCCTTTAAGGTGGGTACACACGGAACGCTGTAGAATGTTTTTACGTGAAGTTGCAACTAGGAAGAGGAAGAAAAAAAAATAGTAGAAGGAAAGGAGAATCACGTTCGCAAAAGTTCGTGCGATAAATCGCGGCGAAATTTTCGCGCGTCGTAATAAAAAGGAAGCCGCGTCTTTCGCGCTCGAGTCCAATTTGCCTGTTAAACTGTTGCGCGCAATAGTAATTTCGCCGGGGGATCCAGTTAACTGGGAGCCCCGCGTCGAACTCGAACGGCCTTTCGCTCGTTTCGCGGTAACTATCGACAATACGACCGGTATATCGACTTCTCCCTTTGCCGGGGGACTCGCGGAGCTACTTGCCGAACTTCCGCGAACATATACACACACACGCGCACACACACACACACACACACACGCACACACAGCCAGACACACTCTCGGCCTGATAGTTCTCGATCGAAATTAGATCATCGGCCGTCCCTCGAACCTCTCGTGTTGTTCGCGTTCGGTACAGGGGAGCTGGGGACAGGGAAAGCGATCCTGGACGAGTATCCCATCGACGGGACGCAATCCTGACCGATTTAGCCAGATCCTGTTCGCCGACGCACAACTGGTTAATGACTGTTCTTCCGTCGTTGACCCGGTTGCATCGACGAATTTTGTTAAGCGACCGCACGCCTCCACGCGGGATCGGCCATCAGGAAGCCGCCCCTTAACTGACCCCGTTGAAACAATTAGTAGATCACGTGCCGGGATAACTTTATCGCCGGCACCGGGCTGAATAATGAACCGGCTAATGAACCAACCGAAAATTCGAATTATTATTTCATCCGCGATAAGTCCCGCCATGCGAAAGTTGCGACGGTTAAGCGATCGTTTACTTCGGTAATTACTGTTAGCTGCTGAGCGATTACAGGATCTCGTGTTGGAGATACACGCTGTACTAATAAAGTCAGGGTAACACTCAAACAACCTGGTCCTTCTTGCGGTGGACCCCTCGACTCTTGAGATCGTAAAGATTACCAAAATAATACAATCAATTTCTACAGTGTTCTACAACGTTGAAGTATGAAGGCTCGTAAGAATAACTACAAACGATACTACCATACCGATTAACCGAAAAGCGCTCGTAACCAGCGTCGAATCGACTTTATCATAAAAACAGTAGGTACTTCATGAACAGCGGAGCGCAGACAATAATTTCCACCGCAAACAACCGGCCCTTGTTGATAATATTCATTCGCGAGAACGGCAAAACACACAGCTGAGCGGGGGAGGCGTCGCGGCCCGCGATCAATATGCAACGACTTCGTAAATTTCTATTTAACTGAATGCCAAAAAACCAAGAGCGGGACCAAGCATATTACACGTAATTCTCATTCATGAAAACGGCGGAACGGTTTTCCAGCGAACAAATAGAGAAGAGGTGCTTTCCCTCGGATCAATATGCAACAACTTCATGAATGTCTATTTAATTGAATATTACATAAACGTTCTACGTACAACGGGGATATCGGACGGTCGGCCGAACGATCGGCATTAATCGAAGTTAATCGATTCGGCCGAGATGAGCTGACGGTTATCTAACAGGCCGATCGAATCGCTAACAAACCGTGGAGTTATGTTCGACATCGGTGTCATCGATTCGCGTGTATTTTTAACTCGTGCGCAGCGCGCCGATCGGAGGCCACAAAGCGACCGGCAATTACCGCGAAAATTGTCGCGCCTATAATTCCTTTCTCCCCGAGGATGATTCCACGAATCTATGATAGATTGGAGGGCAAAGAGCCGTCGAATGACACGATAGACAGAGAGAGAGAGAGAGAGAGAGAGAGAGAGAGAGAGAGAGAGAGAGAAAATAGGTATTAGAGGCACGCGGTGACCGAATAAAGGAGGCGAGAGAGTCAATTGTAATTACGCGTCGTCATCCGGGCATGCAAGTTTGTCGCGTGAAACGAACCACCGGCAGAACAGCTGCACGATATTTCTGTTCTAATTACAGAGCAACTACGAGCAATTTAACTTACGTCCATCAGCAAAAAAAAGACCGAAGCCCGATAAGACGTATCGGGCCTAAACACCCGCCGAACTACCGTCAGCCCGATACCAAAATTACCGGAAGCTGTTTCAACATTTTAACATGTTCGATCACCTGATTTGACCTACTCGAGGGTCGAATCTGTACAAAAATATAATTGGAGAACAAATACAGCGTTAACGCCGCTTTCCGAAGTTAATTTGTTGGAAAATGAGGTCGTTTTGTATCGTATAAAATCTCACTTAGATATCAACCAGGTGATCATTACTCATCGTTTTAGTTTTTCGTTAATTAAAAGTTGTTTGGGAATAATAAATTTTAATAACATCCCCACCGTAATTTTATCGTTGAGGCCGTTTCAATTAGTGAAATAAATTTCCTCTTTTTTCTGGATTTTAGAAAATCGTTCATGCAGATCATTTGCATGAAGAACTAGTATAACAAAATTCTAAGTATCTGAATAGGATTAGGAGAGATTGTTCGAGAACCTATCGAAGATATATTGTTCGGCGATATTTTTTCAATTTGCAGCGTGCAGGTTGGCATAGCGTGTTCCCAATGTCACCTGCATCTGGGATCAAGCGTCTTCCGTGCTGAATTCAATTACCAATGACACGAGTACTCACCGAGAAGACGCTGATGACGACAGCATCGAACAAACACGCGTCTGGACGGTGCGGTGACAACTACACTAATGAGTACGCGGGCTACGAATAACGATCCATGCCTCGTTTTCATAGACGAATAATGAGAGAGCAAATAGGACTGCGACTCTCGGATTTTAAACACGTCGAAGGTCGGGGCGTTCCCTAGTTTTTTTTCTCTCTTCTTATCTACACCTAACAAAATACTCTTGAATGCTCTATTAGCTCACTAACGAACGAACGTTTCCCGATGGTCCAGTTTTTTTTTTACTGAGAGCCATGTCACCCAGAACCTGGCCAAATTGAACCAACTTGAGTCGCCGAGCTGTATAAAATATATTTGCTCTTGCTCATTCTGTTCCGCGTTAATTAATGGACTGGCAGATTTTTTCTATATTTCATTTTGCAGTCTGTTCATTGCACAGACGCTACAGGCATTTCACTGCGGATCATTTAAATTAGTTGAACATGATAGAACTGTATTGTCTAATTCTCAATAAGTCTTGTATTTAATTTAACTCCATCCTAGAAATCTTCCATTCTACATGATTTTTTCAATGTATGAATATAAAATTGATACAATATCTCATACAATACTTTTAATCTACTGTTTTTTTTTGTTACAGATGCTTCAAATTCACTGTCATCTATTTAATTTTTGTTGAACAGTAGATTAAAAGTGAATATAATTGAATCAGCGATACTAAACCTTCAGCAATCTTGGGGTCCACTGTTTCAACAGCACTTGAAACGAGCACTACGCGAATCGCAGGTGAACTGAACCAGTTGGGTTCGACGAATCACACGTTCGCAGTGGCAACGACCGCCATTATGACTCCCACGTGGCCAGTAAAAATCCCATTGTGTCGTGTCACATTTGAATTTATTCTAATTTTCACCCGCATCTAAACGAACCAGAAACCGACTGTCATGTGTCAGCGACTCACACATGTTTTAGTTATCGCCATCAGCAGCCTGTCGATCTTTCCGAATTTAGAGTAGGACTGTGAATGAGGTTCGCAAATATGTCTGGTATTCAAATGAATTTGTCCGAATACTTTTTCGACGAAAAAATAAAGTCTGTAAAGTATACACCTGAATTTTGAAGCTGATAAAAATGATTTTACAAAATCAGTGACTCCAAACAATCGAATTAAATAATTAAAGATATTCTGATTGTCTGCAGCATTTGCAATTATCACGATTCAATATTTAGACAATATTTACTGTTTGATCCGCAAATATTGCGCAACGCCATAATTACTGTTAAGTTATAATAGCAAGTAATTACGACAAAATGATATATTTTCGACAGTATCTATCACACCAGCTGTAATTCCCAGAGCAACAGACAACTAGACCCTCGAAATTAATCGCAAACATTTAAATTCGACCGTAAACGGTAAAACCAGCGAGCAGATCGTGGTTTGCGACAGGCCTAACAAGACAAGACCAAAAAAGGAAATGCAAAACAACCATCATACCAACCTCTACAAGCAACCTGCCTTTTTTCTCTCTGCGGATCGCGTGTAACGTTCCCTGAAAAGACAACGCTACACGCGAACCAGGCCGCCGAGCAGAACGAAAAAGAGAAAAAATATAAAAAAGGAAAAGAGATCGAGGAAATGATCATGGAAACGTGAGGTCGCATCATGGCTCGCGAAACTGTAATTAGTTTCGGGGCCGGAGAAGAGCGCTAATCGCGGATAAAAGTTTTCGCGAGCTCGCACGATTGCAGCATCGGTGGGGACTGATTTTCTTTGAGCCCCCGTAAAATATGATTCTCGCGGATTGATGATTTTTCGCTGGCCGGAATGGGGATCGGATCGCGCGTGAAACGCGACTCGTTGCTTTCACAGGCTTTTTCACCGCGTTAAGCAACGCGCTCGCGTACGATTCGTACCGCGCGATCGCGGTCAGCGTGTATATTTTCGATGAAAGTGAAAGAATATGCCGATCAACGACCCCTCGCACCTGCCACTCGGGGAGAAATTCGCGAACGAGGCGCTGGGTTACCAGACTGTGCCATTGAAACGACATTACACCTCGATAAACTGTTCCCCCTAACGCGGCCAATCTAACAGTTCTTCAAGATTTTAGCACTATTCAGAAGTTCAACGGTATAACAATGCAGCTCGTGGAATTCGTTTAGACATCAGCTACAATATTACGAAGTCAAAAATATATATTGATCTTTAAAAATTAAAGGTGACCTTGATTTTTTAATAGAACAGAAATTTTTTACATCGAAATTTGTAGACGGCTGATTATTGATTAACTCCTGTTGAAAACATTTTTTTTGTCTCATTATCAAAATCACCCGAACAATCATTATGCAGTGAATGCGTTAAATACCGATATGAGACAAGTCGTCCTTTACCAAATGAACTGCCGACAATACCTCGAACTTAAAATGCAAGGTACGTGTCTAGACTCCAGAGATTTCGACGATTTCATGACTGCCGTGGTTAGATCCATTCCAATTAGACATCCTTATGCAACAATTCATTTTTACATACTTTGTTGACCTATTTCTTCACACCGTCGAATTATCCAAAGAAAACATTCCCAACCGAAGGGTTTGCTCTTTGCACTTAGAGCTGTTTTAACTAGAAAATTAAACATTTCTTCCGGTCTAGAATAATTCCATTCAGTATGATTCTTTTCATTCTATGAATATGAAATTGATATAATATCTCGATAATACTTAAATGTGTAGTAAATGATATAATACCTCGCGTACACAATACTTAAATGTGTACTAATATTTATTAGATACCAACATTCGAGTAATGGTAAAGCAAATTTTAGGCTCAGGGTTAAAACAGTGCATAAAGAAGGGCCAAGGGCCTTGCGACTCCGACGCTCGCCGCACGTCAAAATTCGCCGGAACGAAGCAGCGAAAGGGAACAACGAAACGAAAGTACAGAAAGTGGTATAGCTCGGAAGGAGAGTACACGTACTCCAAAAAGAGTACACTTACCGCAAAAAGAGCACATCTGGTAACCCTAACCGTTCTCATCGAAACACGCGTTCAACGGCCCCGAGAACAGAACCGGGCCTGGGTCTGTAAAAACACTGCAGGCACGAGATACACGCCACAACAGAAAGAGAGAGACAGAGAGAAAGAGAGAGAGAGAAGTTTCACGAGGAGAAAGTCACTAGGAGGTACACGAGGACGCGATGTCAGCTGACAGAAACAAAGGCCGCGCGAAATAGGGAGAGCGATCGGTCTCCATCTCTCCTATAGCAAAGATCTACCAAAAACATGGGACACGTAGAGACGGAAAACTGACAGGTCTATTTAGCAATTTTGGAAATAATTCGGGAGACAAGTTCCAGTTGAAACTCTGTGGAAAAGGTGTCGGAGTATCCTCAACCTACTAACGGAAACACGAGGCACTCGGAGGGTCAGAAAACTGACAGACCTGTCCAGTAACTCCTAAGAGAAAAAAACTCGGGGGTTACAGGTCTCTTTCCAATTGAAAAGTTAAGGGAAAGGTGTCAAAGGCATAAAACTGATGGATCTACCCAGCGGTCCCTAAGAAAAAGAAAAAATTCGAGGGTCACGGGTCTATCGTCAATTCTAAGAGATAGCAAATTGAAAAATAAAATTCGTGGGAGAAGGATGTGTCTTTTCGAATGAAATTCTAGAAGGAAATAGCTCGTTTACCTGGTCGATGTATCACGGTGTCTCCGTGCTGGTTGTCGGTGAAATTCCAGCGATCTTCCGGGCGTGCGACACGACTGTCAACGACTTTGGCACGCGAGACACGAGAACTGACTATGTTTTGGCAGTGGTTCGCGGCATTTTCTTCCGTCACGAGGTCCCCGGTTCAAAGTCAGACGGACGAGGACATGCGACCGCGAGGACACAACACCCGCGCACACAAGAGTATACCCGATGAGAACCGAGAATAATTGTCAGAGAAGAGAGAAAAACGAAAAACCGACGGATCCAAACTACCACCGATCGTCCTAACCACTACGGGCCAAGTGTAGCACCGCACTGACTGCTCTCGCCGTTCACCAAGGCGATAAACAAACTCGTCGCCTCTCCCTCGCGAGTCTGCCCTCCTTCTCCTCTAGTTCTATCCTTCTCCAACACGCAGAGAACTCTCTCTCGCCACAGAGCCAGCGCCGAGTACGCTTGAACGAATTGTCTGTCTTTGTCTCGCGAATGTACTCGTGGTACCGTGTCATCTCCCTCTACCTAACCCCCACCACCTAGCTATACACGTGTCTTTCTCGCACGGACTCGCCCTACTCCTTTTACCGATTCATCCGACGGTGCTGCCACCGACCGACATCCCCCACTGTCGCACAGCAGACTGCTCTCTACCCTGTCACCTAGCGTTCTCGATTTTCTCGTGTTTACGGGACTCCTTGTTCGATTCAAATCGCAATGCACCTTCGAAACTGTTCTCGTTCAACTGCACACACAATGTCACTCGCGGATGATCTAACTGAGACGCGTTTACGCTGCTTTTCTCAAGAGACAACGCAGCGTGCGACATGTTTTGACACACTGACGTTTCGTACTGCCTCAACCCTTTCGGCCCGGTGTTGACACCTGCCGGAAACTAGCGCAACCGCTTGTGCGGTCTACGGACGTTGATATCCTCCGAGCAGTCAACATCTTGCTGTGTGATGTCGTTTTAGATTTTTGGAGCTTGCGACTGGCAATGGTGATCAGATCTGAGATATAGAATAGTCTGAGAAGCAGACTATTTTCCCATAATGTGGGATTCTGTGCTGTACGGTCTGGATTACCAACTTTGGACAACATGTGTGACAGATGATAATATAAGCGGATGTCAGTAATATAGATTTCTATATGTGTGAAGAATGTTCTGAAATAAGTTAGTTTATGCAAAAGTAGTTCGTTGATAGGAAACGATGAATAAAAGAATTAATGGGTCTAAAACTAATTATCAAAATTTACGATCAGTCAGTATTAATATAAAGATTCACGAATAATATCTTGATAATATAGCAATCGACATTATCGACGTACTCTTTATATTGAATAAACATAGATGTCTTTGCCAGCACATGTGATAGTACCTTTTTCTACCGAAGCTGTTGATAGTCGAACGGCGGTAGTGTAGTATCTCTCCTCCATCTTGGTTCATGCCTTTTCCGATACATTAGCCACCATGGTGCGTACGTTTTGATATTTTTCTAATAGAAATCCGTAAAAATTATAGCGATCCCTAATTAAATGTGTAAACGAATCACTTTGTCCCGTACTAATAGATACACTGAGTAATAAAATTGAAATATTATTTGCTCAAGCCTGTTAGAAATATCTAATAATCGTTAGTTTATCGGGTTGAGGTTATGTGCAAGTGTTGCCAGTGCCTTTTGGTTTCTTTTTTGTGTATATGGACGTCGAGCGAAAGATATATTAAATTTGGAAGCATGATTTGTGAGTATAAAATGATTATTTATGTTTGTAGAGTCGCGTCAGGACAAAGACGGTCAAAAAGGCCGCGAAGCTCATCATCGAGAAATACTATACTCGATTGACTATGGACTTCCATACGAACAAGAGGATATGTGAAGAAATTGCTATTATTCCAAGCAAATCTCTTCGTAACAAAATCGCTGGGTAGGTGTTTTTTTAATGTTTATTTACTCGATTTTTTCACTGTGGCTTACTAACAATAATAACAGTACTATAAGCAACAGCACGATGAAGAACAATTTGCCCTCAGTTCATAAATCTAAAACACTGTATTATTATTTGTTGAACAGATTTGTTACGCATTTAATGAAGCGTCTGAGACACAGTCAAGTGCGTGGCATCTCCATCAAACTGCAAGAAGAAGAGAGGGAACGTAGAGACAACTACGTTCCTGAGGTCTCTGCCCTCGAGCACGATATTATCGAGGTCGATCCCGAAACGAAGGAAATGTTACAAATGCTGGGATTCAACAATATCCCAGGACTTCAATTAACACAATCCCAATTACCACCGTACAATAGACGTTCTTAAATTTTTCTTCTTTATAATAAATAAGTTTGTTAGGATTGCACTTTTTAATAAAATTGCAAACTGACAATCTGAAGTAATCATTTCCTTTCTTATTTTCAGTTTATAAGTGTATCGACGAGTATTGGTGAAATTCAAGAGAACTAATTATCACTTGAACTTTACAGCACGTTTGAATGAATAATTCGAACGACAGGTCGTAGTATTTTAAATTATCCGTAACCATCATAAAAAATTAATTATAAGTTACTACTGATATACGCACGCGTGAATGTCGGCCATTTTAATTGAATGGAAAAGTTGTCTTTCTCTTAGGATACTCTTTTCTTAGGTCGTTAAATATTCCGTCCTCTATTTGCATCGATACCTTCTCGGAAAATTTTACGATCTAAATGAATAGATTTGTCGATGCTTCGTTCAAAGGTAGACTGCTTCCTACCTCGTCAGTAAAAACCGGATACTACATTTGCAATCAAATTTCCTTCCTGGTATTCCATTAAAAAGTCAATTCATTTTTCAGGACGTATTCAAGAAACGCGATAATTCCCTGCACTATCAAATTTACCAACGCCTCCCCGACGTCTCGAATATCAAAAACACCTTGTGGAATAGATGTTGCAATAGAAGCAACATTCGATTCGTGTGTGCGTTATCGGTGAAAACGCGTCGCCCTTCTTCGGCACCCACACAAATGGGCCGGACCTGGCCAACTCGTTCAAAGGCTGCGCGACCTAGCACGATCCAAGGCTAGGTGGCCTAGCCCGACCTGAACAATAAGTGGCGAGGCTCGATGAAGAGGGAAAGAGAGAGAGTTTACAGCATTCTCTCTGCGTCGTCGCGAAATTCCGGTGACAAAACGTGATGACGGAGAGGGCGGAAGAAAGTTTCTCTTTGCTCTGAATGGCTGAAAACTCGCTGTTGCGACAGTGCTGCCCCCATAGAGGCGAGTCCTGCGAGTGGGAGAACGTGTACAGTCTGCCAAAAAAGTTTTCGATCACGTAAGCACAGCCTCTAGGTCTAAAATGATATTGTTTCAAACTACGTAGTACATAGATATATGCCGACGAGAAGGTTTTCAGAGTATATCAGAAAAATTAATTGTAGAACCAATAGCAGTTTTATACTCTAAAACGATAATGTTAGGTGTACATATCATGGTATAGAGCAGTACTAACGTACCGTGGGAGTATATGTTATCAAGGTGCAGCGATAACGTTGAACGCACACGTCATTAAATATCATTTCCATATGATATCCGATATTACGGTCAGCTTTTCGAACGAAGACAACTGAAATACCTTCACAGGCACAACAACTGCACGTCTGAAGCAGGACTCTCTGTCTAAAGTAACAGGAGTTGGATGGGTAGCTATCGTGACTATGAGCGTATTTTACGTACTTTATTTGAAAAAACAGACTATAAGCGTAACACGAGTATATCCACTGTTGTTGAAATACTTTGTACTTTCACAGAAAGATCTGGAAACTTTCCCCTTGCGGTGGCCAGCTCATTGTTTCCAGTACTCGGCGAGGCATGCATATTTCATGGGCTGGATTTCGCAGACGCAAGGGTGCGGAATTTTTCGGATCGACTGTACTCGCGATCCGCATGAGCGCTTGCTGGCTTTGCTACCCCGCCCCTCCGCTTCTCCCTCTCCGGGAATGTCTGCGCAGTGATGGGTGCGCAAGGAGATGGCGGGGATGAGGAACGCGACGGCGTAGAGGTCCGGAAACGCGACGACGCGGAGAGAATTCGCAGGACCGTGGGTCGCACGCCTGCGAATGTTGGAACTCTCGGGCGCAGGGAGGAGAAAGACTGTACGACCGGCGAGTCAGTCGACTATTCGTGGTCTGTGACTCTGGAGGTAGCCCGACCACCGCAGAACCGAGCCCGACGCAGCTCGGTTGCGTTCGGTCGGTAGTCGGGGCCAGTCGGGCGCTCCGCTGCTCTTTTCGGTGTCTGCTCGTTTTCCCTCAGTCCGTCGTGGTTGCGCATCGGGATCAGTTGCATATATCCTTTCCTTCTTTTTTTGTTTTCGTTAAAGGGACTGCTTGTTCGTACGGCGCGCCTGGTGCCCTTATTCGCGCGCGCTATGTGACGGATATCGCGGGGCGCCGAAGCGTACCCCGGGCACATTTCTCTATCATTCCCACCCTGTCCTCCGCCAGCTAGCTCCTTTGGCTCTCGCACCGTGCCGAGAGAACGTGAGAATCAAGGCAAAAGAGGAAGAGAGAGGACAGACACACAGAGACGGAACAAGAGAGAGAGAGAGAGAAAGAGAAAGAAAGAACACGTTGTAAACGCAGGCACGTACATATACGCAGGCACTCGCCAACGAAGGGGCCACGAGGGCCCCGCGGAATCGTGTCTAGGAAAACATGGAGTGTCCACATCTTGCTCAAAGCGTCCAATTCGGCGGTAACGACGTAGAAGCAAGCTGCACTAAGGATCTACCGTTCGTCTGTGCAGGTATGGCCTCATACAAAAGAATCCCGATACCTCTATCCTTCCTTTTATGATCAGAGAGTGGGAGAGGGAGAGAGAGAGAGAGAGAGAAAGAGGCGTATTATGGTGTGTCCGTGGGCCAAGGAGAACTCTCTCGCGTTTTTTCTTTCTGTTCCGTCCCGAAACGAGAGACACATATACACGTCGTCCTGTCTCTTTTCTTTCACCGAGGCACAGGGTACTCACCGTACCCGTCTGTGACTCGGATGTTCTCGATCGTCCCTTTCGCCAGGGCTATTGTGCTCTTCCCGGGTCCTCTCTTTACCGTACTTTCTTTTCTTTCTCTCCTGTATTCTTTATTCCGACTCCGTCTCGGTCTTACCCCGGCCTCTTTCTCCCTTTACCTCTCGTGACCGAGGCCCCGGCCGTTACTCTCGCGGCCTTGAGGCGTCGTACCCGACGAGAGACGGAGCAGAAACCATTTCTATTTCCCGTCGTGGAAAGAAGCATGCTCCGAGTACCGTCTGCTCTCTTCACCAGAGTCTCCTCTCATTGCTCTCTCTATGCATGCTACCATTTTTCCCCTCTTTCCGTCGACGACGCTGCTCGATAGACACACACTCTGCGTGGTCGACGATGCCTCGGACTCGGAACGCGCGACCCATACGTATCCGTTCGCATGTACCGCGGATCGAACTCGTCGTGCAACGATATATACGTGTCCCTTGCCAATGTTGCGATACAGAGAGACAGAGAGAAAGAAAGAGAGGGAGTGAGATATGACAAAAGAGAGAAAGAGAGAGTCAGGAGCGTTGCGCGCGCGCGGACACCGCACCGTGCCCCTGTGTATGGATGTGAAAAGTCCACTCCTTGACGCATTCGTATATCTTTTGGAGCGATATAAGTCTGGTGGTGTGTGTGTGTGTATGTGTGAGTGTACACGCTCCGTTCATGGGTGTTTTCTGTCTCCCCCTCCGCGGCCCCTCTCTTTCGACGGACCGAACAAGAGCGTCGCGCGGACGCGGACGGTGCGCGTGTGCATCGTCCTGCTGGGAGTTCTCAGTATGCGGCGCGGCCGTCATTGGAAAATCAATACCAGACAGCACTAATCAGCTGGCCCCGAGATCTGTCATTAGAACTCGCCAGATAAACGTGTGCTCTCTCTCCGGCGGCTGCAGTCTCTGCCCCGGCCGCGTGTTATTCCGGCCTTTTTCCTTCTCTACCCGCGCCCCTACTCGTCTCGCAGTTTTTCTCGATTTTATTGCGCCGCTTCCGGCTTCGCGAGCGAGACACCGCCTCGAGATTTCTCGAGAAGCATCGGGGGCCGCCAGACGCGTTCGAAAAATCAATGAGAGAATGCTACCGCAGCTTCGTGTAGGCACAGTTTTTCCCTTATTCCCTTGGCTGCAGTCGTCATCGTCCTCTCGTTGCTGCTTTCTCCTCCTTCGTGGAGAGACAGAGAGAAAGAGAACCGCACCGCGTCTCTTTGTCCTTTCTCTTTGCACGGCCCCTAGTACTATATTTACCCGAAATATGCGCAATACTTTTATTGCTTCCTTTGAGAAAGCCCCTCTCCCTCTTACTTTTGACTCCCGACCCTGGGCTACCCGCCGGACTCGACACGCGTTTTACAATCGTCCGCTTGCTTCGTGACCAGCGCCCGTTTCTTCTCTCTCTATTCCTCTGTCTTGTTCTCTCTCTCGTTACGGAGAGAACCGGCAGGAAGAAGCGTTTTACAATCAACACGGCTCTCGAACGGGTTTCGCGGAGACTGCGGGTTCTCTCGCGGATTCGTCGTTTAATCGTAACAAGTTCCCAGAAGAGGCTGTCGTTGCGTTACATAAATAAGAAACCACGTCGCGAGCATTTCATCGTTGTCGTCGTCATCATTCGTCGAGAAACGAACAAGCGAGCGCGTCCCTCGGTCCTAAATGCGATTCGCGAAACGTGTCTTTCCGTCTATCCGTCTCTTTTTCTCGTTCTACTGCCGGACTCTTCCCGTCGTCGTCTAGTCCGACGTACGTTTCGTCGAGGGGAGAAAAAGAGAAAAGGGTTTCGAAGTGGGGAGCTGCTGAGAGGGACGCGACAGACGAATAGTCGCGGAGAGAGTCCGTGGAACGTTACCGAACGCGTGTACCCATCGCCGATGAGTCAGACGTAAGATTTTTCTCACGACCCGTTCGATATCGCTCGTTGCACGTTTGAGGAATCGTTGGGGCCTCACAGCGACGATTGTCGCCGGGTTCTCCTCGAAATTTTGGGTCCTCTGTGGTCTAAAAAGAGACCTCCCTCGCGAGAGTCAAGCTCGCGACCCGCTCGATACCGCTCGTTGTAGTTTCTCGCTCATTGCACTCCCGATCAAATGCCCGTTCGTTACGGGAACCTC
Organism: Lasioglossum vierecki; assembly: GCA_028455595.1. Classification (NCBI taxonomy): domain Eukaryota; kingdom Metazoa; phylum Arthropoda; class Insecta; order Hymenoptera; family Halictidae; genus Lasioglossum; species Lasioglossum vierecki. Next base: position 15,384,372 of record CM052336.1, read on the forward strand.
GTCCGTTGCATTTCGTTCGCACCAGGTGGGGAATGTAACTTACTTAATAGAGATGATAGTTTTGCTGTTGTCGCGACTGCTTCTTTATATTGTCACGAATTGGATGGGCAGCTTGTGTATTGCGAAAGATCGTTAGTGTCTCTCGACAGGCGATCATGCTGAAATTTTTAGTCCTTCCCGACCGAATGTCCTCCCTAGCATCGCGACCAGGCTCCAGACCAGCGAGATCAATTTAAATATCCCCTATGGTCGCGCGAGCTCTACACGCCGGGCAAGAATTACCGCAGGCGGTTGCACGAATCGCGCGCAGGAGAAAAATCGTCCCTCGTGGGCTATAAAAGAACCCCATGCTCCACACCTTCCCTCCCCTCTTCTCTCCTACCCCTCTTCTTCTGTCTCTTTTCCTGCGCTGCAAGCTGGTTCGGGTACGACGTAGCAAAATCGATAACAGCGTCGTTGCTAATCGGATGCCCCGATACCAGTGCCACTGCCTTAACGAATTTTTCTTCCGTTCTGTTTCACATCGGTGGCCCTCGACTGCCGCATGTCTCCCGGGTTGACGTGACGTGACGTGACGCGACGGGTCGCGCCGGGTCCTCCGTCTCTCTCTCTCTCTCTGGGTGATTTGGTCGGGTCGCCATCCTGCATCCACAGCTCGATGCGCGAACCACGCACACGAAAATTTCTTCCACGCAAAAGCGCACGGTAGGTGTGGCGAGCCGAATCGTTCGTCACCCAGGCGAAAAGAGACGGTGGGAAGAGACATGGCGAAGGACCCATCACCTGGTTCCTCGAACGCTCGACCTCTCCTTCTTCTTCTCGTTTCGGCGAGAGGAATGGAGGAGGAGGAGGAGGAGGCATGCAGCTTCGATCACCGATCCATCCGCTACGGGAGAATGTGAAATTCGAAACCTCGTTCGTACCTGCACGCGCATATCGACGATTACATGCCGCGCGTTGCGTTGCTTGCGAATGGACACGACCGAAACGATCGTCCAAGAATACTTTTCGGGTCTCCGTGGAAAAATTATTTCGAACGATATCTCGCGGGACCGTTTTAGACCGATCGCGGATCGAACCCTGCCGAATTTCTCCGCGTCCGCGAATACTCCGCGAGGTGTAGAATTCGAAACCGCGACGATTGTGAAATAAACGTGTACACTCCGGCGTCTCGGGAACGAGCTTCTGGAAGATCGGATTACGCACCGATGCCAGCCGACGCGACGTTTCAATTTTCATCCAGCCAGCGCTCTTTTCCATCGGCGAAATCTCGCGATTTCTTTCCAAAGCAAACTCCCCGCATATCTCGACCGAACGAGATCCACCGGGAAATCCACTTCTGAACGATGGTTTGTTAATTGGTCAATTAGCCGCCGCGGGACACGAATTAAAGTCGAGCCTACGATCTATGAATTCCTGGTTTCGGAATCTCCTCTCTCGCTACCGTTCGCTGCCACTGCGGAAAGAAACAAGCATGCAAAATCTCAAACCCGATAGAAGTACGAGACATTTTGCGATCGATCAACTGCGAAGGGGGTGTGTCGAACAGCCTTCCATCCATTCACCCTGGTTTTACGCGCTCTCTCGAGAATTACGTAAGCGGGGCCGAAAAGATGGTGCACCGTCGCAGAACTCGTGATATTTAACGACCACCATGCGTCGAAGACCACCTAAATACGTAGTTGCATTGATATAGACAATTTTTATTTTATACCAAGGTTCCGAGTCTAATTATACGTCTGCAACTTTAGGGGCTAGGGGCTACGCGAGCCTGCTGTCGCCAATATGGCGACAATCGCTCCCAAAACGATTCCACGCCTCTCGAACTCTTCTAAATTTATTTCTTAATTATCCTTAAAAAAATTTCCTTTGTAATTGATCTTAACCCTCCACTGTTAAACTGTCTTGCAGAAGCACTTGAATAAATTTCGTTTCGACCTTCTACAGTTTTACGAAAGAACCCTAGCCTCGTTATATCCTCGCGATAGCCTTGTTACGCGCAAAAAAGCCGAGTTTATTAGGACATTAATTTATCAGTTCCCTTTGCTTCTTTCTCTGTAAAGCGAATCGATCTGGCAAATCCGTGGCTGAAACAGTTGTCCACCTTGGACCACTGCAACGGCCTTCGAAGGGTTAACATTCTCACCGAAGCCATTAACTTTCGGACGTCGTTTACTCTTCAGTATTACGATATCGCTAACCATTTTATTGTTGTCGACAGTATGTGGAACCGAGAAGAGTACTTGGCTGTGTCTCTACTGCGGTGCGGTGCACTGCGGACGATTCGTGTCGGGACACGCGTTGCAGCATCACGAGCAAGATAGTAAGCACTGCGTTTGCATTGACTGTGAGAACCTGGCAGTATTCTGGTGAGTCTCCAATTCCGCCTGGATCGGTGGTCTTCAAACCTTATCGAGCAATAAAGCCTTTAAAATTGTACATCTTACGAAACTCAGTTTTGCGTAATAGATATACATGATATTCGCATCTTATCAATGGTTTTCCAGAAATTATTCTTCTAAAGAGAGCTTCTACTGGTCCCTCTGGTCCTCCTACAATCCTGCTATTATCCCTAGCCTAAGCTAGCCTCAGCAGAAAATTTCTTAAAATTCATTGAAAAGATATTGAATGCGTAGAAAATGAATTTCCGACATCTCATAGTTTGAAGACCTACAACCCAGACCCTTGCTATTCACCGGCAGAAAGATTGGAAGTACTAAAGAGCGTTTATTTTAGTTATATGTGCGACGAATACGTGGTGAACGACACGTCGAACGGCCAGATCGAGAAGATCCGTCGCATCACGTTCCGCAAGGACGAGCACAAGGAGAACGACGAGAATTGGAACACGTCGCCGTCTACGACGCCCTCGTCGCGGCGTGAGAACAGCGACAACGACAACGATGCGGATGCTCTGTGGAAGGCGGAGGTTGTGGTGAGGAACCTGCGGCCGAGGACGGCGAGGAAGAGGCTACATTCGCTGGATGGTACGAGTGGGGACAATCGGCCGGCGACCAAGCGTAGAAGCTGCAAGATTACCAAAGAGAAGAAGGTCGTCGGCTTGAGGAACCTCGGCAATACTTGTTTCATGAACGCGGTTCTCCAGTCGTTCAATAACATCAGCCACTTCTGCGAATATCTCACGCAGATGCCGTGTCTCGAGGGCATACCGTTCGACGAGTCGCCGACGCACAGGGGGCGAATTGTTACTCCTGGCAGAGCGAAAGAGCTCAGCATGAGTGACGCCCTCCTGGCCGAGGAGCTTAGGAAAGTCTTGCTTGGGTTGAACCTAGGTGGGTCGAATGGCCAAGCGATCTCCCCGGAATGTCTTTTCCTGGTGATCTGGAAGGTCGTGCCAAGATTTCGCGGCTACCAGCAGCAGGACGCACACGAGTTTCTCACATACATGCTGGACAGACTGCACACGGAGCTTCTGCTGCTGCTACCAAGACTGGGACACGAGCCCCTCGGTCTCAGGGGCAAACAGAGCATCGTCACAGCTGTCTTTGGCGGCACACTCCTTAGCGTGGTAAGTCGCCGTCAATTTCCGGGACACTTGGCGGTGCACTTGACGATGTTTGGACGATGAGCCACTCCACGCTGAATTGCCGAGAACTACACGATCGTTGAACCGTTTCGAACTCGCAGGACTTGGCCCGAGTCCTGGGAACTTTAATTTTGTTGAATTTTAGAGTTCTAAGAAATAGATTTAAGAAATAGATATTTTGAAATTCAATTTCCTAGGACAGAGTTTTAAGAAATAGATATTTTGAAATTCAATTTCCTAGGACTGCGAGTCCTGCGAGCTTGAAGATCGACGATCATGCGGTCGGTTCGTGCAATTCGGCTTGGAATCGCTCGTTGCCGGTGGTTGCGTTTCGTCGCTCAGATGCGGAACGACGGGAGAAGTGTCTTGTTCCAAATGATCGTTCTGTTGGAAAGTCATTTTATTCATTTTCTTCTTGGGAGAAGCGCGGACGAATTATGGATCGCGTTTCCTCGCGCAGGTCCATTGCATGAACTGCCGAACAGATTCCAAGACGCACGAGCCCTTCCAGGATCTCTCACTGGACATACCGGATAGACTGCAACGACGGACGAAAGAGCAGGAGGAGGTATGCAGTCTGACGTACAGTCTGACGAGATTCTTCAAAGTCGAGGAGCTGACGGACAGCGAGCTCTACTTCTGCGACAATTGCATGGGGAAGCAAAGGTCCACCAAGAGGTTCTGGATACACAGGCTGCCTAATGTTAGCATCGACGCGCTCGATAACGAAACTAATAAATCCGTTACACGAATTTTTGCTTGACTGACGGCGACACTTTGTTTCAGGTGTTGTGCCTTCACATTAAAAGATTTAGGTGGTGCAATTCTTATCGTTCGAAGGTGGACACGCAAGTAGATTTCCCTATGAAGTCGCTTGACATGTCGGCGTTCACGGTGCGCGACGTCAATGGGACGAAGTTGGGTGGATCGAACAGCCACCTGTACGACTTGGCCGCCGTCATTGTGCATCATGGTTCGGGGTGCGTCTTTTTACCCTCGAGCGGTTGCGTCTCGATTAGATGCTAGACAGACACAAAATCGTCAGACCTAACATGAACCTGATATGAACACTGTCGAGAAAGATTTTGTTCTAAGACATCTGATTAAGACGTAGCGGCATTCTCTCCTGATAAAGGACCCATATGTTGTATATCCAGGCGTTTTCCTGTGTATTTAGACAAGGATTGACAAATTTCTCATGTCTGCTAGCTTTTAAGAGGGTCACAAACCAGCTTGGTATCTTTCGTTTTGTTTCAGCGCTGGAACTGGCCACTACACTGCCTTCGCTGTTCACGACGGACAATGGTTTCACTTTAACGATAGCTCGGTGCGTCCAGCGACCGCGGACGCAGTCGCCAAGTGCAAACCATACATTTTGTTCTACGTGCGGAAAGAGTTCTCCATTCCACCTCCTTTGAGACGCCGTTTCCCCGGCCAATCCCGTCCCGATGACACGAGCTTCGACGATGATGACGACGACGACGACGAGCGATCGAACAAGAAATAACCGAATTAGACTATGAATCTGAATGGTGCATACAATAAACGGCCAAACGGAAGGGTCGCTAAACCCTTCGCTGCGTTTCGGATTTCTAAGAAAGGAACGGAGAGACCTGTAAACCCGCGTTTCTGCCACTGTTAAATAATTTGATCACGCTGTAAGTCGTAAAGACAAGGTTGCTCGACATCGTACAACAGCTTGCTTGCGATTAGCACGATGGGCGAGCTTAACACCCGATTTTACCGAACACCTGCATCGTCGTTCGAAGCGAAACAGCTGATCATAGTTCGCGAATGGCGACCCCGAATTTTATCTCTGCCTCCCCACCATCCTGGTTGTTCGTTTTCTCGGCAGAGTCGAGAGCAAAATGGCTCTCGAAATGGCTGATTATCGAACAAATACCGATTAACCCTTTCTCGTGAACATGTAGGGGCATGGGACGCGGGTCTCCCGGCTCCCTTTCCTTTTTTAGAAACGGAGGGAAAAGAAGCGTGGCTAGAGGCGGATCGCGGAAACGCATTGCCTTTAGCGTTGATTTTCTTTGCTGCTCCTTTTCGCCGGTGGCCGTTGACCACCTCCTTTTCATCGAATCGATTAAAAACCTCCTCGCCGCGCCTCGCCGAGCCGGGCCGCGTACACCGGAATCACGCGTAACCTCGTCTAGTTTTAACGCTAAAACGACTGGTCTTCTCGGTAGATAGATTTTTTCTAGGCTTAGCGCGCATCGTTGTTTCGAGGGAAAGAGAAAGAGAGAGAGAGAGAGAGAGACAGAGAGAGAGAGAGAGAGAGAGAGAGAGCTGGCGAAATGAAGGATAACCATGTAGGGCTGAATACTCTGCCGTAAAACGAGAGGGAAAACACTAATTAACAGAACAAACACACACACACGCCACACGTCACCTTTCATTATCCTCGGATACTTAAAGTAATGCGACACATACAGAGTCAAAGAACAAACGTGACGAACAAACGTGTACCTAGCCGCGGATCATTTACATGTGTATTGTCGACGAAGTACCACGTTATGCATGCATGTATATGTACACACAAGAAGAAAAAAATGAACACGTTCTCTCATTTTCCGCCCCTTCCCAACCCCAATATTCCCACTCTCCCTTATCCCATACGGTTCTCGAAGGCTCGACAACTCTTATGTGATTATTTAAAGACTTATTTTTTCTATAATGGTAAACGATAATAACAATGATAAGTTAAAACAAAAAAGCGTAGCGGAGAAACGTTTTACGAAGGCGATAGACGCGCATCTTCGGCAAAAGACTCGCACGACGAACAAGAGAGGTTGAAAAAGGAGAGAGAGAGAGAGAGAGTACAGAAAAACATGATGGAAGTAAACGTGCAACACTATTATTGAGAATAAATGAGACATGTACGAACGACGTATAAATAAAGAACATGAACAATGAAGCGCTTTATTCGTCAGCGAACCGGATCCACGATCCATCGTCAGACGAGCAACTGTTCCCTTGAACGATTAAAACGACTTTTCACGATTCTACAAATGTACAACCGTTCGCAGCCACGGCGTTCGATATTGTTAAATGTATATACAGAAAATGCAACGAAACAGTCATCCCTTCCTCTTCCCGGGGGAGAATCCAGGCCTCCTCTTTGCCGACAGCGATCCAGAGGACTTTCTCTTCCAAGATCGATACCTGACAACAGGTATAATCATCCGGTAAAATCGTAGACACAGACAGCCTGCTTCCTTCCGTTTTTCTAAATTCCTTCTTTTAATCGAACCTCTGAGAACATTCTCATCAGACGTTCTCGGCATCACAGGAAGACCGCTGCCTCGAAACTTCACCTTGTTCCTCCTCCCAGTAGAGATCTCGCTTTTAGGCTCCTCTTCGTGAAGAGACTCTCTCGCAGATGTTTCCGGTGTTTGCTGCGAGTTCTTGACGAAGAACACGGAATACGGGTCCTTTTTCGATTTGTCTTCGTTCTTCTTCGGCGTCTCCACGATCTTCATCTCCTCAATATGATTAGGATCAGAGTTCTTGATCTCCTGGACCCATAAATTGTCGCGATCACGTCGTCTGTACGAACTAGCACTGAGCAACATGTCTTTAGAACTGTCATTCTTGATAAGAGATTTCTCTGTAACGACTGACGACTTTTCTTCAGGAGATTCCTTAGCAGTACTTGGATTTTTCGAAATACTACTGTTGTTCACCTTCAGCTCCTTCAGCTCCTTTAATAGGGAAGACTCCGAGCAGCTGTCTACCACAGAGTCTCTCTGATAGTCCCGGTTCACGTAGAGAACGTCCGTTGTCGCAGCAACAGTCTCTTCATTCGGTTTCTTCGACTTCTTCAGCCTAGCCGAGAACTTGCTCATTAATCCTCTCATTCCTGATCGAAGTGGTCGGCCCTCGCTGAAGGAAACATAATCAATAATCTCTGCAGGTGTCTCCTCGAACCCTTCGCCAGCTAATCTCGTGATGCTTGGGTGCAGTTCCAGTTTGTAGGTTCTCTCCAAAGATTTGGACTCTTCGTTTAGGCTGTCGAGTCGCCCAGGGTGATTATGGGAAACGACGCTGGGTTTCTCAGACATTGTGAAAGGAAAACGATCCTGGCTCTTCTTCCTGAACCTCGAGGAGTCATGAGAGTAGCGCAGCTTCGACGTCGATGCAGATTCTGCGATGGAAACAGTCTCGTATAACTTTTCTGTGAAGATCGACAGAGAATCGGACTGAATTGATCTAGCCTGCTCTGCGTAAATGTTCCTTCGGAACTGATCGGCCGCCATCTTCTCCACAGAGACTCGGATCTTACCCTCGATCAGTTTGTCTTGTAGATCTTCGTCTTCCGATGATTCTGATAACTCGAACTTGGTGGCATCTTCGACGAAAGCGTCTTGTCCGTCTCCGACCTGATTGTCGAGAAGATTTAGCCTGCCTTTTTCTGTGAGCTTGTCAGAGACCTCTCCCTCGTAAGTAGACTGCATGTAGTTCACCTGACAGCTCATGGGATACGTAGACTCGACGGACTTCAGCTTCGTCAGAAAATTGTCCGAGTTCTCCAGGTCGTTCGACAGAGATTCGAGTGTCTCGTAGCAGTTTAAAGATGTATATCTGTTTATTGGCTTGCCCTCGCTGCGAGGACTATTTGAATCCTCGCTGTCTTCGGTCAGATCCTCTTTGTTATCAGCAGACTTCGATTTAAATGTTTCATCCATATGAAGTAAGGGATCTTCTGCGTCATTTTCAATCGCTTTCGAGGCAACATCCTTTTCTAGATTCACTGCTCTTGATGAATTACTTGTTTCGTTGTTCTCAAAATTTCTCGGAGAAGACTCTTTGTCAGATTCAGGATTGCTCTCGCTTTCGGAATCGGATACCAGAAAGTTTTTCAAGTACGCTTGTCTGTCCGACTCCATCGAAACAGGGTCTAAGCTAACCCGTTCTCCAGATTTATCAACTGGCTTTGCACTGTGAGACCTAGACGATGTACACCTTTCGTAGTTCTCGTCAAAGTTCGTCGACTTCTTCGAGGCGTCTACAATGTCCCTTTTCCCAGAGTTCGTCCCAGGAGACAACCTGTAAGTATTTTCTGTTTGCAACAAGGAGACGTTCGACAAGGCTTCGATCGAGTTGTCCTCGTTTACGTGTTTCTTCGAAGCAGTCTTGCTCAAAGATGATGATGAGGGAGACACGTCCTGTGAATTCAGAGAAAGAGAAGGAACGTTAATGTACTCGTGAGAGTCCTTACTTCTGGTGGACACTCGACCCAGGACGTCTTCTTCCATTTCCGTCAAGTCTTTGTTGTGAAATTCTACAATGTCCGTGATCGCGCTGTTTCTTTCGCTGGAGCAGTCTCTAAATCCAGGAGAGGACAGTCTCTCTGTCCTCTCGCGGATCCTGGGTGTCGACAAGGGAATCCTGGTGGATTTAGTTTTACTCTGATCCAGGAAACACTTGGATGATGCCTTGCTCAGTTGACACCCAAGGTTTTTCTCGAACCCAGACCTCGAGGTTGCAGATCTCAGAGATTGTACACTGCCTTCAGCGTAAGCATCTTCTGGGAACGCTGCTTTGGTCATCGGAGATCCAAAGTTCTCCTGATATTGTGTCTTCAAGTTCTCGAGCCCTGGCTTCGAGGACACAGATTCCAGAGAGTGCATACTGCCTTTAGCAGAAGAACCTGCCGAGAACGCTGCTTTCGTCATAGGAGGAGACCCAAGGTTTCCCTGACATTGTGTCTTCAAGTTCTCGAGCCCTGGCTTCGAGGACACAGATTCCAGAGAGTGCATACTTCCTTTAGTAGAAGAACCTGCTGAGAACGCCTCCTTGGTTATCCGAGACCCAATGTTTTCCTGATATTGCACCTTTAAGACCGCTGTTTGATCTTCATTGTACGGAGGGTTCCCGAGAGATTCCGTCGAAGACGAAACCTTCTGATAGTACTGCAAAGATTCTTCCCCGTAACGGCCCTCTTCATAGTAATTACGGACTTCTGTCGAGACCCTTTCTGCAGAAACGTTGCGACGAATCCCCAACAGAGACAACGGCTCTAAAGTCTGAATACGATAACTTGAAAGACTCTCTCTAGCAGACAATAACTTTCGTTGATCGGTAATCTTATCAGTACTATTCTCCGTATCGCAACAATCGCTTCTTGACGTGCCCTTGACTCTATAAAAAGACATCATCGATGATCCATGATTATCATCGTTAATAGGTAATTCATTGATCGGGCTCAACGATTCGTCGTAACTTATCTTCGAACCAGGAGAAGCTGCGAGATTCATAGAACTATCGAAATTACTGAACACTTCTTGAGGAGTTGGCATTCTAGAGACTCTGTTATAACTTGCAGCTATGGAATGCCTAGAACTAATATCTGAACTATTGAATACTTCGCGAGGAGTTGGAATCCTAGAGACTCTACTATAGCTCGGAACGGTGCTTAACTCTAATTTCGGATGAAAACCAATCCTATCAGACACGTTCTCGTAATCGGAACTCGGCTCACTACCCGAGCTGAGATTCTGCAGGATTACACCCGAGTGGGGCCTGTATCCGCCGAATTTCGATGGCGCACTGCACAGGGAAGCTGTGCTCGAGGAAACCCGAAATAAAGGAGGACTCTTCTGCGACCTGGCCGATCTGATGACTGGGAGCTGATCGCAGCATGCACTGAGTGTGGAAGCTGTTTTTGACAGCGAAGTGTGTCGCTGGGAGTCGGTTCTTGGTGTCTCATCCAGCGAAAGCACTTCATCAGAATTATTTTCACTAGTTGGCTGAGATGCGCTTTTCTGCGCCTGCATGCCCCCGGAACGAAATTTCGCTCTTCTTCGAGTCCTGGCGTCGCTGTTCTTTGATTCCGAACTTCGTCTGGGTTGGATGGGCTCCTGTTCGTCTTTCTCGTCGTTCTCGTCGATCCGATTCGTCGCGCTGTAGAAGTAAAGGTCTCGTTTCCTAGAAAGTCGTCGGCTGGTGTTGATCGCCCGACTCGCCAGCAAAGCAGGTTCGTTTGGCGAAGGTAGGTCCTGAAGACGTCTCTTCAAGTCCGAAGCTGAACTGCCTCCAGAACTGCTGTCGCTGCTTCTGGTACGGTTTCCTTTCTCCTCCTTGTCGACCTCGCGATCTGCACCTTCAGGGTTACGTCCACTATTTATTGGTTAGTGTTCGAGATGTGCGTTAATTCCTAATATTCTTTTATTATTATAAGTTTGTTCGCGTTACTCGAGGAAAGATAGACAGGTGGAGAAAATTAGAGTAATTAATTAGGGACGATCGAATAGAGTGATCATACCAGAGGGGCAGGATGTACAAGTTGGGGATTTCGGTTCTAAGTTCTCCGGGTTACTTGCGTTGTTGCTTAACATAGCGGATCCATGGGAAGTAGTTTACTGATCTAGCATTCACTGATGTCGATTGGGAGGTTAATAAAATGTTCTGCTTTGTGTTCACGTTGGATAATCCAAAACATATGAATACAATTTTTTCAGTGCAGCTGTGCGGTTGGGATGGTTTCAAGGTAAGTGTTATCATTTGTATGAAATGTGGAATGTAATTTGAGTGAGTGGATATTAATTGAATAATTAAAAGATTATATGCAATCATTATCATTTACAATTATTATAAATTTCTTCTCAAAAGTAGTGGCGCTATCTGTGGCGGTAGTCTAGAAGTATTACTGCTATCCAGCGATGATAAATCACCGGCAAATGGCGCCAATAGTCAAGTCCCATAATTATCGATTATCGGTAGTGTTTGTTTAACAGTTTGAGCGTACCGCCATTACGTCCCGTGGCGCTATTTTGAAATTTTACAAAGCAGATCATCTTGCCGCGATATATACGGTATCTCATAAGATTTGTAGCACGAACCATTTGTGCGAAAATGAAATGAATCATTGAAATGAATAAAAATAAATGAAATAACAAATGTTCCGATATTCTTGTAGTACAGATGATGTAGTTGACTTTTTCAATTATAACATACCATACAATACGGTTTTACACTACCCAACGGGGGAATTAGCCAATAACAATTATTGCTGCCTTCATGTTTGCCCATTAGAAGCAATAATTTTCTTATGACATTACTTCGATACGTTCTGTATCCAAACTCGCTGTAATGAAAATTGCTAAGAAAAATTCAGCACCGATAAATTTACCTACCAAGATCAATTAACTCGTCATTCGCCTGCACCTTTCACTAACCTTTAAGTTTCTTACTCGCTTACCTAATGATTCCTACATTTAACTCCGTGGTACTTGTTGCATTAGCTGCATTAGACTTTTATCTTCCCCATTGAATCACACATACGCTGTTTATTATTTTAAACATTGCCGGCAATTAATAAACTTTGCATTTTTAAATCCCCTACGCCTTTGTGGATGAACACCACATCTGTGTTAGCGAAAGAATTATTATTCTGAAATGGAGTAAATCCTTTATGGATCTAATTGTTACATTCGGACCGTACGTGGTGCGTCTCTAACATAAATTTTAAAAAATTCCGGACTACGAAAGGTTTAAGTTCGGCCCGAGAATTTCTCATCGAGCCTGATTCCCAGATCAGAATGATCCAATTCCGAATTATCCACGCCAACGCCGATCTGGTGGGTCCGCTTTTCAGTGTACCACGCGCCGTTGATAGACCGTGCACAATAACTATCGAGATCTCATTGTCGCCGATGAAAGCTGATCCTAACTGAATGCCTATCGAGAGTATAGTCACCCTTGAATTGGCTCCCCCGTGCCAGGCCAAAAGCGGCGTGAAAAATCCCAACCCGTGGCCGTGGACCGAGGAACCTCCGACAACTTGCTGTTTCGAGAGTGTCCTCGAAAACGGTCCGTCCCGTCGATCCTTTCGGCCGTAAAATTTCTCTGACTCAATCGGTAAAGGGTTGGTAGGCTCTGCTGAGCCTTTGGTAATCCATGGCTTACACGGGCTTGAGTGTAAATATTGATTCCAATCTGGTGTCAGCGACAATGGGCCTCGAGTCCGGGGGCTGTACCTTCCGGATTGTCCCCGATGGTCGAGCGCGAGCCGCTGTCAAAACAGTCATTACCACCTTGCGAAATAAATGTTTCTTCGCCACAGTGAGAGAGACGAAGAGAGACGTCTCCCTTATCTCTCAGATCTGTGTCCATCGATGGTGAGCAACGATGGAGCAGATAATCGAGAAGGTCAGTCGTGTGCTGCTTGGGTCACTCCTTCCTCTGCAAAGTAACTCAGGGTTGTTTGAAATGGGACAATGCTCAGCATCCCAATCCAGCTGGCAGTTCATCCGTAATTGTTTTTTCAAGTGTTTTCTTTACTTTAATCTGCCTTAATGACCGACTATTGTCACACTTCAAGCTTTCTCCTGGTACAGCACAATTATTGAAAAGCTTCGTGACGAAGATTTTAACAAAGTCTAACAAATATGAATGTCATGCTTTTCTTTTTAGATGAAATCAAATTTGATTCATTAAAATCAATGTAGCCATACAAGAAACACGAATTATCGTTTTCCTTCTACATTTTTGGGGGTGAAGAAGTTCAAGTCACTGTTACCGCAAAGAAAATTTACCGAACAATCTGCAAACAAATGATCAATCCTTTATTAAAACGCAAAGCGCCACAACAAGTGGTACAGAGACGTCACCCCACAGTCCTCTAAATCGATAATAAACCTGCTCCGGTATCATGGAAGCAAACGTGTTAATTTTCTAAAGACCTACAGGTACGATCACGGTGTTGAGGGACGAAAGCGGGCAGTGGGTTGTCCGATCAAAAACTTCAGTGAAATTTACGGGTTCATCTGCCCTTGCCGATTCTGTCTACATCGACAGAGTTCGCCGTATTCATCTGCCTCGGGGGTGGCATGTCTCCGGCGATTGGCGCTCCAGTGAAGCCAATTCTGCTCCTCGGTGGCAGGCCATGGAACTCGGGAAGATTCTCCGTGTCGTACATCTGTATGTGTTGGGCGAAGGAATCGGCGTGAAGCCTTGTTGCCATGATCCCGAATCCTTCGACCAAGGCCAGGAATACACCCCCAACCGTAGCGCTCCCTATCATCGAGGGGATGCCGGTTCTCGCGGCTAGAACGCCTCCAGTCAGGGCGCCGCTCAAAATTGAGTTCCACGGATCGTCCTTCGATCGACAGCGGATCAGGGTGCACTCGATCGCCGAGAAAAGACCACCCCAGAGCGCGAAGTTCCCGGCCACTAGAGGCACACGGTTCTTCATCGCTGCCAGACCGCCGAGCAGCCTTCTATTGATCCCCGAAGGCGCGTTCCGGAATCCGATGATGCTCTGCAAGTTCAACACACCTGGACTGATGCCGACCGAATTCGGGAAGGTGCCAATTACGATTATAATCGGGCCAATGCAACCCGCAGGTTAGAATCTCGAGTTTTTGGCTCGAGGACGCTAATAGAGGTAGGGCTGTGTTTTTCTGTATATGTTGGGTAGTTTGTTGCAGAGTTGTGAATCAGATTTGTAATTGAAATACAATATAATTGAAACACAATGTAATTGAAATACAATATACTTGAAATACAATACAATACAATACATGAAAACAATGTATTTTATAATTGTACTCCATTTCAATTACGAATTACATTGTACTTGAATTGACTAAAGATCTGAATTATAAATTACAACATAATTGAATTACAATTTAATTCAATTACTTTGTAATTATAATTTTGGAGTAATTCAATTGTAATTCTGCACAACTCTGGTTTGTTGAGTACCTTAAAAGGATAGACTCGTTTCTAGGATTGCAAAGGTTGCGATATGCCTTCTCATTTCATGATGATGCAAAGATAGGGTGTTTCAGTAATCATAAGCGCTAGATAAAAGATCAAAAGAACTATTTTTACGTTTACGATGCGTAATTTGCATTATTCGGCAGCTATATGCACAGCTGTATGATTTCAAATAATGCAAATTACGCATTTGCCTACTGAAAACCTTCGTCTTTGCATTATTGAGAAATGGCCTCCTGAAGGTACGTCCATACTGAAGCAACATTCCCCATTGCCTTCTTCTTCCTTTATTCGGTAAATAAGAAGAAGACAGTGGAGTAAATTTTTTCTAAAGTATATTTTATTTACAAATTGATTTATTCACCTGAAAAAGTGATCCACAAATGGCGCCCATGGTGAAAGCGCCTCCACAATCGTCCACGATCCTCCAGGGACAAGGCTCGCGGTTATATTCCATCCCCTAGCTTGTCACTATAATTGATCTCTCGCGAAACTGTTAACTAACATGCTCGACGTACACTATTGTTAGACCTTATTTGAATCCAGTCTTCTTTGCGAATTCTTTACTCATAATTTTCCGAACATAAGATACAGAAATCCAAACTTCCCTCTGGTTCTCTTAATATTTATTTTTAAAAAATAATAGCGTCATGTATACAAATATAAATTACGTGAAACTGGCCGTTTCATGAAAAACTCTGTGACGTTTCCGACTAATCGATTTCGTGTTAATTTGTATCGATTCGGTGTGAATATTTAACGGGTTGGCAACCGGTAAAATATGGTCGCATAAACAATGACTGTCGTCGACGAAGTTCGATTTTTGCCGGTGTTGAATTCTAAGGGAGAAATGGAGATTTTATTTTTTAAAATAAAGAAATTAGAAATTTTTTTATACTAATCGATGTTGTCCCTGAAATATTAGTTTCAAATCCGTGGCGATGTGGTTTTCCTGTGAAACGACTCCGTATGAAAACCGTCGAAGCCCTGAAAATTGTTATTCCCGTCGAGTTTCAGAGAATGCCTGTATTGATACCGTTCAGCAACTAAACCTCCGCTGCAGTCCGTATTTAGAGAACCTACGAAAACACTTGAGCTGTTGCGACAGCCGTCCATAATCGTGTCTCTGTTTCAAATTGTTCTCGGGCTCATTGTGCTCCCGTGGCAGTCCGTTAATAATAACATGTATTTAAATCGAGACCCCCCGTTATTATTTTCTCTGCTCATCCGACCGGACTGTCTTCCAGAAAGTATGCAGATTACTAAACAAATATAAATCCATCGCAAACCGCCTCTACGATATCCTCCTGTTTCGCTGATGTATATTTCCTGAACATATCTATCTCACGTTTGAACGTAATAAAAAGAACTGGTGAGTTCGCATTCCGAATTAATTTCACAAGGAATAGGCGCGCAAAAAAAGACACGCTAGTCCACTTTTTTGCAACAATGTAGCCGAGCAGCCCGGTTGTACACAAGCAGAACGAGAGAAGAAAAAGTAAAGGGGTTCCGAGACTCACCCCTTCCCGTCTCGGGAATAATTACCGGCCGGTGTAATTACCGTGGTACCTCTATACGAGCGAAGGTGAGAAAAAGCTGCGTCAGTGGCCGCAGAAGAAGTGGCATGGAAAAAAACGAGTGATACGAGTCGATAAGAAGCAGATATCTCGATCGAAGGACATCGATACCATCGGGCAGCTGTTGCGTGGTTCGGTCGTCTCGTGGTTCGACTCGGCAACAAAGAGGATCCCCTTTTGTTAATCGTTCGCCATAATGGAAACAGAAAAGGGGTTCCACGCGATCTGACGTTAAATATGTACATGGGAGCGGACGTATCGCGGGGTACGAGGCGAATCGTCCATAGTATTCTTTGTAATCGAACTCTGGGACAGGGTTTACGAGATTAAACATCGGCGAGATGACAATGATCAATAAACCTGCGGACCTTTCTGCTCACGAACGAAAACATACGCTGTGTCTCCTCCGGCACGTGATCGCAAACACAACATTGCTTCTACTCTTTCTTAAAAATACATTTTCGAAAACCGCACGAATTACCGAGTTAAAGAGATAATCGCGCGGATGCTCATCGAAAGGTGTTCAGTTTCTTCGAGTTGATGTTTCGTACAAAAGTGAAGGCAGGTAGACTTTACGTAGAAGCGGATTGGATTAGGATTTGGTAGAAAGACCGGCGGGGAAGGTCGAACCCAATTTGCATGCCATAAACCACGACGGGTCGTGAGATTCAATTTTCAAAGAGTATCAGCCTGCTGTGCTTATAGCATTTTCCCTCTTGTGCGTCCCTTATGCTACACATTCATGATTTTTATTGCTAAATATCCGAGAAACTGACATTGCTCCGCTCCGTCAATCACGTTCTGTCAAACTTTTTCTGTAAAAAATAAAACAATTTTACAGATTTCATTCTCATTTCGTCTACTTCTTTTTCGAACTTCTTTTTTTTTATTAAGCTGTGAAACTCCACATGGGATTATTGTTAGCATGCACAGCCATGTGCATGCTAACATTACAAGGATAACTCATGAACTAGAATTTTTTCGAACTTGACTAGTCCAGGAACCCGCGATTATTTGTCGCACGTGTTGACCCTCTCGTCAACATGATCCATGACTCTTCTGACGCTAGCAAAACCAACGATTATTATTTGTGAAACGTTGGGGGTGTACAGTGATAAGGCGACAAGACAGATGTACGACCATGTGTTTCCTACAGGCGTTAAATACGCGGTAACACTCGATGGGTTTATTCGTTCTGTTACTGGACCCATGGTGGCATGAAACTGCACACTTATTTCTCGTATTACACCCACGTACCATTGGGTAATCATCGTATAATAGCCGAATAATCATTTCTACGAGGAGGGTCGCCGCGACGCTGGTCGGATAAATAAGGAGCCAGCCCTTAGGCTACGGGGCCAATATGGCCACCTTAAACGCGACGAGCTGCACCCCCATGCAACCCTGCTGCGATGTTTATTATTCACTTAGGATGCTCACATTCTATTTGTTCCCTACCAACGACTTACCCCTTCCACGAGATGAACAAGTGTCGCCCTCGACGTTAACATCTTGGACTCCTCTGAGAAAACTTTAAAAATGATCTTTGAAAATTTTGTTGTTGATATATTGATCGTAGTGAAAAATCGCATACATCGCCGCTAAAATAATAGACTGTTTTTCATTATTTTTATTTAAGTGCTTGATGAAATGAGGATATAGCCTTCGCCAATTACGTCTCTTCTTTCTCACAATTAACTCGCAATTCTAAATCTAATCTTTAATAGTTTTACACGATCGTTGATGAGCATGCAAACTCCGTTTCCCTCGTGGTTTCGCCGACTGCCAGTAATAAAGAATAATTACACTAATTATTCTCAGTAATAACAATTTATTCCGCGCAGTTATTAATCACCTGTCGTCACTAGCATTTACCCGTGGAACGATGCAAAAGAAAAACAAAGAACTGGTTGATTACATGTTCCCGCAAACACAAGTCGTCATAATCCGGTGCGGGTACGAGAGTCGAACCTCTTTCGTCATCAATAAATAATGATGATCAGCCTGCACGGCAGGTTTCTTTCGCCAGGATCGAAACCCCTATTTCCAACTTAACCAACCGTTTAAGCACCTCGCGCGCGTCACAAAAGGGTTTCGTTCCCTGAAAGTCCCGGACGTACTGATAGATTACACAAATGCTCTTTGCGGGAACAACATGGGGTTGTACGCGGGATATCCCATCGGCGCCGGTTACCCTGAAATATTCATCCGAAACTTCGCTGTCGTAGACGACATTTGGACGTTAACTATCAACGTTGCCGTGGCTTTGATCTCGTATTCCTGATCGTTGATCGTGCGGGACCGTATCAAAAGGACGATCGTTGATATTGCAAACCCCCTTTGCGTCTTTACGACCGCTAATCGCGGTGCCATTAATATTCTCAAACAGCCTGCTATTCTACGGCTCAAATCTTCCGTAGGACCACCCATCAAAAAAATCTGCCGGCGCATAATAGAAGCAACATAGTCGTTGTTCAGCTAAAAAAGACATTCGAATGATTTAACGATACCGTTAAATTGTTTTCAGCATGACGAAAGTTCTTTACACTCTTTGGAAAATATTATCAAACAAACCAGGATTTTCATTTTTCGAATTTGTTGTATCGATCCGCAGAATGAAAACTTTATGCAACGTACTTTCAATATTGCAACCGCAAAGCTATTTGTACATTTCGGTCGCTTGCAAAAGGATTAAAGTAACACAAAACGGATAATTCGGTTTCGATGTAAAAGTTGGCGCATGCAAGTAAACAAAAATGACACGCTGTGCGATTATGAATGCATTGCGGGATTCCAGGGAATTTTATCATTTTTTAAATGAGTCTCCTCGACTACCAATTTCGTAGATAAATACAAAAAAATGTACAATCACAAAAATCAATTGACTGAGACGTTCCAAACCATTTCAAATATTTTTAAACGACAACGTATACCTTAGCAAATTAATATTTCATCAATGTCCAAAGTGTTAAGAGGAACCAATTACTGTTCCCGAAGAAATTAGATCTAAACATCATTTAGAAAAAATCGACCGCCACGAGGCGAATTTATGTCGAAACCGCCCCACCTTGGTATTCATTCCCTTTCCCCTGAAAATCCTCTTTTGAGTTAGATGCCATAGAAAGCGGGAACCGGTCCGGCCCACCGCATCCCACAATTAGTGGCCGTTATTGGCGTATGGTTGAAGAGGGTGGGGAGCGGAAAGAGCGACAGAAAGAGAGAGAGAGAGAGAGAAGAGCCGTGGCAGAAAGCAAATTCGAGAGTCAGCGAAGTATGCGTGTGGGGCAAATTAAGTGGCCGTCCACGGGCCCTTTTTCGCCGGGAGGGCCTTGAAAAGGAAGCAGAAGGACAAGAAGGTTGTCGGCCTCCCTTTCGTCTGCGACTCCACGCCCATCGTTTCACGCGACAATGGCCACTGTCCGGCGACAAAGGCTAAACACCGAAAATATCGCCGAAAATCCTACTGTTCCGTTTTTCCCTGTGCGAGAGGACACGAGAGCCACGGGACGCCGGGGAACCATGAACGAGAAGCGAGAGAGAGTGAGAGAGAGAGAGAGAGAGAGAAAGCGAGAAAGCGAGAGACAAAGAGAGGAGAGTGTGCAAGGGGGTCGAAGAAGGGTGGAAACGGTTCGAGCTAAATATCTCGAATTTAATCTATCCCCCCTCTAATCCTGTTACACGGCCAAACGGTCACGTTTCAGCCGCAGAGTGTCGACCGCGACCGGAATCAAGAAGGTGCGCGGCCTCTCGAGCAGATCTCGAGGACTTCCGCTCGGTTTCTGGCGCGGCCACGCGGCAACACGAGCCTCTTCACTCCACAATGACAAATCTCGTTCCTAGGGTCCTTCCTTCCGCCATCGGTCCCCGATTCTTCGCACAATGGGCCTCGATAATAGCCTCGACACCTCCCCCACGATTTCTCGCTAGTCCACTTTCCTCTATGTTTGCTCTGACCATAACATAATTCTTACACTTGGAAATTCATGAATGGCCTATTTTCTGGAGTGAAATAGAAAGTTATTTTCTTTTCCAACGTCTTTAACAGACTGAAAATCATACAATAACGTTCTGAAATGGTTTTAATGTCTTCGCTGTTTCAAATGGCACTTACCCATTCTCATCGTAAATGCATAAAACCTCAGGGATTCGCTTTTCAGGTCCACCGATGCGTTTATCCGCAAAGAGTCTATCCACGCTTCGTTAAACTCGAACCATCGGCCACGGTGTAAACACAAATGACGTCCCGCCGAGGGCTCTCGCTTCCGTTTTCGAGTGGCAATTCGTTATTTTCTCGTTGGCCGCGTCATCGCCTCTTCAAGAGCACTCCAGCATCTTCAACGATGCGACGGGGTGTCGATCCTAGGCTGTGGTCGAGGAAAAATAAGGATCGATATTCTCTCGAACATGATGTCACGGTGTTAAGTTACCGGAAGAAGTGGTGGACTAGAGTTGGACACGTGGGGCCTTCTGGTCGTTTGATTTACTTTGAATCACATGTGTGATCGAAATAGACAATTCACGACACAGTTCCGAACAGCGAGATGACGAAGGTGCAGGTACGCGAATTTCGCAGTAAAAGTGAAGACGTAAACCGGGAGCGTATCCATGAAACTCGGCAGAGCGGTAGCAAAGAGAAAGAGCATTTAACAACGATGCTTTATGCATATTCTAACGAGCTTGCAATCAACTGGCACTAAACATTAGCAGGGCTTCTGGGTAGTTGGGCCGGTGGGGGCCACGTGACCCTCTTTGTAACGAGGCTGCGAACGAAACCGAGAGGGAAAAGGAGGAGAGAAACCGGTACAAGGCGAAGAGAAACACGATAGAACTGCCAGGACGGCGAAGAGAGACGGTCCATTAGCTTTGACGCTCCTCTCAAAGGGATGCTCTCGTTTTAGCGACGTGTACCATCCTGTTTCCTAAGCATCCCTTTTACACGGCGAGCAACGTTATTGCGCCGGGCCAGGGAAATATCGTTTCCGCGGCAGCTTCTGCTTAAATATTCATAATTTATAAACTCTATCGTGCCGCTCCCGTCGGGCTTCGCCAGCTTCCGCGTCACGAGATTTCAGCAGCGTTTCTTAAATCTACGTACTTTGCCACTAAAATGTCACAAACCCACCGGGCAATGGAACTGACACTTTCACTGCCACATTCGAGACATCTTTCGACCTGATGCTGAAAACTTCAATTTATTCGATTTGATTTCTTCTATTCATTTTGTTATTCCTCAAATCTAAAGATTAATGATTATAATGTCTATCACAAACGTTTAATTTTTAAAGTTTAATTATTTTGCAACATTAAGCAAGTGAGTAAAGATTCCTCTGTTTTATATTGTTGTTCTTTTTCTGTTTCTACGGTTTCACAATATATATGTATTTAATTATTAATTACAGACGCAATGTTAATGTGATTCTCTTGAAAATGATCTAAATGCAGATCGAAACGTTGAGAAATAATATTGTGCTAATTTGCAAATAGGGTCCGAGTAACAATTGATCGAACCTATGCGCCGATATCATTAATTTATGCTTAAAGCAATTTACGATCGATATTATTTAATATTTATTAATGATTATATTTCAGTCCAATTCAGGTCAGAAGCAAGAACACAGTCCCTTGGTGAATTAATAAACAAACAGGACAATCATGCTAACCCAAACCTAATCTTAAACATTATTAAATTTCATTTCTTCTACTCATTTTTTTATTCATCAAATCTGAAGATTAATGGTTACACTTCGGTCTAGTTAAGGTCAGAAGAAAGAAGACAGTCGATTGGTGAAATGATAAACAAACAGGACAATCATGCTAACCCAAACCTAATCTTAAACATTATTAAATTTCATTTCTTCTACTCATTTGTTTATTCATCAAATCTGAAGATTAATGGTTACATTTCGGTCTAGTTAAGGTCAGAAGAAAGAAGACAGTCGATTGGTGAAATGATAAACAAACAGGACATTCATGCTAACCCATACCTAATCCTAAACATTATTAAATTTCATTTCTTCTACTCATTTTGTTATTCATCATTATACTTCGGTCTAGTTCAAGATGGAAGCAAGAAGACAGTCCATTGGTGAATTGATAAACTAACAAGAAAGGCAGAGGGGTTGAGAAAGGTGTGTAATTGGATCAGCAATCGGCGAGAGTAATCTTCGTGTCCAATCAAAGCGAGAGCATCTTCTATTCAGCGGAAAAGAACGTTTCAACCTGGATCCGCGTGAAACTGGTGCTGAAAACGAGTAACTCTATATTTGGTGCAATCAGATAGTGTTCGGTGACACAGGAGTATAATAAGATGCGTAAAGTGTCCACTGTAAACTTGTTTAAGGATAAGATCAGTCTTAGGATCACCGATAGTCTATGATTACTATACGATAGTCTATGTGCGTCTTGGAAAAGCCGAAACCGGATTCGGTCCTGTCAAAACACAATAAAACGCGGCCAAAGGAAGAATCGATTTCGCTGATCGTAACCGGAGGTTGCTCTCCACGTGTGCGCGCCGATGTACCAAGTATACATGTATATGTACATACACAGTCCCCGTGTAGATAGATACCGGTCTATTGTGTCGCCAACGCTAAAATGCTCTTCTCGCGCCGAATAATGGCGATAATTGTGACGAAATGGAGCATCATTGTGGGAAAAAAGGCGCGGTAACGATCGAGGGTGGCTCGCCCGGTAAGTGGCAGATGCATGCCGCTCGATTGACAGCTTCTCCGATTTCTTTCTACGAAGATTCACCATTGCTTCGCCTGCGAACGCGGTTTGGGACCTGGCTTCTTCGGTTTATCTGTTTAACCACCGAAAACCAACCTGCGCTTTTCATCCATCGTGTCATTGAATTACACGGTCGTTATGAAACTGTACTCATTTTGGAGTTACTTCAAATGTATATTACTAAATCGACTAACATTTAGATTAACCACTTGTCGCATTTTAACGAGTCAGACTCGCGATGAAGCTTTTAACCCTCATCCGTTCCTCGTGACGATTTGATACAGTTCTCCCCAAAATAAGTTATACCGTTCTGTTATTTGTAGGTACATTTTCACGCAACTTTGTGTAACTTTTATTTTTTTAATACAGAACACAACCGAAAAATCTAAAATGTAAATGTGAACTCATCAATTTGACTAAAAGAAACATTGAAATATTTTTTTGTGTCACTGTCAATTTGACACCAAGTGTGAGGGTTAACAAAGTCTAATAAAAATTTGACTAACTTGTAATTAATATTTAAGCATCAAACTAAATGTAGCAATACAAAGAATGTACATTTTCTTTTCTCTTCTGCGAAATTTGTGGAAAAATGCTACGGCAAGAAGTTAAATGAAACTATGTATATTAGGGGTAATATATGTACTCGTGTGAAATTGTCTACTAAAAATTCTATTTAGTTCGAATTCTCTTCGAATCGAATAAAATTCGCACTTACATAGAACGCGATTGCGAGAGATTAATTGTTTCTGGTGATGAAATAGTATGAAGCTGGATGAAACTGGCGGAACATCGAAGACAGTCGAAGTTAATCTCTGCTCTCCCATTAGTCCTGAACGGATCCCGGCAACCCCAACGGCGGGGGTTAATAAATGTCGTGACGAAGCGACCAAGTTTGAAGCTCGGACGGTCGAGTTCCGTGCAGCCGGACTGCGCAAGGTATCTGTTAGTTTTGATGCCTCGAAATACACCCCTAATCGGTTTTCAAACTCTCACCTAAACGCTCGCGCACGTACGGCGGCCCCCGATAAACCAAACTTGAAGATTTCCCGTTCGCGTGTGCGAATCTGTGCTGGTAATGAGATAAGTCGGGTTCTGGAAAATTTACAATCACTGTCGCATACATCAAAAACGATCTGACCCCCAAAATCGATGCCCGAAACTCCGATGATATGAAATAGTAATTTTTAATCAACGATCCTTACGCGTTCAAACAAGTTAAAGAAATATATATTTTTCTAAATTAATATTAAGTAATTCCAAAATATAATAAATAGAGATTTTTGCTCATAAACAGCACGTTAACGAACGAGCCAGCATTGGAACGATTAATACAAACGTTGGATTAACGGAGCTGGTGCATCGATAACAAAAATGGAGTCGTCGGAGCCCCGGGTAACGGTGTCGATCGACGAGAATATTGCAATTACATTGTACAGCGGGCCGGCTCGTACCGATTGATACCAGACAACGGTGTATTTCCGTGGCCAGTATATACAGAAACGGAAGAACGCGGGCATCAAGAGACGAGGGGGTTGGAAAGAGAGGGGTTGCGCGATCGTATACATTGTGACGAGGGGGGTAGAGAAATCGAGCGGGGTGTGGTGGGGCGCGAGGGTCGAGGGGGGACGCGAGGCTGTTATTTGCAATGAAACGCAACAATTGCAATCGGAGTCGATGCACGTCGGCAGCCTCGGTAAACGCCATATTGCAGCTGGGCCGGTCTGAAAAATAGTGTTTTTGTGCAAGCCGAAACGGCAGATATGAAACCAGAATGGCGGATGCTTACAAATAGTTGCAGGGCGGCGCCTCCATATAAATGCGCGGCCGGTCTCGTTTTCTTTTGTTCGTCAGACCGGGCTACGAACGAAAAGGATTCGGTAAAAGAGGCCCCGCTACACCATCCCCCAAAGGTCTACTACAAGAACGAATTCCGAGTTTCACCCCTTCGAACACCAACCTCGTTGACTGCCGACAACCCCAGACACACACGGCTCCTTTTCAGAGCTAAGAGCTGGCTATTGGCTGGAAACCGTTTTCCGTTGACCAGAAATTATCATTAGTCTTTTAGATACATTCATTATGATTATCATTTATTTTCTGCATCGATATCACGGTTCTGGGACCGACGAAAACTTTCTTTCTTAGTTTAATAATTTTAGGAAGTCGATACTCTTACTCCACTTTCGAATGTTCCCTGTTTCATCTACTCACTGTTGTCATAAATGCATCAAATCCATAGTCTATTTGTAATGACAAAGTTAATCTGTACATCTAATGCTTGGAATATTTTGTAACGTATTAATTAAAATGCGTATAGTTTGTATTCAACATCTTGCTGTAACGTTATGAATAGAAAATCGTGTTTTTATGCAGCTTTTTTTAAATTGCGTGTTTATTGCAACGCTACACTAGTATTAAGCGGTATTAAATAATTACTTGCATGATTGAATGAAACAGAATATCAACGAAGATTTTACTCTTAAATTTTACCCTGAACCAATCAAGAGTCAATAAGTTACTCACAATGAATACAGCACTACAGCAACAATACTTCAAAAACCATCCCTTCGGCGAAGCCACGGCTGCAGCACTTGTAAAATATCTGAAAATGAAAATCCTCTGTATTAACGCGAATGAATCGAGATTAACAATTCCGGCACCGATTTCCGATATCGGATCGCTATCAGCAGGTCCGTATCAAACCGCCGCCACTTCTGCGAGCTCGGAATGGGGTGGCGACGAGACAGAAAGAGAGAGTGCGAGTGAGAGCAAACGAGAGAGACAGAGATCGTCTCGGAGCAAGATTCCCAGCAAAGGAGAAAACGCGTCGGTGATTTTCTCGCCGGTCGGCTGCGAATCGGCTATGATATCGAGCTTTGTAGCCGGTCTGATAAGAGACAACGGGGGCACAGGCAGGGGAACACCATGACAAGGCGACGGCCGTCACACACCACCACCGCCCCCGGTGGTAGTTTACGGAATTCAGGATCAATATCCATCGTGGTAGGTGTGGCGGATGGTGGAGGGTTCCATCTTCGGCCGCCCTCTCGGTGCTTATTGGTCGGAGAATCGGCACACGGGCTCTGGTTTCCAGGCTGGGATCCCCGTGCTACGTTCTGGGTAAACGGGCGGAGCTTGGACCGCCTGTGTTTCCCAGGTGGGGAGAAGCCATCGGTGCTCTCTCCTGGCAGGCGGCCGAATCGTAAATCATGACCAGTCGGTCGCTCGGAGCGCATCGTGACAAACAGCCCGAAAACCGTCGGCAAACATCGAGGCCCCGCGATCGATCGTGTCCAAGAGGCAATCTGTAATCTCGTTCCGACGAACGTCCTCTCGAAGGACACACCGGTGCCAGGTGTTCCAGTGACTGCGTTACCATCCGCAATAGCGTTACAAATGAATTCTACACAATCGCGAGTGTGAAAGGTGACCCCTGATGACCTAGTGATCCGATCGAAGACGACTGGAAACAAAAAAAAAACAGATCAAGACCATCGAAGATACGTGTGTACGGTCATGTGCAGCAACGAGAGTCCTCCGCCGGCGAAGGAGCCCCTAGCCGTCGGCCTGGGCAACCCTATGGCAGGCTTTTTGCCGGGTCTCGAACACTATCGCCTTCAATTGTACCATTACGCGATGGCGGAGAGGCTGCGACTGGCTCAACAGTTGCATCCTCAACATCCGGGAGTTGGTCCCCCGCCTTCCAGTGCTCCAACCCACTTAGGAATGGGCCCTGGATTTCCAGCTCCGTTGCCGTTGTACCCGGCGGCGGCTGCTGCTGCCGGATACCCTAGCCGACTGGCTCTGTCGATGGCTCTGCTGCATCCTCATCATCAAAGAATACCGGAAGAGCCCAAACCGCAACATAGTTACATCGGTTTAATCGCCATGGCGATCTTGTCCTCTCCAGAGAAGAAGTTAGTGCTGTCGGACATTTATCAACACATTCTGGAGCACTATCCCTATTTCCGGACCCGTGGACCAGGCTGGAGGAACTCCATCAGGCACAATCTCTCCCTGAACGACTGCTTCGTGAAATCCGGCAGGAGCGCCAACGGTAAAGGACACTACTGGGCTATACATCCGGCTAATCTCGAGGACTTCCGGCGCGGAGACTTTCGGAGGCGCAAGGCCCAGCGAAAAGTCCGCAGGCATATGGGTCTGGCGGTGGATGAGGAACCTGATAGTCCCAGTCCGCCGCCTTTACCTGCCACACCACCTCCTCCAGCAACCCTGGGCCCTCCAGTAGCGTCGCAAACTATTTCCGGTATCTGGACACCTCATCATCATCATTCCCATCATCAACAACAGCAGCAACAACAGAGCCAGCAGCAGACCTTTCAGAGCCAGACGTTGAGGCAGTCTTCCTCGTTTCAACCTTCCAGGAAGAGGCAGTTTGACGTGGCGTCGCTCCTGGCACCTGATGATCAACATCAGATCGAGTCAGACCTTAGGCCAACCAAATCGAGGAGGTTCAGCTGCAGCGAGGATGAGTTACACGACCTCCATGAGCCGGACCAGGACGAAGAAGACGTGGACGTGGACGTGGTCGCCGAGACGAACGCTATGCCGTCGCCTAACACCCCGTCGGCCAGCCCCGATGCCAGGGTCATCTCCTCCGGGGGACACTGGAGCAATCAGGGCTTGCAGACCTCGAGTCCACAGATTTCTGGACTGAATCTGCATAATCACTTGCAAGCTAGGAGTTACTACGTTCCGGCTACCTCGAGTACCGGGTCCAGCGTCTAAGATTAGTGTCCTGGAGTTCTCTTCCAGTTCTATTTGGTGAATCCTCGGTACGATGCTCGTGGTACCAGGTCCGGAGAAGTGTCGGGGTGATTCCTTCCTTCCCAGGAAGATTGCTTTGCAGTCGATCGACGGGAATAGAGGATCGAGGATTGATAGCACCGAGTGCTAGCCTAGTCGTGCCAAATCGAGAACCCAACGAGTTCCTCTGACCTGCCAACCGAACGGCTCCGGATTAATTAGCATAATTCATTGTACATACCGTCGCCTATGGTCGCGAATTGAATCCTCGAACCGAGCCGCAGATGTCTCTGGTAATTTCTCGATATCGAGAAGAGGCTCGAGGAAGAGAGTCCTGGTGACATTCGTTTCGAGGTCGGCACTACGATTCCACTTGTATCAAAACATGTGTTAGGAGAAGAATATATGTGTGCTGTATAAATAAATGTGTAAGGGAAACTATGTATATTCCGATTCGAGAGTAGAATCCCACATGCCTGAGACCCCACGAGGTAGATACTGTATTTTCGTTTACCTTTCACGGTGCATTCTACACGGTTCGTTGCAGATCTTGTGTATTTCTAGCATGATTATTTTTTTGAGATTGTGAACGTAAGGATTAATGAAATTTTAGATTGATGGCTTTGTTTCGTTTTGGTTGGAATGTGAACGTTAAATTGAGACAATTGAAATATTTGCATAAATATCTGCAACTTAACGATGTCTAGGAAAATTGTAAGAATGTTTTTATGCGGAACGTGAATTTTTTACCTACACGATGCTTGGTCGATTCTTAACAGTTTTATGTTAGAATTTGGAAGATGAATTTTCTACGAAAATTGTAACAAGGTTTCTATCGAATTTCGAACGAAAGCTCGAGGCCAGGAAATTCCTGTTCGTTTCTTGCGGTTTAGTTTCTATTTATTTAAATATTTATTTAAATATCTGCAACCTAGAAGACTGGTAACAAGTCTTTCGTTTTACACAGGCCGCAAGCTTCGAAGTAAGAATATCTCCGTTCGACGAACGAATATTTGCACAAGCATGTACAATCTAATGATCTCGAAGAAAATCTATTCATTTTTTAGACTTTATTTGAATCTCACCGTGAATGGCGAGCTTTCGGCGCGTTTTCGCGAATTTAGGGAATCGACTTGTGCCAATCGTGGGGTTCTACCCTACGAATTAATCCTTGTAAATAGGGGAGAGAAGCCCCAAGATGGCGATCACTCGCCTCCGTTTCGTGCGCGAATTATGAAATCCCAGAACGATGCGGGGCATTTGCGTCAGACTGAAGCGATCGCGGCTGTTCAAAGTGTAAAATAAAACATAGTCGGAGGTTTACTATAGCTCGTCTTTATTATCGACCGTTTTATCGTCGTTTTTTCGGAAAACGGTGTTCACACACGTGCGTACGCGAATGTAACAATTACACGGGAAACCCTCGCCCCCTTCCCGCCACTCCCCCCTCTGTATGTATGTATGTATGTATATCTATTATTACGTATACGTGCTTACGTATAACCGAGACGTATCCCAACGATCTCACGCTCGAACACAACAAAAAAAGCGTGCGATCAGTCGGGAGAGAATGTTTTTTAAACAAAGATCACCACCCACGCAACGGAAATGTCGTCGAACCTAATCCCTCTTGATTCTCAGCGCGGAACCGATCGCAATTCAAGTTCAATAAAGTTTTTGTTCCCATGGACTCGTATTTCTGACTGTTCACCCGACCCACCTCGTTCATGGTTTAATTCAGATCGATTTAGATATGCCTAATTATTGGGGAGCTCGGTACGGAGATTGTTCGACATGCTAGTTTCAATTTGTGTTTGCTGGATTGTGGACTTTTATGCACTTATTGGGGATCGTGTCAAATTTAGTACCGTATACACAACTTAATAACGTTTAGTCAAGTTCTCGTTGCACTTCTAGTCTAATAAAAGTTCCTATAGCAGAATTGCATTTCGATTTCGTTTGGTTTTCCATAAATTGATGTAGAAACATTTGTAGATGCATAAAAGTTCACAGTTTGGTCATGAACGTCTATGCAATCGGTATCGGAAATGTTTTCTTGTGCTTTCGTATAAGTACACATAATCTGGATTAACACTCTACACAATTTCAAATTCTCTGGATTCAACTTTCGTATCGACTTCCAATATTTCCTCAACGACGAAACAAAAATGTAATTGTTGTGTATTAATAAAAAAGAATGACAAGATTTCGAACTTAAATGATAAATAATTGTTTTTAAATATTCTCAGTCTCCTACAGAACACCAGCTTCCATTTCGCACCAAGATTATACGATTATATTCACTGCACCTATTATAAACTATAACTAAACGTAAACACATTGATCGTATACTTTATTCACAGTGAATGATCAATTGTGACGGTCATCTCAGCTATTATGAAATAATATTTGCAGATTTACTCGATCAAATTAACATAATTCTCAATAGAAAAATTCGATTGAGATCTTTTGTTGACGATTTATCTTCCGCGTACTCTAATTACCATAAGAATTAACAGCTCAAACGCAAATACAAGTACTGCGATACCTCTTCCTTTTTTCTAAGCTGTGTGCAACGACGTCTCTGTGTGCAGAACCACCTCGGCCGGAATTTCAAAATAGAAAATGACGTTGAAAATAATTGCCGGATGGGATTCCTTAGCTGGACAGCGTTGTTAATTATTAGAGAGCGTTGCCAGGTGAATTTAGACGAGAAACAGCACTCTTGACACAAATACTTCGGCCAGTTTTGCGAATTTCCCAGCGTCGAGGTTGACGCAAACATTCCTCGCACGTTTGCGCGTCGACGGAAATACGTCGGACGCTTGAGAATGCTGTTTGTAGTAGCAACAATCCACCGTGACCATTAGCAAACACTTTGCATCATCTGTTAATACATAGAATTTTCTTCGAGCAAAGAATTCAGCAAAATTCCATAATTAAAATAAATATAACCGCATTATCATTCGCTTAAAGAAATATATACGAGGTGTACACCCCGTCAGGCCAGTTTAGGGTTTGAAAACGTAATCGCCATCCATAATATCTTTCAATCAGACATAAACGAAGCAACTCGTACAGAAATCCAGCTGGAAACTGGTATCGAACCTTCAATTTCTGTCAGACAAACATTACCATATAATGTTAATAAATATTATTGTGCTGTAATCGGGATTATGCATTTATTTAAAAATATTACTGGAATTATGCGCAGTCATCGCTAATCGATCGTTCATTTGCTTATTGTAGTTTCAATCACGGTTCGTCGCGGTTCCAGATAATACCGTGAGTTTAAGGGGTTCGATAAGACCGTCGCAAAATATTTTACACACAAATAGCCAAATATTTAGCGAATATTCTACATACAGATAGTAGACGAATATCGGGCCGATGCTATGTTTGTTTGACAGGGAACTCTTCGCTGGGAATTCTGCGCTGACACGTCACCTGATTTCTATTCGAAAATTGGTCAAACGGCAGATTTTACAACCTGATCCGAGCCTAACATCTTCCGATCTGTTTACCACAAATAATTTCAGAGGAAAACCGGCCCTAATGGGCCACACACTTGCCGCAGCCGCCCTTAAATCCATAAGACAAATCCGACGGCACGCTAATCGGATAATCTGTTTCCTTCGAACTTCCGTGTCTTCGACGGTTTGCGTGTCTGCGGATAGACGTTGACTTAATTGAAAAATTTGGGCACGTCTCCGCCGGTTTATCGCTTGTTTGTAGCCTCTGTTGCGACAACATTTCGTCGTTTATTATCATTTTTAAGAAACAATCGTTGGAAAGAATTGTCCACTCGCCTCTGTGCCTTCTTGAAGAATACTGAACTGACGAAGATGTTCATTTTGTTTTCAATTTTAATATTGCTCTCTTTATTGCAAAAAAATTTTTTTTTTAATTATTCCTGCAATTTTTTAAGAAAAACTGTAAATCATTGCATTCTCGTGTTTTATCCAATGGTTAGCAAATGTGCGTGTTGTATGAGAACGATTAACGATGTTCTTAATATTTTCTCACAGTTAAAAATTTCTTGAAAATATCAATTTCGCAATAAAACGTGGCGACAAGATCCGATGGAGACGTTCAGGTGAATATCGGTAAACCGGCATGTTCCGAAATGTTCTATTTTGTCGGAAATCGAAACTGCACACTATCTCTGCATTATTCATCGATTTCCTTTGAGACGTTGAGTCATTTTGTATGAAGCACAATGTTGAACATGTATTCAGAATGTAAAACACACCAGGTCTTTATCGAACGAAATTGTAAATCAGTATTCTCGAGTTTTTAAAGCCGAACGATCGGATAGGAAATATTCTGCAAATTATTTTCGAGATAATCGAAATACTTTTTAGTAAGTCAATACCGAAAACAGACAAGAGGGACGATTACATTTTGTTAGGACAATGAAATTCGATGATTAAGGGGAAATTATACTAGAAATGAAAGACAGTAGAAGCCATTCGTAGTTAAACATTTCGTTAAATATATGGTAGCTCGAAAAAGAAGGGCTACAATTTGTAGAATTATCATTGGGAGGAGTACTGGTAGAAGATAATATTTTGTTGGGAGATATAAGTTCCGCAGGACCATTCTCCTAGGCTGCGACAATGCAAGATCTACAGGATCCCATGACAAAGTGTCCCATTGTCTCCCGGTTCATCAAATGAAACCTTAAGTGATCGCGTCGCGAGCGTCAACTTAATCCTCAATGGGATGCTGCTACATAGGATGGAAGCCCGACGATGAGAACGAAAGCAATTTGTTAAATATTGCTTCCAACGATATAAACGACGCGTGCACACCGTTAACTACACAGTCTTCGTTTTATGAACCTCACCCGAATCGCTGAAAATACAGAACTTAATCAAACACTCCGTTTCCAAATAATCAATTCAATCTCGATACTCTTCTGCAAATAATACTTGCACATCAACTCGTTCTTGATATTCTCCTAAAAAATAATGTTTCCGTGAATGCATTCTGAACATTTCTTCGGGAAAGAATATTTACCGAAAAAGTAAGATAAAAATACGACGGTATGTAATGATGGGTATCGAATGTCTACAAAACTGTTGTTCGACAAACAGAGAGGTCTTCCACGGTTGTCCCAACATTATTCTCGACTAGAGAAATCCTTTTAGAGTTGATGTAGGTCGCGCGAAGAGATTTTTTCCGTGTATCCTTTTTCTAACTAGATCGACGTTCCCAGAAGGTTCGTCCACAACGCCCCCGCATCGAGACAGGGTGTTAGAAAAACAGTCGAGTCGACGTTTGCTTGCCCGAGCTCGGCAAACTCCGCTTTCGTTTGTTATTCCAAACCCACTAAGCGAACTATCGTTCAAAGTTTTCGAATATTTAACAAATAATGACGCAGCGGACACCGTTCATCCGACGAAACGGACCTTGGACAGGGAGGAACTCGATCCATCTTTTGTGCAAGGCCGTAGATCAAATAATAGATCAAGTTCTATCGAAAATTTAGAAATACAGTTTCTCGTTTACTTGGACCATTGCGGATTTTTATATTTTTATATTGGAACGTAGTCTAACTCGAGCCTGGTTCTTAGATTGAATGATTCAATAATTAATAGTTAATTGGCTTAATATTATTGACAATAATATTAAATAACATAGCAGATATTTTTCTTCTTTAATAGTCTCTAGCGATGTGCATTAAGCGAAACTGAATTACTAATAAAGTCTACCATCAAAGGGCCATTTTAACGAAAGCACTGAGACGAAGCACTGAGACAATTTTATTTTGAGCTGATATGTGTCTAAAACTTGTTGCCCAGAGTATAAAGTCCATTTTGCAGATTCAAATCAGTTCTACCCTCGGGAATTTCTCACCGGCTTTCGCTAGCAAAATTTCATCGAAAATCTGCAGCACAGGCGATTCGCAGATACGGATAACAAAACTGTTCCAATTCAAAGGAACCTTCCCTACAATTTACTCTTTCTTCGAGCACTCGGGATCGCCGAAATCTCGGCCACCTTTAATAGCAACAACTGCGAAACTATTTCATCGTAAACAAGCATCTTAGGCGAAGATGAATCCTTCGACAAAGGATTTCGAGGCTGCTCGAGGAGCGTTTAACCGTGAAGCGATTGAAGCGGCAAACAGGAAGGAAACTGTCATTTTTGCTCCATTTTCACGTCGCTCAGGGTCAAATTCGCTGGTGGATCGCGCGCAAGATAAACGCGCCCGGAGAAAATCCCTTTCGAATCAGCGCAGTTACGATGAATATCGTCGCCGGACGTATTTAGATCAGATTGCCGGATCGACCGCGTCCACGTTGTTTGCTAGAACGCGTCATGCATATACATGCACATAACCGATGATCCAGCGCGGAGGGTTGTGCGTGTGCGAAACTCACTCCGGCAACGGAGAGAGAAAGAGAGAGGGATAGAGATAGAGCGAGCCAGAAGAGGACATCGATGGACGTCATGCACACCGGATGCATCGGCTGTGTAGGTGGTGCACAACACAAGCACCCGATCGCTGCCGGTGCTGCGATAGGACAGCAGAATCGACCAGTGATCTTGTTACCTTGATAGTTGTTACTCTGCAAATGGATTTGCGGCTGCGCCGATTAGGATACGCTATGCGGTGGTCAGAGTTCTTACGCTTTCAGAGATCCCTGCGTGCAGGACCCGTCCCAACCTCTACACACAATAGCCTGTACATACAATATAGTATCGCATCACCAAAAAAAAAACCGATTATTCTACACTATATTCTTCACACTAGAATTTTTTTATTAGAGGGCGGAGAACAGTACCTACACCCTTCGCCATGACACAAATTGAATATTTCTATGTTCTTTATTTTTCCTCGCTGTGGGCGCGCAAAATTACAAAGAAGCCAGAGCTTAGCAAAGATTTCACGCTGGTAAAACGATTCTTCCAAGTCGGATACTCGGCGGCATTAATTTTGCAACGCGAGATTCCCGAAGGGCGAGTCGCGACGTTACCTGCGGAATTGCGCAAGATGTCGGCGCGGAATGCCGAACCGAGTAATCTCGGGTTTCCATCGAACACGTCCCGCAACACGTCAAGTCACAATATTGTTAATTGGACGCGTCGAAGCTTGAACCAGAGTCGGCGTTCGTCGTTCGCGTTCACGCGTGTGCCGTCCATTGTCGCTTGACGGGCATTAACGTTCGAATCTCGCGCAATTATTTTTCCTCCAGAGTGATTCTCTCTCGTCGGCTCCGATACCTCCGAACAATCGGGGCCATCCCCGTGCACCGAGGGAATCGCAAAACGGCGAACCCCGCGGCGACGACAGCTGCCCCGAATCGAATGCGACCTCTCCTTCGACGCGACGGTGTTAGCGACTGTTACCTCGCGAGACACACAAATACGCCGAAAACGGCGACGACAATGCATTGGAAAACAGTTCTGACGGGGCCCGCGCGCTGCTGCGCGACTGTTGCAAACCACTTTATTATCGCTCGCTCGTCTCGAACTAATTTCGCAGAGCGGCTCTCCTTTCTGGCAAGGCCCACCCCGTGCGAACCCGGATTTACTCGAATCCCATTTTCATACTTGTGCCCACGGTGAACAAATTGTAATTCTCAATGCTGCTCTCATTGTGATTCTCAATGCTCGCGACGACTTCTCGCTATTCTTTCAGTCATTACAGGGTGGTCTAAAATGGTGTCAATGAGGTCAATGAAATTTCACCGCATCAAGTCATTTATTGTCAATTTGTTAAAATGATGAGTACTCTTGTTTTACTAGATTTCTATTTGAAAGTCTGCAGTCTGCTTATAATAAATATTAAACAAGTCTTTGGAATATACCCCAGCCATTAGGTTGTCGAAACAATTTTCTGCGCGGAACAAACATGAAAAATAACCTGGCCCCAAGAAGCTTTCCACATTTTCCTCGACACAGTGTAAGTTTGTCATCTCTGTAGCATTCGCTGACAATTGACAGCCCTTGGTCCTTTGTTACGGTCGGTCTCGTGCACCGGAAATGCGTAAGTAGGCAGACCAGGGTTTCGCGTTGCCCCCGATTCGTGGCGCACGAGGGAGATTCCCTTTACGATTTATTTGTCGATCCTAAAAATACATCGCGGGACAGGCTGCGTCCGTTATAAATGGATTATTAGACGTTCGGATTGCGCGCAACACCTGACGCACGAGTGCCGCGCCGGTGAGGGAAGACCAGGTTGGCTGCTCGCACTTATGGCATTCCGATGGGGAACCAATAACTAGGGAGATCCCATTTTACGCGTCCTGTCCGCCACTCGAAGAATCGGCTAATATTTTACCTGAACCGCGGGACAAAAGTGTTGACCGAGAGCTTCGCCATCGAGTCCCACGGGAAACCGAGATATCTGGCCGGGAATCGCGTCTATAGGGTCCCGTGCATTCTGAATCGACCACCGAGATCTCCAGAATAAAATTATCTGCCTTTCCGCGCTCTCGAAAACGAGTTATCCTATCAAATGGCGAGTCTTAAAAGAAATTGCCTTTCCCACGTTTCGCAGAGTTAGAAATCGAAATTTTCTCACGTATCAAAGTGAAATTTCAGCGATTTTTACAGTGGACAAAATTTATTTACAATTCGAAAGTTGCTCGGGATTTAAAGTGATACATGTTTTTATATCAGCTAAGCGTTGCGTGAAGACATCGCTGTTATTTTTGCGAAGCCGCGATCGTGAACCATAAATCACGTCGCTTTGAATCCCGAAGCAAACCATTCGGCTAGCGATCTACGTCAATCACGTAACACCACGCTCACCGAATCGATTTCCATTTAAGGATCCTCCTTCGTCGGAGTGGCTTACTCTCATTACAAATCTTGTACATCCAATCATCGTTTTGATTAGACTCCGACATCTGTACCATATCTCGCGCATTCGTATAATCGAAGTTCGAGTTACAGTAATAAATGTGACGTGCTATAATAGAGAATGAAGGTTTATCTAAAGGTGTAAACTACTTCACACACTTCCACAACCGAAAATCGAAACCGTGGTATGGCCACACAAATCTCCATCGTGAGATTATCACGACGATAAACAGATGTAGATCAGGACACTACAATCTTGCCAGGTCTCTTGCTCCAATTGGCATAGTAAACGATCCACAATGTCAATGTGCTTATGAAAATCAGGATATCGACCACGTGCTACGGCAATATTCCATATTTGATGAACAGAGATTGGAGTTTATCAGACAACTACGAAAACTGCATCTTTCTATCCACGCCTACGGTGGAAATATGTAAAATAACCTACTCATTTCTGAATGCCTGCAAGTTAAATATTTAAGAAAACTGTATAGGTTTAAAAACTGCTTGTTTACCATCCAAAAATTATTTATATGTAATTATATTGTATTATTTAATATATAATAATGTATTGAAAAATATTGTATGGCAAAATAATCTCTACTTTGAGATTCTAATTGCAAAATAAAAAAAATGTGACGTGCAAATTTAACCACTCGACTCCTGCGAGTTTCTTTCTTTATTCTTTCTTTCCTGGCGCGTTCAAATCTGAGCGATCCCGGCACTCCGGCATTTCCGACCAACAGTCGAAACAGACGAAACAGGAGTGAATGCTTCTACATATTTGGAAAATTGTCGATTTGTTCAATATTTAATTTCCTTTGACAATGGTATTAAATTCTTTATTTAGCGGATGGAAAATGTTGTACGGTTGTTTTCGTCTGCGTTTTAAAACGCGACTTTTTTTACGACGTTTTGTTTGGAGAACCAGAAGCAAGTTTCAGCTGTTTTGTTACACGGTCGCGCGAACACAAACGCGTGACAAATTCTATTTTCATAAGCCGCTGCCATACCGGGGCTAGCCATAATTTCATAACAATAGTTCCATGCTAAATTTCCTCCGTGCCAGGAAAATCGGGCTCGGCAATGGCGCCGAGCGAAACTGCGTGCATTATCTTACCGTCGCCAATTCCATCAGCGGCATAAATTACGCGAAGTGTCGTTACGCCTTGCGGGCTCGAAACGTTCCAGAAAAATCCTAAAACCACGCCATAAATTACAAAAATCATTATCCGAGAAACAAGTATTTTTAATGGAACACTCAGGTATTGCTTCAAAAATAACCTACCAAAATCGGACATTGCTACAAAAATCTGCAGATAATTCTAACTATGTTCCTGCCAAGAGTCTTCGTTGTCTAACAACCGAAATAAAATGCAAATTGCATTTGCACAATAATTTCGAGAAATTATGTTAAATAAATTCAAAATTGTCTCATAAAAATCTTTGTTAAATATTTTTTTCGCCAACATAGCGTAATTAGGGGTTGGTTCACACGCTGCGCCTCTTGTTTCTTAATTCCTTATTTCACACCTAGCCAAATAATATTTGCATAATTTTTTCAATGAATACTGTCAAAGTAAATTAGAGTTTTATCTCGTAAAATTCTTTGTTAAATAGTTTTCGCAACAACATAGCTTAATTAGGGGTTGGTTCACACGCTGCGCCTCTTGTTTCTTAATTCCTTGTTTCACACCTAGCCAAATAATATTTGCATAATTTTTTCAATGAATACTGCCAAAGTAAATTAGAGTTTTATCTCGTAAAATTCTTTGTTAAATAGTTTTCTCACCGACACAGCATAGTTAGGGGTTGGTTCACACCCTGTATCCCTTATTTTTGAGTTTTTCGTTTGACACCTAGCAAAAATTGCAACGGTAGTGCTGCACGAGGCCGAAAGTGTGCGGAACGGCGGTAATGGGTTGAGTAAAGGTTTCCCGAATTTGAAAACCAGTCGGGCGCATCGGTGCATCCTGTTAAAGCGTATATTTACACAGGATACACGGCGGCGCATTGTCGCAACGGCAGCAAATGCGCGTTTCGAATTGAACACGCAGCCATTGATTGATTCGAGCAATCGAACGCCAGCTACAAATAAATAATTCCGTGAATGCTGGCCCCGTGGTGCACGGTATGTATACGTTATGTGTGTATGGATGTATGTATTCGACAGGCCAGAAAATAGCTGAATCTCGCAAAACGCGGCTGTGCTTCATAATGCGGATGTCGTTCGCACAATATTTGGTAACAGCGGCCAGCTGTGTTCCCATCTGTCCACCTGTACAAGTAGTCGTGGGATTTATCGGTGTCCCGCGATACCGGGTGTTAATCTCATTATCATTCGACCATTTCCGTCGACTACAATACTCTTTCTTATCGATACTTCGGATTCATTGACACGGAGATTCCTCAATCCGTAAAGGTGGGATCTCCTTTGCGCGTCGGGACGCAGCGTTTTGTTGTCATTCATTTTTACTCAACATTTATTCTTCATATTATGAATATTTCAAGATATACAGAGAAATTTATAACCAAAGACACAAAATATATGTATTACGATAGTAAGCACCAGGTAGGAATAATTTTTTAATGAATTTTTATAGAAATTTCATCTTGATATCTTTTATGGTTCAAAAGTTATAGTAAAATGTCATCATACTTCTTTATTTAGCCCACTATAGTCTCCTCCCTAGCCCTTCCGCGACGCTGTTCCCCCACCCCCGCATCTCAAGCCGAGGCAAACCCGAGGCACGTTTCGGCTCTTCGCTCAGCGGTCAAAATGTCCCGTCGCGAGTAAATTTCGACTGCTTTCGCAATTGCCAAATACACTGATGTTTCGCGACCTTTTCACGTTTTTCTACATTTCAGGTAGATGAGAAAACTGCACTCCCCTTACTTAGCGTCCTCTTATAGAGGGGACGGGTCGGGGTTTTTGTTCACAAAATGCCCGGAGCTGGTCGAGGAAATTTTCCGAGCACAGATGAGGCAAACATTACACGTTGCCTCGCTGGGCCGCGGCAAACAACGCGCTCTCGCATTGCTTGCCTCGCCCGGCCGATTCAGATTTACTTCCATTTAATCGTGGACTAGACAGTCATGGAAAATCCGAACTGTATCGTGTTTGGTATCATTTTAATCAGGAAAATGTCGCGATTCAGTATCTACAATTGTAATCCGAAAATTTTTAAGAGTTTAAAAAAGCACATATGTAGAGAATAATCTTCAATTAAAATGAAATAAGTTCCCCAAGTTAACAGAAACACATTTTTCGCTAATAAAGTAGATGGAATTAATTGTTTAATGAAATTTAGTGGAAATTTCATCTCGATATCAATTATGATTGAAGACCTGGCAAGAGTAGGTATCGAAAAGACTGTAGGATTTGACGGAGTCTGTAAATTATAGTGTTAATTAGTAGACTGCGGATCTTTATGGATTTATATCAAAATTTTTACTTTGCATAAAGATCCGCAATCTTCACATTAGCTACCGTCGTCATAGACATGTGACGTTTCCGCAAGGCATTGTTGGGTACATTTGACGGTAAAGTCTGCTAACAAGCGATCATTTATCTCTATCGAAAGTGGTTGGTCAGATTTCGGGCCAGGGAAGACAA
Organism: Lasioglossum vierecki; assembly: GCA_028455595.1. Classification (NCBI taxonomy): domain Eukaryota; kingdom Metazoa; phylum Arthropoda; class Insecta; order Hymenoptera; family Halictidae; genus Lasioglossum; species Lasioglossum vierecki. The sequence goes on from CM052336.1 coordinate 15,424,162, forward strand.
AGTGAATCGTAAAATTAGGTGGTTCGAGTGGAACGCGGTCAGGGAATCGTAGAAATCGCGGAAGCACCGGTTCGAATTTTCCTCCTATGGCAACGGGAAGTGGGTACTCGTGAGGTATTCGAGGACACTCGATTGGGCACCGTACTTAAGGGTGTAACCGAGCGCATGATCGAGCCACGTCCGCGGTGGTGACCCAGGCCATGTGGCAGCCGTCTCGAGGACTCTCAGAGAGTTCGCCTCTCACTCTCTCTCTATCTTTCTCTTTGGCCAAGGAGAATAAATCGGAAACAAATTCGCCGTCGAAGGGGTGGCTCTCGGATTGTCTCGTGCGACGTAATGAGATTCGGCCGTGCGTGAAGCCTAGATAGATTCAAAGTGGCCCGTGTAAAGCGTCTCCGGAGGGCCGCCATGCCGGGTGCGTCTATGCAGCCTGAATTTCGAATACCCGTAAACACCCCAGTGTATTAAGATGCCTACGTGTCCTGGCAGAGATGACAAGCGATTGGACAAGCTCACGGTCGAACGGACCCGTTGCGATACGACCCGCGTTCTGATCGAGTTCCGTAGTCTGCGCACTTTGTGAAACGTACCTTGTGTTTTCCACGGGATTTTCATTCCGTCTTCCTTTTCGAAACTCATGGCGAATCGATCCAGTAACTAACCGTATCTCGCCTATGTTTTTATCTTTCAACGTGGTAGATAGATAGAAAGTCTGTTTTTCATTCTCAGTACAAAATTGAATGTTTCGATCTAGAATCTAGATTTTCGCGAATTAACTCGTATAGAAGAGTCCATCCAGAAAGAGATCGCTTAGGGGAGCGACCTAGCATGCTACGCCGGTTGAATCGTGCTGCTGTAATATCTAGATCGAGATAGCTCTGTCAACGTGGTCGAGCGTGTTCGTGTGATTCAGCATGATTATTCGAGAAACAATCCTTTCGTGTTGATCCCAATCTTCGTGAGAGTTGAATTCAATTTATTCGCTGTAGTTTTAGTCATGGAACTGCGTTTCCTAATACAAACCTGAAAATATTGACTACTTCCTCTCCAAACATTGCAGATCGAGTAGAGAATTCGAACTTTTAATTACCAGCGTACAGTAATTGCAATCTGGAATCTTGAAAAGCGTTTCAAGCGTGAACAAAGGTGTCGACTGCATAGCAAATATTTATTTTGCATTGAGGTAGTTATTTTATCGAATAAACATTTATTTATGTTGGTACTAATTTGTTTAATTAATGATATTTCGTCGATAACTATTTATGTCGATAAAGTTTCATGTAAATTTCGTTCGTATGAAAATGCGAGTAATTGAAGATTAACGAGTAGAGCATACTGTGATAATTTTTCTGGAATTCTTTCGGCTTACTCAACGACCGAGTGCCAGTCTCCAAAACTCGAAAGGATTGATTCGACAATAAATGGCAAGACGAGCGGGTTCAAAGAATGGCTCAGGGCAGAAAGTTGCAGTAAACGGAGGGGGGACAGTAATGCGCGTATTAGTGGGCTAAATGCTGGTTGCAGGGCCGTCCCTCGGAAGCGGAGGGTAAAATTTTGCCCCGAGGTTCGGTAACCATCTTCCCAAGGGACACGATCGGCACCTCCATTCGGAATCGGACTATCGAGTTTCGTCGGGCAACTTAGCAACGTTTCGCCGATCAAATCGAGGGAACTCTAGACGATGATGACTCTATCCGCTTCGTCAGCGTCAGAGCCAACGCTGACCCCGTTCATGTTTTTACGATGATTAAAAACCGAAACGATATGTAAAACACGTGCCGGATATCGTAAATTGATTTAATCTGTTACATCCGCGATAAAACAGACACGAAATATCAGTAAATGCACTCTTGCAATCTGCATAACAATGTACCAGCCATTTGCTTTGACTGCTTGGCACTTCTATCGGAAAATATATGGAAACATATATTCTCTTTTCTATTTTCTGGTTGAAATAACAATTATCTGGTGTTTACAGTCGTTGTCGGTGATTAGCAATTTTAATTCGACTCGCTGCCATTAGAGATGTATTATATGAACAAGGAAACATCGTGTATAGATATTGTAAACGGGACATTGAAATAAATGAGACTCTTCTTCGACACTAAATGTTACGAATCGAACATTGTCATTGAAACTTTGTCGGCGAACCGGAATTCATTAATAACGCGTTCTTTTTTATTTATGGCACTATTAGTCGAGGCTGTTAGCACCCGTCGGAACAGCATTACGAAGTATCCTTTCCACGGATTCATCGTTAATGCGCGCAAACAATATTCGTACCTTGTGCCTGTTGAAAATGAAAATTATTACAGTCATCAATATAAATATGTACAATCTTCTGAAGATCTTTCCTCGATGTAGCAGGTGGAAAGCTGAATTTCAACGACTGTAGAACGATATCCAGCGAGGATAACGTTTTAATCGAGCGGTCGATCGCGTTGGCAGGGGCAGCTCGTTGTCCATAAAGCGTTTTCGGTGCAACAGGCAGGAAGCAAAGACGCGAGAGGCAAAAGGTAAGAGGCAAGAGTCGCAAGGATGGGTTTTCAAGAAACGTCGTCGATGTTTGCCGCGGCCAAAGTGGCCTCGAGTGGCGTCCATTAGCCGGGCACGCGGTTGCGTTCGGTTCTTTCCTCTCCGCCCCGCGTGTGGAAAAGTACACGCTCGAGGGGCAAAGAAAGCCGTGCGTGTGTAAAGAAATACCGTAGAAGACACCTTGATTGCATGGCTACCGGGAGCCGCACGGCAAACACCGGCCCGAGATCCACGGTCATGCGAGGACCGTGTGCATATAGATCGTACAAGTGGCGTTCGCGTCTTTTGCTCGCTTTTCGAAACGTCTCGAGTGCCAGCAGCCGTTAGGGAATCGATGGCCGTGCCTCTCTCTCTCTCTCTCTCACTCTCTCGATCCGATCCTTCCGATCATCATTTTCTGACCCACATCGTTCTATCCCACAAGATCGTCCTTCGCGATCTTCCATCTTGTTCTGAGCACCATTCTTTCGCGGAGGCTGCAGGAGAATTTATTCTTCTTAACCCTTAAATGCATTGTGTTGCCAAACGGAAACTAACGTCATTTAAGGGTTAATTAGAATATTAATAATTAGGAACTATATATATATGTATATGTATATTACTTTCATTATATATATTCATTACTAAAACTCATTAAAAAAATTATTCCTATCTGGTTTTTTTATTAGAAAATTTCATACGAGATTTATTTCAACATAATTACAAAAAAAAGACGAAATACGCCACATACGAAACAGAATATAATAATTCCAAAATAGAATGTGGTTATTAGAGATACACAGATATTTTAATACAGACATATGATTAGTTGGAACAGTATAGACAAAACTTATACTTTAAGACCACAGCTCTTAAAAAATGATAACATGTAGTGACAAGCTTTGATGTTTGGTTTAGCTATGAATGTGAATTTGTCTTGATTTATATTCGACATTTTTGTTCGATGTTTAAAGACTTTACCTCCGTAACGATTAGCATTTCTACGAATAGATCTCACAGTTCAGATCACTTGAAAGGCGTGACTAACGCTACCCCGTTTCTCTCAAAGTTTAAACGATCCTGGAAAGTTCAAGACCGCGCGTCACTCATCGTATATCGTAATTTTTTAATCCAATGGTTTCTTGCTTTATAACTGGCCAGATTCGAAATGTCGTATCATCGCAAAGGGACATTCTGCACTTGATGCTATCGCAGATGACATTTGCGACCGCGATATCGACTAATAATTAATAGTAACGTCTTTACGCCAATCAAACGAGAAGCCTGCTCGTTTGCTGCAGCGTGCGATTCCCCGGTTAACGAATACGGAAAGCAAACGGACACAAGCGCAAAAGAAAAATCTAATGACTTTATTCAACGTCACCGGTCCTGTAATTACCCGTAGGGTGATGGCGTGCGGGAGGGAACGCCGGTCCCCCCGTCTAGCGATTAGCAATCCCTCGGTGATTACCAAGTTAGCCTAAATAGGGTATAGTGTTTAGGGAGAGTCTACGTGGGCCCAATGCTAATCGTCGCTTCTGTGTAAGAACATACGCGCTGAGGGTCGCCTGGACTCGGTTTAACCATTGTTTCGAGGAAACACGTTCACGTATAGATCCGACGAAGAGGCGCAATTTCTTTATAATACTGCTTGTTTGCTCTTTGAACAGTGCTTATTGATCTTGTAAGGGAATCTAGTTTGGAGAAACAATCATTAACTAATAACTTTCCAAGAAACAGCAGCTCGAAAACGTATTGTTCAAAGACAATATTGTATAATGCAATTAGAATTTTTCAATTCATTATTATACTTTATGTAATTCAATACAAATTACGTATAAATAATCGTAGGCCGGTACACAAGCAGTTTTAAACATATACAGTTTCCTTAAATGTTTAACTTACAGGCATACAGAAACGAGTAGGTTATTTTACATATTTCTACTGTAGATCGGGAGAACAGAATCTTGTTTCACAGAGAAACATTTGACCGATCGGAAAATTCGATAGAAGACGTTCTCGTTCCCATAGGATTACAGTTTCTAAAGCGAAACATCAACCTCGACAGCCTCATCGAACAACTTCCGCTACAATCTCCGGAACAAAAAAAAATTGCTACTCTGCTTAAGAGTTTCTCTAGCTAATTTCTCCGAGAGAAACAACAACGAGCAGCATCGAGGAGAAACAGGTGCGAGTCCCTGGAAGACCCAGCAGCCCAACAACGGAAGAAAAGAGAGTGGAAAGGGGATGAAAATCGGCGGAGGGTCTCGAAAGAAGCAGAGAAGACCGCGCGTCTCGTGCAGTATCTGGCCGCATCCCTCGAAATTCCGTTCACGTACAAGATGGCGGCTGTAGTTTGCTGCCGACATGCACCGCCCCTGACTCTGTCTCCCGTTTCATCCCGTTCCTCATCCCCGTGACCCACCCCGTCGTTCCTGTTCCTCGGCTTCTGGCCTTGCCCTTTGGAGGAGAGACGGAATCCGTCGAACCCGGTCGAACGTCGCGCCACGCTTCCCAACAGTTTGCGACGACATGCCCATTAAACGGCGGGTCGTGGTACCCGCGGAGCGAACGAGAAACGACCGGCGGGTACGCAAGGACCGCCGTTGAACCCGGCGCAAGACCCCTCCGGTCGGCTACGAACGAACCTATTTGCCGGTCTTTGGAAAATAAACGCTCGCGGATACGCCCCTGAATACTAATTCCACCCTCCTTCTCATCCAACTCCCTGTTCGTCATCCCTTCTCTCCACTCTCTCGCTCTTTCTCTCTCCGTCGTACTCTCCTCTTCGTCATCCTGCAATCGGTCACGATTACACTCTCCGTTCCCCTTCACCCTCCGGCTTCGATCCTGCCCGCCCACGCTCGCCGGAAGTTGAAACAATGAGCCACGGGAAACGGCGAAAATTATGTACAAATTCGCCGAGTGTTTAGGGCGTGATTTAACCAGCCCGCGTGTATCTGCCGAACCGAGCTAGCCTAATGGCCCGGCTCATTCAATGACTACTGTCGAAGCGGCCCGTAAATATTTGGACGATGCCTCGACAAACGAGGATTCACTTCAACAGACTTCGAACCGAGTTTCTGATCGTTGTTCTTTCGTCTTTGCCTCTGTTTCTCGCTCGACCAGATTATTAGCCAGAACATTTTCTACTTGAGGAGAATGGTCGTGGATTTTATTTTTGGATTTTGCAAGATTCGGAAAGAGTTTCAAGGCACAATCAGATTTCTAGATTGTACAACGTCCAACGTTTATCTGACTCCACTGACCAAAAATAGAAACCTCGCCCAAAGCGTAATCCGAAAATGGTAAAAAGTTCTTGCTCGTTGCCAAAAACGCGTGACGGGAATCCTTTAAAAATACCGGATGTATTAAAAGTTCCGCGACTTGCGTCACCGTCAGCCAGGAGCGGTATGTTAATTAGTTGACACGAATTTGGCACTGAGTCTCCCGAAATCCACGAAGCACCTCGAGCGCAGGGCCGAGTTTTTGTAAACGATCCGAGCAGCTGGTTGTGTACATACACCGAAGCAGACAGAATCTTCCAATTGGCTTGTTGAACTTTCTGGGGACGGGTTAAAGAGCGGTGGCGAAATGGTTCCAGATTGCGCGTATACAATATCTCGAAGACGACACTGGTCTCTACCGTGTGTCCGCGTCTGTGTGCACACACCGGGACCTTGTTCGAAATGGTCCGTTTGTCGTTTTCATGGTTGCTACCGCCGCGTAATGGAATGTCCACACTTCAGGTTCGTGTGTTGTCCGGCTGATCGAAGAAGTGCCACACAGCGATCCCTCGGAGATCTTCCGGCTGAATATACGAAAGAAATTTAATCGAGCCGGTCGCCGCTCTGATTTACCTGCTTCGAGGACAATGAAGAGACCCACTTTCGCGTGACCGTCGAAAGAAAGTGCTGAATAGCGGAAGCAAAGAGATTAAGATCCCGTCGTGTCGCTAAGAAGGATCAACGTTGACGGAGCTAACCAACCGTGAGGACCTTTCGGCAGATCAGACCTTTTAAACGAATCTCCCGTGGCGAAGAATTAGTTTGTGTTCGAAGAACGGCGGCGGCGCGGAACGCAAGAACATCGAGTCGAGTCCCAGGTTGCTTCAGGAAAATAATCCGTGTGGAATTAATTTACCGCGAGATCGAGCCGCTTGAATGGCGAGTATTGTTGCAGCGCGATCTACGAGCCGTGTTGCGTCGACGCGATTCTCAATGGTAGAGGCGAGCATCGCAGTTTGTTAGTTAAATAAACACGAAAACCTGCTTGAACGGCAATCCCCTCGCGGAGACTTTTTTAAAATTCCCGCGCGCTGCAATGTGGCGGCCGGTCTTCGCGCGGGAGTTCTCTCACCTCGAGACTTCTCGAACGAAACGCATGGATACGCCGAGGTTTTTCTCAGGGAAACTAGTCTTTTTGAAATCTACGCGATTGAATCATTCGAGGGACAACGCAGCGAGTTTTTGGAGCTAATTAGAATGTAAATAGAGGATGATAAGCGCTCGCCGTGGACCGGTATTAAAAGAGCCGGCAACGTCGTAATTATAGCTCGTAAATGATAGCAACGGAGAAAAGACGCGCCGCGGAAACTGATATGGAAGACGGTCAATAATGTCGAATCACCGGCAATATTGTTCGGCTGTTATTTTTATTCGGTGAAACACAAGGCGACGGATTTCGTGGCCGGCTCGAAGGTATCCCCGGGTCGCGTATCGCCTTTGTGAGAGCCACAAAGCAGGCTTATATCAGTGTCAGATCGGGGGACCGGCACAATAGAACGAAAAGAAAATTTCAACTAATTCTTCAAGATGGAACCCACTCGACTGGGTAATTTCGCGCGATGAGTCGGGATGTTCTACTCGGTCTTCGAACGGTACTTCATCCTTTAGGCCTCGTCTTCTTCTTCGTCGACGCGAGCCTTTCGTCCCTAGAGCCTCTCTAAACGCGGCAAACACCACTCGAAATGATTTTCCTTGTTTCGTCAATACTCTCGAAACTGACTCTGTTCTTCAGTAAATCGAGGCCTGGAAAGTGCGCGTATTTCGACAGAAAATTAACGAGACTGTCGCTCTTACCGGATTAACCCTGCCTGCAAAATATTAGGGATAAAAGATTTTAGAAGAGCATAGAGAAGTTCTCCAGTTTATTCTTAAAACGTAGATCGAGAAATACAAAAATTCCCAGCAAACGCAATGGAAGACATGTGGAAATGTTCGTCTCAGCAAAGATTTTTCGAAGTAAGGATTTTATGTTTGAAACGTTTGCAGATATTCGAATTATATAATTTTAGTGTTTGTGCATTCCGCAGCACAATGAACGTGTTAAAGATCCCACGTGCCATATTATGCACATATTCAGCGATCTCCATTGCAAATAAAGAGGCAACTTTGAAGGATGCACTTTGTAGAGATGCATCACGAAGCAAACAACGAAATTGATGTTTGTTATCGTGATTGTGTCTCGCGCGAAAGCTTCAAAGCAACCTCTCAAACATCGCTGGGTATAATCAGCAATAATGATCCTTGTTAGTAAGATTTGCAACACGCGGCTCGGCAAATAGTTCCGAATTTTTCGGTTAGAAATCATGAAAGCGGCTCGAACCGTATCATCCGTTGAGCCCGGGCTATTTTGTCGCATTTTGTCGTAGTTTTTCTGGGCTTTGATAATCCTAAAGGGGGATTCTGCGAGTCCGCGTAATCCGGCTAGTGTTCGCTAATGAAATTAAATAAAAAGTGAGAGGAAGAGAGAGAAAGAGAGAGAGAGAGCGGGAGTGGATGGGACGCTACGCAGACATTCACAGAGAGGACACAGGGAAACGCAAAGGAAAAAAAGAGAGTGGGTCCCTCCCGATGGACAAAAAAACCAAAAAAAAAAAGAGAAAAGGAATAAAAATGAAAGAGTCGACGCTGAGGGGATTTGCAGCGGCGTTGATTAAAACCGCGACGACGTATGGCTGCATTTGAGGAACAGCGAATTCACAGCCAGCCCCGCGACTGCAAGTGTATTCGATACTCAGCGAGCGTGGGTGTGTACGGACAGCGTGCACGCGCGTGTTCATTCGCCGCGCCGGTGCAATCGCAGTTTTCCCCGGCGCGGTGGCCGAGCCACCGTGAAAGAAACGGAATCGCAAATTCCTGAGAGTGCAGCCGCCGATTATAATTGAACACGCATTATTCTTCATGCATAAAGAATGCATTTAATAGGGAGCCGCGGACCTACATATCTTCATTATCGGATTATCGCGAAATTATTCACAAGCCGATCCTGCCACTGCGGACTTCCGTTTGCATCTTTTACCGCAAACACGCTCCGCCCCTTAATGATTTTTCAAGACTGACTATTCCTTTAAATGCATTTACCGCGATTGTTCGGTGTTCAAAAACTACAGTTATCTTTCACGGCATAACGACTCCGAGCCTTGTCACACGGGTTTTTACATTTCTTCTATACGGTACCGGCGAGGAATAAGACCGATCGCGCTCAATAGTTTTTGCCTCACCCACAATCAGCTGTTCGCGTACGACAACACACAGCGAGGTGATCGACCTACGATGTAAACCTCGCCACATCGAAAGTATATTCAACTCGTCAAATTGTCGCGCGGTCCATCGACTCCTGTTTTTCCGGCAAATCAATTCGTTACCCAATTCCTTTGTCTCCCTCATAGCTCCGGTTATTAGGGCATTGCCCTAACGAACGTTGCTAAGATCCTACTTTCCTTGTTTCAAAGTCCCCACTCCTTAACCCTTCCAACACCGATGGCCCACATAAGTATAAAGGAGAGCTGCGTTTGCCTCTCAGCGTTTTGTCCGTAATTCTACCGAAATTCACACATTGCGCTTGTCATACTGACACTCAGAATATGCTTGAGATTCTACCACGCCCGGTTGATTGCAATACTTGTTCGTCAGTCCGACCGTGACTATTCACATTAATTCATCATCGTTTGTAATCGTGGTCTTAGTTAGAAATATAGTTCAGTTAATTATTATATCGACTTTAACCTTTCCTTCAACCCCGCTTCCTGCGTTTCCTTAACTAGAGTTTACAACATTCGGTCTCACGCCGACCGAACGTGAGATATACGATCATACAGTACCGTACCGTTCCTCCAGGCCAAAAAGGGACATACTTGAAAGGGATTTTTATTACAATTACAACAAAACAACGAAAGATATTATGTCCACCATAAATCACGCCATTGACGAACGAAGATAATACCAAGGAATTTCTTGACAGATTTCCCACTCTACTCAACTCAAAACTCCTCCCAAGACACCCACGTCCAATTACAAAACGCTGCGTTTTCCCACCTAAAATCCACAAACAGCGAATTACGAGAAAACCAAACTGACGATAGACAAAGCACGCCGAGACAGACCAGAACACAAAAATCGCTCGAAAGATATACATCGCTACTCGAAAACAGTTGGCTACTCTGTTACTCGTTACCCGGATTGTTATTTCTTCATACAACATCATGTAATTTCATGTAACACCGACAAAGCCCCGAACATCGTCGCGAGCAAGCGAAGCAGGATTTACGCCCCTACGAAGTTCGACATACGAACTTGCGGTATTTCTGACGTTTCAGCGATCGTTTAACTGTTCGTGGAATTGTTTTAAATGCTAATGATACATGTACTTCCTTCATAATGCGTTCCGCTACAAAATGATAGCTCTAAGAAAAGAATTCTATACCCTGCGTTTCGAAAGGAGAGAAGTATACACGCATGTAGTGGATAAACTGGTGCGTTCATAATAGCTGCGCACCCCATTCCAATGACTCCCAGCTTTTAACATATGAATAACAGGGGTGGTGTGGACGTGTACTATGGCCATGTCCGCACGACGACGAATATTTCGGGATTTATCTCGTACTACGCAGTCCATAGTGCGAATATTTGTCGAGGAATTATAAACTGCACGTGAAATATATACGATATATTTTTATTGATTCATCGGAGATATTGCTATGAGCCCATTTACTTAACTTAAATCTAAGTATTTGCTTTGTGAACGCTGGGGGAATTTGTACGAAGCTTAAGGACGACTAAATGATTTTTTTCAGAGGGAAATAAAATGCGGGGGGTTGATCGGAGGAATTCGCGTCAGGTTCGCGAGCGGGTCTCTTCAGGGTTGTCCGTCTAATAGGCAGGAGAAGGCTGAAAAAGGTGGAAAGACACGAAACCGGTTGCAGAGGGCCTCCGTGGTGCACGATTTTCTGGATCGCGGCAGATAGGGCGGTTCGCGCGTGATTTGCGCGATTACCTGTAATGACGCTCGATCTCTCATGGGGGTCGTGACCGATCCCTGTGTGTGGGTACAGCTTCGTGACAATGGTCGCTCATTATCGGCTCGCTATTGGCCTATTGTTGCCGGTGAGAGAGCCGGAACGGCCTTACCGACTGCGGCGAGGAGTGATACTGGCTCCACCGCAGGGTGACTCGTCCTTTTTCGACTTGCCGGCAACCGAATCGTATTCCAAATGCCGCGCGGTGAATGATAAAAGGCGAATTTCAACGATCTATGATTTTAATGTGACATATCCTATCACCGCGCTTCACCCCACTCGTCGATATCTATTGCCCGCTCTCAATGCCAGCGAACGATGCTCACTATCCCATCGATGAACCCGTTTCTTGCTAATATATTCCTGGAAATGTAGCAAATCATCCCTATTGATGGCAACATTATTTCAGAAGAGTTATTCGAGTGCGGTGACGATTAATAAAAATATTATGATACAACGATGAAAAAGAGAATGTAACAAAGTATGTGTCCTCACATCTATGTTCAAACACAACTGTAAAAAAAAATCGATGAACTGGATTGACTGGAAGAGTTTTTAAAAAGAGTCGTTCAATATCGAAATCATTTAAGCTTGCTCCAAGACGGTCCAAGCAACCCTTAAAAGCAGCCAGCCACCCTTCCGTCGCAAGTTTTTCGCAATAATTGCGGAGCCGTTCTCCTGGCCGGTCGGTCGATTAATATTCCGTGGTTTCGGCGAGCAGCTTCGCCGAGAAAAACCAAGAAAAATAATTTTCCCGTCTCATCGGGGTCAGGGGGTCCTCTTCGCAACCCCTTCGCGCCTCCTCTGCCGCGACCGGCGCAGGCAGAAAAGCAAGCAGAAAACGTAGGCAGAAAGCTGAAACCCGATGGGCGCAGCCAGGACGCGCTAAAACATGCAAAATCATGCAAATTGCGTTCGTTCGAACACCCTCTCCGCCTCCACCTACATCGGCTTCCTCCGCGTTTTACCGATCCCCGTCCTCCTCCTCCGCCTCTCGTGCGCAGCAGCCCCCCTTTTTCCGTCTCGCCCCTAACCGCCTCTCTTTTTCTCCGTTTTTCCTCGACCATGTCTGTCTTCCTTCTGCCTCCTCCGCCTCCAACCCCCTCACCTCTCTCTCTCTCTCTCTCTCACTCTCTCTCTCTCTCTCTGTTCACCACCCACCGTAACCCCCTTTTTTCACCACCCCCAACCTCCTGGCAGCCCCGTTCTTCGCAAGCCCCTCGTGTGCGAGTGCCAGCGTCAAAAATGTTTCGACGATTGCGTGCCGCGGCGTTTGCTCCTTTATTTTTGCCGAGGGGTGGAATACCCGGCTGGGCGGGGCCGCTGCCCCCGGGACACAAAGGGGGATGAAACTTCGCCCGCCATATTTACGTCTCTGCCGGGTGGGAAACGAAAAAAGTCCGGAAAATCGTTGTTGAGGCGCTCAACCCTTTCCCGGTCTTGGCTGTCATCGAATACCGACTGCCGCAGAACGAGAATCATTTTTCGATTCCCCGCCAGGAATCTGTTCTGTTGAGGATCGTTGTCTTCAAATCTTTAACACCAGTCGCAACTTTCTTTATTAATTTTTTCAACACACTTTTGAAAATATTTTTTGTAACGTTATGACGAGAATAATTGTAAAGAAACTTTCAATGGCATTACTTGGTTTATGAAATAGTAAATTGGTTCGACTGCTTCGCTACAAAGAAAAGGTCAAAATGAGTCTGTAGTGACAGCCGCAAACAAACTCTAATCACGGGCATTCAGGCCCCGAGTAAAGTGCCGGTAATGTTAGGAAATTAGTAAAGCCGGATTGAATGATTCTTTCGTCGGCCGGGTCCTCCAGTAAAATGAGGTTTGTTTGGCGGGTCAGCTCTTTTAGATTACAGGGGGCGATTTACTGTTCTGGAAAGCCGATTACGCGCGGCTTTAATCTGACAGACCGTGTTCGAGGACAGGTCATTCTCCTTATTGCAAAGCCAGACGAGGAAACGACCAAATTCCCGAACTGTCAAATTTCGCTGCAGGTATCTCCTCGTGACCTTTCGATACTTGCTCGCATTACAAACATCTTAGTCCCACCACCTATGGCGATTCGACAGGTGTTCTACCGTCGTCACTCCAGATTTACGTGAAGCTTCTGGCTACATGATGCACTTCGTCAAAATGTCAACGACAAACACGTTCTTAATTACACGTTAATCCAGACTTGGAACGACGAGTACTCTCTTTCATGATGAACGTCATTCATGTAGACAGTAATATGTACATACTTTTATAAATAAAAATTCTCGACGTTCGTATCTTGAATTTCTAGTTACCTTTCTTCTTTAGTATTTATTTAAATATTTAATGTTTTTATATAAAAATACATAAAATATCATATAGGCTATTGAGTATGTTGTAAGAAAGAACTTAAAGTAATAAAACAATTTTCTTGCAGGCTGCTCTGATAATGCAAGTGTTGCAATTGTCAGATGAACAAATAGCCATGTTTAGTAATAGCCATATTTAATTGTGTTGGTGCCCATCGATCGTCGGTGACCAGCTGATCGTTATTGCTGGTTGTCATTACGAGCCTGTCATTAACAACCGATACTCATCTAATAAATAACGTGCATAGCGAATTTCAGTATGTAACGAACCATTACAGAATAAAGAAGTCTTTAAATTAACCTCCTATACTTCTAACTTGAAGAGAGAAATGTCTCTTTGCTTCTACAGACGGAGGTGTTCCGTTGAATCGAAATAGACAGCATAGATTCTATGAAAATGTCCAAGGCAGATGGTTCTTCAAAATCAGCATATTACCCACAAACATTTCCCACAGGCTTCAAAACACAAATACAAACCTCGATCCAATCAAAACGCGCTAGACAGCTCGAAGTGTCTGAAAGCCACGAAGACCCGAAGCAAAAAGTTGCGAGGCGAATCGAATCACGTCATCCGCAGCCAAACGAAGAATCTCCTTTCCGATTTCTGCAGACTCTCGAGCCGTTCCCGGTCCGGAGTGCTTGATAAAGCAAGAGTTAAAGACGCCAGGCAGCAGCTTTGTTCCCCCAGCCACGACGGGCAAAGTTTACACTCGAGCGGGAACAATGCAACAATACCCGCGTCTACAGCTCTTGACGGGCTCACGAGCCAGCCCAGAAACGAAAAGGAGCGGCCACGGTTGACAAGGATAGAGAAAGAAGAGAAGAGTCCAGGCCTCGAGAAAGAGAGAAGAATAGGTAGGTTGAAGAAGGACAAGGAACGAGGACTGACCGCGGTAGAGTGGTAGTAGGTGGATCCCGGGTAACGGATAAACCTTGGCCAGAGGGGATGAAGAGAAATGACGGGAATGAAATCGAAGGGGGGCCGAGGAGGAGACGAGCAACAAGAACGAGAGAAGAAGGCGCGCGGGATTCGAGGCTTCGAGCAGGCAGGATAAATAAACGCAGCGCGCCGCCCTCTCATCTCGGACACCTCTATTTCGCCGCGGTGAAAGAGACGCAAGTCATCCTCCGTTTCTGACCACGGATACCAAGAAGAAAAAGAGGAGCGGCCGGGCCCGGCCGGGCTGAGTCGGACCGTCGAGCGGGGGCGCAGGGAAAATGAAGAAGAGGAGTACCACCTTCTTCACCTTTCGTTACCCGACATGGCTGCTCTCTCGTCATTAACCTTTTCCTCGGAGACGTGGATGATGCAGCCGCGCGTGCATCACGGCCATCATGGGATCCATAGAAGCACCATACACACCACGGTGTCCGACGCCAGAGGATCGGATAAACATCGCGGGATTGTCCGGAAATGCGATCGCGCCACCTTCTTAAACCCCTGCGTTATGATTAAGTTATGATTGGACGGTTAAGAAACCGTACGTGCAAAGAATCTTCCAGCGAGGATTTCGCTTGGTTTCGACAAGTTTCAAAGTAAAGTTTTAAGGGTTTAGAAGCGATTTTATTTGGACTCTATGGGTGATAGTCTCGAGAATATGCTAGTGTTTGAAATCGCAGGCTGCCACGTGCTTAAGCCGAACCCTCGAGGATATTTTCTGTGGGCTCGGGATAAATACAAGGAAGCTTATGGTGTTACTGTGACATTAGGCTAATTGGGACCACGTGGTACCTAAACTAGTATCACAGAATTCGGTTAAAGCTCTCCGATTATTAAATAGCCTTTATCTCCATTCTCGATGAAGTGGTTAATTTCAACACTTCGCTGCACAGTGTATCATATCTGATACAGTTAACAAATGTGGTATATAGTAAACTAAGAATGTGTTTTCTTACTATGTTTATTTGTGTTTGTTTTCCTGAAAATGTTGTTTTAATTTGTTTTAATATGTTTCCCGTAAATAAAAAACTGACCTTCTTTCAATTTTTCATCTCAATCAGAAAAATCATGTAGCGAAGGGTTAATTTAAAAGAACAATGTCTAAAAATATGTATGTAAGAAAATATCGACGCAGTAATGAAACGAATGTCAAGGGATAATATGTAGATCCCGGTAGGCAAAGTGTCACGAAAGAAGACACCACGATCAAAGTGCCAGTTTTGATCGCTATCGTACGCACACACCGCACCGGCAGCATTTCTCCGCTTTTTTTCTCTTCTCCCTCGACTGCCGATGAGGCCTGTAATCACCCGGCAATGCCGCCATCATTGTAAACCATCAAACACCATGGGCTGCGCCATATGCGGACTACGGTGCTCGAACATGTCGCGGATGTCTTGAAAATTGAACGAGACGTGAAAGTTTGCTTCTCAAAAAATGTTTAGAAGTGGAGATATTCTATTTATAATTTAGCCCAGACGAGTCCACATTGTGTGGACGCAGCAAATTATGCCAGCGATCGAGGAGGTCCCGTGTCATGCTATCTGATTGGTCGTTCCGACTAATGGCAAATAAAGATCTTGCTAATTCCTTCGCCGTAATTTTTTTCGACGCTCCTGGTCCGAGGAGAACGATCTGTGTTCATCTGTATCTTTTTTCTACGGGCAGAGGTATTCTTCGAATTTGGTTATTTACTTGTTTCTCGGTATAAAACTGTGGGTTCGTTCATCCTAATTAATAGTTGAATCATCTCATATTTTAGTGTCAAGCTTGTTAAACGTATCACTCGCTTCGTATTTTTATGGGGCAGAAGTTATCGGTGACTCGACCACGATGGCCTGGCGAAAGCATGATTAATAAAATCGGCGCAATTTCGCAGGGTCTCCTTGTCGAAACGTCGTCGCGCGCCCGAAAAGTAGATAATCAGATTCTCAAGCAATTTCGTCAGGGCGAAGAGAACGAGAAGAAAAAAACCGAGGAGGAGAGGAGAGAGGAAGCAGTGCCTCGGATTGCTTTTAATTAAAGCAATCCATGGATTTCTGACGTCCTTCTTCCCCGGCCCGCGCAGAAAGGGAGAAAGAGAGACGCTTAGGGTTTCGAGAGAGGATCACCGACCAATTATCTGCTTCGATATGATCTTCCGCGTCTTTGCTCTTGCTCGCCTCGCCGAATGGGCTTCGAAGCGGTCTTTTAAGCTCCCGGGGGAAATAAAGCTCCGCCGGGTTTCCTCTCGTTATTATACACACGCGCCACAAGGTCGAACCACCGTGGTCTCCTCTGCTGGACCCATTATCCTTCTTGAATACCGTGTATCTATAATATTAAGAAGCCGTTGTGGTTTCGCGCGATTAATGCGATTAGCCAGACGATGGTCCTGCGAATTCAACTTCTCAAAGAGAACTTCTAATCACTGTACCTCCCTCCAGCCAGATTGTCACTCCTCACGGGAGAGTTCAAAGAAAACTACCCCTAACGCGTTCAATGCGAGAGTCGATCGTGAACAGACTGTTTTCAGATGAATCTCTAATAAAATATAGACTCTCAGCTATCTCGGACTTAATAAAATTGTGATGCTACATTAAAAAAATATAAACGAAGAAGAAGAAGAAAATTGTACTGAATGAGTAGAGCTCGTAACGTCCACAGAAAGGAAACCATGCAGGAATCTGCGCAAACAGGGACTCAGTTTCCGGTGGCGGAGGGAGGTTGCCGGTCCAGTCGATATTTTCGGGTGAAAAAAAGCGTGAAAAATCGCGCGCGCGGTGGTGTGAAAAAAAAGAGCGAGCGTCGAAAAGAGTCGAGGGTGGGGTCAGGTTGTGGGGGGAGGACGATCTTTAAATTGCCGATTTTGTTCTCGCCGGGATTCATTCGGCGCCATCGCCATCGTCCTCGTGCGGCGTTTACACGGCAGACACGGGGAAAATGTTGCGCTTGTGCGTGGTTACATCCAGGAACGCGACCATCGAGAGGGAAGCGTAAAGACTCGTGAAAGCTTCCGGAGAGACAAATTGGCGTGAAAACGCATTTCGAGGGGCAGAGGGACGTTTCGCCCCCGGGGGCGAAAGGGCACCTAGCACACCCCCGCTGTATCCCCTCCCCCTGCGCAACCCTTGTTCCTGCGAACGGCGAACACGGGCACGGTCGCTAATGTCAAACATTTAGGTCGAAGCATTCGGCTAAATACACTCACTCGTCGCCTCTCCTATCATTCCGCGCGATCGCTCGCGAAGAATAGCGCGATGATGAGCGGGACATAATATATTTTAGCGTCTGCGGGATTCTCCGAGGCGGCCAGAAGACTCGAAGCTCCTTTCGGTTTGACTGGTTCGCCTAGGCTGGCTCTGCTCCTCGCCTTGATCCTAATTAACGTCATTCTTTCATTGGAACTGCACAAGTTCCTTGTTTGGGATTTCTTCGGGAAGGAAATGTGAAGTGTAGGATCTTGATAATTGCTATTGGTTTCATCTAATTAGGGTGATTCAACGAACTGTTGAATTCGTTTATTAATTGCCTAAGCTTTGAAAGCACCTAGCGACATCTAGCTGATCTTTTAAATTTTGGGGGTAGCTCTGGCGTCTCCTAACAATCATCAGGACCCCGCAGGAACTCCATGTATCCTAGACTGAAGGCAATGTGTATAAAGTTGAGCAAAGATGGATCCCGGGAGCCAATTAACGTCAGGCCGGAAGCGATCCCGTTGAAAAATGTCCGAGATTCGAGAGGCCGGTGGATCCTGGGGTTTTGAAGCCATTGTCCGTTCCGGAGTCGTCGAAAGGATTTTTCTTTTGGTCTTCGACGCCGGGCTGAGTAGCAGCTGGTGAAAAGGGAGCAAAAACGATCTGGTGAATGCGAGCTGGTGCTATTTAGTTCCACAAAGAGTCGGCGTCGGTACACGAGAGTGTACGGCGAAGAGAGTAAATGCTGCCGCGCGTACCTACGGTACCATCTACGTACTCGTCTACACGTGTACGTACATACGTACGGTACACGTGCAGTCGTACGTGTGCACGTGTATGTCGACGCGCGTGTGTTCGCGCGAGGATGCCTGCATGGCAGGTTAATATAGTACCGCGTAGAGTGGAGGGTGGCTGCTGATGTAATTTTTGCCCGTTTGATGTCTTTAATGGAATCAGGCGCGTATCTAGCAGGCGCCACTCAATTTACAGGGTGCGACTAATGGCTGCCGAGAGGTAGACGAATGCTCCGGCTTCCCTTCCGCTCTTCGTTTGGTCACTACGGTTGGCCCATACCTGTCACCCTCCCCCCTCGCTAGACCACCTATTTCTCCCCCAATAACTCTTTCGAAAATTTTTAACCAACCAATGCACCCTTGCGCACCCCGGTTCGATCGCTTCACATATTTTCCGTATTCCTTGCACTAGCGCTTCCGCTTCAAATATTTACTTCCTTAACAGTTTCTAGTTCTTTCGACCTTTCCATTTAATCCTTGCGGTTCTATGTCGTTGCTATTTTTGAACATTTTGTCGGGCTTAATTTAAGCAACAAGTGCGAAATTTGTTGTATAACGTTGACAAATAAGAAAAATAAGTAATTGACGATGTTGATTTTCTTCCGTTCAGAAGAATCAAATAACAAGATCACCTTGATGAGACATAAAGATAAGATATAAAATTTTTGAACTGTGTCAATTAATAGCATTATATTTTACTCGCAATATATCAGCACTAAATATTGTAGCTTGTGATAGAGATTGTTTGGAATGTCTTTAAAAATTGTGAAAAGTAGAAGGTATGAGACGAAGGAAAAATGATTTTAATCCGGAGAATTAATTCGAGTGTTAAGGGTGGTAAATCGAAAGTTTCGGGTCGAAAGGTAGGTGTATCCGAAAACGGGCAGGGTTGATTTGCTGCGGGGGTCGAATTAGGGGGTGCCCGTGAGTATGCGGAACAAAGGTTTTCACGCAATTTCCTCGACGGAGCGTAGCTGCCGTGACGCCGCGCCGCGCCGCGTCGAGGAGAAAGAGCCCGGCAAATTTAATTCTCGCTCGCTTTATTTGATCATATTTTATATCGGCTTTTGACGCCGCCCTCGGAAGGCACGCTTTTAAAATACATTACACGTTGCCAGCCCGGTGCCGGCTACCAGGGGGTAGGGGTGCCGCGCACAGAGATAGTAGACGCGATAAATACACTACGTTTGAGCAATAATTTTCGCGGATCTTCCATTAGCCCTTACTAACGACGTTATTTGCCCTTTCTGCGAAGCCGCCTTCCTGCCTCTCGACACGGTTCTCTGGCGATAGCGATCTGGTCTCTCGAAAAACGGACGGTGCAAATTAACCCTGTCTCTTACACGGAAAAATGTCCTCCTTAATCGAGTTATTTTACAGTTCACAAGTAATTGTTACCGGGCGCGTCAAAACTCTCGATGTAACCCGGAAATTAACGAGTCCGTTAATCAATTATTATTGTACACTTTGCAGTGACTTCGGTGTTTCATCCGACGTCTGTCGCGTTTCGCAGACGATGTTCCAGCTTTTATCGCCGACCGTGCATCTTATAAAAATGTTCGACAGTCGCGACGGTTCGTCAACGTCGAAAAACAGCGCACCTTCCCCGAAGATAATCGAATTGTCTAGGTCCGTTTCGTCGCCCTGGCAAACGGTTGTGTCCCGAAGTGGTTGTCTCGACGGAATGCAGGTTGTAGAGCGTTTTCGCTTTTCGGCGGTGTAGGTGGTTGGTGCGAAAATAATATTTTATTCATACATCGTCGACAGGACTTTCGTATAGCGCCCGGGGGGTGCAACGCAACGCCTGGGGACTTTGGCGGTTGCACGGGGAGCTGCGGGGGCGGTCTATGGGGGTGGGCGATGGTTAGGACGTGGCCTCTGTATCCTCCTCGGAGAACAGAGGAACGTGTTTGCGTTTGCTTTGGCGTGTGCATGCGCGGCAGGTTATAAAGCGCTCTGGAAAGAGTAGGAGAACGCGGAGCCGCGGAGGAGAAGAGAGTCCGGGAAGGACGTCGCCGCCGCCGCCGCCGCCTGGAAAATGTTCCTCCGCCGCTTTGTACACATTTGCATACCGCGTTTCACGTGTGCGTGGCGACGTGTGAAATCCGACCTCCTTCCTTCCGTCCTTCCTTCCTTCCTACTATCGCGCGAAAGACTCGCGCGCAACACACACACACACACACACACTCTCTCTCTCTCTCTCTTTCTCCACCGACAGCTCGAGGTTTCGAGAGACTTCGGGCTTTCTAACCTGGCGGCAGCAGCGCGCTTTTCGCCTCCTCTCTATCTAATTTGGCCACGGTTGCCGGTTCACGACGGAGGAAATCGAACCGTTTCAGGCTTTTGTTCCCCCCAGCTTCACTAGCTAACCGACGCGACGGCGAAACTTGGTGCCGACCGGCACTCGCGGTGGGTTTTCACAAGCCGGGGAATAACGGTTGGCAAAATGTTCCAGACACTTTGTACACATTTGCATACCGCGGCCCGTTTACGCGCGGCATACATAATTTAGCCCTTCCGACCCCCGTTACACCCCGCCACGGCACGGCCCACGGTCTCGCATTAGCCAAATACGGATTATGCTACCCACCACCCACGCTGGATTCCCGGATCGGCCGATCTGCCGCAAAATTGTTTAATGTCTAACCTTTATCCGCCGCGATTCGTTCGATCCGCGGGACCCGGGCCGAGACCGGCTTCATGTTCCAGAACATTTCGATGTTCTGGGTCTTGGGTATCTTTGAACACTCCCGCGTAATAAGATATTTTATCGGAGCCCTCTGATTTTACCTTAAAATTAATAAATTTTGGCACTACCCTTTTTCCTGGATGTATTCTGTGCGGTTCTAAACTCGTCAGTGGACGACCAATTAGGCGAGAAAGATCACGATCATCATGTCCTTTGTCGTTATCTCCTGTAATCACGAGCTGTCGCGGTTCATCAGCCGAAACAAAGAAATTAAGTTGTGTCTTTCGAGATCCTCCGGGGCGATCAGCAGGGGTTGCTGGAGCAGGATAGAGGGGTGGCTTAACATCGACATCTTCCGGTTCCGAGAGGAACTGCCTAACGAGCCTTGGGGGACGCTTAGAGACGTTCCGCAGGAATGAAAACGACGGCGGACAGAAACGGAAACAATTAAATGCTCGCGCTCGAGCGGACACATTGTTCCGTCCGTTGGGTTCTCGCGGGCTCTCGCGATTCGCTGGGACCATTGAATCGAGTCTGTTCGAATCGAGGCGAACACCACCACCATCATTGCCATCCCCCATCTGACCATTTCCAACGTTTATTGGACCCGTTCTACAAGGATCGCGATATCATATTGTATGGGGTACACTGGACAAACTAATTTCAACTTCGTCGACGGGGGTGGGGCGGCTAGTGCCTTTGCCATGGAAACTCCTTGCGCTCTGGTGACCGTGGCTGACTACAATCGGCTTTAACCCCTTGCTCTACAATTTTCTTTACGTCTACAGTGATTGGATATCATTCGTAGGCTTCTTAGAAACAGGAGAAAATGTCTATATTCTCTTTCTTAGAAAATGAAATAAAATCGATACAGATCATTGATATTCTCCTGTTCATCAATCTTTTTCCATTAAATTGTAAGACTAGAACTTACAAACGGACAGAAATGAGTTTTTAATAAATGTTAGTGAAAATATAAGAGTATTCACTCAAAATGTGACATCGCGATGAAATTTCCAGTAAAATTCATTTAAAAATTATTCATATCTACTTTGTTAGCGAAAAATGTGTTTCTGCTAATTTGGTGAACTTATTTCATTTTAATTGTAGATTATTCTCCATATATGTGGTTTTTAAAACGCTTCAATTTCGGATTCCACTTGCAGATACTGATTAGCAACATTTTCCCGATTAAAATGATACCAAACACGATACAGTTCAGATTTTTTATGACCGTCTAATCCACGATATAATGGAACTGAATCTGAATTGGCCAACGTGTAATGTTTGCTTCGCCCGTGCTCCGACTTTGGCCAGCTCCTGCCTCTTTTGTGGGTAAAAACCCTCTTGAAGGGGACGCTAAGTAAGAGGAGTGCAGTTTTCTTATCTACCTGAAATGTAGAAAAACATGGAAAGGTCGCAAAACATCTGTACATTTGGCAATTGCGAAAGCAGTCAAAATTTACTCGCGACGGAACATTTTACCTCGGCTCGAGGTGCGATGGTGGTGGAACAGGTGGTGGTGGCATAACTTTTGAACCATAAAAGATATCGGGATGAAAATTAAAAAAATATTCTTACCTACTGGTAATTACCGTAACAAATCTTTCTTTCATAATCATTTTTTAATTCATTCTTTAAATTTTGTTGTCTTAAAATAAAAGTGGGTAGTAAAATAAGATCTCCGAATCGACGCCATAATACTTTGTCCTGTGGAATCACGTTAAGTCTCTTGCTTATTCCAATAAACCACAAACTGTTAATGATCATAAAGCAAACATAATCCGTGTTATCGGTGAGATACGATCTGATTTATGTCCTAGAGTCATCGAAAATTGGATTTGTCGTATTCACTCCGCCAAACGCAATCGTGGTCATTTATGCGATACTGTATTTCATGTATAATGCCATCGAATGTATTGAAAATAAAGCAGCGAGTACTAGATAATCTTTCGTATTTTCGTTTTGTTTCAATTCAAAGTTTTATCGCTGTTATTGAAAAAGCCTGTTCGGGGTAGTTGCTCGTCAGCGAGCATGTTCAAATAAAAGATGTAGCGTAAGAAACGGATGTTCACGCCATTCTACATTCTGTTTGGGAAGATGAAGAGGGTCTGATAACAATGTGTATCCTCCTGGTACAAATGTTCATCGATGTGTTGCGCTATGTCTGCAGAAACATATGTCATGTAACGATGGCCGGCCACGTGACGGCGGGGCTTAATGCGGCGAGATCTCTGTCATGATTCCATGGGGTGCCTGTATACCTTGACGAATGACGCTCGATCGTCCGAGGATCAAGATTTCCACATTGTCCCTGCCACGTGCTGTTACGCTCAAATGTATAGCACGCGTTTATTTAAGCAAATTACACCGTGAACGAGTGTGTTCACAGATCGTTGGCGCGAATTACGTCTCGGTCGCGGCTCGTTGGAAGGGGTCAATCAGACTTGATTGAAACTCGAACCTATTTTCGAGTGCTACGATCAAGTTCCGCGATGCTCAAGGAACCCTGCTGAGGATTCATATTCTTGACTTCATAACAGATTTCTTCGGAGACTTGATCTTCCTCTTTGAAACATATATCTTTCGCCATTTACTTTGCCAAAGATGTCTTCCGAGAAAAACAAAAGAATTTCGAAAATACGACGAGTCAATCCTTATGCTCAGAGGAATTTTATAATATTTTCAGGGGAACGTTAACAAGTTGTCGAAAGAAACGTAGTAAAGGGGTACCCGATTGGCTACATAAGGGTTAACCTAGCTATACATATTTTAACAAGCAAATAAACCGAAACCAGGATAGCACACGTGAACGACATTTATCGAAAACTCTCTTCAGAAGATTCCGTAGTCGCGAGAAGCAACAGCTAATAAATCAGGGTCGAGGGAAGACGTAAAAGCGGGCGGATAAAAAGTGTCGGGAATCGGCGGTTAAAACTGTGAAATTGATTGAATCCGCTCCCTAAGCGTCGTTGAATAAGACGAAAAATCTTGGGTGGAAGTGTCGTGGGTCCGGGTGCTTTTCAGTCGATATTACAATTTCTCCCGACAAGATCAACGGGATAAAGGCAGAGTCTCGGGAGGACATTGAATCTATCCCATTGGATCCTCGTACGATCGGTAAACCTGTGCAACGACAGACTAAAGAGGGAGGTGGGGGCAGGGTCTTCCTTTTTACGAGTTTCAACGCCGTACACCATCGAATGTATATCCGTGTGCAGCCGGTTACCGAAAGGAGGATACTCTGTATGGAGCGTGTCCCGTCCGGGGCGGCAAAGGGGGAGGGGGGTGGAGGCTAAAACGTGCAGGTTCGCGTACGTCGATCCACATTATGGACCGCGCACGTATATTACCGGGTCAGGATACACGAAGCCGCGGCGTATCGTGCAGAATAGACCAGCGGATTACGGGTTATACACAGTCTGCGGGATTTGAGGGATGTATAGAATCATGTATCTGCGCGGGGCCGAGTGTGCGTGACGCGCAAGCGCGCGCGCGCTACCCCCTGCGTGTTCTTTATGGGCAAGGACTCGATTACAGAAGCTAGGAAGAAGCCATCTCGGGAAATCCCGAGGGAGACTGGAGTCTCATTGCTACAGCTGCCAGACGTATTATTGAAAAATCGAAATGGTGACGGGAAATCTTTCAGAATCGCTTCGAGCTACCCCCACACCGTGCCCCGCAGACGCGACAAAGAGGTTTCGTCCAACCCTTTGTTCGTAGCCGAGTCTTCGATAAACAGCTTCTGAATTCTGCGTCTGATCAAAAGGTTAGATTCTTAGAACCTAAACGGTGATTAGAAGGTACAGCAGGATCTACTTGTTTCCAGATAACGTTCATAGACGTTCAGAAAAGTTATGACGTATTCTTCGTATCCATCTGCTGCAAGACTGTTTGTCGTGACTTTCCCGAGAACCTAATAGTTCCGTTCGCGGACGGTTTGTCGAAATCGAGGGTGCCGGAAGCCTGTCGACCGGAAAAGAGAAGAGCAAAAAGAACTAGGCGGCGCGACGCGTTGTTCGAGGATTCCTTGAGCAGCCGATGCAGATCACAGAGCGCAGGATGCGGCTGCAGTTGGTTCCCCAACGCTCCTAATTCCGTCGGTCGCGCGGACGTCAAACAAACAACCGGCAATTAAATGCAAATACGGCTAATGCGTTCTGGGTCGAATGTGCAAGTCACCAGGCTCGTTATGGAGATCCACCCGCGGCCATGTTGTTTCGGGCTTGTGTGCTACACGGCTGGCTATACCGGTCAATATCGATGCGCCTCGTCGACACAGGCCGACGGGAGAGACCGTGAAAGAGAGATGCCGCGCGGGGATAACGCGTCCTCGGACAAATGTATATCTCGAATATATCGATCGACGATCCTACGAATTTTTCTCTCATCCTCTCACGGTCCATTTTGCCGTCTCGAGGGAAACCCGACTCGGAAAATGGGCCCCGGCTGCCGTTAGAGGATTCGTTCACGGTAACCGAACCCGACGTTAGACACGTTTCGTACGATACCAACGTTTCCAACGGAGTTCCCCACTGTCTGTCGGTCATTCTTCCTATCTGTATCAAGCATTTAAGACGATACCACAAACGTGAACCACGGCGGACCGAAATAGATCTACGTACTCCCATCTTTCTGTTTCCACTCGTAAACCGTACGACCGCAAACTTTTCGGATTATCCGACTCGAAGTGGGACAATGATCATCGAATTTCAAACGCTTCGGGAAGTTCGCTTAACTTGATCGGCAAGAGTTACTAGCAAACTATTGTTATTGCACGGAGAAACGTTTGCAGCGGAAGTTGCCGAACTCACGGAGCACCGTATGCTGCAAATATCACGCTTTCAGTTTCTTAATATACGGATGAACAGCTCTTGATATTCATCGGTGAATCGGACTCAGAGAACGACACTTGAGACACTGTTTTTCAGTCGGAATAGCAAAATCGTCGTATCACTGCTCCGTTTCCGGAGACTATCCCTGTGATATCGCGAAGAATTTACAAATGCTGATGTTATTCTTTCCTTTCAAACCGGAGTAACATTCTAGTTTTTCAACATGATTTAGATGAGAAATTCTAACATGTTGAGAAAAGTATAAAAGCTGGGCCCACCCAGAAATAAATACCGTTCGAAAATACGTCTAATAAAAATATAATAATATAATTCGCTATTCGATTCGGAATGATGGAAAATCGAACATGTTTGAAGAGTGACTTTGGTATCACGTAAGTTTCGGAGGCTAAAAAATGAGTTAGAACTGTCCGCGACTAAAAATGTTTGACGCGGGACGACGGCACGCAGCGTCACACTAATTGCGAGATAAAGGGAGGCATTCCGCCATTAGCAAATCGACGAAACCACTCGGAACTATCCGCCGCGGGAGGAACACTGGGTAGAGAAGCGTATATCTTGTCCGGCGTGGTTGCAAGCAAGTCCCATGGCAAAGAGGAAAGTCTAGCTAACGAGGGAGCTAAGAACAGCTTACTTGGCGGAGGCAGACCATTTTCGAAAGTTCGCCGAGTTGTGTAACAAACTTTACTCAGGATTGGTTGCCCGAAGGGACGGGTGGGGCTGGCGGAAACGCGAGGGAGAGAAAGGTAGACCCAGTCGACAACGACGGGGGGAAGAGAGAAGAACGGGAGAACCGGGAAAGTGACAAAGACACGGTGAAAGGGACGAAGGAGGAGATGATGATGCGCAGAATGGTGCGGTGCGGTGCGGTACGGCGCGGTGTGGCAGTGGCAGAGACTCGTGAGTGAGCAAGGAAGGGAGCCAACGAGAAGAGATCCTCAGAGAGAAGAGATTCAGTTAGGATTCTATATAACCGATCCACCGTTATACGTCCGTCGAAATACGTGCAACTTCGTAATGATAAGCGATACCCGGGATGCCTCTGGGAAAAAAAAGAAGGAAATTTCATCGGGTTCGCTGGCCCTTGCTTATATATTGATCAACGGCATCACGAATTCCATCTTACCCCGGCCTCTCGACGCCGCAACGCACAGATCCAGATAGCGATCAGAAATAGTCGCTACACAGCACGATGAGCGTGTTAACCTTTTAGCGGCGCTCGATTTCTTTTTTTCACGAAACGATACCTTATTTTCCAGGGTTGAGAAGTGGCCTCCGGACGAGCAGAAACGGACCGAACCTGCGAACCTCAATCATCTCTTTCTTCAGAGACCCTAGAGTCAAACGATCGTTAATTCCTTTATCGAGAGAAATGTGATTTATTCGGATGATATACTTTAAGTTTAACCACTGTTCAAGAAATTTCAGTTTCCATAACTCAACTATTAAATTGAGCCAAGATTAATATTGAATACACGAAAAAAATCTGGTTCCTAAATTGCACACAATGTATACGAACAGTTGATATTAAATTAATTTACAATATTTCCATTAAAAGCAATAGTCTGTTTTTTGTAAATTGTCAGCAAAGAAGCGACACTTTATTTTCGGGGATGAAAAGGTGGCGTTCGTAGGAGCAGACAGGGGTCGAAGCTCTTAATCGTGATCGCCGATGATCTTTTTATTGAAAAATGTCTGAGAGACCGGAATTGCTAGACAGTGTTCTATTCAGTCGACGGAATAGCTTAATGATACGAGTGTTTCGCGAAGGAATGAAATCACTGGCCGCCGATCGAGCGTTAACGCTCGTTGAAAAACGTTCGGCGGCGTGAAATCTATTTTCAATCCCCGCACGTTATTATCGCTTTGATTGCAGACGCGAAACCGTTTTTTTGCAATAATAAGGGGTCGTGTACGGGGCCGTTGTGTACAAAGAAATAGCCCCGCGGAACACGCCGTGGCCGGGGCTGGCTCATCAAGATAATCGTGACTGGCTGGCCATTAGCTAGTTCCTTTAACCGATGCGTCCATTAACATAGGTATCAGATAGACGTGTTAAGCGCGTCCGCAGTTGCTTTCGCGGTTGGTGCATTATGGAAATCGCCGAGCGCTTTGATGCGCCCGGACCGTCGCGTCGGCTGATCTTCTTACGCGATACTTTCTAGCCGCGAATTAATTAACAGCTCGCGAAATTCCCAGCGTTGTTCTTCGTGGAAAAGAAATTCTGTATCGCGTGCACACTAACACTGATTTTTATGTACCCTATCAGTGGGATAGCCGTTTTCCGTCGCGCTTCCGCTTTCGACGGAAACCGTTCGTGCGGGGTCATCGCAGTCGCAGCTTCTGCCATCTGTTGATGAGAATATGGTCAGTTAGCAAATCCGTTGGTAAAAATCGCGAGATATGTTTAAAAAATAATTACAATAACTTCCCTATAAAATCGGGAAGTTCATTAATTTTTAGTTTAGAAAGATTGGTCAAATGATGGTTGTAAATTAAATGTTTGATACACATTAAGAATACAGATTCGTTATGCGTTGTATTCCGCATAGTGAGAGAATAGCGGGTAAATGAGAAATTGATCATTCCAACACCGACGAAATGCTACCTCGTCGGTGGCGCCACCGACGAGATAGTGTTAAAGACTGCCAGCGCCACCGACGAGATACTGTTAAAGACTGCCAGCCCCCGTGGTAACCCACGGGACGCTAAGTGGGCGCGATGGGCGAGGTGGTAACGGTGAAGTTACAGTGACCTGAMAGACCACATCACTAAAAAGTTCCACCAACGACGAGATTCAGTCGGTGATTCAGCGYTCTCTACCTAAWTAGATCRTTTGTTCGTGAACTACGTRAAACTGCGTCAATGGCGTAGGTAAATAGATTTAGTACCGSAGGTAATAATTAAATGTAGAATGCTGACAYTACCGATTCYGTAATTCTKAGAAAAAAATTACTTKTTAWWGWMT
>CM052336.1:15453209-15556038 GCA_028455595.1 Lasioglossum vierecki
CGSKGGWYGCGCTARGTGGGCGCGATGGGCGMGGTGGTAACGGTRAAGTTACAGTGACCTGAAAGAMCACATCACTAAAAAGTTCCACCACCGACGAGATTCAGTCGGTGGTTCAGCGCTCTCTACCTAAATAGATCATTTGTTCGTGAACTACGTGAAACTGCGTCAATGGCGTAAGTAAATAGATTTAGTACCGCAGGTAATAATTAAATGTAGAATGCTGACGTTACCCATTCTATAATTGTTAGAAGAAATTACTTTTTATTAATAACTAACGCATGCAATTAAATCTTATAAACTAACGCACGCACGCGATGGCGATTCGGGTAACCCCAGGGACGCCACCCCCCGTACTCACTCACGGTGGGGCCCTACCGTGAGAGAGCCCCTGAGGGAACTCTGGTGTCCTGTTCTTATCGTGTCCTCTTCTTAGCGCGTCATCTTCTTAGTCTATCCTCTTCTTAGTGGAAGCAAAACCGAAAACGAGCTCACGAGAGCAAACCGGACAATGAGACAACGAGCTCACGAGAGCAAACCGGACAATCATACAACGAGCTCACGAGAGCAAACCGGACAATCAGACAACGAGCTCACGAGAACAAACCGGACCATCATACAACGAGCTCACGAGAGCAAACCAAATTAACCCCGCAAACGAATGCGGCCTGACCGAGCTATAGGCGATTCGGGTAGCCCCAGGGACGCGACTCCCCACCGTGAGTGAGCCTATGAGGGAACTCCGATCGGAGGAATACCAATTTTCAACAAGATATCAAAATTTCTCGAACAAGAACTCTTGGAAAATCAGAAATTGAAATTGTGTGTGTGTGTGTGGAATGTTATCTCACTGAATAATTTCTTCGAAACAGCAAACTGGTCGTTGTGTTCAAGGGTAAATGAACATATTCAAGATTTAATAAAATATATTTCATTTAAGGAAGTCAGAAGGAATGTAATATTCCTTCTGGTTCCCTTTCTCACAACGCCAGACTTATTGTAACTTACGCAATTACGTCGAATAATTATCGAGAAATTAGATAGGCAAAAGTGCGAATTGGATAAACGGAAGCAGGAGGAAAAGCACAAATCCAACATCAGAAACAAACAAATTTTTGGAACACTGGACTGTGAAAGTTTCTTCTCCGACAGAAATTGCAGTAAGAATATTGGAGAGAAACATTAAAAATGATTGTTGAATGAAAATAGTTGAAATTCGATAAAGTGTGCAGAAAGCAGCAAGCATACAAGAATATTTGAATTAAAACTCACCAAGGCACCCTTGGTCACTGCTAGTCCACTCCTGGTCCACCCCTGGTCTCCTGGGACCCTGTGGCACCTCCGGTACCGCAATGCGTTCGTCCCTGTCTACTCCGGCGGCCCGACTGACTGACTGACTGACTGAGCGCTCTCGCTTGCTGTCGGAACTTTTGTCGTTGTTGGTATTTCAGATCTCGTTGATGCCGACGTTCGGACGTTTACCCGTCTTACTCCTGTGCCATTATCATTTAACGGTAGTGCTAAACAGATAGTATCTCGTCGGTGTTTTAAGAAATAGTCTGAGCGTTTTGCTACTACGTCAAATGGCACTGTACGGACGTTTGTACAGAGCAAATGATTATTGCCGTATTATGTGTACATGGTAGCTAATGGGTTTCTTCTGACAATAATCATTTGCGCTTACATATAAAGGAATATTTAAATTGTTAAGTTATTAGCCTTGCTACTTCTGCACTTTCAGAACTCATTACAAACAATTCTACATTGAAATTTTAACTGGAAATATGTCATATTGTTCACTCTGCTAGTTATAATTGGGCAAAATTATTCATGTTTTAAATATAAAAAGATAGTGTATTTAGTTCTGTAACAATAAAAGCAAATGAGGACACTATAGGAAACATTTATTGGTTTGAGTACCTAGTTTCGGTGATCCGAAAGAAAATAACTATGATGTAAGGTCGATCATTAATATTTTATTCACGCCACTGAGGAACGTTTAAAACGAGATCAGGATTATTGTTTACGATCGTTTGGAGTACCAGGCTCTCTCGAGGCTCGAGTGCTCGAAGGGTGGAAAGGGTCATCGTGTATTTTACCACTCTCTAAGGGGTTACGAAAGGAACAAGGTCTGGGTTAGGTCTGTTGGCACAGTTAACACTTAACCGAGGGTTGCTACCCTGTTCTCCTATTACACACCTTTCAGACAACAAATGAATATTCTCAAATTATACAATTAAACTTATTCGAGCTCGGTTAATACCGCTGTCGAGGGGTTGTAAACCGACGAAGCAGTCTACAACAATTCAAATCATCCACTAAATAATAATGGAATAGTTACAGAAAGTATCCTCCCTCAATTTTCATTCATTCTAGATTTACGCTACAATCAATTCTAAGTGATAGTTTTCATTTTAAATAAAAACATCAAAGAATAACGCAATCGTGAGGAGACAGGAGTCTATGCAATATACAAAATAGAAACAAATATGACAAAAATCAGAACGAAAGAAGAATTTCTTTCAATTCTTCGTATTAACTGTACGGCGAAAGTACCAACAATTTCTATCAATATTCGCGGTTACCATCCCAAAGTTCAGTTTTGCGGTCCCGAAGGCTATAATCGGTACCAACTACAATAGAATAATAACCATCAATGGTAAATTATGTTGCACACGTGGCCCAGAATAACTATGAAGAGATCGAACCAGGGTTTTGTTCGCCCCAATCCCGAATAGTGTCTAGGAGCGTGTCGGTACGAGACGTGGGCGTAGACGTCTCAATAATGGCTTTATTATGCGCCCATTTTCGGACATATTTAGGGAAATCTATGCTGCGGGTAAGCGGACAATTGATTCGCCAATAATTCTCCCTGACACCTAACGCAGAACATTTATGCAACGTATAACAATTCCATACGTTAATCCACCATTCTATCCTATCTTTGAAAAATTACCACGTTTTTTATCATCATAAGCAAACTCATTAAGTGTACAACAATTTCTATTATAAAATATAACAAAGAAATTATTTCAAAGAGTTCAAATATTCGCTATAATCAATTTGATCCTTGTAGTTTCCGATTTATTCACTGAATTACTTCGATTCTATAGTATTTTGTTGGGGTTGTGGTCTAGTAATCATTAATACGTAGACTGTTAAGGCAAATCTAAATTCATTATTTTAAAGATTTTACATACTATTATCTCTTTTTTATTATTAATTACATATAATTAGTAATTATTATATGTTACATATTATTATCGCAAGCGGAGTCTGATTAGAAGTCTTTTTACGAGCGGCGTCTAAACTAAATAGAGGAAATGTGTTTTATATTAATATTTTGCAGCTTATGCGGTAATTTGAAAATTTCGATCACAATCTTCGACGAATTCGCGAGGTATGAGACGATCGCCGTTGCAGGAATAATCGAGAATCGATTCGGCGAAGAGTGCTGACCACGAGGATGCCTCCTACGATTGCTTCGGAATTGTTTCAGATTGGCATTCGAGTGGCAAACACGTTTGCTTCTGTCGAAGCGGGTTTTGGGTTTCTGCTCGGAGGGTAGTATACCATTGGCAAGGAACGGAATGGAGGGGGTTATAATCTGTATTATCCCCCGACTATTAGTATCGAGAGGATCGGGACCGCGAGGATTACACTTATTACGGAAGATACGTCGAGTAACATTATGCGTAACGTTTCGCGAACATTGTCGTCTCCCCTTTAATTAAAATCTCGGCTCGGGTAAGACGTGTGCCAGAATCTCACGGGACTTTACGACTTACCCAATCTTTTTCTTATTACAAAGAAACCTTGCTTCAGGAATGGTTGCATAATGATGCTCGGATTATACTTCAACCATTTATCTTGGACGCTTTGAATCGACAAAGTGTGTTGCGTTTATAACGTCGCATATATCGGAGAAATACATCTTGGACCGTAAGCAAGAAAATATCGACTTATTTACAGCATGTAGATAAAGGGTTCAGTATACATATGTGAGGATCAAGCTTTGTTCAACATTTGATAAACATCAACCTTTAAAATATATAATACGAAATTAAAGAATTAAATGCAGACCCGGTCTGGTTTCTAAAAATAATTTCGAGAAATCTATTAGCAGAAAGGTCAATAACCGACTCATTAATTAGCGAATCAGAATGTTAAACTGTTTAGTCGTCCACTCAGTCGAACCCTTCAACTCCCCGGAGCGCAAAGCTCACTCGTCATAATTGAAGCGGATCAAAGAGAGAAGTTGGAAGGTAAATCACCGAAGGAAGTCAAGGAATCAAGTCGGACGACTACAGATTTCGCTGGTGAATCGATAAATCGGAGGTAATAGCAGCCCTCGGGGATGGAGGCGTGACGGGGGTTGAAGCGGGTTCCAGCACCCTTCCTTCCGGACAACAACTGTTGGCCTATTAAACTAATTGACTGCGCAGTATGCCGGCACGGTTACACGCCGAAAATCGCTGGCGCACACGGACGTCTCCCATATGCAACGTCCCCGGCGCGGCGTTCTTACACCGAAAACGTCCAGCACCCTACCGAACATCACGCGTCGTCGCCTCCAAACAACCGATGATATCCCGCGTCAAAATCGAGACTTGTTATGCTAATGCTACCAGACGATCGGATTGCGGCCATTCCTCTCGACAGTTTTCGTTTAAAGGACCTCCTTCGAGCAGGGAGTGAACATTGCGACAGGTGATCGCTACGAAATTTAATCCTTGCTCAGGGGTGGAACTTGTTCAACCCTCAAAATTCACCCCTTTTCTGATTTTAGATCCTGTATTTTTTATGTTGCAATTTGATGTTTACAATGTGAGAATGGGAATAAAACACAATCGATTGTTGAAATATTATAGCAGGACCCTTATTTTTGTAATTACAGCGGAGCTTCATGTAAAATAAAAATTCTCTATCTAAATTGCAACATTCCTATATAACAGAATCTTGAAATTCTTTTAATCATAATTCTACTTATTACATGTACGTTTCAGTGATAGATATATGATTTTGGTCTTTATCTTTCAAGGAGCAACGCTTTTGACTCTCTGAAAGAAGAAGGGGGTGAAAATGGAATGACACTGCATCTTTTTAACATCAGGAACGATCCCTCTAACGAAACACCGTTTAACGAACCGCAAAGAGGCTGGTGCAGTTTATACCCCAGTTGGCCATTACGATTGCTGCTACCCCTACATGTAATAAATATTGTTGCGGACCCCTGCCAATTATGCCAGCGCGTGCATTCTCTCTCTTCTTCGCTCTCTCCTCTCCCCATCTCAGGCCAAAAAGAGAGGAAAGAATAGACAAGAGTGACGATATACGAACATAAGGTCGTGTCTCTTTTTCACCCCTGTGTCTTTCACCCTTGTTCAGTCGAGTATCCCGAAATCCGTAACTGCATTATTTTATTAATGCCTCGGATCCACGGTGACGTTGCATTCTCATCGACGATTCTTAAAAAATGATCTTTTGCTCTGGTTGCTTCGGCCACGCTCGAACAATTCTATTTATTTCTCCCTGTGCGATTCGATTTGAGAGAAAGCCGTGATTTGCATATTACACGGGGTGTTCTTTTATAAGTAGCCACCCTTTAGGGGATGATTTTAAGGACTAAAATGAGAGGAGAATCAGGAGGATGAAATTGCGGTCATGGAGATTTACCTCTTATGTTTTTAATAAATCAAGATTGTGTATATTTGTGCATAACATTTTAAAGTACATGCTCACCGTCTGTGCAACATTTCTGTAAAAATAATTGCTTCCAATTTGATTTGGACGAACCTAGACCACGAACCACCTTTATGTAAATTACAATTTTCAAAGATTATTTTATAGAAACTGTCATAAGAATTTCATTCCTCACGACGAAATCAAGCTTTCAAATATAATATGCTTGAATAAAAAGAAATAGAACGTGCAGAATAGGGGTAGGGTTAATCGTTCAGCCGCCGCCGGCAATTAACACGGATTTTATAAACGATCAATTATGGCGAACGTGTGCCGCGATCGCGGGACGTTCAAATTAAAGTGACTTTATTCTCAGGTTGGCCAAGAAGATATTAGTAAGCGGGATAGTAACTGGTCGTAGGCGACCACAAACTAGGTTCAGAACAAAAGAAGATGGAGCGGTTAAGCGTGCCTCTCAATGGACTATCAATGGTGAAAGGATCGCTTTGATGAGGCCGCGTGTCGGGTATTAAAGCCAACTTCCTTAACCAGCTAGACATGTGGCCGATTTCAACGGAACACGATGTTTAGGGGTTGCGCGCGATACCGATCAAATCCGCAAGGGTAGAGGTAAATCCCAATCGTGATGTTAAAGATAGGTTCGGGAGCGTTTGCCATTACCTGCGGCTCCACCGATTGCTACCTCAGTGTCTATGGCTGTGCACGACACTTTTGATTAGCATCTCTGCAGTCCTGACAATCTGCACAATCTTTGTAGGAGATACAATATCATTAGCATGCTCAAAATAGTAATTAACCCTCAACCACCAATGACTAACGATCTGTTCAAATACAATAAGGCAGGAACAGGATTTTTGAGAATAAAATATCTGATCTTTATTCAGAATAACGCGACAGAAACAACAAAGATACAAGTACAAGTGTGATAAAAAAATGTGTCCGTATTCGTTAATCGGTAAATTGTGATCGTTAACCGTGTGTCGTAGCCATAAGTCGTGATTACGTTCGTCTCTCGTATCGTCGCGTTTTCAGCAAAAGCCGTCCCACATCTTCCGCGGTCTGACTCTATCGTCGTAAACACAGGTACGTTTCGGCACACCTGCATGGTCTTTCCGCGATCTATACGGCCGATGATATTGGCTTGTTTTTACTTGTTAGCTCATTCCCCAGGTCCTCCACTGTTTACAATATCAAAATACGTGCCATTTGACGTTTTGGCGCGCGACGTTTGTTGGTTGGTGGTCTTCGAGATATGCTGATTCCCACGATAATTGTTAAAATACAACGAACACAGTAGATCTGTAAATTATTACAATAAAATACACCGTCAGACAAAAATGAATATAAGTAACTTTTTTTTACTTTCATATATTCACATATTCAATTTAAAGCAATTCGTCCTGGCACAAAAATCGTTAGAATGCAACGAACACAGAAAGATTTATAGATTAATTCGGAAGGCTGCCCTGTTGTAGAAATAAGGAATAAAAATGGCTCGTATCTGCACTCGATCGATATTCATCAGAACTGAAAACTTTCTTCTAAAATTGGTGTTTCTCGATCAATGAACAGACTCGAAGCAATCGAGCGAGGAATGTAAAATTTCAAGTTTGTTCGCCAGTGTAATTTGGTAGTTGAACGTATAAATAATGTAGTGTGCTTCCTTTCAATATTTTATTAAACGTTCCCAGAGGCAGTCTATCCAGACAATTATTTATCGTCGTCAGCAGCTGCAGTCCGCCCCCGCCCGCAGCCTCTCTCAAAAATTAATCTGAGAGAACGTTCCGTCGAGGGCATTTTCTTGCGTGCATGTTCAGCAACGTCTCACGAACATGGGTTGTGTTGGTGTGCGAGCCTCCAGCATGATCGTAATGTTCGGTAAGTACGTGTTTGTAGTTACCCCTGAGGCGAGCCACCCCCAAAAGCCAAGGGAGACTAGGCCCCGCCTTCATCCCCGTTATCGTCGCCATGGGGTTGGTTGTTACGCGGGTGGAATACTCGGGGGCGGTTCTTCGCAACCCTGCACTCTCTCTCTTTCTCTCTCCCCTGGCGATTCGCTGTCAGTCTCGCTTTTACTCTGCTATCGCGTTACCGTGGAGGGAGAAAGAGGTTTCAGCAAAAGTGTATATACTGAAACGTTGCCCGAATACGGACAGTCGGTCACTGCCACCCCTAACGCGCTCCTTGATCTTGCAGCCTGTTGTTTTTTATTTTGCACCCCGTGGTGAACGGTCCGTCCACCAGTTTCCGGTGCTCTCGATCGTTTAATCAAATCTCGCCGAAGATTCGCAGATCTCGGACCTGGGAGACGCTACCAACGTGATTGTTAACCGTGCTGGGATATTCGGAACTTCAGTGAACCCACGGCGCTACGTCTACTGTCTCGGACACCTTGGCCATCAGGTATTTTCATTGCACTGAATAGCTTTTGATTGCGGTGGACGCGCAGTGAGAAGTGCACGTGCTTGTGGTTTTGCGCGTTGGTCGATTATGCTGATCGTAATTCTGTTCTATGGGATAATCGGTAGAAAGGGTGGTTTATGGTCTCGGCAGACACGTGATTATGGTAGCGAAATTGTAAAGATATTGGACGACGTGTACCATCTTGTGAAATGTACAGATCGACAACTGATGTTTTTGCAATTTATTTGAATTTAACCGAACAATTTTAGCGGAGCTAGAAAAATTCTGCTCTTTCTTGTTGATAGATAACAATGTTGAAACTGTAAAGTGCAATATCATTGAATATCATAGAACGTTTTCGTTGTTGGGATAAGGGTTAAGATGCTTGTTGTGAAGGTGTTCGATTTCGACAGTGGGGTAGAATTGACAAAAATCGGTGTCGGCTGCTTAGCGAGAGTATGGTCGGGGGTTAAACCGGTCCCGCGGGACACGAGGGTTGCATTCGCACGCGGGGGATAGTCGCAAGAATAAGCAAACACCGTAAACTGTTTGTCCAGGGATTAGTCATGCATCGTTTTGGATTTAACTCGCGAAAGACCTTAAAAACAACAACCTGTTCCATTTAGGGGAATTAATAAGTCCGCCGCCTAGGGGCTCAGGTGATCCAGGGGAAAGTTGGCGAATATCCTGTGTCCCCGGGAGGAGCAATTTCAAGAGTTACTAAAGTTAGTCGGGATCCGAGTAATTTTTCGGATGGCTGGTCACGCACCGACTTTTCTTCGGAGGAAAGTTGAAACGACGCGCGACGGGAAACTCTTTGCACATACCAATCGCGGCAATTAATAATGTATCAGATATACAACGAACCATCCACTGCTTTCTGGCAAAATTACTTTCTGTCATTAATAAAAGAGCAAGCCGTAGAAACCAAACTGTGGATTATTACTAGGACCTTTGACATTTTCAAATAATGATAAAGAAACGATTGAAAAGATACATGTATTTTGAAGTAGATAAAATTTTGGATAATAGAAGCCACTCATTGTCTCTTGGTAAATTAATAGTCAAACCTTACTGAGACTCTTGACCTGTTAAATAATATTACCGATGGAAGAATTCTTGATTAAAAATGAACGAAGTCTTAAATAAGACACGACAGATTTTTCAAGATCGTCTCCTTGAATGTTTAATTCTCGTGTTTAACCATTTAAATTTCACTAACCAGCATTTAAATACCCATTCATCTCTCTCTTTCTCTCTATCTATCTCTCTACGATATTTCAAGGCTCAGCTTCTTAGCATGTACTAAAAAAAATTAATTTTTGAGTTAGAGTTTAATGAAGAACTGGGAATTGAAAGGATTTAACCTCGTGCCTGTGAGACGCGCACTGTCTCTTTTATGCTTACAAGAGTTTACATTATCCTAAACAAGCTCTGAACCCCATTCGAGCACATCAAATGATGCTCTGGAAATCTTTTGAGAGCATTACGCAATATTAGAAGTTCCTCCGTATTATGTTTCAAGAGACAATCTAGCATAATTTTTAATCAAACTAGCAAAACAAAGAAATAAGTAATCTTGAAAAATGTGGAAGTAATGAAATCGTTATACCCAGAGAAATTGTTATATACAATTTAGTTTAAAACAACAATAGAATCGCAGGAGAGAATATTTCTGACAAATTCTTTGTCCAACTAAATAATTTAATAAATACAATCGTGTAAATAGGAATATGATCGAATAAGGGTGAAGTCAGTTCACTTCAAAATAAAAGAAACAAGATGATCGTAATATTAGAAACGAGAAGGGTCCAGCAGCGTTACCAAACTCCAATTACTCTGCCCGTGTGTCCAATTATTAACTACCCTCGAAAAAGATCTCGGAAAGAACGAGAATCGTAAGAAAAATGTTATTTCCAACAGAATAGAAACGACAAGTGGATGCAAAGAGGAATAAAGCATGAGCAGAAGGGCAAGAAGAACAGAAGTCGGGGATGTAGAGTCAACCCGGTTGACGGGGGTTGCAGCAATGACGAAACAGAGAGGAAGAGAAAGAGGAAAAGGGCGAGAGAGATAGACGGAAAGAGAGAGAGAGACTAGTTATAATGGAAACGTAGAGATTTAACAACGTTACAATGAACGAACAAGCGTTCCCCTGGACCCCCGAGCCCTCAGTCGCCTCCACGAACCAAGGATCGCAGATTGAATTGTAAAATAACCGAGAGGGGAACAATATGCCTCGGTACAACATTGTGTTTGCATTTAAATAATCCGCGAGCCCGCGGGTACGCTTATCCTGACGACTTCCCGCCTACCCTGCGCTGCATAGAAAATTTCCCCCCTGTGCCGTGTCCGTTTCTACAACCCCTTCTTCACCCCTAAAACGGAGAAACGTTGTCTAAACCGTTCTCCACGCGGAATTCTTATTTGTGAACGTCTTATGATACAATATATATGAACAATATGAATTTAATGGCAAAGCACCCTTTATATTTTTTCTATATTCAGAGTATTATAAAAATGGTGAAATATTTTATCATTACCCCTACTGTGTTTCAATGTTTTACAATGTAAACCTCCGCTAAAAAGGCTAACATTTAATACACTCATTAGGAAGAACATCTATACGTCGAGATTATTATAAAAACAACAAAAAATTCATTGGTACCTGATCCCTGCCAATTTCCACGTCTACAATCAAATTCTTTTAAAATTTCTACTACCCACCTCAAAGAGGAAATGTACCATCGCCGAACAAATCAATTATCTATACAAAATTGCCAGGCCCCATTGTCTCACAGACTTGGAAGTTTACCGGCACAGTTCTCATAAAAAGAACAATACCAGCTTCTCCAATGGAATCGTTAGCCGATCGGCATCGGTCTCAATGGCTTTGCTCAATTAGCTAATGCGTTCGGCGTAAGTAGACGAACAAACACCGCGCGACCATTAGTAGAACGTACGCGGCCGTTGATAGTTTGCACTAATTGTAAGTAGCGAGTAATTAATGCGGTCGGTTCTAGTCCAATCTGTCGAACCGCTGACCAGCGGGATACGGAAGAGGAAACAGAGGAAGAGAGACAGAGACAGGCGAAGAGAAGGAGAAAGAGAGACAGAGGGTTAGTTTGTTGGTTGGAAAAGGACGCTAACAGTTGTGGGTGGACAGTGGGAGGGTGGAAGGGTGGTAGGAAATGGTCGACGGAGGCTGTGGGGGTGGCT
This sequence comes from Lasioglossum vierecki, assembly GCA_028455595.1. Lineage (NCBI taxonomy): Eukaryota > Metazoa > Arthropoda > Insecta > Hymenoptera > Halictidae > Lasioglossum > Lasioglossum vierecki. The sequence goes on from CM052336.1 coordinate 15,464,532, forward strand.
CGAAGGAGGGGGTTGTTCCGGCTCGGGTACCGGCATTGTTTCACGGTGGATGAGAATTTAATTTGCGCGACGAAGAGGGCGCTAGGAAGGGGTGGAAATGGGGGGAGGAAGACAGAGAAAGAGAGAAGGAGAGAAAGAGAGAGAGAGAGAAGAAGTAGGGGCGAAGGTGGAAGGTGGTTGGATGGGTGCTGCCTTGTTTAAGCGTGGGTGGGGGGGTGTCAAATTGAATTACCCCCTGGTTCCGGGTCCCCGGGGACGTTTGCTGGAGCGCTGCCGGTCTCTCTGTGTTTCTACATCAGAGCCACGCTCGCTTGTAGATGAGTTTTATCTGCGTACACCGTTGTACAAGCACCCCCGTATAGGACCGAGCGTTATACAGAGAGAGAGTATACCTTCATGGAGGCGTTTTCAATTAAAATCAACACCGAGGGTTGCCTCTCGGCCCCACCTCCCCTACCGTCCTCTCTTTCTACCCCCCGAGAACCTATCGACCTCCTCCCTTTCTCTCTCTCTCTCTCTCTCTCTCTCTCTCTCTCTCTCTCTCTCTCTCTCGCTCCCTTTCTCTCCCCGTACCTGCGCAAAATCAGATCCGCTCCCGTTTTAGCGTTTTTCCCCCACCAGCAAAGTCTCTTTCTTTGTGCTTTTTATTTCGACGAGTTCTACCACCACCCACATCCGAACCACCCCCACGCACCCCATACCAGCCGACGTTCCCTCATGAAAAATTCACAAACCGAATGAAATCTTCGCCGCGCGTTAAACTAATGGAAGCAGTCTGTAGCCCGTTGGCCCGCCGCTGCATTTATTGCTACCACATCTTCCATCAGGACAGAGAGACGACCGGTGTGTATAAGAGGATGAGGAACCCGACGCGACCCGGTCTACCTTTCCAACCGAGACTTTCTTACCGGGTTCTCTACCCACGAACGACGACAGCGACTTTCCAACCCCCGAGTGTCTTCTTCCTTTGCGGGGATCGACGCGATGAAAGCGATACCCACGCTTCTTTGGACCTATCGATGGCCTACAACTCGAGGTTACCTTCTCAATAGCGAACGGAAATACCGCAGAATACTCTGAGAAATTTTTCTGTAACCATCCTAGTGACTGCGAATCTTCTTGCCGATTTCACTCGGTTATAAAACTGCTGTTTTATTTAATTGACTCGAAAGTGAGGCGGCAACTCTGAATATCGTCAATGGACTTCGTATAGATTCCCAGCTGCTTAAATTATTTTTAGACTGCGGATATTTATGCAAAATACAAATTGTCCAAATCAACTGTGAGAGAACAAAGTTAAACGATAGTGTATTTTCATTTTTAAAATCATTATAAATGTATAAAATCCGGCCGATCATTATTCTAAAAGAGAGAAACAGATTAATTCGCTGCAAGTAACATGTATTCAGAAAAATCGTGGAAATGACGAGAGGCGTGCAAAATAAGAGCTAACGCAAAATTTGTAAAAGCGGGTGTTTAAACTATTTCGGCCAGTGGCTAAATTAAGCAAGTAATTTCTCTGTGGCTGTGAAGTCTGAAAACGTTGGCTCTAATACAGACGATTAATTCTCCATTGAAAAAAACAGCGAAGAGAAGCTGCCTGAAAATGAAGCAGCAGCGAGGTTCTTTTAATTCCTAGGTTCGTTAAAGAGCGAGAATACGATGACTTTGCCAAATAGGGATTTAATCCCTGCAGCGACTCTTTGAGTGTAATTAATTACCGGAGATAGTCACTGACGACGATTAAAAATGGTCTTGCCGAGCAACTTAACCACACTTGTAAGCCATGCGTTTTCTGTACTCGCCGAGAAGAGCTGATCGCTATGATTTCCACGGATTCGGTCGCGGAACGCGATCCCGAATTAATTAACGAAAAGCACGAGCACGATTCTACTGAGAGCGACTCGCGGTGACGCGTAACGATCGATAGAATGTAATAAATATTATTACAGCGGGAATAAGGACGAAATATTGTATCGGTTTTTTAAAAATTCATCGTCGGTTCGCGTTGCTGCCAGAGAAAAGTAGAATTGAAATCCGACGGATGTAATTTGAGAACTGTTCATTAGCGTGCTCGCCGGGAGAGACCTCGGAACGATAATTTATTAAACGGCCCCGACAAAATGCGCCGGGTCAAACGGATAGAAAAATTGATTGGTTGTTTGATTGTTTTTGCAGAATGGACGGGCCGACGGTATTATCGATGCCGCCGATAACCGCGCCCCAAAAATCAGCACAATCGCCGCAGCCGCAGTCGCATTCAAAATCCCATCAGGTATCGTATATCTCGCCGCATCGTAGAATTCGATTCCATCGGTGTTCTATGTAAATAGATTTCGTTGTTCAAACAACATGAATTTATACTCGGCGAACACGAGCGAAATCATTTTTATCGAACGGTACCTTTAAAATATTCTATTACTCATTCATAGCGTCACTCCTCGGTGTAACGCTGTATTAAAGAATCACAATAACAGTATTCTAGATTCACGAATAAACTTAATTTTTTAATGAAAAATAAAATAGATTTACAACTTACTCGTCCGGAGTAACTAGATTGTGAATCTTCCTTTTTTTAAACTCTGGCAAATTGGATGAGAAAGGGCACTCGGATGATCGGCAATCACAGTGAAACGGTTATCGAATATCGAACACTTGATGAAGAGCCGCGTTGCGATTCTAAACCCATAGGAGTTGCAGGTGGGCACGGTGTCTCTCTACGGGATTCATATCGTCTCCCTTGTGATCGAGGGCCAGGAACGGCTCTGTTTGGCTCAGATTAGCAACACGTTGTTGAAACAGTTCAGCTACAACGAGATCCACAACCGGAGGGTCGCATTGGGCATCACGTGCGTCCAATGCACCCCGGTGCAGCTGGAAATTCTCCGACGGGCCGGCGCCATGCCGGTTTCATCGAGGAGATGCGGCATGATTACGCGAAGGGAAGCCGAGCGTCTCTGCAAATCGTTTCTTGGCGACAATTCTCCGCCCAGGTTGGTCAAACTTCCTCAAACATATCCGCAGAAACATCGTTACTTACACGCACATCATATTGCACGGATCTTCGTGCAAAATACAATTACTTTACATTCTGATACAATCAAACGTCAAACATACCGCAACAATCATATTGCAAGTCATATTAACAATCATTAACAATATATATAATACGTGAACATTGTACATAAACATACAACAATCATTAACAAGTCATATTACTCCGCAAAATTCACCTTCGTTCAGAAAGTTGAATTTTAATTGCGAAGAACGTTTGTTCGAAGGCTGCCAGAGGACTTCGCGTTTTCGGTGCACCACGAATGCGGTTGGGGCTGCAGCGGTGCATTCCTACCGGCACGTTACAACAGTTCCCGAGCAAAGTGTATCAAGTGCACCTGCTGCGGTCTGTTCTTCTCGCCGAACAAGTTCATTTTCCATTCTCACCCAATGGGTCCGCCGAATAAATTCGTGCAGCCGGATGCAGCGAACTTCAACTCCTGGAGACGTCACATGAAGCTTTCCGGAAATCAACCGGACGAAGTGGTGCACGCGTGGGAGGACGTCAAGGCGATGTTCAACGGAGGAACCAGAAAACGATTGCTGAGTAATCCTACATCGAGAGAGTCTCCGATTCCAGCGAAGAAGCCGAGGGTGCAGTCTCCGACTGGACAGATTCCGGCTCTTGTGCCGTCGCCAACGCTTCCCAGAGTGCCACCGTTCCCGGAACTGCCTCTGTCGTTGCCGAGGAGCTTGGTCATGGACTGTGTTTGGTACCAACATCAAGCTGCTGCCGTCGCCGCTGCCAAAACACCTGGCTATCCTTTTCAGCCATATGCGCTGCCTTGGAGACGTCCCGTCCTCTTTCCTGGTGAGTCTTCTAATCATTCCTCTCGTGTTATTTCTTATCTTCACTGGTAGACGGTGGATTTCATGGAAGAATGTTTCGAGAGATTCATACTGACTTGTCACTCAGGATTATTCTAATTATAATCGAGTTCAAGAATCAATTGATACAAATTGATGAGTTTCGACGAGAATCACGAAGCACTGTGACAGAAACAATAAAACGACGGTAAAGCGATAAAACGGTGAGAGGACAACGTCGAGTTTGATATTTGTTTTTCTATCGAACGATATATTTTTAATGTTTTAATGCACCCGCGTTCCCAAGAGGTGCAAGCATGATTTTTCGAGCATACGGGGCAACAATCGGGCTAAGAGTAGCTACTTTATTTAATTGTCGAGCACAATAATCAGGGAAAATTGCGTCAAAATAAAGCGAGCCCCGGTGAATTTTAATGGGACCAGCGCGAACGCGAGAGCGTCGCGTTTCCCATATATCACGAGCACAGATTACATCGAAGCAGCCGAAGCTCATTAGTATAATTACACGGAAAATGAGCCGAGCGAAAATTACAATGAAAATTATTAATCGGGCCTCGGCACAACGACGAGCATACGCCAACAGTCTTTGATAATAATTATTAATACCCATCGGAGTATTCCGCGCGTCGCCGTCGCGTGGTACTCGCGCACCGCCGCGGTCGTGTATAACTATTTTAAATTACTTCAGAGATTAGTATTAATCAATCGAAATTATTTTAACTAATAATAGGAGAAATCGCGCTGGCCGACCGGTCATTAATTCGCAGGGACCGCGGGCAAAAGTTATCCGTTATACCTGATGGTAACGCGTTTCGACGATGAATGGACAAGCCTGGTTTAGAGGATTCGCTTAAACGTGACTCACGGCTACCATTGCCGTTTAATGTTCGCAGAGGATTACCAAAAATTCCGCCGCATTCGATCCCTGATCCTCCGCCAATTTACAAACGCCTGGCATGACTCCACGATACGATTAATAACAAAGAATTTTGTGCGATTGTATTCTTACGGGTTAAATGAACGTTTATCGATTTTATTTGTATTGATTTTCAATAGGTTGGAATGCATCGTCTACTAGCTGTACCCACCACTTTGTCCACGTACAATAACAAATCCTGATTGATTACACTGTCCAACAAATTCAAACTTTTTTTTCAAAGGAGCAAAATTAAGACCAGATTCGAAATCAGCGCGGAAAACTATAAGAATCGAATAGTGAGAATCGAAAAGATCTTTGGCTGTTGCCACGTGTTGTTAACGTGATTAAATTTCCAATCGCCAAGGTGGTCTCGGATAGAGACAGAGATTTTATTTTTAGACAACAAGATTTAACGAAACTAATTAAAAATGGTTAGATAGAATATATTTGTTACGATAGTTATCAGTAGATACGAATAATTTTTTAATTGAATTTTAGTGGAAACTTATTTCATCCCGATATCTTTTACAGTTGAAAAGTTTCAGTAAAATGTCACATTGAGACTAGTCTCCCCCTTGCCCTTCCGTGACGCTGTCCCCTCACCTTCACCTCCGCTCAGCGTTCAAAATGTTCCGTCGCGAGTGAATAACGGCTGATTTCACTATTGGAAAAATATACCGATTTTCTTGTATCATTTCACGATTTTTTTATATAGAAAAACTGCACTCCCCTTACTTGGCGTGTCCCCTCCTGGAGGGGTAAAAACGAGGGACCAAATAGGGTACGGGGACGAGGTAACAACACGACATCGCATTACCTGCCTCATTCGGCGAATTCGTGTAACCAAATATACGCCCCTTATACCGCGGGACATGTCTATATCTGAGCCGCTAAACGGCCCGTACCACTGCTGGCTCACACTTGAATGTTAAATAATAGAAATTGATTTAAATAATTTAACGAAATATCTCGCTAGCATTAAGTATCTTCTGATCATTATTTTGCAACTATAAACATTCTGCAATCAATACTTCTCAGTATAAAGGGTCCTATAAGACCCTTGAGAAACTTTAAAAAAGCACACATATGTAATATCCTGCAAAATAATCTACAATTAAAAAGAAATAAGTTTCGCAAGTTAAAAAAAGACACATTTTTCACTAGTAAAGTAGATGAGAATAATTTTTTAATGAATTCTAGTGGAAATGTCGCAGACAGACAGACACGATTTTACTATATATAGAGATGATTTTTCTGTACTTTCTTCGTACAAGAAAACATTTCTGAAGTTCGGGGTTAACTTTGTTGTGTGTGTGGTGGATATCAAAATTTAGTGATTAATGTAAAATATTGATTTAATGTCCAGGACCATTACCACAGCCAATGAACGGCTCAAGTCCCACGGAACCAATGTTACCAACAGTGAATCCACCGTTACATCAATCCGCCTTTCGTCCAGTGATTCGTGGACCACCGATTGTGGAACCAATGGCTCAAGAACAACCGGCAGACACATCCGTGACGAACGATGACAATTCCGATGACGAGGTAGACATCGAGACGACCGAGGACGATCCGTTGACACCGTTGGCCACACAAAATCTTCATTTGGTACCGAAATGCTCCACCGGAAGCCACAGCGGCCACAATTCACCTCAGTGCTGGAGTCCTCCTCGAGAAACGGTGAGTGACTCCGTCCATCTACAAAATCATTCATATTAGAAACGAAATTAGAGATTGATGATGATTGAAGATGTGACTACCGACGATCACCGAAACCCTTTTATTTCTTTGTAACTAAACGTTGTATCTTGTGCCGCTTTTCCCGAAGACATCTTTAGTTAACCGAGGAATGTGAGTAATCATTCATCTACTTTGACAGTATTTAACATCGTACATTTTTTAATTGTTGCTTAATGCTCCGGGTGGAGTCAAGATGTGATTAAGATCACTTATAAATTCGTTAGGGTTTTCTAGTGGTTCGATTACGAAAATCCTTAGATTGGTATACATCAGAGTACTGAAATTATAGAAATGCCTACATGAGAATTGATTTAGTGGTATTCTTTATTCAAGTATATAACAAAAATGTAAATGAATTCAATCTTGTTATTTTTAATGTCCGGTGCGTTTAGTGTTAAACATAGTTTGGTGCTTGATAAAAAGATTGGATCGAATGAAAATGACGTCTTAATACTTTCAATGAGTTCGAGGTGACTTAAAGCGATTTTTCGAGCTTTTGATGGTGCGGTATTGACGAGGAAAAATCGAGCGTAGAAATGCCAAGATTGAATCAGGCTGGGAAATAATTCCCAAAAGTACGTCCCAGCGTTCTGATTAATTAATCGTTGGCCCATTAGCCCGGTGTTTAGACGCGTGACGGCCTAATGTCTCCCGACGACGGCCACGTGGCCATTGTTGCGGCCCCATGCGATCTGAAGTTACCAAAGGCTTGATCGCCTAACTGTCCATGGTTGTGCAAACACTTGCCACGATACGACCGTGTCCGAAAAATGTGTCAACTGTTGCCGAGCACGATTCTCGATCCAATTCTAATTAGAACGGCCACTTGAGCACGTGATCACGCAACGTGGGCTTCAAGGGTTAAAACACGCACTTCGATTATTATGATCTTAGGGCTCTTTCAGAGTATATCGTGCTGTACTTTCGATAAAAAGGTTCAATCGAATCTACACTATCCATGAATCCATTTACTACGATTAATCTGATACTTTAAATAGATTCAGGATGTCTTAAGGCTTCCAATACGAGTAATATATATACTTCTAACAAATATAAATGTTACGGCTTTCTTTTTAGACGAGAAAATTTCGTTTGTAATCAATATTTAAGTATTAAAATAAATGTAGCTATACAAAAAATATAAATTTTTTTCTCTCTTCTACGTCAGTTTTAGGGACAAAGACGTTTTAATCACTGTGACTTATTTCCTTTACATAATATGCAAAATTATGGTTGTCAGACATTTGTGACGCTCGTAGCGAATGTTTTGAAGGCTCTTTAAATCAGTTGAGAAAGATTGAATCAAACGTATGCAGCTTATTATCGCAACACTAATGCCTACTATAAAAGTTTGAATGATCGCTGAGAACTTGCCGGAGAAAAAAAGTAATACATTAAAGCATAACTTGGTTGGTCATCCTTAATCATTGAGTGGTAAATAAAGCTGTATAGCTCCGGTATCGTTTAATAATGGAGTATATTCGTGTTTGATAGAAAGCAGCGACGTTCGCGACAGCCCTAACCCTCATGTGGACGTTCATAGAAATAACTTTGGGTCACACGACACCGGGCAAACAGTTTTACTTCGAGTTAATCGAATTAAACTGTGCCCTGGCAATCCACTGTAATAGAACGCTCGCTCCGCGGTGCTTGTACGCCTCGCTTCACTAAAAATATATGTTCTCGATGGAAATATCGAACGAGAGCCTTCGTTTCGTTTCAATTCCGCAATGTTGATGGAAATGCGGGAATAGTTTCTACATAATGCCGAAATCGTTGGTCCTGCAAACCAACAACTGACTTGTGATTAATAGAATACAAATACAAAATTTATCGAATAAAATCAGCGTTGTCCGCAGAAAATCGACTGTCTAATTTCTTGATTCGGGAGCGTTCGAACCAGGAGTAAGCGTACAGGAGGCTCAAACGTGGCGTTTTGAAACGGTAGCCAATATTAATGACCGTCGGTCAAAGCAATCGCGAGGCAAGTAATAGAGAACGAGAGAGAGAGAGAGAGAGAGAGAGAGAGGAAGAGGGGAAGAGAGAGAGAGAGAGAGAGAGAGAGAGATGGCTAGAGGCAAGAAATAGGGGAGCAGGGGTGGTCAGAGGACACAAAGGGGTGAGAACTCATGCCACGTAACACTACTCGACGTCCCTAGAATTTGCTCTGTGGTCTGACTGCTCGTACAGCTGCCCCCCGTCAATTGCGATAATTATTGTGCCAGTAAATACTCGGTAACTGTACGAACTAACGGGCTCGTGCCTGATCGACTAGATGTAATATACTCATAGTGTGGATACACTTATGCCCGGCGATATAATTAAATGAACGACCGCTGTGTTGTTTTGACGTCCGTTGCGTCACGCGTCCGTACTGATCGGACGTGTATCGAATCGTGCTCCGACATTAATTATTATTTCCTCTATTCGAAACAGTCCAATTCATCGACGTTCGGAATCAGCAGGGAAACGCTAGAAAATTATTGTACTAGTTCTCCAGTAAATACTTTCGGTCTAAGCTAAAGTTATAAAGTTACAAGGATAAACCCGTGTTATTGATAGTTTATCAAAATAATAAATAGTATTCGTACATTCAGTGCAGTTTTTTTTAAATCGCAAGGTTATTTTAAAGAAAGAACATTTGAGGGGCGGCATTTCGAAGACTTGCTCTGTCTTTAGATAGACAATATTAAATGATAAAGTGACACACAACCCTGCCATCAACTCGTCATCTGACATAACAATGATCAATACCGTAGTTTCGTTGGCACAGTTTCTCCAAGAAGGTTGCGCAAACTTATGAGAGCCATTTCCTCCGCCGAAAGGCGTACAATTAGCGATAATTATCCGTAAAAGGTAAATGAGGGGTTCGTAAAAAAGGAGGAAAGGGACGGGTGGGGGGTAGGACAGGAAAAAATAGGGGAACGGGACGATAGGCCAGGATAAGCCATCCGAATTGCCAGACAGCTTTTCAATTCCCCCTTGTTGGTGAACGTGTCGAGTGGGGCAGATCCGTGCTTTGTGAAGAGACTCGCCAAAATCTCTATCTGTCTCTCTCCTTCTGTCGTTTGTGTGCGGATAACATGTCGCCCGGGATAGATCCGTGACAAAAGTACACGTACAAGAGGAAGCGGAAACCCGGTTACTGCATCCCTGCTCGTGCAAGTGTATTGCGGTAACTAAGTAATCCCCGAACGTTATTTGCAGTTATTTCTCGCTTCGTCAGGTCGGGTCCTCTTCGGAAAGGAACCCCAGGGAAACTGGTGTTTTCATTTTCACGGCGTCCAAGACTCCTTTTCCCGATCTCGAGCGAAATCCGCTCGGCGACGCTGCCCTCCTGCACAAACGTAATATTTAGCGGAAACTGCAAGACACAGACAAAGAAATAGATCATCTCCCGACAATCGGAATACTTGTTCGAACGCTGCTGAAAACGCGGCACGTAGTTGTCAACGATGTGAAAAAGAATAAATTGATTTCGTCTTTCAATAATTTTAGTAAATCGTCGTACTAAATTGTAAAAGTGATAAACCAAGAATAGTAGGTAGATGTTCCTAAGTACTCTTCATCTTGGTATTGTACATTTAAAATGTAACTGATTGTCGTCTGCAACGTTAGCCATTTTGGTTCTCTGGATAGAAGAAACCGTGTCGTCGATAAAAGCGAAAGGCTACGACGGAAAGCGTTTGATGTATTCGAACTTTCCCCGAAATAAGGATCAGGCGATTATCGTTTTGTAATGCCGGTCTGGTCAATTAAGATCCTTTTGACCGATCGTGATTAACGAACATCCGGTACAGCGTCAGTTTCGCCGCGCGCCTCGGGTTTCCGTTTAGAGGAGCGGAGCACGGAAGACACTCTCTAGCGGACCTCTTCTTCCGTCGCCATCCATTTAAATGCAATTAAACGCCGTCACGTAGAAGAGGAACGGGGACCGGGAAACGTTTAAATCAAACTCCTGGCTCTGGGTTTAGTTAGTTTCGACCGCAACTTTTAATTGCGCTTCGACCGTCTGGAGAGCCATTAGATTTTCGAAGGGGCCATCGTTAAACTTCTTTTATAAAGCCGTTCTTCTTGCCACGGCGATTCTTACGGCGGAATTTTAAACAGGCCCATTGATCTGCCATTGGAAACCATTGCTGTTACATCTCCGTTATTGCTACAACATGTACAATTGATAAAACAACTCAATCTTTCATTTGGTTCGTTGTAAAAAATTATTGAATTATAAAACAGGCTTGAAGGATTACCAAAAATCGATTGGTTACAATTCTAAAATTTTTCTTATTCGGCGATAAATGGTGTTTAACGTTGAGTATTTCAGTGTGCCAAATAATGGCCGACTCTTGTTCTCCAGGCCAAAGAAGACTGACATTTAGCGTTCTTATCTCGCACGGTCATTAATTAAGGAGATCCAGTTGGCATTTTTAAGCACCGTTAAAGTTTCTCCCCGTGCCATCGGGAAATGCCAGCAGTTGACCTTATACTCATCAAGCCCTTCGGGACACTGTGATTAAATCGACTGATATATCGCGCGATTGTGCCGCCATGTCTGAAAAAAAGTTAACCCGGTAACATTTCAACCCTTCAAAGTTTCCTCTCCAAATATTACGTCGACCTCGTTCGAAGTGAAAGTAAAAATTCAACGTAAACGTGTCGATGACGACCAGAAGGAAAATTTGTACTCTATCACTCGACAAAATGGCTGGGAACCTCGTGTGTTCGAATGTAATGAAGATATAAATAATCTTCGCGTTAGCCGATAACTGTGAACATCATTCTCTCTCGGTTGCCGTCCGGAACTTGTAAAATAAATTTTCCGTAAACCCTCTTATTCGGACAACTGTACTGTGAACACAGTAGTGGAGCTAACGAGTTTCATCCCCGATGCACCGAAATTTCGACGCCTTTTCATCGACGCGGCTCCATTTATTTTTCGGAGGTGATCAATGCGTCGATTGCCGTTTTTCGCATACCCCGCGCACTTCGAATCGCGCGATTTCGAATTGATTGGAGCCTAGTGGAATGGAAAATTAGGGGACGCGCATGAAAGCGTGTGTGTGTGCATGTTTCAGTTGTACCGGAAGTGAAAAAATTGTTGAACATCCCCGACGGTGTTTGAAATTTTAAATACCCGCCGCTATGGCGACCTGGCTTATCTACCGGAGGATATTTTAACCACCGACGAAGACTAAGGAACGAAGGATTAACCGTGTTCTTTCATCTTTTTCTCTCGGTGCGTTTTCGCAAAATTTTCTTCGGTCGAGAAAATTAAATCTGACAACGACCACTTTAATCGTGTAATATTCTTATTCGTGTGAATTTTAAGCGACAAGAAGGCTGAAATTTTGTGAAAATATTTTGAAAGGTCAGAGGGAAAGAGGAAAAGAGGGAGGATGAACAGAGGAGGGAAAACGGAGAATGGAAGTCGGGTTGAATTCGAGATTGCTGGGCGGAGCTGGTCCGAGCTGACGATTATAATTAAATCAACAGTCACCGCCCACACTTCCATAGCGAGGCGAAGATTCGCGATGATGTACGTCCCTTTGGACTCGCTTTGATAGTCGATATACTCAAAGACAGCGTAACTTGACAAGAAATCTGAATGATAAATAATGTAGAGATGAAAAATCGATAACAATCTTTTTCTAATAATCGATCAGGACGCGTTGGGGAGCTTAAATTCGGGAAAATTTCAATTGTTATTGAAACGGGAGCAACAGGAGGGGAAGTTAAATTCACGCCCGAGCGAGCCCTCGAATAAAGCTGACATTATAGACAGCATAATCAATTTCCCTGGCATAATTCCGCACCGCGGTATGAATTTGGTCAAGATCGGTCGACCGGAAGCGATTCGACTAACACGATTTTGCGTACTATCTTTGCACTCGACGAGTAGCTCGCACACCCAATCCGAACTTGCACAAATCAGGCTTACATCCCATTATTTTGACCCTGGTGTCTATGAAATTGCGCTCGCCTTCGTTAATCTGTACAATTCTTCTGAATCACACCATACGAATATGAATATCAAACTATTCTTCCAAAACAATTATGGTAAAATTCGGTTGATTTTACATAGATTTTAAAATCTAATTAATTAAAGTAGACTACGGATTTTCTAGATGAAATAAACCTTGCCCTACCACAATTTTCATAAAACATTAAAAACCAGAACTATCAGAGGATTAAAATGTAATCAATCATAAATAGACTACCACAATTATTATAAAACATTGCACCACCTGACGAGGGCAAGGTTAAACGAATAATTGCTCATCGGCAACAAATTCACCCTCACCCTCTGGAAGCAGATTCAAGAAGAAAAGAGGAGTATCGGTAGGAAAACCACAGTCGATCAAAATTTAATCGACGTGGAACAAAGAGTTGTGTTCCCATGTATCTTTCCGGGGTTGCTGTTGAATCTGTGGGATGGGGGTCGGAGCGAGAGGAAGAAAAAGGACGCGTCCACCGTGAAACATATCCATAATGGTCGGAACTTTTGCCGTTTCAGTAAAATCCATCGTGTACAGGAACGAACGAACGAACGAACGAATCAGTTCCGCAGAGGGTGGAGGTATAGCGACCGGAGGGGGATGTTGGCGCACGCTACGATTGTTTCTCCGTAATCCTTTATTGGATCAACGGGGCTGAAACAATTGAGCGAGCCATAATGCGAGGATGGGCTGGCTGGTACAGAGGCAGACGAGCGTGTCGGGTTTTCGATCTGGCGATGCTGCCGCTGCCTGTGCTGGCCTGTGTGCAGGTCCTCGCCAACCTGGAAAACGCCATCCCCGCAACCCCCGGAGGGGTGAGGATAGAGAGGAGATAGAGGAACGCGTCAGGGATAGATAAGCGAGGCCGGGGCTCCGATGATGGGGGCGGGAAAGGATTTCTACCTACTTTGCCGGGTGAACGGAGTTACAAATGGGAGAACGCGGAACTCATCCGCAAGTGGAGATCTTCAATCCCCTACCCCCCTCTGTACTGCAACTTTTTCATCCCTCGGACGCTTGTGCTTATTTATCTGTTTACCGGACGCTTTTTACACTCCGAGTTCTTGGTCATACTCGGCCTAACGTGGGCTATTTCATCGAAGGTCTTTAAGGCATGTTCATCTCCGTGTTGCTGAGATCTTTACCTCTTTGAATGTAAAAGGTTGCTGATTTTTGTCTACTTTTTTGTTGGAGACATTCTGTATTTTGTTACTTAGAAAGATGTAATGAGGGTTTCTTGAAAAAGTCTAGGAAAGATATTCATCCGTTGTACAATCTCTTCTTCAATTCTTTGAATTTCATTTAGAAGATTTTGCCGTCTCGCCCGAAATATTTTTACGGACATTGTTATTGAATAATATAATGTGCGTTCGTTGAATTGTTGATTCACGTATTTCGCTTATCAATTTTCCGATTTTCTTCAATTTTCGTGGGATCGTCTACCTTCTCTATTTCCGAGCAAACGACGTCACGTACCGGCAATACAATAACTGGATGATCAGCTAAGATTCGTGGTGTGGATTTTCACGATCGTTTTCTCTCATCCTGCGTCCTCTCATTCTCCCCGTTTCTCTAGCCGAGGATCTATCTTTCGGACGATTTACCCACGGGAGCAACACGCGGGACGACGTCCAAAAAACATCTACGATTTGTTGCTTCTACGAGACGCACGTTTAGATGCTACTTCGCCGGGATAAGACCGAGTTATTTATCTTTCGTTTGTACGTGGCTGGTGTCTCGGAGGAGCTTTCACTCGATATCTACAGGATAATTGAACCTTATAAATCATCCCTTATTCCTTCCGTTAGTCGAGAAAATTTCAAATCCACTTTTTCATTTCTTTACCTGCAAAGTGCACTTGTATACATATATTTAATTTTCTATCCAAACGTCATCGTATTTTAAAATATAATAGCTACACCCCTACACAAATATAATATTTAAAAATATAATAGCTACACCTGATCAAAATTATCATTTTGTTGAAGATGAATAAGTGTCCGGTGATTTATGGACGGAAGTGTACGTTATGAAAAGAACTTAGTGTACAACAAAGCAGTGTGTTACGAAAGGTCATTAAACACTGAACCAAAAATCGATACTCTTTCGACAATAAAACGCTATGAGCATGAAGGGTTGTCGAAAAGGATGATAACTGCGACGTTAATTCTCATTAGTTCTGAAGCATACGGAGCAAAGATACACAGCTCACCGTGTCCAATCGATCCGTCACGAGGAGCGAATTCACCGCTAGGATCATGCTCACAATGCGTCGAGGTTGCACGGATATTATCAGCAACATATGTGACGATCGCAAGGACGTCTATCGGGGTATCTTTCTCCATCGAACACCTGCCGACGGCGAACACATTCTCAAACCGTGCGATTTTATCTGGTAGTCGATGCTGCCAGACGACATTGACTTTCATAATTTATAAACCCTTCTTTTCTACTAATAAATAACATGATGCTGCATTTATTAACGCGACTGTTGCGCAACTTGTGCTGTTTTACCGCAAATTGATCGATCACGAACGGTCATTTCGTACAATAAACTAGATAAATAAGTTCTCAATGTTCAATTTACACAATTAAGTTTACACATAGCAAGTGAGCACCAATATCCTTTTTTCAATTTTTATTCTACATACGTTACATACATTTTTCACTATTTTTTACACGAAAAATTCCTTTGAAAAGGGTCCAAACCAGTTCGGGAAGAAAAAGTTTAAATTACAAAATTGATAATTAAATAGTTATTAATTGATCGAAACCGTGCGCCGAAAAAACAGCAACGTATTAAATAATAAACTAGATGTTGTTCGTAAGTTAAAATTCACAGAAATAGCTTAGAAAAATTGTAACAATAAGGAAACTTCTTCATACAGAAAAAAATACTGTTCGAGATTCTAATTCGCTGGAACAACAATTTCTAAAATAATTTCTTACGGCAATAGAGATAATGAATGTATTCTTTGAAACGTACACGGTCATTTCCGGCGTAGCACCTAAATACCACTAGCATAATGCCGTCGTATCACGCGAGTACACAACACACGTACTAATATTTGCTCCCATTTATTCGATTAAAAACTCAAATATTCCAGTTGCTCTCGAAGGAAAATTAAGCCTGGAGACTGTTAATTTGTCGACGCTTCCACGGCGACGTCCATGGCGGACGTTAACACCGATATATGTATACATAGAGCGTCGTTAACAGCGGTGACCAATCTCTCGCGGGTAACAAAGTAAATGTAATCGGCGTAGCTTTTGTACAGCGTTACGTGACAATATAATCATAGTAGCTGGCTGGGATGAATATTTCATTTGCGGCGGCAGGAAGCGTCACGCTCGGCAATCGGCTTTGCCAGGCCACTTCGAGAACACCGGTATCTCGAATCGTGCATCTCGAGTGGCGATTCCATCGACATTGTCCCAGCACCGACGCTCAAGGATAGAAATTACTTTCGATCAACAATTGCCGGTGTTAAATCGCTTTTCCGAATGAGAAAAACGCGGCCGTAATGTACTACGTTGAGTAATAGCTCGCATTTTCATACTGGAATGTCTGCCTTTAAACGGTCTTGCTCGAGCCATTTTGTTCTGTGAATTCTGTCCAAGAACGTCTCTATTATATTCTTCGGAAAATTCATATTTCGCCGGAGAAACGAATCCTCCACAAAGAAAACTTACCAAAAAAAAAACAGGGAAATTAGTGTGATCCTCGAAACGCCAGAAAAATTACAAAATTAAGAATGTCTTTCTTCTAAACACATTTATAATTTTTGGGGGGGGAATCTTTTATTTTCTTTCCTGAATCTGATTCGATACTCGATGAGCTTTTAAACGATCATACTCGCATCATTTTGTTCTTTGAACTCTGTCCAAGATCGTCTATTTAATGCGTTCATTATTATATTTATCGGAAAATTCTGTACATTTCAAATTTGGGTAATGCACGAAGAGAGCTAATTAAAGGTGGGTTCTCCATTGCGCGTCTGCAGGCAGCGTCATCAGTAGGTAGGAATAATTTTTTAATGAATTTGTACGAGGTTTTTACCCACAAAAAACGCCTGAGCTGGCCGAGGAAATTTTCCAAGCACGGGCGAGGCAAACAATACACGTTGCCTCGCCCAGCCGATTCAGACCATGAATTTGTTCATATTGATTTAATGGTTTATTTTACAGGAATTTTTTAAACGCAGTTCTCTTGATAAGACTTTAACCCTTGAGAAAGTGTAATGCAATTTTTAAGACTTTAAAAATGTACATGTATGAGAAGCTTGCAAAATAATCCAAATGTTGATAAAATGGTAAAAATAAATAACACTGTATAAAGTGTCCGACTGAACCACGTTAAAAATGCATCCTCGCGTGCCGTTCCCCCAACAATTTTTACTTTTCGCGAGTCGCTCGTCACGAAAGCCTGGACGGACGGTGATTTTTAAATAACCCCCGTCACGCGTCACTTTCAGGGAATTGATTTAATCGGTGGATCTTATCAGAGAGATCGATGGGACGGGGAAAGACACCCCGAGTCGAGCAAGCAATCCATTTAAACACGTTATTGCTCTGAAATAATATCACACGACGCTTGTAACGTGTTTTAATTACTTGATTTTTCGAAAAGCTTCTCAATAATTTATTTAGCGGGGAAATTGTAAGTTCTAATAACTTGTTAGCCGGGAATTATTCGTTCCAGGATGTCGCTAAGGGTCGAAAGCGAATTCCTATTGACTTCCGCGATGGTGAATAATTTATGGGAATCGATCGGCGCATAGCCGAGGGATTAAATTAATTTAAGTAATTTCACGATTGCTATCGGGCGGGAACATTAAATAAGGCGCCCCACCGTCCTCCCACAGGTGCCCGCGTTTAGATTGTAGATTGCCATGCCAAGCAAACCGATAGGACGTTGGTCACAACACATCGGCAGGATTGTGGCCATCGTTGCATAACTGAGTGGTTATTCAGGATGATTGGATGGTCGTCCATTTTACCGGGTCTTGCCCGTTCGGTCATTACCTGGAGGAGAGATTGTGGCGAGATCGGAACGAAAGTACAGGGAGATCATTTCGAACATGATGGACAACATTTCGAATGAACTTGCCTAATCATATTTCTCAAAAGAATAAAAAGAAAAAATAATCCAGCCTCCATCTTCTTCCGCAAGGGTAGTTTCAGGTTTTCGCAATGATCAGTGCGCTGCAAGCAGTACAAAAATAATTAGATTAACTATACTAGGGTGTATGAGCAGTTGTACATTGTATTGACAATTTTTGAATCATTCAATGACTACATACTGAACAGGAAAACACGATCTGTTGCAGGAACGAGAAGCTGAAAAGATTGCAGAGGAAGCGGCAGCCATGCGCGATGTCAAACCCGAAATTCAATCGGAGAGAAGTCCAGAAAACTGGCAGGGAAACAATTTTTATCGACATCTGAGCGCAGTGAAGGGTAATGCATAATTCTATTACTATGCAAAGTTAATTATAGAAAGCAGCAGAATAATATTCGTGTTTTGAACATCATCATATCCACGAATTAACAAACTCCTTCGTTGTCGGGAAACTGCTTAATTTTTTCACTGTAATTAAAAGAACGCAGTATAGTTATGCGAAATGAGCGACAGTGAAACCGGATAAACGGGACGACGGATTGGCGAACGTTCGATCGGGTTTATTTTGTCAAAATTTTGCCGGAAATAATTACCATACGAACCGCAATGGAAATGGTAAACGTCGCTTAGTTAGCGGTTGATTCCCTGGCATTTCTGACCATGCCGGCCTAATATTAGTAATTAGTAATTAGCATGGCACGAGTGGTTCACGGGGAGATCGGAGTTTCAATTAATTGGAGTAATTAGTCGCGACCGGAGTGTTAACTGAAAACGGAGGGTTGCCTTGATATCAGACAGAGGGGGTGGGTCTTAGAGCTTGTAATAATGCGAAAAGGGGTTGCGGATGGACTCCTCACTGTGAGGAGGCGTGATTCTATGCGACGCTTGCGCGTTTCTGTAACACGGAATTCACGAATGGTCTGACCTAAACGCAACCCCTTTCATGTTGCACCTCCTTTGATTCCGGTTCCCGTTTATTCGATCGCGATACACGTACATTACGTGTTCCATAATTAATGCGAAAATTGGACGAAAACTGTATTTATAAAATGATTTAGACAAATCTGAATCAGGACTGGACAAGATTTTTGTTTCATTAGAAAAGTGCATCTAAATTACTTGGAAAAATCTTGAATTTTTCCTGGGGATCATCAGCTCACTCGTCGAGCCAATTATATATAATCGTTAACTGTGCATCGAAAGCATTTAATTCTCCGGGCAGAAAGATACCGCGGTACCCACTCGAAAAATCGATGACGACTCTCCTTTAATCATCGCGAATCCACCGGTGCCCGCTAATCTTTTTGTTCATTTCGTTCGCCGGTTCATTACTCATTTAATTTAAATGAACAAACGGGACGGTTTTTGCGAAATTTGTTTGACTCGCGATCGAACGGGGCCGGGGGAATTTTGTTAATTTCCAACAATGATGATTGCAGGAAACGAGCCGACGGATAGAACGGGAACTGATTGTTCGACCTGCCATTCGCGCGGAATATTTTACGGGCAGATTAACAGTCCGTCTGTGTCCGCTATCGTCGCGGTCGAATATCGCAGAGAAAGAGGGAGAAAGAGAGAGAGAGACCACGAAAGCATTGAAAAACTGCGGGAGAACGACGACGCTAGAGAACCGAATTCGGAAAGACATCGTAACGACGATTATTGCTAAGACGTTCAGGTAAAAATCTCGTGTCGTGCGAGTGCGGATCTGCTGATAATTATCGAGTCGGTCGTTCAATTTATTTTCATGGACACGTAGGTACTGTACGTACAATGCTGACATGATTGTTCGAGTCGATTTATCTCGGATTTCGACTGACAGATAAGAAAACATAGATCCAACACAGCAGTTCATTTGAAATTGTGCAGAAATCCGAGATTGTCCGTGCGTGCAGATCGCAGAAATCACGCGTTCGCGCGCCACGATCTAGAGCACTGTAAAATAAGAAGGTTCAACCGGCCGATGGAATGTCTGTTTGATCGACAGTTCGGTTTAACGAAAGGAAATCGTTCGACTCCGGATTTTCGTGACGAACTCGCGTAAACACCCGCAGTCTATTAATGCGAGATTACAGCTCGAGTGGTTCGGGCACTCGAACCAAACGATAAATATTTCCGCTGGTGTAATTATTCGATAGGTAAACGCGCGAATAATTATTTTCCGAGCGTCGCGCGCGTTTTCGAGTTTTCGGCTACGGTTGAAATCAGAGGGGGTTAAGCGAGGGGGGCGTGTAGACAAACGAAAATTGTAATCGCTATATTTAATGCACCGAGGGGCGCAACGCTGCTTGAAATTGGTTCCCCCGTGAGCCAATATACCGTGCAATATACTCTTTACGATTATTATCCTCTTGAGCGAACGGCTGCACAACTAGCTGCAGCATCCTCCGACGGGTAAGGATCTCGAGGAGAGCATCCGACGACGTCTCGAGGCGATATCGTTTATGCCGGTTCTGCTTTTCTTCGCCGTCGAGAAGTTTCGCGTTTCGACGACGATCTCGGCGTCGATCGAAAACCCCCGGGAATAGCCGAAATTGTCCGAGGAAAACTTCCGCTTTTCAAACGTAGAGACCGGTGTGTATAAGCACTGCTGTAAGAAAACGCCGTGTAGATCGTCGCCAGCACTCAAATCTAACAAGTAGTTCACAAGCATGCGGAAACAGTATGTGTAACTCAGTTAACAATAAAAGATCTTGATCACTGGTGTACCTTTTGTAATTTTCTTGACTCTCATTTCTACGCTCCCTGCAGCCTTTCTTAACCTCTCAACGCCGTTTCACAATCCTTCTACATCAATCATCATTTTCTACATCAAAGGAAGCTGTGTTGTCTCACTCGTAGCTAAGATTTGTCTCTGTTCGAGCGTTCCGGCGTGGAGAAAGAAATATGCGACTGGATTTCGATGAATGCAAATCGATCGTAGATTGTCCAAAGGAAACAAATCTCTTTCAATTACTGCGGAAACTAGTGTACAGCAGAATGCACGGTGTAATCTTGGTCGGTGGATATACCCCTGCTGCGAAATCCTCGGGGAGCTCTCCCGACTGGCACGCAAGGACGCTCCAATGAGCAGAAACCCTTAACGGATACAGGTTCCGCAGTCCCCGGACGATCGTCAGCGAAATTTCAGATTTCGACCACATATGGTACTTACGTCCCATTCTGGAAAGTACGCGGGGACAAGAATAAAAACTCTGTCTTCGAAGTTTCTTCGGCCGGTCTTACCTTCAGAATCCGGAGAAGCTGAAAGCATTTAAACCTTCTAAAAATAAATTCACTATCTTACGTATTACTTGAACCTTGTAAGAATAATTTTAATACTATTATTTTTAATAATTATTATTTAATGCTGTTATTTTTTTACGAAGCTGAAAAATCCTGACTGGCTGAGAATTTTAAAAACATCTTCCAGCAGAAATCCAATAAAAATCCAATGAATTTTAGCTCCTCAGACTCGTACAATTTATTTGCAAAACAGGCGCCGTCAGTGCTAGAAACACAATTGATTACAGTCGATTGTGAACAGGCTACGTCAATAATAGGCATCGTGGAAAGGAAACATCCTCCGCGGCTAATGTTCCGGCAAATTGGCGTCGCGAACATAGTCTGGGCTGCCTCTCGGGAGGAATCTACAAGTGCGAGTGGATTTTCCTCGCCGATTTTTCCCGTAACTACCTCACGTCCCGATGATACAGGTTCACGTGCCTCCATAAAAGCTACAGCCCCGAAACGAGAAATATTTGTACGAACACGAGACTTGTTTCAATCTTGGATCGTCAGAGAAACGAGTCCTCGACAAAGAAGAATAACCAAAAAACAGGGGAAATAATGGGATCCTCGAAATACCAGAAAAATTACAAAATTAGACATGTCTTTCTTCTAAACACATTTATAATTTTCGGAATTTTGAATTTTCTTACCTGAATCTGATTCGATGCTCGATGAGTTTTGAATCTGTACAACTTCTTCGATTAATTATATATTAATCACAAATGAAAAATAATGCCTCAATGATTGTAATAATTAAAAAACAATTTCTTTTCTGAATCTCGCCCTCAATTATTTTCGAATCCACAGTTCATAGAAGATAGATAAAATTTGTAATATTAGTGACTGAAAAAAACATACAAGGATTCAATCAAAACGATAGAAGTGTAACAATTCCAAAAATGTTTAAATTATTATTTTCTCGAGGCCGACTCAAGGCTCAGTGGTTTCTGACTGTACGGTACAGACAGTAATAGGAAAGTCAATAATTTTATCGAGGGGCAAAAAAATGCAATTGATATGCAATAGTGGTGATTCTCGTGAAAGGGGGCCAGTGTTGGTGAATGTTTCGTTCAACATTATTGACGAGGTGGCGTTCTTTGTGGCTGGCAAAAGTCCCCGGAAAGAATCGTGGTTTTAACCGCGCGCAAGTATAGGAGCGAACCTATTGGACGTGCCGGTATAACGAGCACGGATTTAAGCACAACTTTCAGTCATCTGCAACGGGTCTCGGACAAGCTGTGTATTTAAAGAAACATTTTAATTGCAGGGGGTAAGCCGCTTACCCGGTGCCCCCTCTCGTGCATTAGTAAAATCGACCCTCCTGTTACGGGACGCGAAACCAGCGCCGACTGGTATTGTATCTCAGCGAGAAAGTAATTCGACTTTTCGTTCGAACGAAGGAAAAGCCGGCCGAGAAGTTTTCCTCGAGAACAGGGGCAACAATGGAGGATGACTCAGTACTTACGAGAGAGGGGAGTATCGAATTGAAAGACAAATTACATCAGAATCTCCGCATTAAAAGAACCTTTGCGAAGTCTTTGCTCTCTGACCTTTCGGAGTCATACTAACTTCTTAATTCTAGTATAAATTGTGTTGATGCCTTTGATTTTATTTATTTACTTCTTAAGCAACATTGACGCGTACGTGTTCGTTCAGATTTTGTTCGTTTAGATTCTGTCTGAACGAAGAAGTGGTTGACTACTTGTACGATTATGAGTTTCGTAGAGCTGGTCTGACCATGTGCAAGTCTATACTACTGAACTTTTGGTCAAGTCTAAAAAAACAATTTCCTGTGGCGAAAGGATAGAATAAAAATGGCGAGAATAAAATTCTACAACGTACAAGGGACTTAAGTACGTCGACAATTCGCTATTTGAAAAATTCCGCGCCGGACAAAAGTACGGGCGAAAAAAATATCGCGAGTAAGGTCGAATAAAACGAGGGTCTGGCCCTGTAATTGGGCATCAAAGGGCTATATTTCCCGTGGATAACTTCGGGGTAAAGTCCGTAAAATAACTCGAGTAGAAAGAGGCTCGATCTCGCGGTACACGTTGATAACACGTAGAACCCACGTGGAGGATGCTTTATGAGGTCCCTCCTTCGAATTGATGGTATGCCTTGTTACCGGGAAGAACCAGGTTCCCCCGGGTAATATCGTATACAATTATGTCCACGGAAGGGACGATATGCATTATGGATGCTAGCTGTATGCCCGGTAAATCATGTCGCAGGCTTGGTTAACTCTGCAAATGATCTGCTGAATCACGCTTTGCTACCTTTCGTCCGATAAGCAAGCTTTTCTCTTTACGAGCGACAAGAGTTTGCCTTCTGGTTCCTCTTCGATGCTTTTCCTTCAATTTATAATGCGTTTCGCAATTTTCAATTGTGCAACTGGTCTGTAACTGAGTCTGCATGACCTGACATTTTTTCAAATTTGGTTTTACTTGGAACATACTATCCAATAGTTTATATATTGTCCTTATAGTTTTTTGAAAGACGCTGCATATATTTTCTAACGTAAATACAATAGATTAAAAGTTGATAAAGCACTCAGTAGTGTAAGCCTGTACGTAGTCAGCCCAGCAGAACAGTTTTACTTCGAACTTGGAACATACAAATTCAGTAAATTCGTTTCTTTTACCACTTTTATTTATGTGAAATACATCAATAAAAAATGTAATATATTCTATAGGAACGATACTATTTAGATTTTCATAAATTATACGTGTATTCAGGAGCTCATCAAGGATAATTATGAAGACAAAACGGAGGTGCTAAGTACGGAATTGTTTCTTAGTATTCGACGAAAATTAAACTTAGTAGTTAACAGAAGTCAGTTCTTTGTTAGTATTATTCATAAAATGTATATCGACTAGCGAATACACAAAGGATCGTTCATTTATTAATACTCAACAGTGTAGATACTTCAATGAAAGATATCATGCGTACAAACTAACGTAGGTCGGAGATTACAGCTTGGAAGGTATAAATTAATTGTAATTACAAACGACAATGTAAAATATAAAAACGAAGTCAATGTAAAAGTAATACGAAAATCATTTCCAGCGGATAAAGGAATGTCTAACGAAGGAGGACGCACTGAGAACAAACTGTTAGGTCATCCCATAAGTCCTGCCGATTTTTCAACAGAACCCCGCACTGCAAAATCATATTTCCAATCGTTGATATATTAACAAACGTTTCCGATTTTATACAATAATCAATTTTTCAATTCGATTTTCTAGAAAATGTTTACTTATTATATTTCGATCGATTGGAAAAGTAAAAAATTTCGTCGACTCTCATTCTTCCATTTTCATTAAATACATAAAACAAATCGTCCTAAGCACACAGTTAACGCTTGTTAAAAATCGTAGAACTTACAGGACGACCCTAAAAAAGTGTATAACAAAACCGCGACAAATCCACGGAACGTAAACAGCAACGGAAGCGAGATCGAATCTTGGATAGAAAAGTCAGATGGTAGCATGACATAGAGCACACTTTATTTCTTAGTTAGTGTTAATAATTATTTAGCATTGACCGAAATCGAGTACATGTCGTATAATCCTCTTCAATCGGAGCTCAATAATCATAATAGATTAATTTATTAATATAAGTGTAATTAATTGTAATGTATTGTCTGAAAGTATCACTGCGTCGCATCCACTGGTCGTCTCTTCGCTTCGACAAATAACAGTAGCAATACGAGGGTTGGTAGTTCTGGGGAGGGCGTGGGTAAAACGGAACGAGACACCGTCGAAGAAGAAGCCTTAGAAACGAAGTATAATAATTAATAATCGAGCGACAGGACCTCGCCGTTCACCGCGAGACGCGGAACAATCTGACGCTTACAAAATATAAGTAGACCGGGAAACGCGGCGACTAGCGAGGTTTCGTCGTTCTGCTACGAAAATGGTGGCAGGTATGGTAAGCTAGCGTGTTTAGGGGATGGCAAACAACTTGGGGGAGGACGTGTGTCTGTGATCCGATTCTCCAGACCAAGGATGCTCAGTGACTTAACGGGGGACGAGAGAGATTCGATATCCGCTCGAACCCCAAATAGTTAGATTACAATTAAAATGCGGAGAGCTTGTCGCTTCGAACTCGCATCCTGCTCTCGGACGACTCTCGCCTAATCGCTAAACCCTAACGCGTCCGAAATAATACCTAATCGAATACTTAAACGACTAATACAAAAAAAGAAAGAACAAAGAGAAACGCCGCGCGCGATCCTTTCGCAGAAAGAAAAGAAGCTCGTTCGCAACAAAAAAAACGTACAAACTAGAATCGTCGAACATGAACAGAGTCTCCGGTGGTGATCTACGGAAATCAATGATGGATCGATCCGGAAGCTGGCTCGTCGCTCGAAAGGGGGCAAGCCCTCCGCAGAACAATATTCAACATTTAACAATAGCCAACATTTATAGAGTAAGATACCGATTTAGTATTTTTTTGTTCTTTATAGATTTCATCTCATCCTGTGTTTATTTCTCTGTTTTCCTTTTTTTACGGATTTTTCAATTTTTTTGTGTTCGTTAGTTGTTTTACTCCACGATCGTCGATCGCCAGATTTTCTTTATTCCGGTGAAGAGTCGCTTCGGAAATAAACATATCACGCGGCTGAATTGTTCTCCTTCCGATTTTTTGTAGTTTTTTCTTTATTTTGTTATACTTTTTTCATCTTTCTCCTCTCTTGATCACGGGGGCAGTGTTTCTCAAACGATCGGAACACGATCCCCGGCTCGAAGAAAATATTCTCCGCTCTTATAGTTATATTGCTATCGTTTTCACGTGGACGCAAATTGCTGGACTCCCGTTCAAACCAGACGTGAGCGAACAGTGATCGAAATGTGAGATTTTGTGGCTGGTTTGTTGGTTTGAGCTCTTAAAAATTGATTTTTCGATTTCTCAGAACGTTTTCAATCCTTAAACGAGCTTTCAAAGTGGACCTCGAAGGTGCAACAAGTTTGCCAATACACTCTCTTCCAGTTTCTATAAAATATAAAATCAACTTCAACCCTTTATGATACACTTTTTCCAAACTGAACAAAAGTGGAGAACTTGAAAAGGGTTGAACGAATATAAGTGTAAAATTATTAAAATTTAAGAAACTACAAGATCGTAATTCCAACGAAAGAATCAAATGATCAGACTTAAAAAATGTTATACAAACGACATAATACTGAAGGAATAAAAATTTGAATCAGTCGAACAGATCTTAAAAACACACAGCACAGTTAAATAAATTACCAATGTACATTAAAAGAACTTAAGAATATTATAACCAACTTCTTAAAATCTTTAAATAAATATCTAAGCAAGTTGCTTCTAGATCCTGCAATATAATACAGTCTAATCGACAATATAAATCAGTGCAGCTCACTTAAGGGTTGAGAGAATTTACTAAGAATATGATTTTGGCTGCTCTGTATTTCTGAATAATGCTCAGAAGACCATTTGTATCTCACGTATCGTCTAATCAGACCTCAGGTCCGCTTCGCATGAGCTTCCCGCTTTTCCCTGACTTTCTACCCGCCATCATTGGCAAGATGGAACTCGCGACCCGCCGATTCTCGTATTCTTATTAATTGACGAACTTTCTTACAAGCGATCGCGCCCAGGAGAACGAACAGCTACCGATTCAAAATCGTCTTTACATCGCTAGTGGCTACGCTGTAACGTTTCTCGTCTGTTTAAACGTCGATAAGTTACGAAAAAACGCATGTATGGCACCTAGGTTCGCTAAAGTTGCGTTCTCCAGGTGCGTGTCGCTCAAATGGAGGCAAAATCACGAGAACGACAGCCTCCTCTGTTGCTCCGAGCGACAAACGACGAGTTTGCAACGCTGTCGACACGATGACATCTCCTAATCGCGCCCCCGCAAGCTCGAACATGCTCGTAGAGGTAGAATATTGCATTAACCCTCAAATGGTATCTTGCAAGATTTTTTGTGTACTGCTTTTCATTCACGTATTGCGAGACAATTTCAACTACAAATTTTCCTCAGCGTGTTTTCGACGCTTGAAATTATACTTCGAAGTGCCTCAGTAAAATACAGATTCTTTAAAGGAATTCGACTGTGATTAGTATACCATTCCAGGATTAATTTTGCGCGGATCAGGCGAAAATCTCGGTGGCCGAAATCGTTCTCGTCGTTGGAACCTGGCGGAAGGACACTAACAGTTTATTTTCATCAATTGACACGTGCCTCTTCGTCGACCACGGGGCTTTGAGAAACACTGGTCCGGCGATCACGACAAAACAGGCATTTAAACATCGTGATGTTAAACTTTAATATTGCACAACATCGATAACACTTCGAGTTTGTCTCAGGAAAAAAGTTTCGTGATCCACGATAATTACAACAGATTGAATTATCAATGTCTTTTTTCTCCCATTCGTATTCTCTGCTCTCTTTCTTCTTCATTTTTTTTGTGGTTTTGCAGTTTTGTTCTTATGTTTTTGCTTGTGGTGACCGAACGCTGATGACGGCAGCAGCAATAGTGATAGCAGCCAATAGTTCGTAATAGTCTGCTGATTTTTTTATCGTTCCCGCAAAACGAATCGCTAAATCTTTGGTGGTTCGAGCAACGTTCCGATGACGCTCGAAAATGAAAATACATCCTAACTCGGTGACGTACTCGCTGCTAGAGATCAATATTGATGCAACTAACTCATAAAAAACGCTACGCATACAACTAATGTAACATTAACGAGTAAAACTATTTAATAATATCGTTCGACCGCGTTATAGTATCGTTATTATCCTTAGTCGATACATCTACCTCGGTTATTATGATGTCGCTAGTCACTGTCCCATCGAAACGTTGCCAAAACGACCACGTTGACAAACGCTAGCAAGAACGGGTTTTTTTCGCATCGTGAATGTATTTAACAATAATGGAAAAATATGCAAATGTCGATAATAATAATGCCATTGTCATAGCCATCAGCGTTGTCGCTGTCATCCGCAACATATACGCAAGTATACACACGCGCAGAGTGAACCAATAAAAACACTCGCAATGTCCTCCAATCTACGAGAATTAGAAAACAAAATATGAAACAAAACACTGTAGAAAAAAGGCAATTCTACGACGATTGCAAATCTTTCAGGACAGTCGCTTCGGACATTCGAAGGTCCACTCTGTTTCAATTATTTACACGACATTGTAAACTCGTAATTCTAGTACTTGAATTTATCGAAGTCGATGTTTCCTCGAACGTGTATTTCAAAAATACTCTTCATCAAACTCTCTCGACCTCGAACGACCTTGTGGTATTTTGTTTAATGTGACCGGATGACCTTCGAACATCCGAAGCGATATAAAAAAAAATTCTGATCGCCGTATAATCGCTTTCACGGTGGAACTCGCAGTCGATAATTTGTTCTCGAACTTTCGTGGCTCGGAAAGCAATTACCGTCGGTTGTTTTTTAATTGGTACACGTGCTGCGCTTAAGTATAAGTATATACGAGTGTATATACATATATATATATATATATATATATATATATATATGAGTGTATATACATATATATATATATATATATATATATATACATATATATACATACATATATATACATATATATACATATATATATATACATATATATATACTCTAACATTACTATATTATGCTTAGCAAATATTTGTTGAAGATTTACCTAAAATCCATGTGGCAACAAATAACCAATTTCCTTAATTACTTTCATTGTTCTGGCGGTTGAACTCTCGTACAAAGTCAATGAAGGGGGGAACGAACGAACGAACGAACGAACGAATCAACGGATATACAATAACACTCTAATTCAGACAAAGATTCTCTGTTTCAGAACAGGTGTGGAATGGG
This sequence comes from Lasioglossum vierecki, assembly GCA_028455595.1. NCBI lineage: Eukaryota > Metazoa > Arthropoda > Insecta > Hymenoptera > Halictidae > Lasioglossum > Lasioglossum vierecki. Next base: position 15,493,322 of record CM052336.1, read on the forward strand.
ATCAGCAGAATCGTGGAAGAAAAGTTCGTGTGTGTGACGGTCGATTATCCGAAGTTGTAACTCGAGATGGTCGCGATCACATCGTTGACAAACGAACCGGCCAATTAGTCGACAAACGTCTACGAATTTGCTAGTTTCCATGGCCTCTCACGATCCGAGGCGATCTCGCGACGAAATCAACGTTTGCTCAACTGAATCAGAGGATCTAGTCGTTCGCTATTAGCTTCGACTTCGCGGAAGAGATTCGCCGCCACATTTAAAGATCGCTTCTTCGAACTAAACGCTAGAAACCGTTCACAAACTCGGTGTTACCTACACTTTAGGTCCTAAATGATTAAACGAAACAGTGAAACACGATCAAGGCTAAAACGTTAACACTACTGGGGGAATGGAGGAGCGAATACTATACGCGTTCTCGACCTGCGAACCAACCGAAAAACGCACTCCACATGATTCGATGGACACTTTCGATACGTTAAGAAAGTTTATAGAAACAACAAACGTGTAAAACGATTACGAAATGATAAAGACCAGCGAAATGATATAAACGATCGAATAAAATAATAAGATTTCTCTCTAATAAATACGAATGATAAAAATCAACATGCTCGATGATACAAGAGTATTCGAAATGTTGTTGCTCTACTCGAATTTCAATGCAGTCTTGGCGGTCCGATATCTTTGTGCAATTGAACCTTTGGTGAGAAACTAACGAGGATGTTACATCATGACTATGAGACGACATCGAACGTGAAAAATGAGCCGCCGTTTGACAGTGGACTGCCATCGTAGGTACTTTAGTGTCTCGGTATATATCAGTGTGGTTCTTCATCGTATTGAATGTATACATGTATTGCGTATATGCTTCGTCTCTCTCTGTTTGTTTGTCTGTGTGTACACACATGTATGTATAATATATATATACATATATGTTTGTGTGTGTCTGTTTTCGTGTTTGTATATATTGTTTATGCGCGCGCGAGGGTCCTTACGTCGATAAAAGACACTATAACATTATATATGTACATTAACATGCGTATACAGCTATTTCTGGGACAAGAGAGATAGAGATAGAGAAAATGGAAAAACAATCGAAACGAGACAGAGAAAACCCTTGAAATATGTCATTACGAACAAGCCTCAGGACCATAGAACGTAAGTGACAATAGAGAAATCTTTGAGTAGAGAGATAGAGAGAGAGAGAGTTAGGCTAATTGGAGGCGATAAGATAATTTTTTTCGTGGTAGACGCTGGTGAACGAATGTAGGGTCTTTGGTTTTCGGGGCGTAACATGTTCTCTTAAGGTAATGGCACTACGACTTGCACGTAAGTGACTGGGAAGAAACCTGTGCGACCGTTCAGGCTGCCCTCGTACCAGTTCTCGTCGATTTTTTGGATCAGAGTGATCATATCGTTCTCCTGGAAACACACATTTTGTCGGTTCAACCATATTTCAAACTCTAAAATCGCTACAGCTACGTACACGTATGGTTTAGTAATAATGTTAACACTTTGTCTACCGGCGACGACTTCGTATTCTTCCGAAAGGTAACAACTGGGTGATCCTTGAACAATTTTATCCGTGAACCCATAATTATCTTAGGTAAAATCTTCATGCATATTATCATTTTCATATTTACTAGACCGTGGAATTTTATACAAAAAAAATATTCTAACTTGATTGTATTTTAAGCAGATAGCGGCAGCAGAGTCAAAGTGATAACGATTACTATGAAATTATAGTTACTCTTAACGAACTCTGATATTTACTTTAAATCCAAGCTCCCCAGAATTTTCTGGCTCGAAATCGTATAAAGCTGTGCAGCAAGGTTGTCTTGGCATCGGAGTCCTTGCCGGTGATTTGCTTGGAGATGGCAAGGGAGAAGCTGAAAAAATAGACCAGCTTCCATTGTCACGAGAAAACAAAAACACTTTCTAAAACTATATATAATACTATATACGACAATACTGTTACTTTAACGATCTGAAACGTGTGGTTACGATAAACTAAATATCTTTTCATAATATCTCGAATCAGCTACAGTATCAAATGAAGCACATCGCGCAATCAGCGCTAAAACAAATAGCAAATCCTTCGCTAAAAATTATGCGAGTTTTAATTCATCTGTCGCCTGTAAAAAAAAATTAAAAGTAAAGAGACATACACAGAAATTAGCGGTAACAGAAGAGATACAGTTACTGCAGAGGTGCGTGCGTTAACGACGGTACAGCAAAGAGTTAGCATATGAATTATTCTAGAGTCTCTTTTGTCACAATGCCCACCGAAAGCGGAGAAAATTTAGATCGGTTAATTACGCCGAGAGAAGGCAAGCCCATGCAAAATTTACCATTGGCAGATTGTGGCGGGTTTCCGGCCGGAAATAGCTCGAGCTGTGAGCGCTTCCCGTCCCCAGGGACTGGAGACCCGGCTCGACTTGCCCCTAAATCGTGTCAAAAGGACAGACATTCAAGTATGCGAGAGTATTCACGCAGAAGATACGAAGAGTGTGTGGTAGAAGTGTTGGTAAATGTCAGACAAAATCATGTAGTAGGAGAATGTACTGAATGGCCCCACAAGAAACGCGAATTTTTCCTTAAACACAATCACAATCATTGGACAAAATATTAGACAAGACATTTTTTAGAATCTCTAGAAAAATATATAATGATTGTAATTACATTTTTGTACTTCAGCATCCAGAAACATGAATGGAAATTCGCATTAATTATGAGATCACCTGATAACACATCCCAAACGACAATACTGCTTCGGGTTTTGTAAAACATAGTACACAAAAATCGTAAAACTCATTTTAGACCACCTTTCACTTGGAAAAAGCGAGAATTTCATCGAGGATACCGACGATATATCCAACAAGAAATTTATGAACGCAATTACGAATCTTATCTACACAGTTATCAAGAATGCTTTCTCTTTTCCTGTCTGATAAATTTGTTCTATACATTACTGACCAAATGAAAAATACTGCAGTAGGAAATAAGTAAACAACTGTATGTATTTGTACCATATGAGAATTTGTAAAACACGGCAACGTGCGAGTTAATACAAATGAATGACATTGGTTGTTGAATATTTGAAAAGTAAGTGATGGTCAAAAATAATTTCCACGATTTCACGCAATGTTTTTGATTAGTTAACACTCGAACCTGAAATACCACGGCAGATAACATTACCCAGATCATCATACACCATGTATGCACATCACATTTTCCTTCGGATGCGTCGATACGATAAAGTTCAATGACCATCCGACAACAGACAAGATAAGTGAGAGGAAAATTCAACGAGGAGAGAGTACAACAATGTATTATAGTATATGGCCAGAGTATATATAGCTATAGGACACGTAGAATCGTTGCATGACAGAGGAGATAAGAAACACACAGCCAATCCACCCGGAAGTATCATTGTCTTTGCATGTGTACGTGTAAAATCTGTTTTACCGTGAAGGGAGAAGTTCCCACCGTTCATAGCATCTGATGTGGGTATTGCATCGACGTGCAGGTCAGCCAGAGTCTTCGGCACGAACTCCAATTTTGGTTTGATTGCTGCCTCGTCTTTCCTGGAATTACGAAACCGGGAATTAAAAATCAATACCAATCGCTAACTTCAGGAATCTTGAATAGAAGTACGTACTTCTCCAGAAGGGTCTCTGTTAGGGCTCTCAAGACCTCAGTACACTGCTGGTGGTAGTCTAAGAGGGCTTCGCTGAAGGTTGCCAGCTGTGCCACTTGTTCCACCTACAGAAAAATATTCGTAATGATTAGGACACCGTGCGAGCTACATTTTCAGCCATTTTGCAGACGACAATGCCCTGATCCATTCAAATCTTCTATACTACAACTATGTATACACCTTTTCCGAACATCATGTTATCATTATCTTATGAACTTGATCAAAATGGACCCAAGCATCGTCGACAGTAGCTGAAGCACCAGCAGGAGTCAACTCACATCGTTCTCCAGCAAATTGAACATGCCCAACTGCGCTAGGTGCAGGCTCTCCGCGAACTTCTCCTCGGCCTGACGTATTTCGTCGTCTGAAAAGTGAGATCCTGCTCGCAACATTTGCGCCAGCACAAATATTAAAAGTTGCACTACTGGGTTGCATCATTGCCTAGGATAGATATATGTAAGATACGGAGGGAGAAAGAACCAGAAAGCGGAACAGAACGCTAGCGAAAGTGGAACCGGAAACGGAGTGACCTCTAAGGACCTCGATCGCGTACATCTTTTGCTTTCTAACATAAGCTAGTGCAGATATCAAGTTCGTCCAGGAGATTTGTAAAGTGATGCATTCGGCATTCGGTGTTCTCGCAGATACTTCATTATCATATGCAGGATGGTCCATTCTTATATTATACAAAGTGTCCAAAATACGTTGCTATTAAATAAAGAAGCTATTTAACAATTTATCGTGAACCACCCTGTATATGTGTATCCGTATGTCTATTTACAGTTAGGGTTACCATGTTTTAAGAAAAGTAATTCGCGACACCTCGTAACAAATGAATAACAATAAACAATCTGCTTAATCAGAAATAGCCTTCAGCCGAACAGAATATAATAATTTATTTTTTCTCAACTTTTGCAGAATAATTATTTACGGCTATTTTTCAATTGTGGAGGTCTGGCAACCCTAATTAGCTTCCCACAATGTTCTCCTTTGAAAGTGTTTGAAACAGGTGTACGCATTAGGTTGAACAGTGCTGTGCTACATACAGATATATAATACATGTCCACACTGAAGTAACATCGAACAACTTTTTGTCACTCTTGTTGCCTTCTTCTTCTGCTTTTTTTTTATTCTACTAAAAAAAGAAAGCAACAATAGTTGACATAACGTTACTCGATATTGCTTCCGCGTGGACATGGCTTAAGAGTTGGAAGTTCGAGGTCCTACAAGAGTGTAATTGTAACGGGTTCGAAAAAACGACCGTTCATTTGATTGCCACGTACCGGTGTGAAGTGACGAAGAAGTCTTTACAGGACTTCCACAATGCGGACTGCCGGATCTTTTCCCGGCTGCTAGCGAGCAAGGATGCGTCAAAGAAACAAAAATTCCTCCGGTTTGTAAACAAGGTAAACGAAAAGACACTGGGACCGACTTGGACACGCCGGTGTGGGCAACGATTAACAATCACGATCAAAACGTGCACATGCCACCACTACATGCGTGTGCAATGTATCTACAGTGACTGGGTAGTCCTTCTTTAGATTGAGAGAGGCACGTGAAACGCACCTTCGAACACAAACATTGTTATCTAAATTGTCGCTTAACCGTGGAATTTGTTTGGTTGTGTTTCACCCCTGGTGTAATGCAACCAGGGCTGTGCGATCCACTGGCCGCCATATTGTATGGCCGTCGAAACGAGAAAAAGAGCAAAAGAGATTTTTGGTTCAAGTTGCTCGCCACAGCCTTGACTGCAATTGTACATCTAGCGTGACGCATTGTAACCCAAATTGCGATTCTAGCTGATAAAAGTTCAGTTCTGCGTGGACATCAGGTAGTCATTGACGGTCTCCTTATCACAAGACGATGGTCATCGACCTGGGGAAGGTCTAAGAGTGCAAAGAATTAGGCAGAGTTAATTAGAATTATTCGTCGAATATCTTTTGGTTGTTCGAAAATAATCAATACGTTCGTGTCGAAAGGAACTCATTTGAAGACTTAATGGTTAGGGTGTTACACATTGTAAAACTACCCTGTGACGAGCAGCCCCTATGAATCAGTAGATCAAAAGTAGAAAAAGTTTGTATCGCGATCCAGATCACTGTGATTACGGAGATTGAAACCTCCCCTTTGCAATGACCCTACGAGAATTGCGATGGGAGGCAGCCCCAGAGGAGAATGACTTTTTATCAGCTAGAATCGAGATTCAGCTATGCGATAGAGAAACGCTCGCCTAATCGTGGGGCCAGCAGGTGTTTCCCGTTGTTCTGCAGCGGTGGACCGGTCGAAGGGTGGGTCGTTTATCGGTAAATGCGAATTATAATTGCAAACGCGTTAAGTTTTCGTGTCACAAGGCCGCGCGCGGCGGCAGCCCTGGCGTGTGTTGCTTAAATAAATCAATAAAGATACGCGGAGATAAAGTGTGAACACACGGGCGACGAGTGTACCTTTCGCTTGGCGTCTTCGCTTGCAATCGAAGTCGAGCCTTCGTCCCTGAAGTTTTTTCCGGTGGTGCTGAAACAAAAGGCGAGTGCCGGCCGTTCAACAAACTGGGACGACGCACCGCGCGTATGGTGCTTCTTGTTGGATATATTCGATGTTGTTCGTGGTCTCAACGAAACGAGGCCCGGGAACAACTTTTCCAATAAGCCAGGCGCGCGAAGAAGCGATCTTACCATCACTTCCTTCAGATCTTTGGTCTGCAAGTGGTGCAGCGGCTCTAGGAAGTTCTGCTTAATATTGTCGTCCAGCGAATATTTCACGTCCGCCATCTGCTTCATCGCCTCGCCCATTTCAATGAGAGCCTGAGCTACAGGAATTAGAAAAGATGGATGGGTTAAAGCGCGTATTTATGCGGCCGAAGAACTCGAGAACTTCCGGTAAAGTTTCGCTATCGTGCAAAGTGGGGCGGGACACGGGAGACCTCATTCAATTGCGACATAAATCCACTTTTTAAACGCGGTTACATCGTTCAAAGTTTTTTTGAGCAGCTATAAATTACCAACACTCGAGATTTTTAAATTCTGCGATGTTCCTTTCTTATTATAAGCGAATAACTGCTTTTACAATCTATACGCGTACAGAAAGAAACGATTTCGCTTCATTCTAAATAAATTTAAACATTTTTCCTCGGCAATATGTCAGGTGAAAGACGATACCCTAATTTTCGGAGGAAGTGGTTTAGGTTTGCAAGGTATCGTACCAAAAATACTGTCTTCTCCGAGCTTCTTGCCATAGGTGAGCATACAATCACCGAGGACGCCTTCCGGTTGCGGATAGGTCGAAGCTTTCGCTTGACCGCTGAGCTTGCTGATGCCCTTGACCGCCGCCATCTTTGCCCTCGCAGTCGGGTTCGGCTGCAGGAACTCTTTCGTTTTCAGTTGCAGCTCCTCGACGAGCTCGTACGTGACATCCGTTTTCTACGATCAAATTCGCCGCCGTTTTCAATCTTCTCCAGCCGAGCATGATTCTCATCTATCTCTCATAGAAAAGCTCTTTCTCATTCTCTCATTCTCCGCGCGCTCGATTATCTTCGCTTGCGAGGAGCTCGCGGCCGTAATCGCGGAAACTAACAACGAATTTCCCGCCTTGAACCGGGAGAGGAAATCGATCCAAGGTCAAACCAAGTACCTGAGTGCAAATGTGTGTCGAAAGGAAACCTTAAAACTGTAGACACGCGTACTCACCCTCTCCATGTCCATGAAGTCCACGTCTAGCTTAGTTCCTTCGGCGCCGCCCATCTTCTCCGTCATGTACTTTAAAAAATCATAGTTCGATTAGGGGTTGCATCAGAACGCGAAATCGTTACGTTACGCTTTCTACGAGACGACTGCCGATCAAAGAAAAATTATTTAACACCTGGTAGAAATACTCAGCTCTTTCGTGACCAGAGAAAAAAGATCGAACGTTGGAAATCGCTTTGAGCTCGCTTCTCTATTTTATTTGTCAGCCTTTTTTAAGACCAGGTGGCTGCCCATTGAGCTTTGAAGAGCTAGTAGCCCTTAAACGATCGATCATTGACGGGAGAGGATTTTTTAATAAACTTTTCAATTACAGTTGCATGTTCAGTATTACAGCGACGAGCTGTGTCGAGTAATTGAATGTCATAATTTCGTTTGGGGTAAAGGAAGCTATGCATTCTGAAAAAATAAAGATAAAAACGTAATCATCGGAAACGAAGTAATATCGAACAAATAGAAATTTCAATGTGTCAAAGGGGTCCAAAGAAAGTTGGCAAAGCGTTTGAAAATTGGACTATCATTCATTCAAGTCGACCTAAAATCTGTTAAATCGTTCATGGAAATATTCGCGCCCACGCAATAAAATTTGAATGAACAAACAACGACTGATTTTTATAAGAATTTATATAAAATAGTAAACAGCTGCATAATTAGATAAAACACTGGAACCGAATAAAATGTAGAGACTCGATCGTGTATCTACGGAAGAAAAGTCTATTTGAAACCGACGCCATTCCCTGTATCTTTATTTTGATTTTATCGGCTCGTATTCGTCGCTGCAAGGGGTGTAACCCTAAGCGAAACACTATCGCGACCCATCCAGAGCGAGGATTGCCCGAGGAATTTCGGGGGCGCATAAAAGCGGACCGGTGTCAGTTAATTGATCGTAAACCGAGATCATCCTGAAAGACGAAACTAGATTTCTTCTAAATGGCAGATAACCAAGGAAGTGTGGGTGCCAGAGATACCGAGTGGCAAGAAGTTTTGGGAATGGGAGAAAACCGTCAGTGGCAGAAAGGACAGGCACTACGGATCAATAATATCCGCAGTCAATTGATCTAAAGCGAGGTGCCTTTGAAATTTTGCCAACCGCGGCAAAAACTGACAAAAGATTCAATCTGGAATATATAGTTGAACACAGTTCTAGATCATTTATGGAGAAAACTTTCTATCGTCGAGGACGACGGACCGACGGCAATTTACCGTTATTCAAATCTGTCCCACGAAATCTACATATATATATCAAATCCATTCGAGAGAAAAAGATTTGTAAAAGAAATTCTCGGTTTAATCAAAGTACACGATTGAACATCCTCGATTACCGACGACGACAGCTGCGACGTTTGCCATTGCAATTTCGCAGTCGGTCGTTTTTTTCTGGAGGGGGATGGAACTACGCGCTCGTAATACCAAATGAAAACAATTCATCTCGTGAAACAACAATCAGTTTTTTACTCCGGTGTACCCCTCCCTAGAACTGAATGCAATTTTCCCGGGGCGTCGCGTCCCTTAATGGCCGAGAAAATGTTTCATTCATCGATTTTTTTTCATCCCTGCCCGTCGAAATCTATGTACTCCACAAAAGGGAGGAAACGCGAATTTGCACAGTCGGGATAGTACAGTTAATTGCCTTCTGGCTACGAAAGTCAGTAATTTTTAGTTGAACATGCTAGAGGAAGCGATCGATACCATAAATGTATCTATCTTCTCTCGAGTCTGAATGAAAACACATGCTCCAAGACAAAACAAAATTGAAGAAACCAATTAAAGAGGCTCGTCGACAATGCTGTAATTTTTTATACGAATATCACTCCACTCCAGTCGAACGACCTGTTTCAGATATTTCGTATTGCAATTATATCATAAATAAGCTGCAGATCTTTACGCAAATATTCACTTTTATAAATTATTTTTTCAAAATCTGAAACAAGTAAATATGTGTCGCACCGACTAGAATATTGCTTCATTTCTCATTGCTTCATTTTTCCAAACCTACACGTGTCACAAATACATAGAGGTCTACTAATTATAATGGAAATTTATTCTACGTGTAGAATGTCGAGCATCGATCAAGTGCTTTGGTAGTAAAAAGTCAAAACAATGTGAACGGCTCATATATCAGTCGGTGCTTGATAGATTCGGTGTAAAAATAAATAAAATAAAATTACAATAAATTGCGAAGATCGTGTTAGGTGTGTGAAATGAAAATGTGGGAAAATTATAGGAAGCTCTTAAGTATAGCTATTTTTTCGGCGAGGGTTAGTTGCCGGTGTAAGGTTCGTTTCATTGAAGACGAAGGGAAAGTGAGTTTGCACCGGCAGAACAACGCGGTTAATTAACTCTCATTCACGACGCATTACCTCCGCATGATCGCCGCGAACGTCCACGCTCACTCGTGAACGTTGCAAATCGAGGGAACAATATGTCGTGATAGCCGCGAAGCGTAAAAGCCAAGCAACACGATTATTTCACGAAGCTTCCGCACGACCCTGACCCATATTTAACGTTGACCCACTTGTACGATACTACACGCAGGACCATAGGTAGCGTACCATTGCCAATTAAACGTCGTCCTAGAGTAAATCTGACCCATATCCGGCCGGATACAATGTCACGTACTGTTTGACTCGAATTTATGCATATTTATGTGCGTCCCGATCGAATTGTTACTACTTTTCCGCCAAGAGACTCTAAATAAGAACAATGGGATCGACCAATCTGCTCGGATCAAGTGAATCTGGATCGATCGAATTGGAACAAGTGGATCTGGATTGTTCAATAAAAGGGTAGAGACGAGAAAAATAGCGATCGAAGTGGCTCTGACAAGAATCCCAACTCGAATAAAAGATATTTTACCCTTTTGTTCCAGAGTTTCCTTATAATTACGTTATAAGAGACATTTGAAATCTTCTGGACCATAAAATGTCACTTAGGATAATTACATTAACGAATCAAAGAAAAAGGATGACTTTGAAAGAGTTTCTTGAAAGAGGATGCAATAGAACGGACGTAATAACAAGTACCAATGCTTGTTATTGCTTGACGGGTTTCAAAAATCCAAAAAATTTAAGAAACAGACCGCGGATACTCGAAAGAGCCCAATTTCAATCCAATTAGTGGATTCTCTTTCTCGATCGAAGTACTGAACGCGTGCCCGCGTCTTTGAGAAGCGAAGTGGTTGATAATAAGTGCGTTCGCAAATGAACGTTTGATCGAGCATTTAATTTCCGTGAATAGCGAAGTGGGTTCTCGTTCGAATGGCAAAGGGGGTCTCTTGCTCTTGCTCCGTAACAATTCGAATACTGGAACAACACCGTCTCCGGGAATAAATCCCCGGGATCCGAATATATATTTTCATGAATAAGACATTGCCTCAGGATGATCGAAGTCAAAGCCACTCGTCGACTCGAGAGTATCGTCCCCCGTGATTCATTAGAAACCGAGCCGCGCCGGTTAACTTGAATTAAACCGGTCGCCGTAAAATAAACTACTCGGCAGCGCCGCTTCGAAATTATTTGCATAACTCTTTATATTATAGGCCGACATTACAATCGTGCTGTGCGCACGTAAACGCAACGAGTGATTTCGATCGATCCGTGCCCGCAATCTGGCTGCTATTATAGTGGGAATTCCAGTATGAAAAACTGGTGGGAACGCCTCCACGAGCCGGTGCGTTTCCCAGGTCGAATTTAATAAGTGTCAGTCTAAATAAGAATTAATTGTTCCACTCAAGTCGCATTATAGCGAGCGGAGACCTCTGTTACCCGGTCAGAACCGACTGCACGTCTGGAACGTCGGTCAATACGAAATCTGGTCATTAATGACTCCGTAATTGTCCGTGACTCAGCGGCGAGCACGTCCGGCGATTCGGAAGCGTTTCCAAAATTGGGACCAGCAATTAAACTGATTAACCCTTGATTTCCTTGGACGAAACTCGCTCTTGTGTCTCTAAATAGTACGCAATCCTTCATTTCTCCGTGAGCGAGCTGCAACTCGTTGCGTTCATGTAAAATGTATAACGTTCGATGGAGCATTATCGATCGAATCGAAGAGTGCAACAGAAATGGGTGAAATAATACCGGAGGATCTTTTCTACGACTATTTCTCTGCCTATTGGATACTGAAAGTAATTGTTTCTTTTATTTTCAATAAAATTTTTCTAGAGTCAATGCGAATAATTCCGCATGAGATGCGGCTGGAAACCTCAGTAGTGCTCTTCAAAAAGCACCCCCGTTACTCGTTACCGCATTACAATCAATTCACACCGAGTTCAATAATTACATAAGGCGCGGACTCTGTCGAATGTGCAATGAACACCGCCCAAGAAATGCGGAATATTTTTTCATTAGTACGCACGACGATGTTCAAAATATTTTCTTCATATTTGGCGCATACCTCGAAAACAATTCCCTCGGCCAAGAATTGAACAGAAACCATCGCGAACTGGATCGTGAACGGAGAGCTTTGAAGAAGCATAAATGCCAGTATGACACGATTTAAATGTTTTCGATATTTATGGAAATTTGCACAGAACGCAATGTGATCGATACTCGAACCACTAAAGGCTCGAACAATATACAATATGTATGCAGTGCTAAACTCGATCGGGATCTTTATTGTACTGCATTTTACAAATGCGACTAATGCATAAACATGCACAGTCTAGCGACGACGTCTCGTAGAAATTGTAACTAATTTCTCGACTATCTATCATCTGTTCGAACTGTTTCGAATTCTACCATTTGAAATTTCTGGACGGAAAAACAGAATCGATGGGAGATCTGAAAAGGTGTGCATGCATGCCAATTGATCATCATAGCTATTGTCGTTTGCTCACCTGGTTGGCCTTGTTGATCTGTTTCTTGAGCCCCGCGAACGCCATGGTGGACCGGTCTTTCTATTCACTGGCCAAAAGAGAATCTGAAACAGAGAGCGAGTTCACGGGCTTGAGAGAAAGAAATTTTCGGAAAGCAAACGGGAAGGATTGAAATTTATGACTGGCCAGTTGGCTGCACGCCAGACCCGCTCGTCCACGGACGGATGATTTTCAATGTTATTGATCGACCACGTTTTCCAGCATCATGACTTACTTCTGATGTAATAATCACCGACACGGCTGTAAGCGCGTCCGTAATCCTCTCTAATATCACGCAGATACACGAGCACCGTCGACACAACACCGGCAAGGCAGCACGGTGCTGCGCGACGACCGATCATCATTTCTAAAACAGCGAGCAAGGATATCGGCAATGATGTCGCCGCGAATTGCATCACACGGAGTCCCCGTTACGGGTCTCATTATTCCCGGCCGAGTCATCTTTTTTCTCCCAAGCAACGGTTCTCTGAACACACGGTATACACCAAAAATAGAGTGTCGCACACGCTCGACAACGTAGAGGAATTAACCGGGGCCGACCTCCCTCTTAACAAGCTTCTTAGAACGACGACGGCGGCGTGTACAGCACAAATAAGGGCAAAAGTTGCACGTAAAACGGGGGTTCACCTATAATCTTTCTGTGCCGGTGCGACACCTTCAACTCCCTTCGACAGCACCCTCGTCAAAGACAACTCCTATCGCGAAACGTGTATGCTGGGATCGTAAGGACAACAGGACGACCTCTGACAGAATCAGAGCAACCTACAGGACCAAAAAAGTGACACTCGATATCTAGAAGCTCTTCGACATCCACCACGGCCGTGCCAACTACATTTACATTGGCAATGATGAAATTCGGAGCGAAAATAGGATTCTATTAATCCAAAGTTATTCATAAAAAAATTCACAGGACCAAAAGATTCAGACTGGATATCTAGAACCTCATCAACATCCACCACAGACGTGCCAACTAAATCTACATTAGTAGGAATGATGAAATTCAAAGGAAAAGCAGAACTCGCCTAGGTACAAGCTATCTGGGCTACGAGGACGAAAGGACAACCTCGAATAAAGTCAGAAGATCTCAAGAGACCAAAAATTTGAGTCTCAATCTCCAGAGGACCTCGAAGAATGACTATGAATGTAGAAATTACTTTTGCATGAGCGAAAATATTCAACTCCACGGAGAATTCGCCGGATTCGAAGCTGTCCGGGTTTAAAAAGGGATCTCTAAAAATAAAAAAAATTACATCTGAATCTTTAACAACTACGATCGTACAACCTCATGTTCCAGAAACCAAAATGTTACCATTTCGTGGGAAAGCAGAATTCCCGGGTTGGGAGCTAAAAGGTGAAAGGTGACATGACTTCGACAGGGATCTCGCGAACGTCACCGCGAACGGCAGACCCTACGATCGGGATAGTATAGTGGCACACAATAACACGCGGTTCTCTACAAATCCCTGAAGATTCGAACGCAGGATGTCCGGATGTCGGATACGTAACCCGGGAGCGTGTTTTCACTTTGAAACGTTCAATCACTGATCGAGGCAACGAGGCGACACGGAGCTGACGAATTGTGTAACAGGCTTTGATGGACACGGTGTACCCTGGAAGGTAACCTGGGAAGATACCCTGGAAGGTTTCCCTGTGGAGCTTGCACAGCACCGGTGACAAATCGTGCGAGATCCTCAAGGATTTCCGGAGGGGATGCGAGTCGGAGAGCGAAATCGACCTTGGATCTGTGTTCTCACCTCGTGCGTGCGAACGGCAGGATTCGCGACACCCTCGCTACGTAGAGGGAGCGATGAGATGTTCGTCCAGGGAGAATGCTAGCGACCAGGGTGCTCGCCGATGTACTCCAGCCGTCTACAGAACCAGCCGCGTGGACCACGAGCACCGCGAAACACCACCGACTCGTACGTGGTCGGTTTTGCACACTGCGCCTCTTCCTCAAGGGGTAGTTTTCTAGCTGACGATCGATACCCGGCTACGAGTCAGCCTTTCCGTCTCTCTCTCCACCGCAGTCTCTCTCTCTCTCGCTCTCCCACCATCTAGCCCTTTGCTCTCCTACTTCCCCCACAATTTCCTATCTCGCTCTCTCTCTCTCGTACCTCCCTCCCTCCCTCCCACCCCAGCTCGGCACAACTCGGCTCCGACCTTCTTTCTCGTTTTTCCTTTCTTCCTTTCCTTCTTGCTCACCAGCCACTTCCTTCTGCCTCTCGATTCAATCTTTTTTTCCTTCCCCTCTGCTTCCCTTATCAGTCCCCTCCCCCTCCAGCACCGCCTACGTCCAGGGAAGTCCATCCTTCCCGATGTCCTCCCTCCTTGTCCCTCTCCCTTTCTTTCACGAAGTCCCACCACTTTCCCTTCTTCCCTTTCATCGCTCCCTTTCTCAGTGTGTACCTGTGTGCTCATCCATCCACGCTTTCTTCGGCCCACCGACACAAAATGTCGCGTTACTGCTAGTTCGCCCCGGTTTTTTTTACTCCGTTGAAGCCCCTACGCCCCCGCATACACCTAATTGTGTACCTTCTGATGCTAAACGTCGCCGGGGACAACCCCCGAGCGAACTTATTCACGCGAAGATGTTCACCGAGAACGAGCCGAGACTGATCGTCCAGAGGAGATGTTTTTCCGCGGGATTAACGGCCCCTTTGAGGGATCTGCTCGTTTTCTGAAGAATATTGTTTTAGGAAGACAATCGAATCTTCTTGCTCTTCTCGGATAGTATAAAAGTATAGTGCAGAGATAGCAAGCTATCGAGCACCCACAAATTGCATTAACCCTCGAACAGCTATGCACTCTTATAATTATGCAGTTGATAATGTTTAAGACCAATCAATGTCTTATGTATCAATGGTTTAAAATCATGCTTTTCAAGGCAGGTACTTCTTATTGGCACGTTAATCTTTTTAGTACATTAATCATTCTAATATATTGAAAAAGTCTTGTAATCTTTCTATTGTTTTAAATTGCACCAACTCATTTATGTCATTAATGCATCAAGTCGTCAGTCTAGTTATTACAAGTCATCTAGTAAACGGAGCTCCCTGGAGATTAGATGGAACTAGCAACTCAGTCCCTTTTTTTTTGCTGTTCAGTTTATAGATCCTCGGAAACTCATGATCTCTGCACAGTACACGCAATTATTCGTAGTTCGACATGCTTTCTGGCATGTCTGGATAGCAATGGCCAGTTGGAGAAAATTTTGGGAGGTTGTGGGAACAGGAGGGGTGAATAAAGTAGAGCAGTTGAATGCGAAGAATGGAATCCCAGAAATCAATTCTCTATACCTTTTAAAGGGTGAAATATATTAATCCCGTGTCTTCCACCCTCCGAGAAGCGTTCAAGTTTTCTTGGAACGTTTCGACAACCCTGTATGACGAATCGATAGTTCTATTTTATTGTTTGCAGCTGTGTACATACTGCAATATATTTCAATGGAAATATGGAATTTGGTGTGGAAGTGACACCGGGTTCGAATATTTTTATGACCCAGTTGTCGATGTTTTAGTACGGTTCAAAAATGATTGAGAGATTAAAACTTATTGGGTTTATCGTGTTTTTAGCCCTTGGGGAGCAGCAAACCGCTGCTCACCCTCGAAAATGAGGGAAGCGTCCGAAGAGCAGAGAGCAATAAGAAAATTCGAGAAATGTTAACGATGTCAAAGTAAGTTCGAAATGATACTCGATTTATTTTATTACCCGAATACCCCTGTGTAACATAAATGTTCATAAGCTAAAAAAATAATTTTTGGAGACGCTTGAAACAGTTCGCCCGGCGTTTTCAGACATCTTTAGTCACGATGTTACTATCAACCGATATCATTCTGTCGTTTTGTACGCCCCCCATGCTATTGACAATGAGTGTACATCCGCTGTAGAAGCCCACTCCCACGCTTCGTGAAAAAATTTCTAAAAATATATGCCGCTCCGGCAGGAGGCCATAAATTGGCCAAAAAGGACACGAGTTGCCGTTTCCAGTTATTTACTCGAGAATAAGCAGTAACGCATAGAACAACGTGGGCCTCTTTCCGTTTCCACAATTTTTCATTTGGAGCGTGACCGATTAATCGAAATTTTGTTGATATTATCAGTCGATAAAGTTGCCACGCTATCGAAATAGGTTGGTTCCCCTGTTAACCTAGTTCTTTTTATTTATTACTATTGATTCGCGACAACTAGGAACACGTTCGTTTCAAAATTATCGCGAGCAATGAAAGGACAATTTACTGCTCTGGTAATATCGATCGACATGAAAATGAAAGAAATGGGAACGGTCGAGAAGGAAAACGTCAACGATTCGTGCTTTAATTAGATTAAGAGGGAAATTCAATAAGGTCGTAGATTTAGGTACCACGGCGGATTAGATTTCGTATAAAATTCGATGATCCCCGTTTTTTTTTCTCAAGAATTCCACAAGTGTGCGTAACCATCCGTGCACATTACGTTTTCGTAATCGGGTTCATCGACGAATATTAAATTACTCACAATTAAACTGTTATTAGCGACATATAAATGATCCCATTACGCGCGACTTCTCGTTTCACATAACAACATTAAGAAAAAGTGGCAAAGAGTACACGCGCCGTACGATAAAAATGATAATTTCTTTGAATTATGCACGTTTCGTTATGTGCACCGATGCACCGAAATTTGAAATTTCGATAACGATAGCAATAGCACACGACCAATCACCGATGCGTATGTGTATCGACTAACAATAAACATGGCGTCTCTCCGATATTTGTTACAATCTAATATACACTGTTTATTTTACGATTCTAATATTAAAACAAATGCATCGGCTTACCGTGTGAAGGGGACAATCGAAAAATCGACGAGCATGCCAGTCAAGTGTACCAACTAATCAATCAGACTTACTCATATAACACCAATTGATTGAAAACCAACTAATACAAACATTTCTAGGGCCGATTAATTAACTACGACGCTTACAATTGAATTAATAAATTGTAGTTTACGTTAATGCACTCACCGCACTAAAATTTAGTGAGAACAGCACAGTATTTCAGAGAAGAATCAAGCTAACCCCCAGCCACGGGTTTGACACAGACGACAGCTGTTTCAAGTTTCCATTTGTAACGATAGAGAGCTCTCGTAACTACTTGTTATGGCGGCTAATTTGAATATTTTATAATATCCATTTCGATTCACCGATAACAATAGATAGCAATATCTTAATAGTTTACAAATTATTTGGTTTCTGTCGAAAGAAATAATTAATATTCTTTTTGAACTGTGAACTGTGAACTCTTTGAACTGTATATTTGTTCGAAAACATTCTGTACATGCTATCAACTCTACAGAATTTTAAAATATTCTGCTATTGCTCCTTTGAAAACGATTTTATTAAGGAATGCCTCCTCTTTACAACCATCCTTGAGAAATGAATTTACAATTTTTCGTTGCCGTTGTATGACACTATGAATGAAAAATCTGCTAATTAAATCGATTTTTATGTAATCGATTCAATAGGGAACTGATATATACATTGTTGGTAACATAGAAGTCTGTATTTTCATAAAAGAGACAGCGGGAAACGTTATAATTAAATATTATAAATTATAGATGTAGTATATATACATATATACATACAAGTATCTATATATACTGGTTGTAATCTATCACAAGTTCAATGTGAAAAACGTGATAAAATACAATTGTTGATTGTAATTGATAATGAAAAATTGTAATCGTTAAATTGTCCAAGTCTGACATATAGTGATACTTTATTATGATTATATATACACTGGTTACAACAAATATTTACATACACTCACTTTCCTTAACTTTACGAAGTTGTATACTTATATTATAACAGTTTGTGTAAGTGCTTACTATCTTTTAATTGCAGTATTTGTTATGCAATACAATATAAATGTTACATGATTTATCATTACAGAGTGTATATTTACAAGTATACTATAGAGCCCGAATAACAATAGGATTTCTCAAGTGGTTGCTACTCGTACACGTTGAAAACAATTTTCGCTAAAAAAAAAATAAGTTCGAAATGACATTAGTTTCCTTTCTCTTGTTTTATTATCAACATTATTAGTACAGTGAAACAGCTAATATTATACAATAAAATAGTGCCGTTTTACAGTAGATCGCTGTAAAGCTTTTTTTTACACGTAGTATAGCGTTTGACTGAATAGATTCGTCCTTTCTTTCTTTTCAGTTCAACTTGCTCCTTTTTCATAGGGTTATATAAAACTTGAGTTGTTTATCTATTTCTGGATTAAGAGTTGACATCATTTGATTAAACTGGTTCTCTCCAACTATGCCTCTTAATGTAAGTAACTGTAATACAAATAGTATAAATAATAATAGTATAGATAATAACAGACTTAGCCACACAAAAAAATCTTATATTTTACCTGATTTTGAAATGTATCTTTTAATGATATCGAGGTGATAACATCTCCAAGGGCTAATCTTCTCTTCCGCTGTTCATGTCCGTTGCCGTAGTCTTCGTCCACGTGTTCGGATACGTTGGATTGTCCACTAATTGTTAAAGAGCTAAGAATTGAAATAATGTCTTATCTTCGCTGCATCGTCTATTATACAGGGTGAGTCAATACAGATTTTATTACATTTCATTAGACTACCATATAGCATTGCAGAAAGTACATTGACCTTGAAGAAACTCAAAGATTCCTCGATATCTCCGAGAATATAAGATATAAAATATGGAATTACATCGGCCTGATAGTTAATTTTAAACATTTCTAAATACAACTGATAAGAAACGAACCATTCTAGATACTAGGCTCTTATTGACTTACCCTGTATGATTATTAAGCGTAATTCTGGCCAACTTACTCAATAGCGAATCCTATGTAGTCATATTCTAAGTTATCCAATTTGGTTAGATCGTTAAGAGTCTCGACAATGTTAGATATTATTTGTGGGAAATGTTCAAGCACACTCGGAGGACTGTTCGCCCCAAGAAGCGAACAAAGTGCAAGTGCTAATAATTTGCGTCTCTCTGGCTGGAAGACGACTTGCATTTGATTAACCCATACACGTATGATCTTCCCAAGAACCTCCTCTTCGCGCGTTTCATTTGCGCCTATCTTTCTGGTTAATTCGCTTATTACCTGATCAAACAGTTTCATTGATTACAATTAAATACATTTCGAAAGGTAACAAAATTGGACGTATATAAAAGATTACCTGTATAAAAATATCTTTATAAAACCACAAAACTCTTGCCACGATTATTAGACATATAATCATCACTTGTATAGAGTCCTCTTCCCTGTACACGTTCCTACCAAAATCAAATGATTTCATGCAATTTATTTGTTATTGATGTGTTTTTTCCTTGTCTCTCATCTCTCTATACTCACTCGAATACAGTCACCAAAGCAGGCTTAATTATTTCTGCACCTTGTCTAGCCGCTGCGCACATGAACGTTTCGAATACCATAAGAACCATGTATACTCCTTCCGATCTCAAGTCGCTCATGATCGATTTAAGAGTTCCGACTACCAGTTCCCCTCTTTGACTTAAAAATTCTTGCGGACTTAGTATTACGTATGCTTCAACTATCTCCAAACATGATTCTAGATTCTCTCCGGATTGTTCTGTAAAAATATTCACAGTCGTACAATATTCTGATCGTGAATAATCATTTGAGAAGAACACACAGAAATATGTATTTACCAACCTAGCAATGCACATAGATTCCTAGCCAAATCCATTATGGCTGGTGTCGGTGCAG
The DNA here is from genome assembly GCA_028455595.1 of Lasioglossum vierecki. Lineage (NCBI taxonomy): Eukaryota > Metazoa > Arthropoda > Insecta > Hymenoptera > Halictidae > Lasioglossum > Lasioglossum vierecki. The sequence goes on from CM052336.1 coordinate 15,513,389, forward strand.
GTGTATTCTCCAGTAAAGCTGACCATAATCGTAATCCGTCTTCTAACAAATAAACATGTTCTTCTTGATTGACATCGCAACTGAACGCGACTACACCTATCACCAGCGGTTGCAGTATAACACTTTCAGGACCTAAAGCCTGTTTTTGAAAAGGATATTAATATAAGTAAGACGAAACGTTGAACAGAATCGGTAAAACAATTCAAGAGCGTGTACCACCTTCTCTAAATGTACAAGTGCCGTGATGACAGCACATCTCAGCATAGTATGTTGATCAGATTGCTGCCAGAGGGTTGGTAAATATGAATTAAGAACCCCAATGTGTGGGTTTATTTCGCTGCCCACACGTTCGATTATAAATGATAACACATACAAAACACGCACCTAGACAAACAATAATATATTACATTCGTTAAACGTGATTTTTATCGGCGATGCATCTTCATACCTTAGTATCACTCTCCGTCACTTCTTTCAAGAGAGAAAACAATAATGTACACGCTGGTTCCAAATAAGGAGAAAACTCTTCTGGGTTAAATTGAAAATCGTCTATTACAAGTTTCAAGGCATCGCTAGCTGCCAAACGGACCCCCAAATCATCTTCTGAGCTTAGAACTTCGAGCATAATTTCATACACTTTTGGTCTTAATTCTCTGCTTAGTTTGATACCTACGATATTCATTAGACGATATTAATTAGATTGATGGAAATTTCTGGCACACCTCTAGTAATAATTGATGAATTTACTTACTCGACCACCGTCCAATAAGCCAGCATACTCGTCTTCTAATAATTCTATAATTGTTATTCCGAATCTTCAGCTCTTCTATCAAAGTGGTTGAGAACCATTGATCGAAATTTACCTAAACCATGAAAACACTTTGAAATCTCATTCAAAATGAGTAATTATCCATTGAAACACATCTTTCGTCGTCGTACCTCATCATATAAATGAAAGGCAGCCAGACCAACAGCATTATACACTGCATCTTTTAATAAAATAGCATGTAAATTGTTTGGATCGACAGGTTGGTGGTGCCTTTGCATTAAATTGACCAAAACTGGTGCAATAATCTCGCTAAACTGACGGATAATACTGGCAAACACGGACTCCGAACATGGCTAAAAATAGAATATTGATCATAAAACAACTGAATATCTTCTAATAATTGTATCATTAGCGTTATAAGAGAGTATCGGATTACAAATGATTTGAGCATTTACCCTTAAACTTAATTCTCCGACTTCATCGAAAACTAAAATCAATGTTGTAAAGAATTAGTAGCGATCGTTAAAGATCTATATATGCACGAACTCGTAAATAAATACTTACAGTAGTTTTCTGGATCTGTATCCCACAACTCCAAATCAGCAGGAGTTAAGAGGAAATAATGCGTCACAAGTTTCGAGCAGATATCTGTCAATATTTCAGGGGTAAAAAGCTCTTGCCTCAATTTGATACATTCAGGCGGTTCCATGACCCTTCTCCTAAAGAATCTCAGGGGTGAATATGGCATTAATACACGTTTTAACAAATTTAAACATTGAAGAGTAAATCCCTCGAATGTTAAATTTTGACCGGCGTCTGTAAAACAGTAAAATACAGAGAACTTTACTGTGGTTGGCATCAGTTGAACTTGGCCATATGACCAATGCATTTCGATGACCCCTATCAACACTTTAACCAAGAGAATTGTAAATTTGTCGCACGTCTCTAGTTGTATTCCTCTCGAGGTTAAGGTCTTTCCTAGAATTAGAGACACAATTAAATCAACTCAGGTTTTACTCATTGCATGGATCGTATCAGGAACAAAATATACTAACGGCACTCGAGGCAGGTTTGCGCCCGTTCGAAAAGAACTTCTAAGAATAATTTAGCTTCTTGCGATATGGAAGCAGTTTCAAACCCGTGTAAAATAAGTTGTCTAAGTATTCGTAATAAAAGTAACGCTTTCTCTAAAGCTTCCTCTATCTGATTCGTGTCTGCTCCATTCGATGCCAGTATGAAAAATGATTCGGTATAAGTGTTCCATAAATTCAAAATAAAACTGAACACATTAGCGGTTAGTTCACAGAAGTATCGTCTGTCCGGTGGCAAACATTTAGAAGCTAACTCCTTAATAACATGACGTAATGTTAACAGTATCCTGTGCTGGGCCAACGGATTCTGTCCTCTTACACCATCCAGTAACGTTGGAATTAATGTACCCCATTCTCTAGGACAATCATATCTGTAAAACATCAATCAATTTCATTGTTTGCTTCACCAAAAGAAGGAATAATTAATTCGCCTAACAAATTGTTACCTTGCGACTTTAGCAATAACATCTGCCAATTGTACAGCTAATTGATTTACAGGTTCTTCAAAATTTGATATTAAACATTGCCTAAGGAATTGTTTCTCATCCTCTGCAATCGCACTGAAATAACAGCTTATGTTATTTAATCCCATAATGAAATAGTACAATAGAATACGAATGACTAAAATAATACTTACTTTGGTGCATAACTTCTCCAATATCTATCAACGCCATTCTTAAAATACAAAATTGCCATCCATCTAATATTAACAGTCAAGGAATGATTAGAGAATACGTTCTGAAAAAAAAGTTCTATTAATTTTATGTTTGTTATGTTTTACATAATATCAGTGTATAAAAATTACATAATACTAATGTTTTTGTTACACATATATAGTTGAACCTCGGCGAGTTAACCCTTGTAACTCAAAGATTTTAGCTATTCCCTTGAGACTCTAGGTATTATTGGGAGCTGAAAAGAAGTTTCCTCAGTCAGCACAAGGGCAAGGAGACTCTCTCGCTTGGCACACCTATCACCACTATCGATGCTTCCATAGTCCTAATGTTTAGGGTTCAACAGCATATGCTACATAGTATGTGTAACTGTTTAGCCAATATTTTGCTAGAGTCTAAAATATGTGTGACTCGGGCGTGCCTTTCCCACATTCCTTCTTTTCAGCTCCTAATAATACTGAGGTTCAACCGTACATATTCCATGATACGTTCTGCAATATTAATACAATCATGGATTATGCCACATGCACATTAAGCATACAATTTCCACTGATTTATTTATTTGAACGACTTACAAATAATGTAGTATAGAACCCTCTTTCAGTTTCCCACTGTTCTAATGTTTGTTCAGCAGGCTTTAAAACATTTGGATCTTGGCTACCTGCTTGTTGAAGCACTTCTATCACTGAGGCATCCATATCTTTCTACTAAACAAATAATATACCATGAAATCATTTAAACAAACGACCAGAAACTTACAATCTATTCTTATACTAAACCTAAACAACCACACTTCGCTCGCATTGCTTTAAAAACTGGTCTACATTATTAACAAACATGTGTTAAAGATACTTGCTTTCGTTAACGTGTAACCCTAACACGAAGTTTGAAAAAGTATTTTCGCGGTACATCTGCGTGTTACGAAGACCGCAGAGAATCGAATATTTCCTGTTATTATACTACTTCTGTTTAAGAAACGTTCGTTTCCCTTGTTCCGGGTGATCAGTCCCTAACCTATAAAGAAATACGTTGTACATGCCGAAATATTACCTCGCTTATACCAGGGTTTGTAGAATTATTTTCGGTAAACTCCATTTATCACAAATATCTATGTATTAAATCGATACATAACGAAAATTATCGAAGACACAGTACATCAAAATGTTACACACGCCCACAAGTCGGCATTTCAGAACGCTGCCTCCCTCTTCTATCTTTCGATTTCTATAAAATTCGCTGGTAACAGTTGCAGTATTACCTTCGTAGCGTCGTGCAATTCAACTGATAGTGCACGACACTATGGAGGACGGACAACAGTTTCCCTTCGACCTGATTAGCTAACGGCTCGCCGCTGCTATAGTGCTGCCATCGCGAAAAAAAATCATTGAGCCTTTCACGGAGACGAAACTCCCGCGTTTTTCAATTATCAATTTCCAGTATGCATGCGTCCATAAATATTCTTTTTAAATTATATAAGAACTGCAGAGAGGATACTGAGAACTGTTACGAACTTATGAACCCAGCCAACCAAAAATCCAAATCTGGACGGCATCAGGCGCAGTGATGGTATTGCGGGCGCTTTTCGCGCGCATGCGCGACGATTTTAGCCTCAGACGGCCTCAGTGAAGTACGAAGATCGGGTAACTTGGACGCCCCGCTAATTTCGCAAAAGGGTATAGCCGGATAGTTTCCCACTACTTTCGCCTCAATAGCTCCCCACAAATTTCGGACGTAGACACGTCCCTGACAAAACTCGTTCATGCGCGCGAAAAGCGCCCACAATACCATCACTGATCAGGCGCACGCATATGCCGACCTACTGTCGTCCATAGGACGAGGGATTTGGACATGAGTCTGAGATCGGCGTAATGTCGGCATCAGGACGAGAAATCTGCCTTTGCGGCAGCACCGTCGCACTGATGTAGCATCGTTTTACAGGACAGCACCGTCGGCGAGGGTAGGTTGTACTAATGTGGCAGATGTCGGCGAAATAAATATCGCCTAAGAATTTAAAAAATTATATTCAAAAATATTGTAGAGATAGTGGGTCGAAGGATTCCAAATGAACAAAAATATCAGGGAATAATTCAAAATATTATATTTTTAAATTAATTTTCATTAGTTTTCTTTATTGAATTCTTACAAGTAGGAAATCTCATTTCTTCGAACACATGTTGTTTGGGATTTCTGGCAGAGTCTGGACGGTGACCATATTTTCCTGCTCCTTCAGGGTAACTCGAACATCCATGTATGATTAAATAATCTGGAAAAATATTTACATACATCAAAATTCACAGTAAATTGTGAAGAAACATCGTATACTATGAAATAAATAGATTTTTACAAACCTTGACTTCCACGGACACTGCTCATTCTTTCGCATTACTCCTGGGGCACGTGTTCATCTGCTACACAGAGCTGCCAGACGGGGCGCTTTTTTCGCGCATGCGCGACGATTTTAGCCTCCGAAGGCCTCAGTCGAGTACGAAGATTGTTCAAAATTGAGCCAATCGTGCCTTGAGCAGCTGCGAGTGTAGATTGGACAATGATATGCCAATCTAGGCCGGCTTGGCTCAAGTTTTGGCTGGTTAGCTGGGAATTTATTACATTTAGTTCGCGATTTGGGTTGGTGCGATTTTAGAATGGCGCTAAATTTAAATTATACGATCGAAGCAATGACAAAATATTGTTAAATTGATAATTTAACTATTGATTGTTATGGGATACGACGATTATAAACACTTGGTAGTGCTCATAATTATTATCTTTGTTAAACGCTGGTTATGTAATTTTAAAGGGCCACTTAGAATAATGGTCAATAATAATTGAAATTGAATCCTCTGTGTTCGTTGCTTCTTCTTTTTTTCTGAAGAACTACGCATTCCTCGATGCGCGAGAGAATGGTGGGGATCTAAGTACGTCGCGATAGAAATCGCGAAACGCGACACTGTGGAGGTAATACTGTATTGTCAAATTCTAAATCATCTTATCGAGACGTAATCTTTGAATTGTATCTATACTTTATACATTCATTCGACAACTATGTTATCATTTATTATATTCAACTTTGTGTATTCAATAGTAAAGTCATCTACTTAACAATTTACTTCATTAAAACCTATTCATTTTTAGTTTAATTTTTTCACAAACAAAGTGCAAAAAAATGAACGCTTTATTTCAAAGAAAATCACGTACGAAGTAGTCTGAATACAGTAGTTTGATATTTATTTTTATCGGATATGAGTTTTGTGTATCATTGTTTTTCTGTGTAATGTAATTTTACAATGTATTAGAGATGTAATTGAATTTATGGAAGTGTAATCTAACGATTATCAATACATTGGCACGCGGCAATGTATTTTTAGTTACGTTAAATATTTAATAGTCGCTTGAATAATTTTTAGACGCTACTATTAATACAGCGATGACCAAATTATTTATTTATATTTTTAGTTTAAAATTTCATTTCATTTGAAACGGATATCCGGTGCGCGCACTCTAGCGTCCACACGGCCACACGGATCGACCACTTTCTTTCCGTTCATGGCTCTCGGGACTGTTTCATAGTTGTCACGATGAAGGTACGAATCCGTAAATATTTCGAGCATCTTAGAAAAATTACGAACAAGTAAACATAAGATTTGTACAATAGATGACTCTGTGTAATTTTTCATAAACATATTTTCGCAATTATTCCATTATTCGCAGTTTTACGTGTACATGTTCTGCCAGGGGACAATGATTTGAAACATGTAATGCTGTTTCACTTAAATGTGATAGTTGTATCGAGTTTAATTGTTGAAACTAATAATAAATAAAACCATGGACATTAATGTGATCATAGAAACAAATAATTAATATATTATTTAATTGTCATTAATACACCGTAGCGCTCGTTAACCTCAAAAACGATCACTGACGTTATCTTTTATTTTGCAATCTAATGTTTACATTTTCTAACTTTCAGCTGAACGTATCCTATCCAGCGACAGGATGTCAAAAACTGTTCGAAATCTCAGATGAGCACAAGCTCAGAATATTTTTCGAAAGGCGCATGGGCGCTGAAGTGGAAGCTGATGCCCTAGGTGATGAATGGAAAGGATACGTTGTCCGCATTTCTGGTGGCAATGATAAACAAGGTTTTCCTATGAAACAGGGTGTCCTGACCAATGGTAAACTATCAGAATAATTATTTTGTTATTGTCACAGTCACAATGCTCGGACTAGTTATAATTTTGAACAACTATGAATAGGACGCGTCCGTTTACTGCTTTCAAAGGGACAATCCTGCTATAGACCAAGGCGTGACGGTGAACGTAAACGTAAATCCGTGCGCGGATGCGTGGTAGATGCCAATTTGTCTGTACTTGCACTGGTTATTGTCAAGAAAGGAGAAAAGGTATTAATTACTATTAGATTACGAACAAAACTTTACCCATGTTGTTCAGGGTGTATCGAAGAACTTTGTTATTGTGTCTTGAGATACTATCGTATACATGGGAGATTAAATTTCGTTTGAGATTTGAGAATGAGTATACGTTACTTTTGTACTTTTTTCTCAGTGTACGAACGAGACATTGTAAACATTTCATTTTAAAAAACTTTTCTTTATGTAAATTAACTGAACCTTTCTCGTAGGAAATCCCGGGTCTGACTGACACCCATGTGCCACGTCGTTTAGGACCTAAAAGAGCAAGCAAGATTCGCAAACTCTTTAATTTGGCAAAAGAAGACGACGTGCGTCAATTCGTTGTAAAAAGGCCGATTCAGAAGGAAGGCAAGAAGGAACGTCTTAAGGCACCTAAAATTCAACGTCTCATTACTCCACTTACTTTACAGGTATATATTGTCTCAATTATAATTTTATCAAAATTGTTGAAGTTGCAGTATATCAACAGAGTTTCTGTTATTTTCACAGCGTAAGCGACATAGGCTAGCACTGAAGAAGAGACGTTGTTTGGCTCGCAAACAGCAAGCAGCTGACTACGCAAAATTGTTAGCACAGAGACAAAAGGAAGCAAAGAACAAACGCCAGGAAGAATTGAAACGAAGGCGTAGCGCTTCTATGCGGGACTCCAAATCGTCCAATCAGTCAGCGCCCACCACACAAAAATAAAATGACTGCAGTGTTGTATTTACAATTTAATAAAAATACTTTCACCTATTCTTGTATTAGTTTTCTTCCTTGTTCGTTAAAGTATGATGGAAATGTTTGAAATCTCCAATTAATTTTAATAGCGTGTAAGATTAGCTCTAAATTCAGTTTATTTCGTATCATTAGCTTGACTATTCTCTCAGCTGTAAGAATTATACTTAAAGTTTAGTTTAGATTAATGTTTTTGTTCCTATGTCAAACCCGTTACCTCTTTAGAACCGGTAATGATGATCCACTACGGTATAAATAGGCCTCATTTTCAAATCGGTATTTCAGACCGTGAGACACGAAACCCCATACGATGATTGGTCTACTCTACTCCAATACCTCGTCTGTGGTTACATGAAAACGTTCCTTGCTCCAAAAGAAACACACGTGTACACCTAACCAATTATCAAAACATTCGACAGAAGTGATCAGGATGCATATGAACTTTATATTGAAAAATTAGGTTTAAAACCTATATAGAAGATTGAATTGCATAAAAATAAATATTACATAACTGTTATTACAAAATAGAAGTACATTACAATAAAGGTAGGTGACGTTCCTTCATGTTATCGTTTTTATTATTATGTCATTCTTTCTATCGCTCTATTCACAATATGTATAATTTTAATTAATCGATCGACGAATCAACATATACAGCTATAAAATTACGTTCTTTCTCTTTAGATAAAATGGCGAAGTCAGGGGTTGGAAATAAACCTCCTCGCAAGGAGGGATTTAATCGTTCTAAACACAGCATGAACCCGGACCGACCCACAGAAGGACTGAAGGGTGTCGCGAAAATACGATCGAGAGCAACGATTAAAAGGTTGCAAATGTACCGTAACCAAAAGCCGAAGCGCGATCGTACTGGAAAAATAATTAGCCCGGCACCGTTCCAAGGATGGCAGCCTTCTGGTACTATGTCTCGTGTAGAACCTTCGCAGAGATGGTTCGGTAATTCAAGAGTAATATCCCAAAATGCCTTACAAAAGTTTCAAGATGAACTAGGGAAAGCTATGAAAGATCCTTATAATGTTATTATGAAGCCTACGCAATTGCCAGTAACTCTTCTCCAACAGAAAGCAGTAAATGCGAGAGTACACTTGTTAGACACAGAAAGTTTCGAAAGTGTTTTCGGCCCGAAGAAATTAAGGAAAAGACCTAATCTAACAATATCATCTTATGACGAATTACAGAAATCAGCAGAGGAAAAAGAGGAGACATACAACAAAGAGAAAGACACGAAGGACATAGATCTCGTGCGTCCTGATACTGGAATGAAAGATGCGCAAAGAGACTGGGTGATGGCAGCTGGACAGAGTAGAAGAATTTGGAATGAATTGTATAAGGTCATAGATTCGTCCGATGTTATCTTACAGGTCCTAGACGCCAGAGATCCTTTAGGAACCAGATCTCCTCCAGTAGAAAAATTCCTCAAGGAAGAGAAGCCTCACAAGCATTTAATGTTTATTTTAAACAAAGTAGACCTTGTACCGACTTGGGTCACGCAAAGATGGGTTGCGATTTTGAGCGCAGAATACCCAACAATAGCATTCCATGCTTCAATGACTCACCCATTCGGTAAAGGTTCATTAATAAATCTGTTGAGGCAATTTGCAAAATTACACATAGACAAGAAGCAAATCAGTGTAGGTTTCATAGGCTATCCCAACACGGGAAAAAGCTCGATTATAAATACTTTAAGATCGAAGAAAGTATGTAGTGTTGCACCAATAGCGGGTGAAACGAAAGTATGGCAATATATTACTCTAATGCGCCGTATTTATTTAATAGATTGTCCAGGTGTAGTGTATCCATCAGCAGAAACTGATACAGAGAAAGTTTTAAAGGGTGTAGTAAGAGTTGAACTTGTTCAGGACCCAGATGATTATGTCGCAGATGTATTGTCGCGGGTAAAGCCCGAATACATACAGAAAACCTATAAAATAACAGAATGGAGCGATCATATAGATTTTCTGGAGAAATTAGCTCGTAAAAGCGGAAAATTATTGAAGAAAGGGGAACCAGATATTACTATAGTTTCAAGGATGGTTTTGAACGATTGGCAACGTGGTAAATTACCATTCTATGTACCACCCCCTGGGTTTGAAGAACCCTTATCAAAGACGAAAGTCAGTAATGAATCGTCTGCAGAAAAGAACGATACTCAAGAAGAAAATGACAGTGTTGATGCAACAGAAAATCAAGAGGCGGGTGATCGACCAAAACTTGATTTAGCTGTGACACAAGATTTTAGAAAAATTCGAGTTGGTTTGCCATATTCGAGGGATGATCTTAAAGATGATTTATGTAGCGCGAATACCGAAGAAAATAGTTCCATCGTGTCAGACATGGATTACAACAATGCTGATGAAAGTCAGGAAAAATCTACTATAGAATTTGAAGAAGAAGAAGAAGAAGAAGAAGGATCGAAGGAGAAAGAAGAAAGTAGTAACAATTCAGAGGATGAAGATGAAGAAGCAGATAACGATTATTGTGATGGAGAACTTCGTCTTCCTTTAGAAAAAGACACCTTACTGCAAAACGCATACGAGACAATAGAAAATGAGTATGATTCCAGCGATAGTGAGATGCTTGATACAAAGGCTAAATCAGGCAGCGGTGCATTCAAAGTTTCTACTGTATCCACTGCAACAGAGAAATTAACAGCAGCAAAGAAAAAATTAACAAGTAAACAACGGCGAGCTATAGATAGAGCTAACAAACGGAAGAAGATTGGTAGCAACTTCTACGAAGTTACTAATGTTAAAAATAGAAATAGAAATAGAAGGGTTCCTAAAGTTAAGAGAAAATAATTTATAGGTGATTAGGATTAGTGTATTTAATTTTGTTGAATTAAAAGTATGATGAATTGTATGCTTCAAAAAAATATGTATTTTATACAATAAATAAATTTATGAAAACAAATGGACATTTCGAAATTTTTGAAATCTCAATTCACGTGGATATGAACATAGTCGAATATGATATAGTTCCTCTTTGATACTGCAGAGGTCTACTGTGTTTGACATTCGTTTCACATTGTATATAAAGTATATGTATGTATGTGCGTTTCTAAAATGTTTTAAAAAATGTGCACACAACGAAATTTTATATTTTTTATGTGACAATATATTTTTCTATTTAAATAGAATAAACTTTACTTGTTGATAGTTATATAAAAGCCTCAAGACGGCGTCGCAAAGGTATTTAAAGACACAATTAAGCTTAACCTACTGATATAGTATAAACGTAAATATGTCGTGAAGATGTAAATACAATTATGAAATCACGATAATCATGACTGTTTTAATAACATAATGGTAAAAACATTTTCAGAAGTGACTTTAACTCATTCAAAATGAGGAGCCGCAGCAATTCCGGTGTCCGTTTGGACTATTACCAACGAATTGTACATAAAATAATTATGGACCATCAAAATGCAGTCACAGGTCTTTTCCCTGCAAGTCCTGAAAACGATCACGCCTGGGTGCGTGACAATATATATTGTATTCTCGCTGTATGGGGCCTTTCGATGGCATATAAAAAAATAGCTGATGCAGATGAAGATAGAGCTAAAACATACGAATTAGAACAGAGCTGCGTAAAGTTAATGAGAGGTCTGTTAATGGCAATGATGCAGCAGAAGGAAAAAGTTGAAAAGTTTAAGTCCACTCAGAATCCACATGATGCTTTGCATGCCAAATATAGTTCTGTTAATGGACAAAGCGTTGTAGGTGATACGGAATGGGGACATCTTCAAATCGATGCCATTTCTCTTTATTTACTAGTTTTAGCACAAATGACAGCTTCCGGTTTACAAATTGTTTTCAATTTAGATGAGGTAAATTGATATTCAATCTTTTTGGGTTGATATGACTCAAGATGCAATGACTTGTAATGTGATTACTAAAGCTGTATGAGAATAAGAAAATGTCAAGTACTCGGTAACTGCCATTTTCGGGTTCTCGCACACCTCTAACGATTACTATGAATTTCTGTAATCCTCTTTCAGGTAGCATTTATTCAGAATCTAGTATTTTATATTGAGTCGGCTTATTGCACTCCTGACTATGGAATTTGGGAGAGAGGAGATAAAACAAATCATGGTTTACCTGAACTAAATGCTAGCAGTATTGGAATGGCTAAGGCAGCAATGGAAGCAATGAATGAACTAGATTTGTTCGGTGCAAGAGGTGGAGCAACCTCTGTAATTCATGTATTAGCTGATGAAGCACAAAAATGTCAGGCAGTTTTACAGTCCATGTTACCGCGTGAATCGAACTCCAAAGAATTGGACAGTGGATTGTTACCTGTTATAAGCTTCCCAGCATTTGCTGTGGATGAACCTAATCTAATTCAATTAACAAGAGATGCTATCACTAGGAAACTTCAAGGCCGTTACGGCTGCAAAAGATTTTTAAGAGATGGATATAAAACTGCAAAGGAGGATCCCAACAGGTGGCTAAAACAAATTAAGAAATATTTCATACAATAATTTTCTCGGACGTTTTTTAATTTATTGTGTTTGTAACAGACTTTATTATGAACCATGGGAGCTGCGTATGTTTGAAAATATAGAATGCGAATGGCCTCTATTTTTCTGTTATTTAATCGTGGATTACTGCTTCCAAGGAAATAAAGAGGCGGTAGAGGATTACACAAAGCTGTTAGAAGATATAATGATCAAGGGTGATGACGGAATTAAATTAGTACCTGAATTATACTCTGTGGAAGCCGGGAATGTGTCGGCAGAATACGCTGAACCGGGTAGTCAAAAACGAATCGCGTTAGGTAGATGTCCATTTATGTGGGCTCAATCTCTTTACATATTAGGGAAATTACTGCAAGAAGTAAGTACGCGGTCGCAAGGAGCCTATATTAATAGAAACTAAATTTCTCGTCTTCAATAATAGGGTTTCCTAGCTGTGGGAGAGTTAGACCCATTAAACAGACGTCTATGTAGCGAAAAGAAACCGGATGTTGTGGTGCAAGTTGTAATACTGGCGGAGGATGCAGAAATTAGAGAAAAAATCGCTCAACACGACATTCACGTGCAAACGATTGCGGAGGTGGCTCCTATAGAAGTACAGCCTGCAAAAGTACTTAGTCATTTGTATACTTATTTAGGTATGCTAAAATTGTAATATTTTTATGTTGCATAGTATTCCATTTTCTTTTCTTATGCAAATGGAAATTGCTTGTTCGTAGGCCGAAATAAGAAATTAGGTTTGTCCGGGCGGAAATCAAGAGACGTCGGAATTTTGAGCACCAGTAAATTATATTCGCTGAACGATAAAATATTTGCGTTCACGCCGCAGGTAAGTATCGGAACATGCTCATCAATTCGTCAACTCTTCTATACTTTTATTTCTTTTCTTATGTTGCCTCTTGTTCTTGCATCGAACATTAGTTGACAGACATGACCCGCTTCTACATCGCATCGGACTATGAGCTCATGATTGACATATTCAAAGGCGAAATTAATTTCTTGAAGTCTAGCTGGCAGAACATGTTAGGCCGTCCTCTTGTGGTCATGCCCCTCAAGAACATTCATCTAGGTACAGTAATTCAATGTTTAAGAACCATAATTTTCATCTGTGTTACTCCTTCTTGGACACATGGGAGAAGTGATCGTACTGGAATGTTCAGAATATTAAGCTAAACGAGTAACAGAGATAAAATCTATGGTTTTTAAATAAAAGATGATTTTTTTCTGGAACTCCATCTGTTCACTTATTGAAATTTATTGTCAATACACACTATCTAAAGAACATCTAACATGTCTGCCTGCATGTGTGCATTTGTTTTCTTTCCGTTTTAAATTTTGCTTAGTGGATATGGAACGTCTTGATGTGAATCTCAAAATCGGTTCATCTTAGTATTTCACTAGCTACCGAATCTCATCCCGTGATTATATGTCCATGTGTTGTCAATTTATCATATTTGTCATGAGCCAAATCAGTTAATGTGTTAAAGTATCTCAACGGAGACACTAATGCGATTGAAATGAAGGGAAGAAAGAAAGAGGAACAATTTCTTATGAAGAGGGACTCTGTTTCGCTCTCTGAGAATATACGATCTAACAAGTCTGTGGAGACAGCTTATGTTATGCTATGGTGTGCGCGTTTGTTGCATGTCTTAGAACTTTGACGCGGAGGAGTACTACACGACAAACGATGCAGCCCTCCTTGCCAACAATTTTACCACGAATATGGCATTCCTCACCATCAACTGGAAGCAAATGCTCGGCAGACCAACTATAACACTTGTTGCTACTCATAATCATCTAGGTACGCCATAGGCAGCTTTAGATCATCATTCCGGATAATACGTACTTAATCAGAACGAGCTAATAAATCGGACAAAATTATCCCATAAATAGAACAACCAAGAAATAACATAGAATATACTGCATTATTTGTTCTTCCGACAAATAAACTCGATTCACAATAGTTTTTTTTACATATTTTGTGATTTTCAGATCAGGGAAAGATACCGTTGGCAATGATAACTACTATGAAAAAGCTAAAGAGCGGCTATATTAATGGCACGCGAGTTTCGTTGGGGAACATGAATGATTTCTTGAGTACTTCCTGCATCACGAATTTAAGTTTCTTAGGAAGTTCAGAGGATGGGAAACCAGACAAATTGAATCCACAGGTAAAACAGATTGTTAAAAGAGATAAGTATAAGAGTGAACGTTGTCTAACCGTTACGTTTGATTAGGTCCAGCAATATTTGGAGGAACATTTGATGCGCGCATTCCCACATCGCACCGGTCTTCTTAACAGGCCGGTAATTAAAAGCGCAAAGAACTTAAAACGTAAAATGTCGGTGAAAGGTGCTATAAAGAAAACAAGATCGATTGCCGTCGAACGTGAGTCACGCTTAATAAAACGTTAGAATTAATTTCATGAACTATTTAAATTCTTAGAGATCCGATTGCATGTTCTATAAAAGTGGATGCTAAGTGTTTGCGCAATATATCCCTACAGCTATGATTCCTACCATCCTCCAAGAATGTAAGTGTAACTAACTAATCGTAACTAATCACCCAAAAAGTGAACTTACCAGAGACAGAGATTAACAAGAAATTCGAGAGTCCGGTTAATTCGATCATTGAATGTAATTTGCAAAAATCGAACTATGATTTGTAGCTGAAATTCTTGGAATGGCAGGGGAGGAACGAAGGCCTTCAGCTATTTTAAATACGAATCCGTTTATTGAAGTGACAGATACAGCATTATCTCCTAATTCCACACAATCAGCTCCCGTTGACCGTACACCGTCGCCCACCGATGAGATTTTGTCTTGGGCGAATAGCACAAGGCTACACAGACACAGAGCCTTAGGTGAGACTCAGTATGCGGACACAGAAGTTGAAGAGTTATTATCTATGCTCAGAGAAACTGAAAGCTTAGAGGAACAAGGAGACATTCTACAGTTTCTCGTAAGTTATTGCTAAATCTCTGATACCCGATTTGTTTCACTTTAAATAATTATTAATTCGAATGCTTAGGTGGATTCGCAAGGCCTATACTTCAACACTGGTATGTTGGAGGAAGGTCATCCTGTTTTAATCAAAGATCTACTGAAAGATCTTTACGAGAAAGCTTGTCAGCAAAAGATGTGGGGAATAGTTCGTCACACAGCTGGAATGTTGGGAAAAAGGGTTGAGGATTTAGCTAAAGCGGTCACAGATTTGTTGGTCAGACAAAAACAAGTTACAGTCGGAATGCCACCCACCAATGAGCATACTATTGTAGCACCATTGCCTGAAAACGAGTTGCGTGTATTAATCCATCAGGCATACGGAGACGACGAATCTACTGCTATGTTAACGCAGGAATTACTTGTTTACCTAGCAATGTTTATTAGAACAGAGCCGCAACTATTTCACGAAATGCTCAGGCTTCGAGTAGGTTTAATTATCCAAGTGATGGCCACCGAGTTATCCAGGACTCTAATATGCACCGGAGAAGAAGCATCAGAACATCTGTTAAACTTGTCACCGTTCGAAATGAAGAATCTTTTGCATCACATTATGAGCGGCAAAGAGTTCGCGATAAGTAGCGGTACGTTTTTTCTTTCACGTTACAAGATTCTCCGAGTAATAATTAATCCAAGAAAAATTGATCTGTGCATTTAGTCGGCCGAGGTAATTTCTCCGTTATCAGCTGCAAGTCTAGCAGAGTCAGCAAGGTAATAATTATAAAAATGATAAAATAATTCTCGTATCCTATAGATCATGATCTCGTTATTGCATTGATCCAGAAATCACAAATTGGAGGTTTCTTAAGTGCTGATCAGACCGATAGCAGTGAAACTGAGCCGGATAGACAGGGTCAATGGTTACGACGACGAAGACTAGACGGGGCATTAAACAGAGTGCCAAGAGATTTTTATCCTCGTGTATGGCAAGTTCTCGAACGAGTAAGTATCGCTAAACTTTACATAAGCAATATCGTAATCTTATAATTAAATTAAAACTTTCGTTCGCGACAGTGCCAAGGTTTAGCGATTGAAGGTAGAGTCCTTCCTCAAAATCTTACCCAAGAAATGACACCTGGGGAACTAAAATTTGCTTTGGCAGTAGAAACTGTCTTAAACACTATACCCCAACCGGAGTATCGTCAATTGGTGGTTGAAGCTTTAATGGTATTAACTTTGGTAACAGAGTATAACGTGGTTTCGTCGCTGGGTGGATTGATTACCGTTGAGCAATTAGTTCACAAGGCTAACGCTATCTTCTTAGATGATCAGGTACGTTTATCACTATCTATAGTCGCACACACGGAATTAAATGTACTCGATGCAATTAGATGAAGATCGACGGAGATGCTACCTTGTGCTGTGCCAAACCGAAAGAACAACGGGAAACAAATGCATTGGGAAATCTGCTTTGCGGCGGAGCAGCGTACGTTTGCCAACACTTTTACGATAGTGCTCCGAGTGGTAGTTTCGGAACAATGACGTACATCACGAGAGCCATAGCCTCCTCATTGAATTGTTTACCAAAGGATGGCGAATTTGAGTGTTCAATATCATAGTTATTTATTTCTTATAGATAAGAAAGTTTTAGTCAATTGCATCGAAATGTCTTATCACAAATGATTTAATAGTTAATCATTGTTTAGCTTTCGTGTGAACTATAAGTTGACGGAAATTCGAAGAAGTTTATATTGTTGCTGAAACTGAAGTTCCGATAGTAACGATCAAATGGAGTTCAACAAAGATTTTGAAGACTTTAATTTTCTATACAGAAGTCTTTGTAACGAGTTAAATATAAAGGAAAAGAGTAATGAATTCGTTATAAAGTTTATTTTCCCTAATTTACGACACTCGACCACAATATCAAAATCTTTCACTTGGCTTTGGCATTCTTGGCGAATGGATTCAATTTCGACATCCAAGACGAAACTCTGCAATAATAATTTTAATTTAAATAATTGCAGTTTCGAACGAAACGTTGATAGAATGTTTACGTACTCCAGTGATGAATCTCCAGCTTCTGTTTCATTGGCGTTACCCTCTTTAAGTTTCTCGATTAGTTCAGCCCTGTATTGTACTTTCAAGGGTTGCGTTATTTTCAGTTTCTCTTGTTGCTTAAGATATTTCTTTACCGCATCTTTAAATGTTAGTCCGTACCACTCGATTTCCTCTCGTGTATACTGAAAATGAATAAATGAAAATAATTGATTATTTTTTAGTAGACCTAATTTGAATGATTTAGACCTGAATGACATAATGATCTTAATCCACTCCTATACAGAAAGAGATTAGTGTCTCACCGCTGTTAAATATTCCTTATATTTATTAAAGATTTCTTCTCTCTTTTCAGCATCATTTGGATATAATGTTTTATCAGTTAATGCTAGTAGTATTTGACGTTTTAATTTCACTGCAAGCTCCGATTTTAAATCACAGGCTGGAGTCTGCAAATAATAATAACGTGTCAATATTAAGGAATAATACATATAAGTGTTTTACAACTGGTAACTACCTTCAATAAGTAATGATCGAATCCGTAATGTTCATGAATTAAACGAATAGTTCTACTAGTGACCACAAGCCTCATATATGTATCTAGCACTTCGCTGTACACTACAGACTTCTTGAGAGAAGGAAACCAAAATTTTGGAACCCTACGAGTTCGTCTGCCTTTCCTTAGAAAGCCTTGTATCACTGCTTCGCCTCCCCAAATACCACAGTGCAATTCTTTGGGATACAGCAATGGAATTGGTATATTTTGGACTTGTTGTCTACAGGTTTATATGAATTAACTTAAAGATTGTAACTCATCAAAGAAACAAAACGTGCTAGCTACAAACCACATACACAACTCCTGTGTTCTCATCTTTGTAGTATTTGCCTTCTTGTTTTATGTAATGGACAGCCGTGGGTTCTTGCAGTTTCCATTCTCTCCAAAATTTTCTATACTCCTCCGGCAATGCCGCACCGACTCCTTTCGACCATCGTGTAACTCTTGGTATGAAAT
Organism: Lasioglossum vierecki; assembly: GCA_028455595.1. Classification (NCBI taxonomy): domain Eukaryota; kingdom Metazoa; phylum Arthropoda; class Insecta; order Hymenoptera; family Halictidae; genus Lasioglossum; species Lasioglossum vierecki. Next base: position 15,531,570 of record CM052336.1, read on the forward strand.
ACAAGCTCTAAAATTTCATTTTTACAAATTACTTTTAATTACTTTGGACACGCATGAAAACGACACAGGATTGTAGTATCACGATCTTTCTATAGATTAAATCATTGTGTCGCACACGAAATGATTAGTTAACTAAGTCATTGAATTGTACATGTTTACTGTTATTTTAGGTTAACGGCTTAAATAACTTATCATTCGATAGAGTATGAAATAATTACTTGACCAAGATGTTTGCCTGACATTTTTCTTAATTTCTGAATGCAGTCAAAACGTTTATATGAAGTCAGATGGTTTTACTAAAAAAATTTAAGGACTACGAGCAGATAACAAAAATTCGTAACTACAATGAAGATAGTTACGAAACTCCAATGGTATTCGAGAGTCAACTTCTAGCGCGCATGCATAGAGGTCTGTATAAATATAGAGATCTTCATAAATATAATTTATTGAAATACCTCGATTATCCAAACACGATCCGTATTGGTATAGCTTTTTTTCAATTAAATTAAATAATTCTTTGTCTATTAATGATCGAATGCGTTTCCTTTCGAATATTATCTTTTCAAGTTACAAAGTATAACAATTAGAATAATAACAATTAGAAATATTAATATTTCTAAGAGCGTTATCTTATTCTATATTGATAAAGATTTATTCTTGTATTCACATTTTGGAGATTATACACGTATTTTCGTTTATTTACATATATCTACATACGCCGAGTGCGATAGGTGAACGAACACTTACGCGGTCAACTGTAGGTCGATGAACATAAACAATACGTTTCGTTTTTTATAAAATAATCATCTTATAAATAAGTTTCTTCTAGTATAATGCTAGAATGTACAGGAAATATAAAATGGTACATCGTTTACATACCAATTATTTCTTTATCACATTTACATAGTAGTAGTATTTGTTTGAAGTTGAAAAGATTGTCTTTTATAGTATCTCGTATTGTTTTTATGCAATAATGTGACGTGACTAGTAATAAATATTAAAGAAAACAATTGTTGTTTCGGGGGAAAGTAATAGTTCTTGCTTAACAAGTAATACAGTATTAATACAACACAGTATGAATCAACATCCTGCAATTTATATAAATAAAATAATGTTTGAACTTTATTTTCGAATGTAAAATTGTGCAGGTGAATTGACGACTTAATATACTGCATTCGTAGCTAATAATACTGATAAAGCAGTATTACAGTATTATAAGTATCAATTTTTTAAAAATAGTTACATATAATATTACGACATTCATTTGAAACAAAAGCTTACTATACACAGTTACTATAGACAATTCTTTAAACATTCTTATGTTTAAATAAATATGTATTTAAATTTTGCTTAAAACGATTATATATTACAAATATTAACTTATCTTTATAGTTATAGTAAAAATAACATGTAAAAGTCTTGTCATAACTTCGTATTGAAATCAACAATTAGCAACACATAACTTTATGTGTTATATATATATTTTTTTTATTTCGAACGTTAAAATCTTCTCTTTTCATTATCTCTTTAAAATTTAATTGAAAAATATAACAATAATTATAACATGAAACATAAATATATTTTAAATAAACGTCAACTTATTAACAAAACATATTAACAAAAATAAAAAAGAAATGATTATGCTTTGCTCTTTGATACGCAAAATCTTAAATGCAACATTCAAATTATTTTCAATTTGTTTGCTTCGTTTTTTAATTTCCTGGAATCAGAATTCCCTGATCTATTGTCGTTCCCATTGATAAATTTATTTGGCCTGAAGCATGAAATGTACAACGTTATGAAATTAACACGTTTACTGTCCCAGTTTTTTTTTACAAAGCAAAACAGTTAACTCAGACCATGCATCGTATGAAAAGCAAGAACATTATACCAAAAAATGATCGTGCATCACATACGACACAGAAAACAGTGAACGTGTTAAAGAACCTCAATTACCTAGAGTTTTTATTATCTACAGACTCTTCGTTCTCATTCATTTCTTTAGACTCCTCTTTTATTAAGTCCACATCAGTGTAAGCATCTTCAATATACGTTATCGAATTATGATCTGCACTAATCCCTTCGTTGTTTGTGTACGTGTTCATCAACCATCCTTGATTACTGCCTATTTCTGTTGATACAACAAGAAACAACTCTTTCTCTTTACTGTCTATCTGGTCCTTTAAATACACGAGCAAATCATGGTCCTAGCACCATAATAACTTTGGATTAGTACAATAATGCCATTCTTCATTAAGAAATTAATGAATTATCTTTTACTGACCTTTCCTATGAGTTGGGGAGAATCCAGTTTCGAATCAAGATTATAAAAGGCACCATGAATTTTCTTCAGAGCGATCCAATGACGTCTTTTCAAGGGAAGCAACACAAAACCTAATTTATATTCTGTTGGTACATTCAATATAAAGCCTTCTATGTTGTCCAAACATAGACATGTAGGATCTCTACAAAATTCAGTGAACATGTATATTAAAATTTCTTTAAAATTCAATGTATCAGTTAGTCTGTTAATTATTATGCAAATTCCTTGTAAATTATTTCATAAAAACCAGAACCATGAATGCATAGACTCCATAATACTATACTCTGTTTATATATTTTTACATACCTGCGTTTGTCAAACCAAACAGCTTCACGTCCCTTTTGGTGCAACGCAGCCATGATAACATTGATATCATAATTACCGAGTCCTAGCAACGATTTATGAGGATTGATCCACACGTCTGGGCTTAGATTATAACAAATCTTATCTAATTCCTGTTTGCTGAATCCTCTTTCTTGGAACAGGTTGTTTAATGCGTGCAAAGCACAAAGTTCTTTTACCTACAAAGAAAAAACAGGTACCACAGAAGAAAGGTTAATAGAATTGTATACATTATAAATTTCGAAATAAAAATATCGATGAATTACTTGTCTTTCATGGTAAATGGATTCATTCATATCAGCTGCTGTATTTGCAACCATTTTATCTACATAATTTTTACTTCGGTATTATATAGATCGGAAATTTTATTAGTCAATCAATCGCATCGCTCAACGAATTGTTTATCATGCAATGAAGTTTCGAAACGGTTCACTGTAATGTACACATTTGTTAATAACATTCAACACTTGGCGACTCTGTCAACAAAATCAAACGATTATTTACTGGGATTTAATAGAAGACTGTGTCATTATTCATGAAATAATCACAATAGAAACACGTACTGCATCGAGAAAACAAATATTTGTCACCACGGAATACACTACGATTTCACAACAGATCAATGAAAACTAACAAACGTTGATGTAATATGCGCGATACTCCTTTACGTTTATTCATAATTGCAGTTTGTTAGATATCGCGAAACGGGTTTACGATTATATACATTCGCTGTTATAATTCGTAAATGCAAGTATACGTAGTCAATGACAATACGTAGTTGACAGAAAAATAGTTCCAGCTTATTGGCGCCACACTAGATAATGGCATTGCTGATTGGACATCATTGAGCCACTGTCTAAATAACACATTACTAAAATGCGAATTTTTATTCGAGAAATGCTGGAATCTAATACGATTCTTATTTATTTCAAACCTGCAAAGGTCTCCCAAAATAAAATTTCATTTGATTCCACTTTCTTAAAATTCGTCTACAAACATTGCAAATTGCATAAACATCCGTATTCTATATACATATTACAATTGTTAGCAATATTCACAGGTTCTGCTTTAATTAATAATCGAATTTTTTGAGTCCCTGCTGTACACCTGTTTCGGTTACATCAAGGTTACATTGATTACAATATTATACACAGTACATGCAAGTACGAACATTATTATTATTATTGTTATTGCATCGATATTGGCTATCTTGTACATGTACTCTTTGTGCCTCACAAATTATCTCTTGGCACGAATTCGGAAGGAATTACATATTACATATTGGCTAAAGTGTGTGACGTCACGACCTAACCATTGGCTGCGAGCGAGGATCCCCTTTACCTCTGTGCCGCCTAGAACCAACCTAAAAGCTAATGTCAACAAAATATATCACTATTGTCAAATAGTAATAATAGTAATCATACAATAGTAAGCACTCAAGAATAGTGAGAAAATGGACAGGGAAAATAGTACGCATTTCGAATGAGAGCCCTTTGCCTCTTGTATGAATGATTACAGGCTACTTGAATGGGCTATCGATGTTTTCATCGTTTTGTTTACCTGCAATTTAATTCGATCGCAAGGAGTAATGAATTCTTCAACAGAAAGACGCTTCTAAAAAAAAAGAAAATGTTGCACGAGGTATTACTGTCATTGTGGGGGTGTTCGACAAATGTTTTACAGCTATTGGAGACGAATGTAAGGTTAATATAATACGTCTAAATATTAATAGAGTCTAAACATTAATATTTTTCTTCTTTCGCTTCTAGACTGTAGATCTTGAAAAATATTTACATCCTGGGGAACGTGCATTACTTAAAAGAATATTTGACATCGTTGAGGAGTGCAATGTTATTAGAAACTTTGTTCAAGAGTATACAACATTCAATATTACAAAATCCAATGAAGGTACCTAATATTCTTCTTCTTATCGGTCAGAATTTATTAAGTTCTATATTTAAAACTCTTTCTCTCTCTTTCCTCTCTCTGTCTCTCTCTCTCTCTTTCGGTAACTGTAATTATTTTATAGAATTGCAAAATTTACCTCAAGGTTTATATTTACAAGCTCTCTGTGAAGGAATGGATCAATCTTTAGAACCATTCCGTGAAGAAATTGTTGATTTAGAGAGCATCGTTCTTCATGACAGTTATACGCCGTTATCGTTAATTCTCTGTCGTGTTCAGAAGTATACAGGTTTATTTTCTGTTCTAAATTCTATTATAAGAGAAGTGAGTGTTCAAACATATATATACATGTATATTATATTGGCTTGTAATTGCGATTAAGAAAGTAATAATCATTTACCTCATTATTCTAGATTAATACACAAAAGATTCATGGTTGTAAATTGTTACAATGTTTGCACCAAAATATGCATACTGGTATTCCTGAAGTAAAGAAGGCTTTGGAAAGGTGAGTGATCTCTGTTATTGGTATTATGATATTGTATTGTATTCATATATGGTGTTATTGTATTCTAATAACCTGTTCGTTCATTGGTTTGTTGTTATTTAGGATATCCCTTAGTATACATATAGTTTTCTATAAACAATTAACAAGCTGGCTTTTGTATGGTAATTTGGAGGATACGCACAATGAATTCTTCATCCAAAAAATATCAGATGGACAAAACAGCTTGATATTGGCAGATAATAAGAACAATGCTGATACAAAAAATGTAAAATTAAACTCGGATATGTGGGATTATAGTGTTCAAGTGGACATGTTACCTGCTTACATTAGACCATCATTAGCAACTAAGATTTTAACTATAGGGCAAACTATTATAATGTTTGGGAATGATCCAAGGCAAAAGAAAGGTAAGTTGCTCATCTGAAATTCTCTGTTTGCAAAATAAATAATGCAGAATAAAAAAAATGAAAGAGTACTAAAATTGTCTCTATTGCTTACAGACTTTGCAGTAGACGATCAGACCGAATTTTCTATATGGGGAGATAAAGAATACGAATATTTTCTCAAAATTCAAAATCTTCAGAAAAACCCAACTTTCAATGTTGTTGAATTTGAACGTACAATCGACGAATTGAAACGTTGCGTAACTGAATTATTATGGCGGGTTGCCGTCGAGGAATCTCAACTAGCACAACAGCTTAAATTAGTAAAAGACTTTTTCCTTATGGGTCGGGGTGATTTGTTTCTCGAATTTGTTAGACTCACTGCTCATATACTGAACAAATCGCCGACGAATCATACATCCAGAGATATCAATCTAGCTTTTCAAATTGCATTAAGAAAAATGCACTTGAACGATGAAAGTGCTATGGAAAGTTTCAATTTTTTAGTACCAGTTCCACTGGAAGATAGCGATGAAACTGAAACAGACGGCGCAGAAATTACCGACAGAGAACGAGAAGATCCTATTGGTATAGTTTCATTTTATGAAGGATTTTTTTCTTCTTTTTTTTAACACACTAAAATTACAGGACTTGATCGACGATTATTAATAAAAATAATTTTTTTTCTCAAATGTAGAAAGGCGCGGATGGGGGATGATCATTTTGAAGTACAAAGTTATATGGCCATTACACTTATTATTTAGTCCATCTGCTTTAGTCGATTATAATACATTATTTCGATTTCTATTAAGAGTTAAGAAAACTCAAATTGATCTGTGGAATCTATGGAGTGAGCACATGTATAATAAAAGCATGTAAGATTCTAGTATTTCTTATACACGTATACCGCGTATTATATGATCGTTTCTAATATTTATTTTTCCAGTGATATAGGTGTAATACAACTAAGAAATAACTTAATATTTATTATTGATAATTTACAATATTATCTGCAAGTGGACGTATTAGAAAGTCAATACACTATAATGGAAGCGAATATGAAAAATACTCGGAATTTTGAAGACGTGCAAAAAGCACACACTATTTTTATAGCGAACGTTATGTCTCAAACATTCTTGCTGGGAAGTACAACAGAACGAAAAAATCCTGTATGTTATACTCCAATTGGTATATTGAATAAATATATCAATAATCACATGATATGTGTGCTAATTAAATGTTTTTTAACAGGTACATAAATTGATAAAACTTTTACTGCGACTTTGCGACGATTTTATCTTGCAAGCATCGATGTGGGAAGTAGGCAATTTACTTTTAACAGAGAAGGAAGAACTCAAAACATTATCCGCCACTCTTGAAAGTTTAATGAGCTGGCTAACGAAAACATTGAATAGAGTTCGTGCACAACCTAGTGGAGAACACTTAGCACAATTATTATTGAGACTGGATTTCAACAGATGGTTCAGCAAAAAGATATGAACAAAACAAGTTGCTTTCGATATACTCGACGACTTCCAAACAGTGCCCTTAAAAGAACGGTACACTTCCTTCTTTCAGATTCATTTCTGAAACGTAATTCGTATTTTTTTGTTTTATCATTCATAATAGAAAATAATTTAATGGTTTCTTCAATTTTAAAAAAAAACCATAATTGAATAAGACTCCTATTTGCTAATTTAATTATTGCAGACATGTATAAGTAATGATAAGTGTAAGTTTAATATTTATGTGTATGTAAACAGTATTAAACATTTTTTAATATTTTTTCATCTAATAATAAATCTTTGTTGAATTGAAAAATTCGTAGCTATCTAATTCAAGCGCATTTTTACGTATGTAAATAAACAAACAATGACTGTTAAATAATATAAAAGTGTATATATATTTCTTGTTGTTCTGATTGTTTATTCAAGCTTAATTATACGTGCACAGAGACTGTTGTAACAACGGTACATATTACATAACAATTATTAAATATTAATTATAAATAATTTTCAATAAAAATCTCCTTTTAAATATTAACTTAATTATTCTATCACTATATATGATTATATATAATAACGAAAATACTATTATTGGTCATAGTAATCACAATTAATGAACTTCAAATACAAGATCTGCTTTCTTAATCACTGTCGTCGTTGTAATCATCCTCTGTGTATCCATATGTTCTATCATAGTGCTGTCGACTGAGTTGTATCATATTTTTAATTGAAATATTGGAAGATAGTTCTTCGGCAACTAGGCCGTCGTTATTTTTTATTGTCGGATCTGCATCATATTGCAATAAAAAATTCACTATATCTGTATGTCCACGACTTGCTGCTGCATGCAATGGAGTTTCTCCCATTTTATTCTACAATTAAAATATGTATATAGTATGTAATTAAAGGAGACAGTTGTATGTTACTATTATCATTTACTTACTTGAGTATCGACTATGGGATTTGGCAAGCTTAAGAGTTCTTTTACACAATCTACATGACCAGCACGAGCAGCCCAGTATAGCGAAGTATTGCCCACTGTGTCTAAAGCTGTTGCAGAAACTCCTTGTTTAATATATTCTTTCAATAATAAAAGATTCCCACGTCTCGCAGCATCGTGCAATGGTAATTCAATTTCTTCCGTTTGTTCTTCAACTGTGCATAAATTTTCTTCCTTAGTTTATTGTCTTATATAAAATGCAACACAATGAAACAACAAATCTAATTTTAAACCAACCATAATTAGCTGGTACAAGTCCCTCTCGATTCCCACACTTTGCTCTCCACCAATTGGGTTCTACATCTTTGTCGTAAACATAAAGAAGATCACCTTCGTCGAAAGACAGTTCATCTGTCTAAAAGAAAAAAGAAAGAATAAGAATATATTAATGTAATTACTATATACTTAATAAGTGATTACACGAACAACCAATACGCATGCTTACATTTTGTGCTGTGTATTTATACAATGCTCGCATGACTTTGACCTTACCTTGAAAAAAGTTAACAAATTAAATGTAGAAAAGAAATTCTTGAGAATATTACTAACCGAGTAATAAGAAATAAAGACAGAAGAAGCATAGCGATGACAGTCGCTAACTATTAGTTCTAATAAATAATTAGTGTACACAACAATAACCAAACTTTCATGCTCAGATATAATTCATATTTAAATGTTTTATTAATGTGAGTAATTCAATACAAGCCCATTTTATCTTTTTACTTAAACATTTTATTGGCAGGAAGAGATAAATAAACGAAGATACATGTTTTAGTATACATGTAGCACATAATTATTGTGTACCAAGCAATTATAATAATCACATTGTGATTCGCGTTTCTTATTATTTACCAGGTCTCCAAGTGGTTTTGGGTGGAGCAGGTGTTTGTACAGGCATACTCGTCATGGTAGACATGTTTGTGGTAATAATAATAATAATAGTAATAGTAAATGATTCCATGTGAAACGTGAACACTGTTCACAGTTGTGCACCACCAATATCCGGTTTACATAATATATGTTACAATTTTTAAAAATATATACAACCGCAGATGTATTATTTAAACTCTCTTTCTCGCAACTTTCATAAATAATACCATATCTGAAAATTAAAATATTAAATAAATACTAAAATATTCTAAGCAAATAAAATGATCATTTTCGTACACAACATTAGTTATGGGATGATCTAATACATAAACATTGATAAATATGAAAAAAGTCACGATATTTTAGTTGAAACTTACTAAAGAAGACAACTAAAACAAATGCTATCATCACCCACATCCAACATCTCCAATATGATGTAGTATGCTCTTTTAATTTCAAAGATTGAGTTTTTAATTTGTTTGTATTGACATCTGTTAACTTGTCGGATCTTTCGAGCAATCCTATGTCTTTCTTTATAATAGCATTTGCTGCGAGTGCATGTTCCTTCATGCTACTGGTCATAGACAGCATGTTCTCTGCGATCTTCTCTTGTATATTTCTATTGTACTTTAACAGTGCATCTAAATCTTCATCTTGCATGTTTGCGCTGGTGAATCTTTGCCTAACACCATCCTCCAAGGACCCTAGATAAATGCAACGGTACTATGAATATTTATTTTGTGCCTTGTTTATTGCCAAATCATTCGGTTACCTTTGTCGCTGTGAAACAATTCTGCCCGTAATTCTCTATTATATTTTGCTGTAGTTTTTTGATGAATCTGTGTTGTTATATTCGAACCTAATAAATCATTGAATGTTGTAGAACTTTTTGATAACATTTGTACCGCTGCAACTCTGTCTACAGGATTAGTTAGTTTCGCAGTGTTCACTAGTCCTTTTAAAAAGTCTACTCGTTTATTATAATCCATCATAACATCTTTACTTGGTTTACTAAAACAAAATAAATATCTTAAACAATTATACGCTATGTTTCCAACTATAACAATTACTTCTGATTGAAAATTATATAGTTATTTACAATAATATACCTTGGCAATGTTTGTAATTGCTTGATCATGTCATCTAAAGCAAGGATGTACTGAAAAATTAAAAAATATTATTAAAGCAGTTGTACTGCTTTTAGATGATGTTTATAGTGGTACAAACATATGTTTGATAAATTGGTCAACCTTTTCCAGCTTCCAATCTTTATGAGGATCATCTTTCGCTATTAATTCGCACCTCGCTAACAGTCGTCTGACATTAATTTCTTCTCTGGTCATTAAATTCATTGTTTATAATTTTCTACGATTCTTTGCAATCTTTGCCAATCTCGATCATCAACTGAAAATCGTACGTATTTTTTACATAGATTATGTATTCCACTTTGTTTGTTTTACAATTCTACAGAAAATCGTTCGGTAATTAAAAAGATTTGAATTCATGAAAAATCATCCAAGCAACATTGTGTGTGTACATTGTAATCATCTGTATAGAATTTCTGTAAAAGAAGATTCTTTGTATATATAGTGTGAAGTGCGAAATTCATAGGGAAACTTATCAGCACAGTCCGACCATTATTATCTACATTTTTACTAAATTAAAAAATATCTAGATATTCAAAACTTTTAGCGAAATTATCAATTAATAATATTAACAATATCGTATCGATTTAAAGCGCAACAATACTTTTATATATGTAAACTAAAAGTAGTATATAAATATATAAATATGGCTTATTCGTTAGAGATTTTAAATATACCGCTGTGAATTGATTACTAGACAAACAATTTATATACCGTAAATAAAATAATATTTTGTGCATACACACGGTGCAGTTATAGTTTTCGAGTTTGATAAATCGCGAGTTTGTCATTGGTCATCTTTCGTTATCATAAATAGTAAATAGTATACAGTTGAAAATTCTAATGTGGGAATTCCACGTTGACGCGCGTAATGTGTATAGAAGTTAAATTGAAAAGTTTGTAACGCACTAATACACGAATACGTACTGTGAGAAACACGATAGCCATATACATAACGATTGACGTTGGCATTCATTATTTAGGGGGCCGATCCCAGTGAGTTTCTTGATAGATTGACAGAATCGTTAAGATGGCTGATATTAAAGAATCTCCGCCGCTCTTCGACACAAACGAGGCAAAAGTTGATGATTTAGACGACGACGATGAAGATATTTTCGCGTCGGCTGTACAGGTATGGTTTCTAACATGTGTATGAAAACTTTGCAACCTAAGCACTACTCACTCGATTCATTTGTTTTTATAATCAGTTTATAGAAGATATCTTATTCGTTCATCAGAAACAAGTAAATCCAAATGAAAACCGGATTTACTTTGTTTTAGCCCCTTGCGATCGTAAACACTTGCGACCTACAGTTTAATTGTACATTTTCTGCAACAAACCAGAGTGACATAGAAATTTATTTTCTTTCTTAATATTTTCAATAAATTGAAAATAATATAAACGTATTTTTAAATTCGTCTAACGTCTTTAATGTCTGAAATTACACCTACTAGTTTTTGTCATAAATGCATCAAATCTGCTATCTAGTTGTATCAAAGAAAGAAGTAATCATACTTCGTCGATATATTGTTATGTTACTTAATGATATTTACATATAGGATCAGAGCCAGTTGGAAGACTCGTCTCCCTACAATGGGATTTCCTCAATTCCTGCGGAACTACCAAAGTTGACGCTACGAGATGCACCCGAAGAGAATTCATTCTCATCTGTGTCGAGTCCTGCACCAGGACCCTTAAGTCCACCATTGGGTCCAATGGGTAGTGACATAGGCGATCTTCACGATGTCCCCATAAATGATAATACTGATGTTCTGCCAACGAACATTATCCAAAATCAATTGGTAGACGAGGTACATATCCCTCGATAAAATTACTACATGGTTAGAATCATTCGAATAGATGTAAAGTAACGTATTGTTTTTATGTACAGGTTGCAGCAGATTCATCCGATGTGTTTTTGAAAATTACAGTCACTTCCCCTCAGAAAATTGGAGATGGCATGGGCGCTTATGTAGCCTACAAAGTTGAAACCAAAACAAATATGCCGATATTTAGAAAGCGAAATTTCAGTGTCATTAGACGCTTCAGTGATTTCCTTGGTCTTCATGATAAATTGACAGTCAAATACCTTAGAAATGGCAGAATAATTCCGCCTGCTCCAGAAAAAAGTGTTATCGGTATGAATATAAGTTTGTTTGAATCTCTGCGTTAATATATTCTATATATACATATAGTAGAGCTCTATTTATGCATTTACAATTATTTATTCGACTAGGAACAACTAAGATAAAAATGTCAGGTGATAAGAGTCAAGAACAGAATTCTAGCTCTACAGAATTTATTGAAAAACGCAGAGCAGCACTTGAAAGATACTTAAATAGAACTGCAGCACATCCAGTGCTCAGCGTTGATCCTGATTTTAGAGAATTTTTGGAAGCAGGTATACCGTAATAATCGTTATAGTTTCGTTTTTGACCGATACATTTTTCGCTCTTAAATCAATTTTATATTTTTAAACAAACAGATATGGAACTACCTAAAGCTACCAACACGTCTGCGCTTAGTGGCAAAGGAGTGATGAGACTATTTAACAAAGTCGGAGAAACCGTTAACAAGATAACATATAAAATGGATGAAACTGATAAGGTAAAAATAAGAAAATCTACCCTCGTATAGATATACCTAGAGAAGATATACGAATTGAGACAATGTTTTTGATTCATTTATATTTTACAGTGGTTCGAAGAGAAGACTTCACAAATTTATTCTCTCGATATACAATTACGAGCACTACATTCCGCTGTTGACACTTTAAATAATCAGAGAAGAGAGTTAGCGACATGTACAGGTGCAACAGCAAGATCTATTGCTGTTCTTGGTCATGGGGAACCGGGTGCATCTTTGGGAAGGGCATTAGCTCAGTTGGCCGAGACTTTGGAGAAGATAGAAGTGATTAGAAAAGCACAAAGCAATAGTGATCTCTATCAATTTGGGGAAATGTTAAGAGACTATGTTGCGCTGATTGGAGCGATAAAGGTCGATAATCAACTCTCATCACAATTATCTGTTATCTCGTTGTACATATTACCTTAATATTGTGTTGCTAATTTTAGGATGTATTCCACGAGCGAGTAAAAGTTTTCCAAAATTGGCAACATGCTCAAATGGTGTTAAATAAAAAGCGAGAGCAGAAAGCAAGGCTAGAACAATCCAGTAGATCTGACAAAACAAGCCAAGCTGCTACTGAAGTTATTGAATGGGAAGCGAAAGTTGACAGAGGCCAAGAAGAATTTGATAATATATCGAAAATGATTAAGAAAGAAGTTGAACGATTCGAGTTGGGGAGAGTAGAAGATTTTAAGGAGCAGTTAACAGAATATTTAGAATCCATGTTGCTATACCAAAATCAAATCATTAAATTTTGGGAGAGCTTTTTACCCGAAGCTCGAGCTGTTGCATAAACATTCCTGAAGTAATCCCGAAATGTTTTTTTTTGTTTAAATATAACAGTAAGGAAAAATCTCCAGCAGGACATCGTTTTCATGCTTGTTGGAGTAAAGTTTTTTGAATGATCAATAATATCTTGCAAGACGAATATATGATTTATAAACACTACAACAATAATATTTGCATCGTAGACTCAAGAAAACGACTGCGTATGCGAACAAATCATTTATGTACAATAATTTTGGTATACTGCCAATGCTTTCACAAATTTCGAGGGCAACAAAGTATATGGCATATTTCATTGAATTTTTAGATATTCATTTCATGGCAATCGTGCGTTTACTATCTTCTTATTATTAGCGTATATTAGAAGTATATAACGCATAATACGGTTTGTTAAAAATGTTTTACATGATAATAAAAATTGATCAAGATTGTATAAATAGAGAGCATTAAATAACTATTTGTTGAAACGATGTTTAATAATATAATTAACGTTACACATTAGATTTATAATTTTCATATTATTTCTACAATAGCGAATAAGTATTCCAATTCGATTTTCATTAAAATGCAATACAATCGATATCGTATAGTGCTATGAAAATATGGGGATAAAGACATATTTTTTTACATGTTACAAAAAATACTGCGAACAATAATAAAATTATAGACATATACAAATATCTTTTTTATTTTATTTCACAAAAGAATCTTGCTCAAGTTGTAGATGAGAAACGAACAACAATTTGCATCTTTTTACTTTTTCGAATTGTTATCTATTTATACTTTTTATAATACCATGAAAGTATTACGTATATATATATTACAGGAGATGTTATAAACACACCCACAAACACATACATATATGTATATATATATATATATATATATATATATATATATATATATATATAGATCTTGTTTCATAAATAAAGAATATTGTTTTCGATGGTTTCCCTATTGTAGTTTGTAGCGTATATTACGCGAGACAAATCCACGTTGTCATTGTAGTGTGTGCGGTAAATAGAAAAATGATCGAACCGAATATTTTATTAAGTTGGTCAGCGTGAGCTTAGCGTAGAAAAGTGACATAGTGTCACACAAACGTATCGACCGTTTCGTGTGTGTCGTGCAACGTGTCAGTGGCGATGAATTAAATTAGGTTATCAATTATTCACCGTGGTTAATTGTCACCGACAATTAACAAAATCCGTGGATGAATTTCATTCTTGTTTATACCAGTGTTTTGCATACGTGGCAACATTCACCGCCAATCAGAAAACACAAGTTTTGATAGGCGTGGCTTCGAACACGTATACTTGCCTGTACGTCCGGCCGCCATAATTCTCGAGAAGAAATAGTTGTGCGTGAATTCTCGTCGCGATTCTCTGCAGACAAACACAGCACGTTGTTCATTTTACATTCCTTGGCGGAACCAACTCACTGGGAATATTCTTGCTGGTCTATGTAAGTATAATCGGCTCCCGAATCCCATTGATTTAATAGAACGTTAATTCAATGCAGATAATTTCGCCGGCTCTACCTATATGCGATATTAACGTGGAGGAATTCGGTTCATCTCCGGTGATTGTGTCGATGATCCGATTGTCATCCATATGTCATTTTCACAATGCTTTTTCCTGAAACTCTCACTTGTTCAACTATCCTATTGTAGTTCATTCTATGTATGCCGCGATATTATACGCGAGTTCGCGGAATGTGCAAAATTCGTTCGCGTTAATATAATGACTCTCAATACTGCGATATTAATGAATAAATATCTATTTCGGTGAATTAAATCGCGCAAAGTAATACTCCGAAATAATATTGTATTCGGCGATAGTGTCCTTTGCGAAAGAAAGTTCATCCGAGAAATTGGAATTATTCCAAATCTATTCGGACTAAGTTTGTGATAAGAACCGCATAATATATTAAAAGGTAAAAAGTTTTATGTAACTGCACTTTCGTTTATCTAAGCAATAAATTAATACGATTTTCAAACACTCGAGATGTTTTCAAAGTTCTTGGAAATTACCTATAATTCTTTTTTCACTTGTTCAGACCTCTTCTAATACCACATTATTCAACGTGATCTCCTTTAAGAGGTATGTACTTTTCTCAACTGTTTCGGATTATTCCTAGGCTATAACGTTTTTTTTATAATCGCTGAGAAATTTTCACAACTTTGCAGAAACATATCTAGCAAACAATCGGAGCAGACTAAATGACCAGGACTCTTAATCGATGGTAAACTTGTAGAGACTTGCTTGCACTTGTATATTAAATTCCTAGATGTATATAAAATTTCTAGAACTTTGAAAAACATCCTTTATGTATGTTAATAAGTTGTATCTAATATATGGCAATGAAAATATCTTGATATTTTACTTTTACAGATAGACATTGGCAGCATGGATCTCCAGACAGGATTGGTATATGTAGCAGTAGTTGTCATTTCGGCGGCAGTTATTGTTTTAGTATCAATGTTTGGCATAAAAGAGAAGTCTTACGAAGAAGCAATAGCCGAACAGAGAAAGCTACCGGATGATCTTTTATTAAGTACTGTTTCGTTTAACAGTATTATCAAGAGATGCTTGGATTATATTTTCCAAAGAAATTTTCTTATTAAATTTATTCTTTTAGGTAAAAAGGATAAGGGTAAAGAAAAGAAGCATAAGAATAAGGCAGGAAAGAAAGTGAAAGAGAAGAAAGAAGAAAAGGAGGAGAAAGATGATAAAGAGGAGAAACCAGAACATGTACAATTCGAGGAAAACCCTCAGATATTGCCTCTAGAGCCACTGCTGCGGGTAAGACATATATTATGTTTATAATTTTCTTATGACACGTAACATATGCAAATACTCTCCATAAAGAATTTTCTTAAGTCTTTTTCTGTAGTGTGTTCATCCTACATGCATTCGAGTCAATTATCTTAGAAGTTATCGAAGATACAAAACAGTGTGTATACAGAAATTAATCATAAACAGAAGTATAAAATTCTACTTTTTTTCCCGTGACGAATGTTTTCTATCTTGGATAAGTTTTAAGAAAAGCAGCACGTATATATTTACACAAAAACATAATTTATATTCATAAGCTAATATGAAACTATATTTCGAATAATATATCATTTCGTATGGGTTGGAGTAAAGGCGAAAGCAGTTTTGTTTATGTGCTTATTATCAAAAATAAAGACAACCGATCTGATGAATTAGAAATGACTCAAATTATTTTCTGTATTAATTTTCATGATTTCTTTAAGTGATATTGTATTCTTTAATTTTGAGTGAACTATGTCACATTGGTACATTAAGTGGTTAGTACTCTTTTTACATATATTTCAGATGCTTATTGCACGTTAAGTATTTTTATGTTAATGGCAACTACATAAGAATTAAAATACACCTACATGCTTTTTCATTCTTGTGTTTTTTCATACATTTCATGCATGAAGCATAGTACTCTTACATATTGTACGTCATACTCATGTGTCACTTAAGGTCTTTTTTTTCACGAAGTATCACATTTCTCTATGGGTATTACACTTTTAAAGAATTGATTATAATATCTCAATAATACCGTATAACATCATTTTCTTACGCGTAGTTAATAAATGGTCTTGTGTACATTAATGTAGCTACCTCGCATGCAATAATATTTGTGTCTGTTTTTTATTCTTCGATCTTCAATTAAATAAAAAAACGTTGTTTTTGTCCCCTATGTAATTGTAACACCACTATTTTACTTTTGTTTGCAATTATTGTGTGTGTATGTTTTTGAAAAATGTGAATTAATGTATAGTAACTGGGCACTCCTATAATATATCAATGTAAGATCCTAATTAGTAATGTTTTCCCTTGCTAAATTTGTCAAATTTGTGTAAAGAACATTAATAACAATTTTGTGTATATTATATTTAAATGGACATTTTTTGCAAACATTTGTTATTCAATGATCTTCATTTGCTACTCATACCTAATATTAGTTTTGATATCTTTTCATATTATGTGTGTATACAATGACATTTATAGTAATTTAAATTGTACTATTCAATATTTTTTGTAAGTGTATTTTGGTATATTTGAAGGTATGACTTGGTAAGTCTATGAAAAAAATAAATTTCTTCTATTGAATTAGTTATTAGAATCTTAACGACGTAAAAAAATCTACATTTGACAAGTAACCTCTATAAATATTTTATAAATTCAGGAACAAGATAAAGTTATACCGATCATTTAATAAATTAAAAGTAAAAGCTTGTAAACAATAAAATAAGTTAAATGAAGTAACAGGTTTTTTCTTTTTTGGAACAAGCCACTACTTATCAATCGTTTAACTTAGGTTATCTTCTTGATAAACAGTTCTAGAATGTCCAGATTATTCTCTATAAATAACTGTTCTACACTTTATAATAGTATCTGACTTTTACTTTATCGTTTATGTGTAAGACATGAAATATATTATATATCCTAAAAGAATTTATCAATTCCAGGTATTTATGTTTGCCATTACGTCAAAATAAATACAGTTTTAAGGTGAAAAGCAAATAAGTTATACGTCCATATAAATTAAATAGAAAATTCTACTCTCTACTGTTTGTTTCACAGTATTTTTATATTCTTGCTTCTAGTTGATAATAAATTTATATGTCCATTTCAATATAACGTAAGGCTATATTTTTTATATACTTTTCTTGCTTTTATTCCTTGCAATACATGGGAGAAACATTTGAAATGTACATTGAAATCATAGGAGGGTAGCAAAGGAAGTAAGAAGAAAAGCAAGTCTGAAAAGGTAAAGCCAATTCTTGTAAATAAAGATGAGCCATTGGTTATTGTGACCGAATTAAGTCCTTCACAACCCCCCTTGGCAGAGGTTAATCACTTTGACCTCATTCATCCAAAGGACGACCTCGAACTCATACGGAGTCACAGTGTGAGTGAACTGCTTTTGGTAGAATATTTTACCTCATCCGCGTTTCATTCGCTTCTCATATTTTTCATTGGCTGCTGCTTCTATAATTCATATAAAAACCACGTTAAGTAGTATTAATGCTTATTTAATAATAACCAAGGGATTTTTCAAATTTACAATCTGTTCTAAATCTGTAAACTAGTAGTAGGTGCTCTAATTCATTCAAGTAATTGGGAGTAAACAATTTTGTACATTAAGTTTGCGAATTTCTTTTCGTTTCTCTAACACTTTTAGTTTTATATGTAGGAATCTTACCATATTATTTCTTGTTTAGTTTTGTGTTGTATATTTACATGTAATTTTATTAAAAACTAATTACTACAAGTGTCTCTATATCATTCCAACACTTGTTATAAAAACGCATGTTTCGATGTTCGTTTACCAAACAGAAGGAAAATTTGCAACAACTGAATCAGTCTGAAGCGATTGTAAATAAATCTCCCAAGGAAACTCCAACAAAGACGAAGAAAAATGTAAAAGATTCCGTAAAAAAGAAAGATGAGAATAAGGAAGCAAAGGAGGAGAAGAAAGAAGAGAAAAAAGATGCAGTTGTGAATGCTAATGCCCAACCACCTGTTAACAAAGATGTTCCTAAAGAAACAAAGGAACATAAAGAAACGCCTGTTAAAGATGTAAAGGAAGCGATCAAGGAATCTGCACCAATTACTCAAGCTCCAAATAAAGAATCCAGAAAGACAAAGAAGAAGAATGATATCCTAGCTCAAATTGGTAAGTTAGCTAAAATTATGTTTTATATTAAATTATTGCATAGAAGTATTTGTTATGAGAATAATAGAAATTTAATGAATGTAGATTATGCAGATAATTTAAATATTTCAATAGATTATGATAGTTTTTTCTTTTAAATTAATCGAACATGTTTTGCAAAGAATGTACCTTAAGTATGGCAAAGCAGATTCTTTGGTTGTGCTATGGAATGTGGCTGAGGTAGGATCGGTTCCCCTTCCCTTCTTACAGGTCAATGACCATACTGTCAAGGTTATTCCGTTATAAAGTCAAGTGCTAGACGCCCTTTATGCATTATCTACCAAATACATAACTTTTTTGTAATAGTCTTTGATTTATATTACATTTACGATAAAAATGAATCAGTGGAAATTAGAACAGGAAAAACATTACGAGAATTTAGTAGTCTTGACGCGCTATTTGCAACCTTTTAAAATTCTTAAAGAAAAGAAGAACTTTTTATTTTGCTTCTATTAATTATTGGTATGTAAAGCTGGTAGCAGCGTGCGGTAAGGAGCGACCACGCTGTTGGCAACGGAGACCGATCATTGCTTGTCTAAAACGACAGAGCGACAACGGCGGAGGCGCGATCGGCATTTTTTGTCGGACATTTCAAGCGAATACACGTATTTTCTATTTTATTCCCTTATTCCGAAAGAGCCCTTATAGGTGTTACAATTGAAACAAACAATAAAATATATAGTAGTAAAATAATAGACAATTTTATTAACTATGGTAATATGAATATTGTTATTAATACAAACGTCTTTATATTTTAGGAGGAGACAAAGATGCTGTTAACGTATCACTCTTGATGCCTCTGGTCCAGAAAGCTGAACTTAGTCGTTCCGAAATCCAAATTCTAATCGATCAACTTCTGAATAAACAGCTGGACAACCCATCGGAGCATTCGGAGTGGACAGAAGGTCGCGCGGATCCTGTTATTAAATTAAAGAAGCAATTAGCCGAAAAGGAGAAGGCTCTTGCCGACGAACACGAAGCTAATATTGCTTTCCAAAATAAGCTAAAAGAATTGCGAACTGAACTGAATTCAGAGAGGTCTAGATTGTCAGCTAGCGTGAGACAGCTTGAGGAAGCGCTGAACGCCAAGGTGACGGAGACTCAAACATTGCATACACGTATGCAGCACATTCTGGAAAGCCATGCTGCTGAAAAGCAAGGGTTCACTCGACAGATCGAGCAACTGCAAACTAAAGTGAACGACAATGCTGCGATAATTCATAAGATGCAAGAAGACCAGGGGCAAACCCAAGGCCATTTGCAGCAGGAGCTGATAACGCAGAGGAAGCAAATGGAGGTTCAATTCGCGCAGATGCGTGAAAATGAGAATGCGTTGAAAACACAGATAGCCCAGAAGCACGTCGAAGTGCAGGAATTGCAAAGTGAATTGCAAGTAACCTGCGAGAGCAGCACGGCCGAGATAGAGATGTTACAGCAGCAATTAGGGCTGATGCAAGGCCAGTTGATGCACTCGGAAGGACAGCTGCAACATTTCAAAGATGTCGCTAGACAACTTGAGGTAAGGGAAATATTATAGCACGTTTGGACCCACTTGTTTTATTGAAGGATCGAGTCTATATTGATTAAAATATGTTTATTTATACAGGAGGCCCACTGCGCTCAAACCGAGTTGGATCATAGACTAAAAGGCGCGCATCGTCATGAGCAAGAGCTCCAGAAACAGGTGAACTCACTGCAATCGGAATTGAATGCCGCAAAGACAGAGGCGAACGATGGTTCCGCATTGAAAGCTGAATTAAATAAAGCCCAGGCCGAACTGGTCAAGTTAAAATCAGAATTGTCAGTCTCCATGAATGAAGCAAAATCTGAAGCAGCCGAGATTACAGCTCTTAAAGTAGCGCTCGCGAATAAGGAAGAGGAGGTGAAGAAATCGCAAGATGAGCTTAACAATTTGCGAGACATGGTGAAATTCTACGCGCTGCATGTAGCGGATCGGGATGAACAATTAGAGGAAGAACAGATAAAATTGGGCGCAATGGAAAATAAATATGAGTACACGGCGAAAAGTCTGTCGTGCTGTCAGACTGAAATACAGACGTTAAAGGAGGATCTGAAACAGAAGCAAACCGAATTAGAAAATGCACATGCAGAGCTCGCGTCTGCGAATGACAAAGCGAATGAAATGAAAATGGTGATGAAGGTTGAATTGGATCGGTTGCACGATAGACTTTCTATGCAGGTACTGTTCTTATAACGCAGAACAGAAATTTTCATTGCATTATCTACGAGAATATAATCGTTACTTGTTTTTTAGTTGGTAAATGTCACGGACCTGGAAAAACAACTGAAACAATTGCATGAGGAGAATGAATCATTGTCGACGAAATCAACAGCAGCCACTGAGCGACCAGTTACAGCAGACAAAGAAAATGGAATCGATGATAACGTTCAAAAGAACGCACAGCTTGCAGATCATGCTAATCTGTACGTATACAATCGTAAAGTTTATAGTTTCTTGTTCGCAGTATGTTTTTAACGAGGGTTTTTCGTAAGGTTGGCCCAAAAGGAGAGTCAACTGAATGCCTTAAAGACAGAATTAACGAATAAGGAAGCGGAACTATCTCAATCGAATGCGCAAATCGACGTGCTACAAAGTGACGTGAACCATCAACGTAATCGCGTTGCCCGTTTAAATGATCATTTGGAAGCTCAAAGAACCAAGAATAATGTAAGTGACGATGTACCCGTAAATAGAATCGACACTTAAGAAATTCATATTCAGCGAAAGCGATCTGTCCATGTTTCCATTCAAATTAACTCTAATCGCTTCCATCACTTTGCCAACCTATTTTTATATTTTAAGTCTAAAATATTAACACCTAAGCATTTCCTCTCTCTTTTTACGTAATGCAATAGCTATCGAGCTATAATATACTGACAATTTTTTCACGATTGAAGCAGGAGTTGCGTGAGAAAAACTGGAAAGTGATGAATGCTCTTTCTGCTGCCGAGTCGCGTGTTAAATCCAAAATACAAAACTTTGATGTAAGTCCCCATTTTATCTAGTTTAGTCCGCTCCTTCCATATTCGTTTCAATCCCTTCCCCGGTTTTGTGATCGACAATACTTGCGCTAAACTCAACAGACTTGAATCGAACAATTTTGAAACGAAATTAGAAATTTATGTACCGAAATCGATATATTTAACACTAGGTTTATGGAGTACTCAAGGAGTGGCTATTTTACAATCACTTCTCAAAAATAACAAGAATGTGTCTAACGAAATTCTTAGCCATTTCAAAGAAATAAATTTGTTGAATAATTCCTCATGGATCGTTCCGACGAGTTCCGTAAACTTAGTGTTAATATATTTAACGTAGTGTAAGAGAATACTCATGATTCGTTTATTATCAGGAGGCTGGAGAAAAATTGAAACTTGAGCAAGAAGAATTAACAAAAGCTTTCCTGATGAGGATATTCCCGGAAATAAAAGTATCCGAAAAATCGCACGATCAATGGCTCAGAGTTTTCGAAGAAAAAGTACACTCGGTGTTGGGTGAATTGAAGAATAAAAACGTGGCCGATAATACTCATTCAGATTTGGAAAAACAAAATAAAAGCTTGCAGGATATGGTTACGCATTACAAGCAAATTATCGTAGCCACTGTAAGTATAATATATAATGTGCAATTGTAGTGCTGTTCCGTCGGTTACAGACTTGTGTTTGACATTATTTCTCTTGCTTGCAGGAAAGCATGTTAAATAAGCTCCAAAGTGATGTAGAGTCGGAAGAAACAAGGTGGGAGTCTCAACTTCGACAAAAAGAATCCGAGGTTGCTAATCTTAGGATCGAGGTACATGACCTTTTACGTTAAAATTAACACTATTTTTACGAATCGCTTTAGCAATTTATTTACAATCTAAATAATCGTAAATTCAAAATATTGTAACTCGACGGGATTTTGACGGATTTTGTAAAAATAATGTTAAATAAGATAATACGTTTTATAGATACTTGGAAAATCAATTTATGTGTTTGCAGTTACAAACGAAGGTAGGGGAAATGGAAGCCAGGTTAAAAGAGGCTGAATCTCGTAAAGAACAAGCCAATACCAACTTATTGGCTCTTAGATCTACACCACAATCAATTTCGAGTGGAGGAAATACTCGCGATTTAGTAGCGTTAGAAAAGCTGCAGGAGGTATTCATTTTTTAAATGAAATCATTTTATGCGAGAATGTGAAGTAAATTGAAACTGTTTTAAATTGTTCCGATTGTAGGAAAAAGAACGTTTATCGGAAGAACTGCAATCAGAACGTCATAAAAGGGCAACGCTGGATGCGGAAGTAACTAAGTTACGTTCTTTGGTTGTACAACTCCAAGAGGAAGTAATACAACTGAAGGTAGAAAGAATATTCGTGTAAAAAAAGTAACAAAACGAAGAAATAATATTGATATATAAAACTTCCGTTCTAGACTGCAGGTAGTGGAGATTGTACCAGTTCCGAACAGTAAATGTCGAATGGACCACCGTCATCCGAGTGTTCTAATTCCGAGGTTAGTATGCATTGTCTTCGAACGTTTTACAAGTGTTCTAATTGATTTTTATCCAGTGCCTTTTCTATAAAAGACTATAAAGTTTCTATTATAGCTGTAATGAGAAATAGTAGAGCTATAATTCGAAATTATAAGAATCTACGCAATGCTGCAGAACATTAACAAAATACGATAATCATAATCAATTTTCATGAATAATGACTAACAAAAGAAGTTTGTATTTCGCCTTAATTTCACTGTACGCAATTATTGTATGATAACAACCGCATACGTAGATATTATTTCGTGAAAGCTAATTAAACTTTTAATTGAAATTTAGAATAGTTTTAGATTTGAATTGAAATGAATTCAATTTTTTTTACGAAGTAATATCTATTACGAATTTATTATGTTTGTTACATGTGTGTTAATATAATCTAATTAGTGAATTAATGGGGAATGCATAATAACAGTATTAAATACAGTTAAACTTCACTTTATTAATATTAGCAGCAGAAAAGTTCATGATCTTTACTTTGAAATTCCATGTTTGTTTATAATATTTGTCAGTTTTTTTTTTAAAAAACGCAGATCTGGATGTGGTATCATTGTTTCTACGCTTTCGTTTATTTTTGCATTTAATGTCATCGTATTGCCGTGATCGATGTGGATGCGGGTTGTTTCAATAATACCACATTCAAACGATATCTGTTTATTTGGTACGATTAAAGGATTTCCATAAACCTCTACTGATGTATTTACACAGGAATTAGTTTCTGATGTAATTTATTAACAACTAATATTGCCATTTTATAGGTATTTTATACATGGCTTCGTG
>CM052336.1:15556138-15568296 GCA_028455595.1 Lasioglossum vierecki
AAAATCTTGCTTGAAATGATCTCAGCATCCTCCCATTTCCGGATGCTGAGGGAATTTCGGGACACCCTGTATATATTTACATGTACATCACACACCATAGTTCTTTGCAATTTGCTAAAATGCTACGTACTTACGTGTGAATTGTGTCTATGCGTATACATGTTGTTTCTATAAATTTATGTGGCTAACAATTTTTTAGTTGAAAGTGAAATTCCAAATGGCAATATTTGCAGAATTGGTTAGACTTTGCTATGTTGATAAAAGACTTATAAAATACTCGATCATTTGATATTTGTGCAATGAAAATATACTGTATTTAAACTATCCTATAAATGTAGGTGTCCACTTACATTATTTGTTATTTTCGTTTTAGCAAACAAACGTTTGAGTAACGTATGTACTGCATGTGTTGTATTTAAATATTACAGAAAGCATCTAGTTTTGTGCAAACGCAATTTTATCGAGGGGGACATTTTCAGTTATCTGTTTCATACATTTTTCTTCTACATTTCTGTGTTTAGCCCATTTCATGGGCTAATTTATTCATTGATTATAATTCACAGCGAATTTTGCTAATTCAATACAAATCAGCATGCAAAAAATTAGATGAAACTTTCCAACAAATGCATTTCAAATAAATTAGCTACTTGTAAAATTCAATGAATATTATATTGCATTGATGAAATTAATTAAATTAAATTACTAAATTAAGAGAAATAAATTTGTTGGAACAAGCATAAAAGGGTCAAAAATTGTCTGTTTTTAATTAAGCAGCTTCATCCTTATAACGTTGATCGCAATAATGAATATTGTTTATGAATTTTTCAGGGTGGTCCAGGGAAAAAAATAACTTCAAAGAACAAACTGGGTTAACACAGTGCGAAAGCGGGTTAATCAGAATGGAAATACAATCGTAATTGCATATGCTCCCATGTTGTATAAAACATGAGTGGTAAACTTTGCTACTGAGAAGACTAATATAATGATAACAATATGAATAACGTTTCTTATAAAAAGAATAACATATTTTATTATATGGAAAAAATATAAATAATGAAATCTTGTAGTTAAAGAAGTGAGAAATGTTGATTCTGATGTTTATCTTGTGGCTATGGAAACTGAATAAACACAGATAGGCATACCTTAATAAGAATGATAAAAAACATGCATTGTAAATTGCAGTGAGGCAATGTTTATTGTTTACATATTACTTTTTTGTTTTATGAAATATGTTCAGATGTTTATAACTATTCTTAGCGTCTTATAGTGTTTTATTTAAGAAACATTAATATATCAGATCATTGAGAAGAGAAAGTATATGTACAATTAAAAGAAACGCACGAGATACTCAGTCGAATTCGGAGAGAATGTACACTTTTGTGTAGACGTATCTCCCGTGAGTAGCAAACACCAGATTTTTAAATGATTTTCATACTGTTAACGCATTTGTATACAAAGCTGAAATCGTTGATGAATTTATGTGCAATAAACAAGCATGATTGCGTGTTCATCTGTATTAAAAGAAATAGTGTGTTTTTGTAGGTGGCTTGTAAAAGAGATTTTTTTTAAGTTGCTGAGAACTATATTGCGTTTACAAAATCACGATGGAAGACTACTCGTGCACATCTACTTTAAAGACATAGTAAAGTCTGTTTGGGGATTATACGAAAAACAGGTCCAAATCTATTACACACACACACACACACACACACACACACACACATACACACTATATAATTGGGCATTTCAAAGAGCGTTTATTAGAGATTTTATGTTAGTTTATTCTCAAAGGAATTATAATTTTTATCATAATCATGCATTACGAACTATCAACCAGATAATTCAAAATACTCTATTTACAATATATTAAATATTTGTTTCGTAAATTACAATTGTTTCATTTATTTTATAGAACCGCGTATGTTTAGTTACACGCCGTACTTATTTGTACTTTACATATAGAAGAATAGAAATATAGTTAATGAAATGTTTGTTTTATTTGATGTTGAATATTAAGCGAGTTCTCAAGTTAATATTAGTAATTTTAACTCCTCTTAACACATGAACTCATAGTTCTTGTAATAATTTACATGATGAATTTCTTTCTGTAAATAATGATGCCTACTTTTTCATCCGAAATTATAATGTGCATCACTGCTAATAAACAATTTAAAGTGGGAATCAAAGAAACATATGTTTACTAACATTTTAATTATTCTACAGTTTTTTTAATGATGGCAGACATTGTTATTGCAAGATATTATTCATAAACGTTATGAAAATATTCTTATCTCATGTAATAAGATAGTTTAAATGATCAAGATAAAATTTGAAATTGTAGATAGGAAGGTATACAAGTATATTTGTGGATTATTTCGTAAACATTTTAAGAAATGGTGCAGACTTGTTGCATAAAGAATTGTAAGGAACGATAAAACCGTGATACAAATACAATATTGCATATATATTGTTCTTACTATTCTTTTTTAAGATTAAGTAAAGAGTAAAGTAAAGAAATTAAGTAAAGAAATTTCCTCTTTGGCGATACCTAACAACCAATTAATTCCTAGAATTACTCCTTAGTTTCTCACACATCTTTATTTCACATACTCTATAGCAGACTGAAATCAAATCAAATCAAATCTTTTTTGATACCAGTGATAAGTAATGTGGATAATCAACTAATCAGTAGATGAATAATACCTCATATTAGTAATTCGTATGTGAATTAAAATACAGAAACAGTAATGAAATTTAGTACAACTGTTACTTGAGAAGAATTGAGGAGAATTTAAATAAAATGAATTTGGTTGTTGCTTAAAGTTTTACATTTTACGAATGACAGAAGAAAGTGGACCTGGCATAAAAGTTCTTTTGATGGCTACACAAACGGTAAATATTTTGTAAACATTTCAACAGAAAGTAGTTTTTGAATTATAGTTTTTAAATATTAAAGTCAAATTCTTTCGTATTGTATACAATCATTTACAATATTTCATCTAAAAGTGGTTTAACACAACAGGCATAGTTCTATATCGTTTAACTGATTGATAATTAATTCAAGTATGTAACATTTATTACAGACAAGTATAATAAGTTTGTTATACAACAAATGGGAAATCTTTATGAAGGAAGTTTACCTATTAAAGACAATTTGAGGGGATATATACAAATGATCCATATGGAGTTTTGTGTCTCACACCATATTTAAATCTTTTACACAATTAAGTATTTTTGTGTTCTTTGGCAATATAATAAACGAGGAGATAATTATACAAACGTTTTTTGATGTTTATATTTTTACTGATATTTAATTCACTCGCGATCCAAAAGTTAATAAATGAAAGAAATATATGAGTAAAAGTTATAATAAAAATGAGAATGTTAAAATACAATCGAATTGTTGTTCTTAAAAAATAATTTATTCGTTACAGTGGTATCACAGATTACAACAAATTTTCTTGAAATGTACATTCTTAAAGTATACAAATATTCTAGTTTTATTTAATTCAACATCGTTTGTAAAAATCCTAAAATATAACTACCTAAATCTTCGTCTTGGTTTGTCCACGAAACGTACACGCTCTTTTGATCATCTTCATCGCCTTCTACTTTCACTAAAACGGATTCAACAGATATCGATCCATCGGTTAACTGAACTGTCCAGCCTGATAATCGTTCTTTCAAAGGCTGTAACAATTTCAAAGTTGTGGAATGTGCTGGACCGGGGTCCCTTACTTGCACAGTAGACGTAAATCGTACTATATGTTTCATTATGCCGGCTGCTTTCGTTACCTACAATACAAAAGCAATATTCGACATGAAAAAATCATCGACGTGCCTTAAATAAAACACAATGCATACCTCATCTGCGTCTACAAGACACGCTCCATCCTCACGCAGCATTAAAACACTGTGCAATAATCTTCGTCGTTTAGGGTCCGGTGGCAACGCGGAATACCTTTTCGCTTCTGCTTTCAGCAACGCTAAAGAAGCATCAACCGGGACTTTAGAAACGGTTGTTACGACCCACGTTTCTCCGTTCGCAGGATTATAACAATTAATTCCAAACTCTTGTTTAATTTTTTCTTTCAAGAACTCCATTTTAGCAAATTCCCCGTGTACTAGCATAACGTTCTTCGGCTCGCAATATTGTATCAACTGCATGATTCCTTTTGCATCAGCATGTGCAGAAAAAGACATGTATTCTACGGACATTTTGATCTCGACTATCTGTCGATTTTCGAACTCGATTCTTCTAGAACCGTTTAAAACTTTGTGACCAATTGTTCCTTGCACGCAAAAGCCGGGCATAATTACCATGTTTGCTTCATTCGGGGCCCATTTTTTGAAAATTTGTAAAGACAATCCAGCATGCAACATACCTGGAGTAGCGAATACTACCATTGCGCCAGGATTATCAATGTAGGCTTTGTCAAATGGTTTTATATGCTTGAAGTCAAACATGTTCCTTTGTACAAAAGTTTTCTTGATCTTCTGGTTAGTCCACGTGATAAACATTTTATAATAATTGTTTGCCTTTTCTGTTAATCCGAGAGCAAAGTACACGGGAACTTTTAAGTTCATCCTTTCCCAATAGGTTTCTAACAATATACAAAGCTCTTGAGCACGTCCAAGAGCAAACACAGGTATTAATACTTTTCCACCTCTGTCTATACATTCGTGAACCTATAAGAACAATTTTATAAAGTTAGATACGATATTTAATGCGTGTGCGGTGTACACAATTAACCATCAGAGCACACCTTTTTTAAGAAGTCTCTTTCCCTGCACCTCTTAGAATCTCTAATGGTTGTTGCATACGTTGACTCCGATATTAATAAATCTGGCCTGCATTTATCTATCCAAGCAGCCCCTAAGTGTCTGTCGGGAGTCATGTTGTAATCCCCAGTGTATACAAATGATTGGGAGCCAACACGAACCCAGAACATCGCAGCACCAAGTACATGTCCTGCATAGTACGCTTTTATTTCTAATTCGGAATCAACCATAACAGACTGGTGCAATGTAACAGCGATTACTTTTTTCATGCAATCTTTGATCATTTGCGAAGTAAAGAAATTGCTCTCTCCTTTACGTTCTACAGCAACTTTCCTCATATCCTCTAGTAAGATAGGTGCGATGGCCTTTGTAGGGTGTGTCATATAAATTGGACCGGTGTAGCCTACCTGTAAGCGAGAGCATGTTTGAGAATACAATACGT
Organism: Lasioglossum vierecki; assembly: GCA_028455595.1. Classification (NCBI taxonomy): domain Eukaryota; kingdom Metazoa; phylum Arthropoda; class Insecta; order Hymenoptera; family Halictidae; genus Lasioglossum; species Lasioglossum vierecki. The sequence goes on from CM052336.1 coordinate 15,561,363, forward strand.
CAGTGTGATTTATTTCATTCGCATTACCATTTCTGTGAAGTATGGTAGAGCACCGCAATGGTCCAAATGAAAGTGTGAAATGATGACGCAATCAATATAGTTTGTCGCTGAACCTTCTGGAACTATATACGAGAAATCTGGAAACCGTCTTTCGTCGTTGAAACCCATGTGCATGCCACAGTCCAACATAATATTTTTTCCACCCATCGTCACAAGGATGCAGCTTCTTCCAACATCCTGGCCAGCTCCCAAAGGAGTGACTTTGATGTCTGGCATTTTTCTAAACGATATAATGATTTACCACTAGATTCATGGAATGCTTCAAAACGATGATGAATGGTAATCTTTTTATTTATGATTAAAGAGATTGTAAAGATGCATCCGCGAGGAATTATTCAACAAATTTATTTCTTCCGATACACATTATAACAAAGATGACTAAAAATTTGGATAGGCACATTTTTGTAAACTAATGCAAAATACTTGGTTCAAAACACGGTCGAAATAATGTTATCTTTCGTAAAAAGGACTAAATCGATAGCTAGTGCGATTAATCTATACAATAAATATTTTCACTGTATGAACGATTTGTGTAGTAGATCGTTTTATTAAAAACTGTCATTATGAGAATGTTTATCAGCGCATTCTTATTTTACTAATTTATCTCCTGAATAAACAGGTTATGTTATGCAGAAACCTATTTTTTGAGTAAATAGGTTATGTTGGATAGTAAACATAACCTCTTTCCACAATACCGAGCTTAAGGTGGATTTAAAATTGCATAAACAGAAACATTATGTATTCTAATAAATAGTTTCTACTCACCTTTTATCACTAACGAAATATCATACGATTCTGCAACGTCTTGAAACGAGATTTATTTTTGTATACTTTATTTCTCAATGTAAAATCTTTAAAACGAGATATGTATATATAGTACGAGATGATATCCACCCGTTCCCACTGACATATCAGTGGCTTGGCTGTCGGGGATCGAAATAGTGTTCCGATTAGGATTAGGACCAATTACGACCTTCTTTTCTCGCGCATGCGCGGCGATTTCGGCTTGGTAACGTAAGCTTTTCGATAAAATAGGGCACCTTGAGCACCCCTCAGAATTTAAAAGAATTAGTAGTATATACATATGAAAAGGCAAGGGGTAAAGCTACCCTTAAAACGTTAGCAGTTAAATTTCAATACGGAACACTCGTCCCGTCAATAATACCGGTACACTCCCGCCAATGTAATTGTCTCAGGGCTCTGGCCGTTCTGCTTATAGCCAAAAACATGGTTAGGCTCTATTTGGAAATAACATCGAAGGGTGAATTAGAGAATAGGCCCCCTTCGATGTTCCGTAAAGAATTATAATTTTTTCTTTTTTGTTATGTTACAAAAAAAAAAAAAAAAAAAGGCCGTTCTGCTACCTCATTATAGATACGTCACAGTTTTGGCCGTGCATACGCGAGAAAAAATGGTCCTAATCGGGATACTGGAATGGAGTATGTATCTTTTTTCTCAGCAAAACGATAAACTAGGTAAGGCTGAGCAAGCCCCTCCTTTATCAGAATCGGCGAGAAAAGATTGCAACACAGTCTGGTTCACATTTTCAATACTTTATTCATATAATTTCGTAGTTATGGCATTATCTCTATGTATTTACATGTCTCCAATTTTTTAAGAGATCTCTTGTAATGCGTCTCTGTGCACGCACCGTATTATGTATATTAATCACTCACGTGCGCGCGCGCGAGTTGCTTTGATTTTTTAAGTTGTAAAAGGTATCCTCGTCGTGCTTCGTTTTACCTAGCTTTCTTTCTCTCTCTTTCTCACACATACATTCTCTCATTTTCTCGCGTTCTTTCGTTCTCTCTCTCTCTCTCTCTCTCTCTTTTGCCCCTTAAATATACGATTCACTTGTTACTCTCGCCCCTTTCACCCCGTGTCCTATGAAACACGTTTTCGTCGCTGCGCGAAATGAAAAGAAAAATGTTTGCGGACTGCGTGGGATCGTGCGGCGTCGTAGATCCGCGCGGTACGAACCGGAAAATACTAACGGAACGGCACAAGAGGCGTCGCCATGACGTGTAAAAAATCTATATGCACCATTGTACGCTACGCTCGTAATTATACTGCACTCGTTAATTATTTGCGTCGACTTTCCGTAAACGAAACAGCTGACTCGAGCCGCGCCAACCTAGTGACGCTTCCCTCTCAACGCCAAAGAACGCAAATGTTCTTCTTGCATACGCACAGAGATGGGCATTGATCGATATATTAATGTTCATCACTTAAACAATCGTCTTTCAATCGTTAATTTCCAACTGATTCGATCTATTGAGAAAATTAATTGCCAAACGTGCGTTAAAGATAATTAAATCGAGAAAACGATCGACTAAAAACGGTTTTCACATCAATCTTTAGGAATTTTTTTAAAAATCAAAATTACGGGAGTTATATAAATTTTTTTATAGAGTATGTTTTGAATGTTGCCACGATTCCGATTCCGCCGTTTCTGCCGATCGAAAACAGAAAAAGTGGAGCGAACCAAAAGAAATTGAATGTCTTGAATGATTTTTAATTGAATTATTTTTATAAAATGTATTATTTCGATTAATATTTAAATTCCAATAATTAATATTCCAAATACCTACTTTACTACACCAGCATCAGTTACATGAAAAGTTTCATCGTCATTTGCAATGTCTAATGAAATGTGTCAATAGTAATCGTTCATTACATTAAATATTGCCCAAATCTGTATCGTATTAGTACACGTTCCTGTTCGAATAGGATCGCAACGACTTTCGCATGTTCGAATTCTACTTTGCACGCACGCGTGCGTGAATCAGCGCATTAAACAAGAAAAATATTTGCGATCGCCGTCGATCCTAGGGTTTCTGCAAATATTCATCGACCATCGACCAACGTTGTCAGTGTTTCTCGCGTTTGCGTGTTCGTCGTTTCGCGAACGTATGTATTTTTCACTATCTAGGTTCATATAGTGCACCCATACGTATAGACTGTACAATGTAAAATATAATTCCATCTAGCTATAGCGACTCTAGATACAGTTGTGTGAGCTTATTTTTTTTATCCTTTTCTGTTTTCGTGTCTGCCTATCATCTAACGACTTTCCGGTTCACAATGCTCGTCGCACACACGGTCTCTCGTTCTCCTCTGTCCTCCTCATTTTCTTTCCATTCCCTGTCTCTCGTTTCCCATTTTTATTCCGCATACACTTATAAATAACACGACCACTCATTCTCGCAGCCATTCTTTCATACCGCCGTCAGCCACTTTCTCTCATCATGTTCCTCGTTTACGTTCTCTTCTCCGGTCTTTCCGCGCACTACGCATTAATAGTTATGCTTAGGTATGATCCTACCCGTGACACACTTAGCTTCAAGGTTTAATGCGTTTAAGTTTAATTAGAGTAACATTTTGCATCGGTAAGATATCTTATTAGAAGTTAACTAGTTTAGTATAAACATTAGTCGTCAGTACATCGAAGGATATGCAGATAGAGAGTTTAGAGGGCAGTGATAACAATATGTCCGAGTCATTCCGCGTTAGCGGATCACTCTGCGGACTTCCGAGATCTTGAATATTCTGGGGACATCGAACTTTGATTCGGTCCATGCGAAACGTGTTGGAATCCTTTTATCCTAAAAATTCACTCTTATCTCCAGGATTTTACTCGCAGAGGCTCTCGACGTGGTCGAATCAAGTTTATTTCGCAATTTGCGGCTGAATGAGCTGATTAAATCGAAAGAAATACGGCCAGAATAAACCTTCTCTATCTTCGCATGGACCATATCACTGTCGAATTTCCTCACAATCTTCGAAATTCTCGAGATCCTCGAGACGGTGATTCGTTCAGCGCGGAATGGCTCGTTTGCGTTTCTCGAGGGGTGGCAAACACGTATGGCAATCGGCAGCCATCTCATGGCACATAATGGTGGAGTTAGAAATAGAGAATCCGTTTCCTTAAGAAAGAAGGGGGAATAATTGTAGGTTGTACACGACTCAAAAAGAATTTCATACTTTCCTTGTTGATATCTTTATTTAGTATTTTCGTATTAATGAGAAAATTGTCCCTGTTACCCTCCTGAAACACGTCACTTATCATCGTCAAATGAAATGGCAAATCTTTTTCTGAATCATCGAAATGAGTTGAAGAATGAATGAAACTGTTGTTGAATGAACTGTTCCCATTGTTGGATTATTTTCAGTTTAGACACGGAAGGATACCGAACGATATTAATACGAGGTTTAAAGGTCTCCAAAATGTTCCAAACGTTCCGATTGTTAATACGAAAATACCGAGATTGTTTCTGTGAATTTCGCTTAATGTGGACGATGTCGAATTTCCGTTTTGTCGTTTCGTCAATGGTTTTCGGATCGCAGCCGCACGAATGTTGTCCAAGGTAGGAGACTCGCGACCGAGGATCTTCCCTCGTCGATCCTCTGATGCTCTCTGTGGATCGTCGATCGTGTCGTCGGTTATCGATGATATCGTTAAGACTGCCCGCTCAACTGTAGCCACGTAAATATTACAAAATCCACATCGACTTATCGTTTTATAGCCTACGAATGATCTCGAAGGTGAAGATTTGCAAGTCCAGCAAAGTCGAGAGAGTGTTTAATTTTTTCATTATTTTCCGTTTCGTTTCAAGAGAGTTTATTGTGCCATTGAAAAAGCGTCGTGTGTGGTGAAAAGCGGTCGGCTTCTGTCGACGAAGTCTCGGAATTACAAAATGATCGACAATCGAACAAGGAGAAAAGGAAAATCGAAGTAAGCGGCCAAAGGCCATCGTCAACCGGCGGCTGTTGCATTTATCGGCAAAGGTCGTGCTGCACGTGGATCCGTCAAGCTCTTGTGCGACATAAAATATAAAAGAGTTTCGATACAGATATGTATATCTCTCCGAAAGAATTGTACAATTCGTCTTCTCGTTACCTTGTGTGTTTCGGTTCTCTGGTTTGTTTATTTTTTCATTCGAGATTTATCTGAAAACGGTTGTGTTTGTGTGTGTTTATCGCGTTACGAGAAATTTTGTATACACAAGCAAAGCGCTATACTGAAAATGATATCCCTTATCGGCTCGCGCGGAGTATTTGTTTAGATACGAGAGCGTTTCGAGTCGAAGAATATTCGAAAAAGAGAGGAAAAATCAACGGTTGATCCGGATAAACTTTAAAATACCGTCATAGGTCCGCACGACGCAGCGCTAGGGATTCGGTTCGCTCGCAGATCTTTCCTGCGATCGTTCTGTCGAACAAGAATTATTCTTTCTCTGATATGCGTTTGTTTTGGGGCTGTGATCGGTTAGGTTAGAATTAGATACATCGTTCAGAGTTGAAACGTGGTTATTGTGCTTCCCTGAGAGCCAGTACCCCGGCATTGCCACTTGTCGAAGACCACGTTCGCACCTTGGATAAGACTCTTTTCCTCAACACATATTAACACTTTCTTATCGGCCCGGAAATCTCTCGTTTCAATCATCAGTTTGCCCGCTAATACATTGTCGCTATATCACATATAAGGTGTCTTCTTTCAATAAAAATTAAAATATTTTCATGCAACTTCAAAATAAATCTTAGGACTAGAAAAATTGTGCTACCGTCAACACTTTTATTCTGATTCATCAATCACTAAATTATTCGAGATTTTTCTTGCAATCGTTTGAACACAACAATTTCTATTTCTTCTTTTCAGATACTTCAAAACGTCTCATTTCATTCTTTTAGTTTGCGTTTCTTTAACCTTTTAAACGTAACTTCTCGATGTAAAGTGTACAACAAAAAAATGGAGTGTAACACCACCCCAGGGTTCCTTATGCAACTGTTTCCAAGGCTGAAAATCGTGCCCGTCAAGCTAATGATCGAAAAATCGATTCAGTTCAGGACCTCGGAGTCGGTCGCGAGTAATGATAAAAATCGTCTCGTTAAAAATCTAAAAAAAAAGAGAGAAACAGCAGCTCCAAAGGGTTAAAGGGTCCGCGCGTTTGGTTGCAGCCAATTATATTGCTCGCGAACGGGGCTGGTCGACGTTTTAAATGCTAATTGAAGAAAGGGGGATCGATCGTCGTAACAAGACACCTACAGAGAGTTGGCTAGGGAGCACGATTCGATGTTGGAACGCGAATTGTAACGATAACGACCCTAACGAGCACACTCGTCAGCGGGAACTAGACTTTCCTAAATTAATAAGGAAGAAGCAAATCGGATAGGAATCGAAGAGGAAGTTTCAAAGTTGCCTCGCGTACGCTGCGAACGAAGAACTTGCTTGTAGCGGAACGCCTTCGACCGGTGTTCCTCGAACCTTTCGAATATCGTGGAATTCATCCCAAGAAGTAAGCCAGAAATAATCATTTCCTTCATCAATTATGTATATTCGACTTGAAATGCTCCTGGAATTGTTATCCGTGCGGAACTGAACGACAACAGTGCTATTTCAATTGTATTTCTCTTGAAATTGTTCTTTTGTGGCATGCAAGAGCATGAACTGCCCTGCGGGGCACTTCCTGTGGTTTCCTTAAGAGCGGGAGCAATGAAACGATCCCCACTCAGTGACCTTTAAACATTCTTTCAAATAAACACAGTATTAATCGCAATGGTATTGTTCAGTTTTGTGCAACAAACAAACTCCAGGAACTTCTCCACATACAGGGTGTCCCAAAATTCGTGTACTTCCTGGAAATGGGAGGTTCCTTGGGTAATTTGAAGCGACATTTTCCTTTACAAAAATGACGCCAGCGGCTTTGTTTAGGAGTTATTAACAAAAAACACAGACCAATCAGAGCGCGTCTAGAGCAAACGGAGTCCGACTCAGCGACAGGTCCCGCTTAGCGTGGCGGCGCCATTGGCCGAGCCAGAATCATTCCGCTGTAGCCGCGCTCTGATTGGTCCGTGTTTTTTGTTAATAACTCCT